>VDFB02000008.1:352015304-352578914 GCA_007258455.2 Sequoia sempervirens | reverse complement strand
CTACTTATAGACTATGACTAAAAAAATCTAATTAAAATGAACCTAAAATATATAAAAAAAATATTATAGGGTAAGTGCACCAAGATGGTTCCCAAAAAGGGGGCTTAAGTGGCCACTTTTTTTCTGAAATCTGAAAATGCTAACCTTGGACGTGAAATTGAGGATAGTTACACTCAAAAAATTTGGATGGAACAAAAACAAAGATCGAAGTTCTCCAAGTCTACTTTCTAAAATACTAATTTATTTTGAAAATGGTTGAGAATAAGGGGTTCAAAATAGGGATGTACACAAATTGTTGTTTTTGTCAGAAAATTCATAACATAGCAACTCTTGTACGACCTGAGCATGGTGAAATTTTTTGTAGTATTTTTAAAATTGCTATGGTCAGAAGTTAGCTAATAGCATCTAGTTGATGCACAATTTTTCTGATAATTTTTCAATGAATATTTGGTTTTTACTAATTTTCTAAGTGGGCACTTCCTAAAAAGCGAAATTTTGGCCGTGCTCCCCCTACAAATTTTGGAAAATAATTGATTTTATTTTTTCTTTTTTTTAAAAAATAGTAGAATGGAGTCTACTTTATAAAAATTTAATTTATTTAAAATTTTGATGAATAGTTAATTTATCACAAAAAAAACACCAAACACTATTTTTTGGCAAAAAATAGGCGTATAAACAAAAGAAATTATGGATGAAAAGTTGAACATTGTCAAAAAGTGAAAAAATTTACATCGTTGGATAGCTAAGAGAGAACCTAACATTACCCCTATTTTTTATTTTGTCAATATTGAACTAGATGCAATCTTGATGGTGAGCACGGACCCAATTATGTGAAAAATTGTAGAATTTACAAAAACACGTCTCTAGTCTTGTTGGGAATGCCCTCCAAGCCTTTGGGTTGGTATTCCAAGGAAAGTACTTTCACTTTTTTCTTTTTTTTAATGTGAAATAATGCGAGCACATTATAACGCACTCGCATTATAATGCAAGCGCATTTTAAAAAAAAAAAATCAAAAGTGGCCAGAAAATTGGTACCCAACTTCATGCACCCGCCCTGTAACTAAATAATATCCATAATACTAACCAATTACATTTTAAAATTCCCAATGAATTTTAATCTACTATACTTCATAAAGGAGAAATTTAGATTAGTGATGAGTTGTGATGTGGTATATGGGCATTTCCTTGTTTAGTCATTTTGCTTTTTCCTTGAAATGTTATATTTTACATTTCCATCCTGAACAATATTATAGTTTTGAGGACATTTGACCATGCATTTCTAGATGAAATATCTAGACTTTTAAATATTAGTGGTTGGTAATGTGATTCATATGCAAACTTACAATTATAGGGCATAAATTTAATTGATGATTGTACGTATCAAGCAAAAGAATATTACAATGAAATTTTCAAACATGACCTTCAAATATTAAAATTTATTTCATATATTAGATAACTTTTAAATATAATCTTTTATAATTTTTATGATATATTAAAAATATTTCTTTACACAAGATACAATTTTTTTCAAAATTATATTTGTGTTTTTCAATAAAATCATTAAATATCACTACATAATCATCGAATTTAATCATCAAATTTAGACCTTAATCATGACAACTCATAAAGTTTTATTTTTACAAAAAGATTTTAAAAAATGATCTCTTAGATTTAAGAGAGTGTGAGTATATACATTCAATATCTATTAATAATAATAATAAAATAATAATAAAAATTGAAAAACAAAGAATTATTATGATTTATTAACAATCCCTTTTACACCAATTTTATGATAAGTTGTGAAAGAAACGAAATCTAGAAGATGCACACAATAATAACACAATCATGAGACAAGTCATAAGATAAGGAAAGCACCAATTTTATAATAAGTTGTGAAAGAAACGAAATCTAGAAGGTGCACACAGTAATAACACAACCATGAGACAAGTCAAGCTATTTCCTATATCATTATAACTCACTGTTACATTATATGAGCAATCGTAACCACACTTACAAGAAGCACCAATGATATAATATGGTAGGAAAACCCTTTTTATGGAGTAGTTCTTAACCCTTACACGATAGAGGTAATGGTTTAACACAAACAACAAATATTCATGGCATACTATATAATATGGTAGAAAGATCTCAAATCAGGTTGACGATGAGACAGTAGAAATCTCTAATAGTAATATGCTAGACCAGTACTACTACTCAGTTAGTTTGTCCGGGAGAACCAGAGCTAACAACAGGAGCAGTGGCTCCCCTTGCTGTCACCGTTATTTCCCTGGATGTGGTCGTCATTTTAGTTATTGAACTTACAGCCAAAGTCCCGTCCTCCTACATTTATAAGAAAAACACACAAACACTCTGAATCACAGTAAATAATTTATTTTCGAACTCATATAAATGACATGTTTAAAATATAAATAAACTCAGTAGTCAAAGAAAAGCCCAGAGTTATAGTAGGACTTACATCCACAGCAGTCTTCTCTTCCTCGTCTTTATTCATGCATCCAAACAAATCATTCAGAATTCATTCATGCTATTCCATGGGGAAAAACATGGAAAAGGCCAGGCCTAGTAATATATGACAGAAACTATGCAAAACTGTTAAAGTTATATGAAACTATTGGTAAAATATTTCACCTTTTATGATGCTCCTGTTGCTTGCTATGGTGGTAGTGGCTGTAGCTGCTGCTTCAAATTTGGATTTGGTTTCTACAGCAACTGCCGCCATTTCTGAATGAACAGTATTGAGTATATTCTCAAAGATGTTATTCTTTTCGCTGCTTACACTGCTTTTCTTCTCAGTGCTCTGATCAACTCCTTGAGCTTCCATCTTGCCCTTCTGATTTTCCCAAGACTTGAAGCTTAAAGCTTCTGATGAAAAGTTCTTGTTGAGATGGAAAATTTATAGCCTTTTTTTGAAAGGTTTTTCCTGTGGTACCAGTTCAATAAAGTTGTGTCACCATTTACCACGTTTCAATATGAGTGGGGTGTAAAATGATTAGAGTGTTACATACTGCTCTGCAACGAAAACAACGTAACATGGAAGTGGAAAAAAACATCAAGTAAAATATGTCCCCAGCAAGAAAATCGTGTGGTCCTTGACATCGATGCTCACCATTAATGAAATTTTGTAAAGCCATGATTCATGGATAGTCTACTAAACTAAATGACAGAATTTCCAAACCATTCTTTTATCATTCACCCTCTTAATTCATATGATCAGTTGAATATGAATATTTAACATCGAAATCTAACGTAGTAGGCAGTCCCTACAAAATAATTTTATTACCCAAAAATGTGTATTTTATATTAAAGTCATAATCTAAATTGTTAGAGATAAAAACTAGCATGTTCCTGCAATTTAGAAATGAAAAGAAAAATTTAAGAAAATGAGTTCTAATATTAAGAAAAAGTATTGAAGAAAAGATTAGAATTTGCTTGGTGTCATGGGATAAGATCACCCTACTTATATGTTGTGGATGTATAGGGATAAGGAAAACAAAGGTAATGAATATGGCCCATCCAATTAAAATGGATGGAGATTTATGATAGAAAATAACTTTTAGATTTATAATGAAGAGAGGTCATTTTATTTTTCACTTGGAATCATTTTTTTAAGGTTTTACATTTTGGAACAATCTAGTCAATACTAAGAAACTTTTTGGTAGAGGATGCAAATAGAAAATTAGGAATTCGAATTAAAGGAAATTGGGTGTGAAGAACCAGCTTACTAAAACAATCTAAGCAAGAGGGAAGTGGAAAAGCTTCTTTAAAACACTTGAACTATTACAACTAAAATTTTTGATGTGCATTTAGAATATATAAAGGATATAAACACAATAATACCATAACAAAGTGATTACATGGGAAAAAACTTCTAGGAAAGCATCCACACCCCAGACATGCAACTCAAATGTATTATTCAACAAAAAAAAGTTATATTATAGCAACAAAGCCAACACTCTTAAAGAGTTCTCACACAACAACAAAATCTTGGATTAATTTTAGCAACATTCAAGCATCTAAAAAATATTTAACTTGTCATTAAAAATGCACTAACATAGTTTGTATTTATAGACTACCAAGATATGTGACCAAAGCTAACATGTGTCATCTTCGTGCATTCATTGCATGCATGCTACTATTGAAGAAGAACATGCACAAGTCTAATATGTCACCTACTATGTCAGTTTTAGTCCTTTCAACATGCAAGGCACATGCAACATGAAAACTAAAACATTGCATATAATGCATCTACATGCATAACTCCACATGTCTTGAAAACTCCCAAAGTTGACTTCTCAAAAATAGAATTTACTGCTAGTAACTAACAATCCAACATGAGTTAACTATCACTAATGACTTCAATCAACCCATTCTTGAAAGTGGGATTCCTACCTCCTAACGAGCCATATCACCTCATACCACTTCACATGTTTGAAGACAACTCAACTTACCGCTCCAACAAGTGACCTCATTGAATGCACATAAAATTAATTAACATATGAGAATAAAACATGGGATAAGTTAAATAAATAATTATGAAATAAACACTAGGACTCCAAATTATGAGACACCTTAATTCAAACATTATCCCACTTGTCAAGGACCTATCAATAGTCAATTGTAATCAACTACTCAGGGCCCAAAGACACATGAAATCATAACATGATCTAAACTTCTCTATGCTCACTAGCTTCATCAATGTATCTACAACATTCATCAAAGTGTCAAATTTATCTAGCTTCACCTTCCCATCTTCCACCATATCATAAAAAAATGAAACTATACATCAATGTGCTTTCTTCTAGCATGGAAAGTGGTGTTCTTTGAAATGAAAATTGTGCTTTGCTTTTCACAATAGATATAATTTTCCCAACATCAAAAAAAAAATTATAACACAACCTCTTAATATAAATAAAATTCTTTCAAGCATGAGGTTTTTTCATGTACTCTACTTCTTTAATGGAAAAGGAAACTACATCCTGCCACTTACTCATCCAACTTTATTAGACCACCAAACCTCGTGAACACATAGCCATTGGTTGATCTTTTGTTTTCAATATCCCCCACCCAATATGAATTGACATATCCATAAATAATGAGTAAATCTTGGATTCTAGTAGGATAACCATAGAAATATAAGGAATACTCATAAGTACCCCATAAATATTTGAGCACTCCCTTAACTGAATCCTAGTGCACCCATTTAGGATTAGACATTAACTAGTTGACTCTCATTGAAATTGGGAAATGTTTGGCTTTCTACAAACGATGATATACATACCAATAACACTTGAATATGGTACTCTAGTTATGTCCTTCATGTTAGTAGAAGATTTTGGATAATCCTTAATAGAAATTTGTGTTCCAAGCTACAACACATGAACAACTACTATCTGCAACCTTCCATATCAAATCTCTCTAACACTAAATTCACATACTTTCTCTAGCTTACCAAAAGGTTTTTACTACCTTTGTCTCTTCAAATATCCATCTAAAGAGTATACCTCATTGCAGCTAGTTCCTTCATTTCAATCTATGTTGATAACTGAGACTTCATGTTTGAAATCATACTTTTACCATTCCCAATGAAAAAAAATGTCATCTACATACAAAAATATTGGTTTGGGTTCTTTTGTTTGGTTTTATTCTCTATCAGAATGCAAATTTTAATCTTGATCCATGGTCATTTGAGGAGGAAGCAAGATGACATTTTGATATGTTCTGCTTTGAGATTGAAGTTTCATGTCTATTGAAATAATTTTCAAAAACGTTTGCACAAGATGATTATGGTGATCAAGAAAATAAAGAGATCATATAGTATGAATAGAAAAGAATGGAAAAGAATAATAAATAAGAAAAAAAATCAAATGGAGGCTATAGTTCAGCAAGAAATTAAAAGAATGGAAGACAAACAATGCAACTAGGGAGAAATGAAAATACCCACCATACAGAGAGTAGATGGACATTGGGGAAAGTGTGTCATTTTTTAAAAGAGGGAAGATTGGGGGTCATCAAAAGAAGGATGAAAGGGGCAGACAACAAGGAAAATGAGAAATAGAGGTTATGTAGAGGTTGACAAGAGACAAAGGAGAGGCTGCAACACAGAGAATTGGAATAGAAATTGAGGTTGAAGTCTTGAATGAAGATGAAAAGAAGTAAGCATAAATGAATACATGCATATTGAAGCCTTGAATGAATACAAATAAAATTGCAACCTTAAGGAATAGAGATATGAGTTAGAAAATATGGTCTAAGGTGCATGAAAGGTAGTTAGTGTAAGAAAAGAGAGAGTGGTAAGAGGTTGTGTTGAATATTAGAAGGGAGCTGATAGAGTGAATAATCTAGGATCATCAACTGTAGAAAACCTTCACAAAATAGTGAGAGAGACACATGGCCATTTCACCAAACAAGGAGTGAAAAATATGAGATGATTAATGTACATAATGTTACAGGCTTATAAAGCCATGAAAAAATGCCAAATAGGTGTGCAACCACCCAATACATGAATACGGGAATAAAAAACCAATTACCCTATTAAATGAAAACTATGTGCCTAAGTTAAAACTTAAGTAAATATCCATTTACTCTAACAAGAACTACAATTTGGAGATGAGGAAAACCAATGCCAGTATAAATTTTAAAATGTAGTAAAGTGTGTTGGATATTTCAATTAAATTAAATTAAAAAATGCAAAAATAAGAAGACAATAGGGGTGCATAGTAAATTGGATAAGGCTGCAACATTGAAAATTGTATATTCAAGCTAATGTTATAGGTCATGTCAATGAGTGGAAGAGAGTCTTTAAAGAATTGTGATAGTTTGAAATCATAATTTAACAAAGTGATTCCTGTAGAGAAGGATATGCACTGCAACAAAAAGAATAAGTGGATATTTGAAATAAGGAAAATAAATAAAAATAGGGGTGAATAATTTAAAGGATTATATTGCAAGATTGAATAATAGGGTCTATGGCATATGTGAAGAAGAGAAGATGATGGAAAGGTAGAATTTTTGTAGTTGTAGAGAAAGAAGTAAATGAGGGGGTGGTGTGAAGACAAGAATTAAGAAAATTTTGAAACTAGCAATATGTAAGTATAGTTTGAGAATTTAAATAAATGAAAATTGAATTGTTGAGCTCATGTATTTGTGAACTAAGATAGACGTGTATGTTGGGAATAAAATTGAAGTTGTTTTCTTTATACAAAGTAATTGGGAAGTAGACTAAAAGATTAACAAATGAAATTATCAATCTAAGATGTTTTCTTGAGCAACATGGGGGAAGTTGCTAAAATTCTTATTACTAGGTTGTAGGTTTTTTTTCTATTTATATCAAATGGTATAAGATCCAGTGATCCTAAGTGTGTGGATAGATCGATGAATGTGAGGAATTCTATAGCAAAACCTATGGGTGTAATTGTGTGAATAGATCACCCACCGTGAGGTAGTTTGCACATAATAGAGTGTGTGAAGTGGTAGAGTTGTCTAAGAATCTTGAGAGAATTGTTGCAAGTGTGTAAGGAGTCTTGAGCAATTGAGATTTGAGAGAAAAAAATTGTGGAGATGTTGAGTATGTGAGTTGAGGTGAGATCATAGCAGAAAAATATGGGATGGGTTGTGAGGAGACCCATGAGAATATTGTTCTGGGAATGATATTGGGAGAAAGTAGAAAATAAAATTTTAAGGATATGGGAAAGATAGTTTGTGAGGAAGTGGGGAACATTTAGGCTAGGGTAGAGGTACTGGAAAAGAAAATAGAGAAGAAGATGGTTCTCTTAAAGAGGACAATGAAGAGAAAACTAGAGGAAAAGAGTGTTGTAGCCCAAGATGCAAGAAAAAGAAGTGAGAGAAGCCCCCTACATAAGTACACAAAGAAGAAGAGAAGATAGCAAGGGATAAAAAGAATGAAGATGCAATTGTGATTTTAGTAGTAGAACATGGCAAAGGTGAAGAAGATTTAATAGAAAAAATTTCATCGATGGAGGGTGAATGGTTTGAGAAGATATCAATGGATAAAGGAGAAAAATATGTTGTAATTGTTGAAGATAACATTGTAGAGGAAGATGTCACAACAATAAAGAAAGATGAGGTAATTTCTCAAATTTTTTAATTTAGTCATGATTTTTCTTTACTTTCATTTATGGGAGAAATTGAAAAGTATGATGAGGGGAAAAAAAAGGAGGATATCGAAATAAGAGAAGAGAGTAGAGAGTATTGGGTGAAGGAGGATGGATTATGGTGGGCATGATTCCACAAGGGGAAGGAAGAAAAGGGTGCAATGTTGTTAGAAAATTATGACGAGTGTTCTAGAGAAATGTTGGAAATAGAGGAAGAAAAATTAATTGTGTGCATCAGATTCAACGATGGAGATTGTTGCAGGTTGGTTGCAACATAGAAGAGTATTTTGACTACTCAACTCCACCTTTGTGAGCCTATTCTCAAAAACTTTCTATCCAATGTGTTTGATGCAATAGCATCCCAAGTAAACCAATGATCTAGATCAACCCAAAGACATCCTAGTTTTATTTCTTTTGTTTGGTTTTATTCTCTATTGGAATACAATTTTAATCTCAATTTATGGTCATTTGAAGAGGAAGCAAGATGAAATTTTCCATTCAATTGCAAAAATGTCATGTAACATTATATTTTTTACTCTTAATATGAAGTTCCATGTCTATTGAAATAACTTTCAAACTTGTTTGTGTAAAATGATGTGGACATGGAAAAAGTATCCCTTTTTGCTTGCTTGATTTGGGAATAATTAATGACAAATTGGACTTAATGAGGCCTTGGTTTAGTGTTTTAAGGAGTTTTACACATCCACATTAGGTCTTGGACCCTTGCAAATGCATTAAATGATGTCTTGTAAAGGTGTTGTAAAGTGTTTTAAATCACTTTCATACTTTTCTAGACTCTTATTAAGCATTTAAGTCTAATATTATTTTAATTCAAAAGTTAGCTTTTCCCTCTTCTTCTATAATTAAATAATTATTTAAATTATTTAATTATTTATTAGCCTTTTCTCTCTATAATTAAATAAATGTTATATTTATTTAATTGTTTGTCCTTTCTTTATCTCCCCAATTAAATAATTATTTTAAATTGTTTAATTATCTAATTATTTGTTCTCACCTTTCTTTTTAAATAAATAAAATTAATATTTTATTTATTTTTCCTATATTGGCTGCCTAAATTAAATAATCTTTCACCTCTTTTTCTATTCCAATCTTATCTTCCACCTCAATTATTTATCTATCCATGTCTTTATTCTCTCAATTAACCTCCACCCTTGATTAAGTTATTTTCTAATTTAATCTTGGCCCTTGATCATGATCCTTATTCTTAACTCTTTTCTATAAAAGGAGACATTTAAACCCTAATTCATTATTCATTCATTCACAATTCATTCATCATTCATTATCTATCTCAACTCAAGCAAGCTAGGGTTTAGCATTTTGAGTCTTCATAAGGAAGCATCTTCAAGGACATCATCAAGGCATTCAAGAGCAAGATTCTTCATCTAGTGTTACAGCAATTCAAGATCCATCATCATGGAAAGTTTCTAATTGAATTGTTTCATTTTTCATGCTTCATTATCTTATTTCATCATTTTGGTTTAATTACCTAAATGGGGTTTGACCAAGGAAAACCCCCATGCCCTAACAATCAATATTTTCTTTTTCTTTCCTTGTGTGATTGAATATGTAGGTGCTTGGATGGCTCTCACATGATTGAAGAATGGTTTCAAAAATTTTGAAGTCATCTCCCTATTGGAAAGGTCAAAACCTACACAAAAATTCACCATCAGTGCTACAAATAAAGGTTTCGGCTCCACACACCTAGAAGTGTAGATTGAGTAGACTGAAAGCTACATATTCCATTTTTTAGTTTTCAAAAAAGCCAAAGTGGAATAATTCACCAAAAGTGGCGAATGAGTCCCATTGTACCTATTTTCTAGAGATTTTTGTAGATTTAGATACCCATTTGGCTAAAATGGTCCCTGGTGTAGTTTTCTAAAATTTTGACTCATTCACCCATAATATCGAATGAGTCCCACCAGGCCTAAAAATCAGCATCTTTAAGATTTCATCTAGTCCCATTTCATCCTTAGCTAGTTTCCAGGTGCAAATCTTCAGTTTTATAGTTTTCTATTTTGTTCCATGTATATTTCTAGGTCTTTTTGTATACAACACTGTGCTTTCAAACACTTTACATTTCTTAGTTTTTGCATTAATAATCAATATCTTTTTCAATCCTTTGCACTTATATCATCTCATCTAGGCACTTTCATTCATATTACATTAATCTTGAGTGTCAACATAGCAGTTTGTACCCTATTCCTTTCCTTTTAGTTGAAAGATCCTAGAAGTGGAAGAGACCTTTAGGGTATGAAAACTCGTGTTTACACTTGGGTGAACCTGATTTTCAAATACCTTCCTGTCTAATTTGGATTCCATCATCATCCTAGAATTAGCTTGCATTGCATTTTGCATTATTTAGGTTGCATTCTAGGGTTTCAAATTTTGCATTAGTGAAAGTGCATATAGGTTTCATTTTTGCATCTTAAATCATTAAAAAAAATTGAAGTTTTTCATTTGCATCATAGGTTTGCATCATATAGTATACAAAACATAAAAACCAACCAAAATAATTTGAAAATTTTGAAAAAAGTCCCTACCTAGACTCATTCGCCACCTTGGGTGAATTATTCCCTTTGCACACTAGAAACTACCTTTTACAATGTTGGAAACCCTATTTCTGCAATTTTGTTTGCTGCTATTAACTATTTGTATCAATTGCATGATTTCTTGTTACATGAATTTCATTAAATCTAGCTTAATTTGACTCATTTCATGCATTGCTTAATTTCAAATTTGCATTCACACCATTCCATTTTTAGATCATCACTACATTACCTTGTATGAAATTCTTTTCCAAGTTTGCATAGAAATAGTTAGTCAATAGGCATGCTAGTCATTCATTCAATGCATTCCTTAGCTATGATAATCTCTTAGTACAAGATAGTGAAAATGAAAATGATTTTCTTAAAGGTACACTCCCTCCTATCTCTCACATTTTTGTGGATGATGTGTTAGAAGGGAATACAAACATGGATAACTATGATTATCATAATTTTACTTCTCTTCATACTTCTTTAAGTGATGAAGGTATCTTGGAAAATGAAGGTACAATTGTTGAGCATCATGAAGGTCTTGTTTGTCCTCCTGCCCATTCCCCTTGGGAAGATAGTATAACAATACAATATGAATGCATTTCCACCACTTTACCTAGTCTCCATTCATCTCCCAACACCTCCCCTATTTTTGACAATGCTTTCATGAATGATCATGACAAACACAATTGTGCGGAGGATATGTTGGTATCAAGGACTCCAATGATTGAGACATCTAGCATTATTTCTCTCCTTCCTAATGTTCCTAACATTTGGAAGTTTCTATTTGAACAAGATGATCCAATTATGGACACACATGAAAATAATAGTTTTCCTTCCCTTGATCTCACCCCTATTTCTGATGAAGCTTCTTTACAACATCTAACCATGATATGTGATGTACCTCTTGATTTTCCCTTTCCTAATATCTCTCCTAATATGGTAGATATTATGTCACAAGAAAATGAGATTATGGACAACAATCAAATTTTCCCCTCTCCTAATATCTCTCCTATTAGTGAAGACGATATTATGGTGTTACAAGATTCAATCATTGAGAATATTCTATGGGAAAACATTATGGAACAAAAAAATTCAACCATTAATAGCTCCCTTACTTGTGATGAAGAAGAAAAATTCCTTGAATTTCAAGAACATTTGGATTGTGGTTCTCCTAACAACTCTCCTCCTAGGGAGACTATTATGGTGCAAGAAAATGATATGTCTTCCTTAGGGCTACATCAAACCAAGAATGCTAAGGTTATGAATGTGCAAGTGTCCATTAGATCCCCCTCAATCAATGAATTTCATACATACCCCAAGGTCCATCCTAAGACTCATCTAATTCTTTATCCACTATCACACAAGAAACAAGCTCAAAACAAACCTCAACTCATCATTTACCCACCTAAGAACAATGTTTTGTACCAACCAAGTTACAATGAAATTGCTCACATATATAATAAAGTGTATACAATCAATCCCAACCTCAAACCTAAAAAATTTATGAAGCAACTTGAGAAAGGATGTGATACTATAGAATTGTAAGATACCTAAGTTCCTATAGAGCCTAAAACAAAAGAATCAAATCATGTTTTTCATGATTGTCCTTTCATAGAAATCAACCCATCAAACACACCTTCACTCAACATCAACACTATCACACAAGATTCTTCCAAGACAATTGTTTATTTACAACCTTGGTACATCCTAAGCTAATCAATATCTCATTAAATATGTATCAAGAAGAATTTTTTTTTACTTATCAACATAAATAACATTATTTGTTTCTTCTTCCCATCCAATAGTTGTAGGATCATAACATACTCACTACTGCATGTTTTCCATTCATCACAAGGGGCAGCATATCATCATCCATTCTCGACTCACCCTTGTCCTTGTCTGTCACTTATTGTTGCTTATTTTGGCTAGTCATTAACCTTTCATGAACATTAAGAGCAAGCTTGGGATGTGGATGACATGCCTTAAGTTGGCTCACATGTGACATACTCATTCATGATGTAGCTCAATTTGAAAACATATTACTTGGGATAGGGCTTTCCAAGTTGGCTATCATGTCTTCTTTCATTTATCCTTGACTACTTTAAAGAAATTGCTCACAGAGATGGTGTAGCAACCACTTTAAAGTGGGGGCATACATAGATGACATCTTTTGGAAAAAAATACATGGCATGAATTTTATTTTTCTTGTGATGTGTCCTCTTCTTGGTGGTGTCATTGGGTTTGATTCCATCCAAGAGTGTACAATCAAATGACATGCCATGATGTGAATGAGGCATTCCATGGGAAATGATCTGACACCTTGACTTGTCCTCTCTTGGAGACATTAGGAACAATGCTCCCTAAGATGTAACTTACATGAACAAAGCAAAATCCCATAAAAGAAAATTTACATGACATTCAAAAACATTTACAAAAGAATTTTCATTGTGGCACCTTATCAAATTCATCAAAGGCATAACTTTGGTATGGTTTGCATAATGGGAAGTTGACACACTGGTATGACTTTCTCATTATATGGTGGGAAGTTGACACACTGGCATGAATTTATCACTTAACCACTTCTTTGGATGACTCACACCATGGATCACTTGATGTTATGTCACAGCCCTAGAGTGAACACATTTTTTATCCACCTCATTTTCCCTTCTTTTAGTTCTTGGCATTACATGATTGTGTATCGTGTTTTGTTGCATATCATTAACCTTGTGCATCTCCTTTTGTTCTTATGTTGGTATGACTTAGGATCTTGATCCTGGGGGATTGACCAATTCCTTGATACTTTTCATTCTTTCTCATCCACATTGGTATGATTGGACTCCTCTTGAATATCTACTTTAGTGTGATTTTGAAGCAATTTCATCCTGTCACTAAAGTGGGGGCTAACTGTGGACACAAAAAAAGTATCCCTTTTGGCCTGCTTGATTTGGGAATAATTAATGACAAATTAGACTTAATGAGGCCTTGCTTTAGTGTTGTAATGTGTTTTACACATCCACATTGAGTCTTGGACCCTTGCAAATGCATTAAACAATGTCTTGTAAAGGTGTTTTAAAGTGTTGTAAATCACTTTCATACTTTTCTAGACTCTTATTAAGCATTTAAGTCTATTTATTTTAATTCAAAAGTTAGCTTTTACCTCTTCTTCTATAGTTAAATAATTATTTTAATTATTTAATTATTTATTAACCTTTTCTCTCTATAATTAAATAAATTTTATATTTATTTAATTATTTATCCTTTCTTTATCTCCCCAATTAAATAATTATTTTTAATTATTTAATTATCTAATTATTTGTTCTCACCTTTCTTTTTAAATAAAAAATTAATATTTTATATACTTCTCCTATTTGGCCACCTAAATTAAATAACCTTTATTATTTAATTTCTCCTATCACCTCTTTTTTTGTGACAATCTTATCTTACACCTCAAGTCTTTATCTATGGCTTTCTTCTCTCAATTAACCTCCACCCTTGATTAAGTTATTTTCTAATTTAATATTGGCCCTTGATCATGATCCTTATTCTTAACTCTTTTCTATAAAAGGATACCTTTAAACCATAATTCATTATTCATTCCTTCATAATTCATTCATCATTCATTATCTATCTCAACTCAAGCAAGCTAGGGTTTGGCATTTTGGGTCTTCACAAGGAAGCATCTTCAAGGACATCATCAAGGCATTCAAGAGAAAGATTCTCCATCCATTATTGCAGAAATTCAAGATCAATCATCATGGAAAGTTTCTAATTGCATTGTTTCATGTTTCATGCTTCATTATCTTATTTCGTCATTTTGGTTTAATTACCTAAATGGGGGTTTCCCAAGGAAAACCCCCATTGCCCTAACAATCAATGTTTTCTCTTTCTCTCCATGTATGATTGTAGATTTAGGTGCTTGTATGGCTTGGACATGATTGAATAATAGGTTTCAAACTTCTTGAATTTATCTCCCTATTGGAAAGGTCAAAACCTACACAAAAAGTCACCAACAATGCTAAAAGATCAAGGTTTCAGATCCAGACCCCTAGAAGTACAAATTGAGAAGATTGAAAGCTATAGATTCCATTTTTTAGTTTTTAGAAAATAAAAAGTGGACTAATTTTCCCATAGTGGTGAATGGGTCAAACTATACCTATTTGTTGGAGATTTTTGTAGATTTGGATAACTTTTTGGCTAAAATGGGCCCCAGTGCAGTTTTTTGGAACTGGAACTAATTTTCCCATAATGGTGAATGAGTCCCACCAGACCTAAAGTCAACATCTTCAAGATTTCAGAGTTCCATTTCATCCTCAACCAGTCTCTAGGTGTACATCTTCAGTTTTACAGTTTTCTATTCGGTTCCATGTACATTTCTAGGTCTCTTTTGTATACAACACTATGTTTTCAAACACTTTATATTTCTTAGTTTTTGCATTAATAATAAATATATTTCATTATTCCTTTACATTTATATCATCTCATTTAGGCACATTTCATCCATATTACAATAATATTGAGTATGAACATAACAGTTTATACCCTTTTCCTTTCCTTTTAGGTGAAAGATCCTAGAAGTGGAAGAGACCTTTAGGGTACCAAAACATGTGTTTGCATATGATTATAGTGATCAAGAAACTAAAAATATCATATACACATCAAAAAAATAATAGACAATAATAATAAGGGTTAGTGAAAAAGCATGGGGGTCCAAACTAGCCCTTAAGTGGCAATGAAAATTCATAAAAATAGAGTTATGAAACTTAACATAAAAATTTGAATAGGTTATTAAAAAAATTTGGAAAATATGTAAAAAAAAAATTGTAGCAAATTGAATGTAGTTTCTACGATACTAGTCCTTTTTTTGAAAATTTTAAATATATTTGGTGAAAATTTGATATATTCAATGCGGTAGTACTAAATTTTTAGTAAAAAAATAAAAAGCAAGTGTATGTTTGACCAACCTAAGTATATATATATATATATAAGTAAGTTTCAATATAATTAGAGGACACATGCCTAGATGTGCCACTTTTTTTATAACTTTTTGCAAGTAAATAATTAGTTATGAATTTTTTATTAGAACTTTTAAAAAAAAATTAAAACTTGGTAAAAAATTAGTGAAATTCATTTGAGAATTATAAATGTTTTCAATCAGCCTATCAATCAAGACATTAGTCATAATGCATGTAGAAAATCAATAATAATTATCTATTTAATTTAATATATGACATATCTTATATTGGTGGAAAGCTAGAAATTTTCTAAATAAACCCTTTTTATTTCATCAAATTCAGATAAGAAAAAAAAATCAACCACTTTTTTGTCATATCACCACTTTTTGGACCACCATGATCTTGCACTCACCCATAAATAAGAATAAAAAAATCAAAAGGAGGCTGCAACTAAGCAAGAAATTAAAATAATATAAGATAAACAACACAAGTAGGGAGAAATGAAAAGACTCGCCATATAGAGAGCAAACATACAATGGGAAAAGTGTCATTTTTTAAAAGAGGGTAGATTTTGGGTCATTGTAGGAAGTGTGGAAGGGGTGCATAGCTAGGAAAAGGAGAATTAGAGGCTGCATAGAGATTGAGAAGAGACAAAGGAGAGGCTATAGCACTAAGAATTAAAATAAAAATGTAGATTGAAGTCTTGAATGAAGACAAAAGGAAGTAATTGTGCATGAATAAAATGCATATTTAAGCCTTGAATGAAGAAAACAAGAATCACATCCTTATGAAATAGAGATATGTGTTAGAAAATGTAATCCAAGGTGCATGAATGGTAGCCAACATGAAAAAAGGAGGGAGTAGTAAGAGGTTTCACTGAAGATTAGAAGGGAGTTGCAATTTGGAGCCAAGGAAAAACAATGGAAATCTAAATTTTAAAAGGCAATAAAGTGTATAGGACATTTTAGTTAAATTAAATTAAAAAATAGGGTTTATGTAGTAAATTGGATAAATCTACAACATAAAAAGATTTATATTCAAGCTAATTTTGAAGGTCATGTCAATGAGCGAAAGAGAGTCTTTAAAGAATTGAGATAGCTTAAAATTAGAATTTAACAAAGTGATTCCTATAGAGAAGGATATGGGTCACAAAAGGAAGAATAAGGGGAGATTTGGAATAAGGAAAATAATTGAAAATAGGGGCACATCATTTGAAGGAAATTTATATTGTAGGATTGAATAATAGGGGTCATGGAATATGTGAATAAAAGAAATTTATGGAAAGAAGGAAGGGTTGTAGCTGTAGAGAGAGAAATAAATGAGAGGGAATTGTGAACATATAGGAATTAAGAAAATTTTGAAACCTACAATATGTAAATGTAAACTAATAATTTAAATATAAATGAAAATTAAATTGGTGAGATCATATTTGTTAATAAAGATAGAAGTGTATGTTTTAAATAAAATTCAAGTTGTTTTCTTAATACATAGTAACTAGGCAATTAATTAAAAGATTGACAAATGAAATTTTCAATCTAAGTTGTTTCCTAGAGGAACATAGGGGAAGTTGCTAGTTCTTATTACTTGGTTTGAGGTTTTGTTTCTTTCTATGTCAAAATCACTATGAAGGAACATTGTCTTCACATCCATTTTTTCCACTTCTAGAACATACACTACTACAAGGGATAACATAAACTGAATAGATATCAATTTTGTAATAAGAGATAATATATCATAGTCAATTCCTTCCCTCCTAACAATAACCCTTAGTGACCAATTTTTCCTTATGATTTTCAACACTACCATTAGGACCATATTTCTTCTTGAACACCCATTTATAATCAATAGGTTTCCTTCCTTTAGGAAAGGGTAACAAGTCCCATGTAACTTCTTTTGTCAAAGTAGCCATCTCTGCATTCATGGATTTCATCTAGGAATCTACATCACTCATACCCATATCCTCTCTAACGGTCCTAGATTTATCAATTTTAGCAATAAAAAAAATTGCAACTAAAATCCAACAAAGAATAAAAAAATCTTTCAAGTGAATATCCTAAACTATTATTTTGTCACCTATCCCTCTAGACATCCTCATTTTTTGAGGTTGAGGTTCTTCTTCTTTAGAACTTTCAAATTCTCTAGAGCTCTCCTCATCACCATGTCCACCAAGATTAGGTAGTTCACCTTTCATTAGAGTAGGTGGAATCTAAACCACCTCCTTATTATTTTCCTCCTTCTCTTGTTGTACCCCAAAAGTAGAAGGTTTCATCTCTCAAAAATAGCACTTCTACTATAGAGAACCTTCTAGGCCACTGGATCCTAAATCTTCTACCCCTTCACACCAACACCATAGCCTATGAAGATATATTTTACCAACTTGTCCTCCAACACAGAAATCTTTTAACTCAGTACATGAGAATGTGTTTCACAACCAAATTCTCAAATATGTTTCATCAAATTCTTTTTACTAGACCACACCTCCATGGGTGTCTTATCAACAAGATCCATTGTAGGATATATGTTGATCATGTATAACATGCAGTGGATACAACTTCAACCCAAAATTTTTAGTCAAGGCTATCACCACTCAACATAATCCTAGACTTTCCCATCATAATCATATTCATCCACTTTGGAACTCTATTTTGTTGTGCTATGCAAGTATGTGTAGGATCATGATGGGCCAAAAAGTGGTGATATGATGGGTATGTGTAGGGTATGTGGCTGACAACTTTTTTTTACCCAAAATTGATGAAATGAAAATGGTTTTTAAAGGAGATTCTCAAATTTCTACAAAATATAAATTATGCTTTACTTTGAGTTTAATAAATAATTATTATTCATTTTCTATTTGAATTACGACTAAAGTCTTGATTGATAGGATGATTGAAAAACATCTATAGTGTTCGAATGGTATCACATTTTTTGAATCCAAAACATCCATCACATTCTATGCTTCACATACTATAGGATTAAAAAAATATAAATTTCATGAAGTTTTGACCAAGTTAAGGTGGTTAGACAAACAATTTTTATATTTTTAAAAAAAATTAATAAAAAAATTCATAATCAATTATGTACTAGGAAAAAAATTACAAAAAAATATGCATCACATCGAGACATGAGTACTCTACTTCTATCTAAAATATTATTAAAAAATATTATCATTTTATTATGGTTAGGGTGATCAGATAGATACCTAACTCTTATATTTTCCCTAAAATTTAAGTACTACTTCATTGAAATTTCAAATTTTCACCAAATAATTTATTTTTTAAATAAACCTAGTAGTTTAGAAACTACATTCAATTTGCTACAAATTATATTCTTACATATTTTTGAAATAATATAGATAACTTATTCATTTTTTTTTACTTCAAGTTGCCTAACTCTAATTTTTCTAAATTTTTTGCCACTTAAGGGCATGTTTTTTCCATGATGATTCTGCACATACCCATGCATGTACTTTTCTTATGTATTTGAATTGCATGCTCTTTAAAAAACTAGTTGAATTATGCTTGTTGACACCTAACATAATATCTAACTAAATAAATACTTGTTATTTATTTAATCTTACCTACTTCCCTTGTCCTAATAATTAATTAATTAAATATTCATTATTTATTTAATTAATTTCCCCATTACCTTTATCCACCACTCTTAATTAAATAAATCTACATTTATTTAATTAATCCAACATTTACTCTTATTCCTCTAAATCCCCTAATCCCACTTAGGTTAATTTATCCTTGATTAATTAACCTTATCCACTTCCTAATCATCATTATCCCATTCTCCAACTTTTAACTCCACCCAAGTTAATAAACCTTTAGTTTATTAACTCAACCCGGCCACATTAAATCAATTAATCCTGATTGATTCATCTCACCATCATCCCTCATCCTCATTATCATTATTTCCTAATTTTAAATTCCTACATCTCACCTACCCCCACTAGCCTCTTACACATGCCACCCTATCTCTGACACAAATTTAATGTCTCTCTTCCCCATGTGTGCTCACACATGTGTGAGAACACCTCCCCATTTCACTCCTTTCCATGGTGTGATACTTGTCACAAGGCTAGCCATTCTTCAATCCAAACCCTATATCCTTCTTTCAATATCAGCCCTCCATTAACCAATCAATCCTATCCCTTGATTCATGTCATCAAAATTCTATATAATGAGGTCTTTGCTCTCATTTTTGGGTATGTGCAGGATTATGATGGGCCAAAAAGTGGGAATATGATCAATATGTGTAGGGTATGTGGCTGGTGACTTTTTTTAACTCATATTTGATGAAACGAAAAGGGGTTTTAAAGGATATTCTCATATTTCTACCAATATAAATTATGTTTTACTTTAAATTTAATAAATAATTATTATTCATTTTCTATTTGAATTATGACTCAAGTTATGATTGATAGGTTGACTAGAAAACATCTATATCCTTCAAATGGTATCACATTTTTTGAATCCAAAACATGCATCACAGTCTATGCTTCACATACTATAGGATTAAAAATAAATAAATTAAATTTCATGAAGTTTTGACCAAGTTAAGGTGGTCAGACATACGAGTTTTTATATTTTTTTAAAGTTGTAATAAAAATTTCATAATTAATTATTTACTTGGAAAAAAATTACAAAAAATATGCATCACATCGAGACATGAGTCCTCTACTTATATGTAAAATATTATAAAAAATTGTTATCATTTTATTGTGGTTAGGGTGGTCAAATAGGCACCTACTTCTTTTTTCCCTAAAATTTAAGTACTATTACATTGAAATTTTAAATTTTCGCCAAATAATTTTTTTTTTAAATAAACCTATTAGTTTAGAAACTACATTCAATTTGCTACAAATTATATTTTTACATATTTTTGAAATAATATAGATAACTTATTCAAATTTTTACGTCAAGTTTCCTATCTCTAATTTTTTTGAACTTTTCACAACTTAAGGGCTTGTTTTTTCCATGATGATCATGCACATACCCTTTTGATATCCATTCCAATCACTTGAGAAAATCTGCAAGATATAGGTGCATCTTGTGAGATCAATCCATGAAGAGAAGAGAAACTATGAAGGTATAAAATATTATTTTTATTTTATTTTATGCATTTTTATCTATTCACCTTCATATCACCTTTACCTTCTTCATTTTGGCATGCTTGGTGGCTTCCCACCCCTCTTTCTAACATTCTATGAAGTTTTTGTGAGTTTTGAAGTTGCATATGTGCCATTTCTGGACATAAACTATAGAACTACACCTCTACCACTCAAAAAGGTGTGTCTAGTCCAAACTAGTGCACCTCTACTAAAAACTAAGGTGCCTTTTCTCAAAAATAAGACACCTCTACTCGAAACTAAGGCACCTATGCTCAAAATAGTGGTGCTTTTGCCAAAACTTGTGGCGCTTCTACTTTCTAGTAGCTTTCTAATCATTTTGGCATAGATTTATGGTTTATCTAACATTTTAACTATTTTCTTATAGGGTTTCATCATTCTAACACTCTACCTTTCACATCCATTCATCATTTACATGCATAAACTAGGTCTTTTTAAGGTTTTATGAGATAAGGGTTTCTTGCAAGATTTCTATGTCACCTAAGGTTATACTCATTTTGAAACCATTTTCACTACATTATGAGGCATATTTTGGCAATATATTCATGTTTTTAGGTCCCCTACATGATCATCTACCTACTTCCCCACTTAGGTTGGTGGAAAACCTTATTTTTTGACTCCCAAGTGTCATTTTTTGGCCTTTTTTCTAAAGTGGCGCCTCTGCTCAAAATTGTGGCACATCTACTTCAAATTTTAGTGCCTCTACTTTAAGGGACATATTTTAGGGTTTTTTAGGTGTTTCTAGGTCATTATCTATATTTTCTAATGTATACACTCAAATTTGGTCTAGATGAATTAATTAAATACAAGTTATTTAATTAAAAATATTTAATTCTTCTACTTATAAATAAATTTAAAAAATTATTTATATAGTTCATCTTCTCTAATTCTCCCTATCCTAAATCATTTTCCTCATATCTTAATTAAATGAGCAAATTTAATTATTTTGTTTTATTTAATTAACCTCCTCTCATTAAATTTGAATTTAAGCACATTTCTACAACTTCTTCCCACCTTCCACCTAATCATGTGTCTCAAGAAATTAAATATTTCTAATATTTAATTTCACATTTATCCTCAATAAATTCTAACTAATTTGGGACACTTGGCCTTCATCTCCATTTCATTCCTCTTCACACTTGTCTATTTGTTCTTATGATGAGAACACACTTCCCCTTTTCTATCTAACCTCTTCATCTTTAACCATCCATTTTCCAGATCGAATCCAGACCACTGATTTCTACCACCTAGCCTCAGGCCTTCAAAAATCTATAAATAGGCCCTCATTTACATCAAAAGGATCCTTAGAAAGAGATCTGGGCATAATTACACTCTTGAGAATTTTAGTTAGCACTATCATCTTAGCATTATCATTCTAGTATTAGCATTTTAGCATCAAGTAGTTTAATCATGGAATTTTCATAAGCATCATCTTAATCAAGTAGTTTCATCATATCATTTTCATTAGCATCAGAGCAATATTATTATCTTTGCATATCATCTATAGCTAGTTTATCAAACATGTAGTGTAGGAAACATCTCTTTCATTTCCAACATCTCTCATTCTTCAGGTTGTCATTTGGAAAGTCATGTGCACAAAAAATCTAAGAGAAAAATGACTTAAAGAATCCTTGGAGATAGAGGACAATGAGACACCATGGGGGAATTGATTGTTTCAATTTGATTGCCATTTGAATTCCTTTATATAATGTTTAATTGGTGTGTTGTATAGGTTTTACTTACTTATTCATGACATTTTTCATACACACATCAAGTTGTTTACTAAATTGTGTCATTGAAAAACATCAATTTTTGGCCCCTAGAAGCTATTTATTGGAAAATATAGAAAGTGGTGCCTCTGTTCAAAATTGTGGTGCCTCTACTTCATAAAGTGGCACCTCTACTTTATCAAAAGCATAAATTTATCTACAAAGTTGTGCCTTGTGCTTTAGCTTGTATCTTTAAACCTTCTTTTAGTTGTTTTCTCCATCTAATCTCGATTTCCTTTTCTTCTTTCTAGAATAGTGCGTTTAGGGTGTTAAGTGGCACATATATAGAATATTTAAGCACATATGCTCTATGTTTTATCATGTGTACCTTTATTTGCTAAAATTAAAATTCTAGGAACTAATTGGTATCTTTCTACTTTTTAGGTGCTTTATACAGTGTCAAAGACATATCTGAGACTACTAATGATGTTTGTAGGGGCTAGAGTTATTTTCCTTTGATTAAATTAGGCATTTAGTTTAATTATAAGGTTATTGAACACCATGTATGTTGTATTTGTAAAGTGATAGGCCTATACTCTCCCCTTTACTGGGTGACCAAAATTCTAGGCTCACTCATTCATTTTATTACAATAGCACCTTTAGCAAGCCTACCTTATTGGGAAAAAGTAATCACCCTAAGGGAACAGTCTAACTGGTAACAACTAAATCCAAGCATTCCAACCCACTATAATCAAATGTGAATTTTGATGAATGTCACATTCAATGGTAGTGTGCACATTGATAGCCATCCCCAATGCCTTTGTTCTAAAGGTTGGGAGGCCTCGTAAGGTAGTTTATCATTTGACATGCCAAATAGAAATCCTTACTAAGAAATTTAAGTGTAGTAGCCAAGATGAGTCAGTTTTTTAACATTATAATATTCACAGTGCAAAGGGAGGGAAGAATCTGCCCCCATGATACTCACCATATAACTACTAGGTATTTCTAGCCAAAAGTCAAGGAATTTACTTTTGGTTAAGACCTAGGAAAGGTAAAAACATGGAAACCCTCTAGGGGGTCACAAGGTTGTGTGAGATGATGTAGTTCTAAGATGTGGTATGTGATGTTATTAATGACCTTTGACATTAGAAGAGTCTGACTGATCTATTTGCTATTGTTCAATACTAGTGGAAATAAAAAGGATCGGACCAGATCCTAGAATATACACTTGATGTTTAGATCATAAAATTAAACAAATATTTTAATAATTGCTTCTATGTTTGGAATCACTATTCAAAAGATCATCCATTAAAATGCTCAATTCACTAATTCAAAAACAAGAAAACTACACAAACTTTCAAAATAGTTACATTTACAGTTCGGCACATAATCTTCTCATTTCAATGCATTGAGTTCATATTCTAGCGCATATAGGGTCTATTTTAGTGCATTCACCCCATCTTTCAATGCATAAGCTTCATGTTTTGGTGCATTCATCCGATCTTGCAGTGCATATAGAGTTTTTCTAGTACATTTTCCTCATCTTTCAGCGCATAAGATTCATGTTCTAGCACATTTAAGTGACATTCTAGTGCATCCAATCTCTGTTCTGGCACATTTAACCCATATTTCAACACATCTACAACCTATTTTAGAACATTCACTTGATAATCAAACAAAGAGCTAAATTGAACTTTTGTCTAACAACTAGAATCGTATTTGGGGTCCCTTTTCAGAGTAGATATCATTCCTCATTACAACATTTGTTTAAACTTGAAGAAACTAGCAATTGCAAGTGTAATCCCTTTAAATAAACTTAGATCAAATAACTTCAGGTGCCCAATCACCAATCTCATCTCTGATTGTTAGTTGATTTTCACTATCAGGATCCATCATCCTTTATCACAAAACAAACATTGTACATCAAATTTTATCCTAGTCTCATCAATAGGATCCATCATCCTATTTGACTTAGGTATTTCATTGACACTCCAAAAACAAAGATCAAAGTATAGTAAAACTCTATCACTTGCATGCCCATTTTAACAAGAGCTCAAAAAAAAAACTTAGAGAAAAGGATATAGAAACCCAAACCATTATGGCAAAAGGAGAATAAAATCCCTTTCATAGATTTCATCAAACTGAAATAGATGAGATAACTAATGAGGACATTCAAAAAACTCAACAAGACCCTAAATTCTGCAAGTTCATGAAAAGAATTCTAGAAAAGTATGGAGATAAATACTTTCTCATGTTGGCCAACTAAGGTGTAAAACTACCCAATGATTTTGATGTAAACCAATTGAAGGGAGCTCCCAAGAAAATAGAAGCTGACTCACAAATCATAGATCCATCGAATGCTTTAACTCAACAAATACAAAACCTTCAACAATAAGTCCAAGACATGCAAAGGGGAACAGCCAAGAGATATTTACTGCAAGACAACTATCCTTATCCATTTGATAGAAATATGATCATGACAGCTTTTCCACCAAGTTGTGAACTTCCAAAATATGACAAATACAATGGAAAAACTGATCCTCAAGATCATGTAAGAGAATTATGCACCATGAGTTTGGAATATGCACGTGAAGAAACCTATATAATGAGATTATTTCCAAGAAGTTTGGGTGGTCAATGCATGGAATGGTTTTCAAAACTCCCACCAGGTATTAGATCATTTGAGGAGATGGTAAAAAAATTTATTTCTCAATATTCATACAACATTCAACATGAAATAACCACGAAGGATCTCTGTAACACAAAACAAAAAAATGGTGAGTCATTTCTTACATTCTTAAAGAGGTGGAGATGATTATTTGCTAGATATGCTCATCCCATACCCGAGAAAGAAAAGATGGATATCTTTATTGAAAATCTCAACAATGAGATGAGTTATAGACTCCAATTGCAGTGTCCACCCAGCTTTGAAAAGCTGATTGGAAATGAACTTAAGATTGAAGATTGGTTTTACATTATGTGTGTCAATAGCACCATTGTTACTAGCATTCTTGTTTCTTGTCTAGAATTTGGATTTTTCATTACTATTATGATGACTGGAAGAGTTAGTAGTGTTTGGTCTTTCATTATATATTTTCAATACTCCTTTTTTTTGTAACACAAAACAAAAAAATGGTGAGTCATTTCTTACATTCTTAAAGAGGTGGAGATGATTATTTGCTAGACATGCTCATCCCATACGTGAGAAAGAAAAGATGGATATCTTTATTGAAAATCTCAACAATGAGATGAGTTATAGACTCCAATTGTAGTGTCCTCCCAGCTTTGAAAAGCTGATTGGAAACGAACTTAAGATTGAAGAAGCCTCAGTTAAAAAAGGAGTATTGAAAATATATAATGAAAGACCAAACTCTGCTAACTCTTCCAGTCATCATAATAGTAATGAAAACTCCAAATTCTAGACAAGAAACAAGAATGCTAGTAACAATGGTGCTATTGACACACATAACGTAAAACCAATCTTCAATTTATTAGGTACTGCACCCAAAAACAATCAAAACAATAGTGAATATAAACTAGCTCCAACACCACATCAAAGAAAATTTACACCTTTGGGGCAATCACTGGAATCAACATTAAAAGAGCTTATTACACACAAAATCATAACATTACCAGATGCATGAGATTTTAAACCAAGATTCAAACCATCATGGTGGAACAATGCATATTATTGTTATTTTCATAGAAATAAAGGTCATAAAACAAATGATTCTATGCAATTACAATATTTAGTGTAAGACTTGATAGATAGACGTGAAATATCGATAGAAGGACCTCAAACAAATGTTGATCATGGAGCATGTAAAAACCCTCTACCCAACTATGAAAAAGGAGAATCCTTTTTGACAAACAAAGGGAAGAATGTGAATAATATCTATGATAATACCATCCTTCACATTGTTACAGCTGATAATCAAATCAACGACATCAAAATCAACAATAAACATGACATTGTTGTAGTTGATAATCAAATCAATGTCATCAAAATCAATGATAAACAAGACAACCTACTAGTAAATGTGACCACAAGAGGGTAGTCTAAGTTTGTATTGAAAGGAAGTAAATCTAAAACACTTGTTGCTCCTTCGAATCAATAAAATATAGTAGATCAATTACAAAATATTCCAATGCAAATATCCATACTAGAACTTCTTAACATTTCACCAACGCATAAAGATATTCTAGAAAAATCTCTAGTGGACACCACAGCACCAACCAATTTAGAAGTTTGTCAATTCCAAGCCATTGTGGGACATTTGACTACAACCCATTGTTTATCATTCTTGGAAACCGATCATGCATCCCTCACTCATCCACACAATGCTCCACTCTATATTGAGGTTTTAATCCATAAACATTAGGTTAAGAATGTTTTAATAGATGGAGGATTTTCTCTAAATATCTACACTTTAAAGCTTATCCATGCATTGGTATTTTTAGAAAATGCAATAGACTCTACAAGAAATATCACCATAAAAGCTTATGTTGATGAAGAACGATCCTCTCAAGGATTGATAGTATTGCCAATTCAAGTGGGACCAATTCAAAAGGATATAATCTGACAAGATTTAGACAAGAATTTGACCTACAGCATACTCTTGGGTCAACCTTGGATCCATGAAATGCAAGCAATTCCATCAACATACCATCAATGCTTGAAATTCCTTTACAATGGGTAAGAGATCACAATTTCACCAGATTCTAATAATCCCCAATATTGTAACACTCCCAAGATAATCCAAGATGTTTTTGTACCACACAATAGAGAATCTCTCACTTTTATTTCTTTAGGTAATGAAGGCCAACTCAATTCTTTGTCAAATCAATTTGCGAAAAAGGTTTATTTGAAAGATAAAGGCATTGGTGATTCCATTTCCTCAAGTAATGAAGGTCAACTCAATTCTTTGTCAAAAAAACTTGAGAAAAAGATTTAGTTGAAAGATTAAGGCATGGGTGAGTATTCTTTTGAGTATTCCTTCTGTCTCTCACAATTACTACCTTCTCCAAAATCATATCAACTACTCTCAACATCTAGACAACAATCTTCACAACCCATCATGATATTTGATGGTAAATTTGTAAAATTTAGTACTCTAGTTGATGACTCTAAGGACAAAGATTCTTTAAATTGGCTTTAAAAAGATGAAGAACAATCCCAAGCAGAAATTTCTAATATACTACCAAAGCAATATGGTAAAGGGTTCACAATCTTAGAAAAGATGGGATATGAAGGAAAAGGTCCTATTGGCAAACAAAAAGAAGGTATTGTGGAACCAATTCAACCTATCACAATCAATGCAAAAGAAAAGGCATGATTAGGATAGACAGAAGAGATGAAAGAAGAAGTCGCTCAGAAGATTTGTGAGAAAATTCTCCACTTGCAAGCTAGTTCTAAGACATACTCAAATGAATATGAATGGGATTCACTATCTAAAGAATCTTGTTACACATTTTACTCATTTGTTTCACAAAACTTCTTTTAGATGGGATGAAAGATGTGAAGTTCCCTTTAATCAATTGAAATAATATCTTGTGAATCCACCTGTATTGGTACCACCAATAGAGGGAAAACCACTTCTACTCTACATAAAAACTACTGAGGTATCGTTGGGATCTTTGCTAGCACAAGAAGACTCTATAGGGAAAGAAAGGGTCATCTACTACATCAGAAAAACACTAAGTGGCTATGAAATTAACTATACATTCATTGAAAAAGCTTGTTTGGTAGTGATGTTTGCTACTCAACAATTGTGACACTATATGTTAACACATACCATCAAACTAATAGCCAAGTTAGGTCCATTAAAATATCTACTCAGCAAAGCCACTCTAACAAGAAGATTAGCAAAGTGGGTGATGATATTGAGTGAATTTTACATTCAATATGTGGAAAGAAGAGCAATCAAGGGCTATGTAATGGCAGATCAATTAGCTAAAGCACCATTGCAAGATGACCATCCTATGCACATTGAATTCCCAAATGTAGATGTCCTCACAATGACAACACAACATTGGATATTATATTTTGATAGGTCTTACACTAAACATGGATCGAGTGTTGCAATCCTATTTGTTACTCCTCAGGGACACACTATCCCAAAATATTATAGGTTGATTTTACCTTGCACAAATAACAAGGTTGAATATGAAGCACTAGTCATTGGTATCAAGGTAGTAGTGGAATGGAAAATCACAAAATTACAAGTTTATGGAGATTCTCAATTAGTCATAAATCAGGTTAATGATGACTATCAAACAAAAGATGAAAAGCCGATGCGATATAAGAGAATGATAAATGACTTCAAGAAATACTTTGTTGAGATCAAGTTTGAAAAAATTCCAAGAGTAGAGAAAAAAAATTTAGATTTCATGGAAACCATCATTTCTCTTCTAAAAATACCAAAAAAATGAAGTCATTATGAATTCATGGTGGAATAATTTTTTAATCCTACATATGACAATCTTGAATCCCAAGTCATGTGCCATCTATTCGATGTTGATTCTTCAATCTTTGGGAAGTTTTATGCCTATCTAAGAGACAATACCCTTCCACTTGACCTATCCCAAAACCAAAAACACAACTTTTTCCATCAAGCAGCTTGACACACCCTGATAGATGATACACTTTATTGATGAGGTCTCAATGGTACTCTCCTCTGATGTCTTGAATGTGATGAATCTGAAACTACCTTACAAGAAGTTCATGAAGTTATTTGTGGTACTCATTTAAGTGGTCTTACTCTAGCTAAGAAGCTCCTACACTTGGGATAGTATTGGTTGAACATTGAGAAAGAATCTTTTCAATTTTTCAAGAAGTGTAAGAAGTGTCAAACCCATGGAAATATCATACATGCACCAACACAAGAGTTGCAACCATTCACATCGACCAAGCCTTTCTGTCAATGGGGACTTGATCTTGTGGGTAAGATTCATTCGTCTTCCTCTAATGGACATAAATTCATAATCATAGCCACTGAGTATTTCACAAAGTGAATTGAAGTTGTCCTATTAACTATGATCACTGGTAAAAATATTGCCTCTTTCATCTTTAACTACATTTTCTATCAGTACGGAATCCCTAGCTCCATTGTCACTGACAATGGTAGACCCTTCAAAAACCAAGATGTACAAGAACTTTGTGAAATTTTTTATATCCAAAACCGATTTTCCACACCCTATTACCCTCAAGGGAATGGCCAAGTAGAAGCCTCAAATAAGACCATTTTTAAAATCTTGAAGAAAACCATCAATGATGTTGGACATGACTGGAATGTTCAACTAAACCCTGCCTTGTGGGAATACTATACTAGCATCCACACCCTTGTAGGAGCCACACCATATGCCCTTGTCTATGGATCAAAAACCATCTTACCCATTGAGGTTGAGTTACCTTCACTTCGGGTATCATTGAAAGGAATCATTTCAAAGGAAGACTATTGAATATCCAGACTACAAGAGTTGGAAATGTTAGATGAACATCATCAACATGTTGTTGATCATCTAAAAGCTTATGAACAAAGAGTTTCAAGGAGCTATAATCACAAGGTAAGACCAACAACATTTTAGGTTGGTGACTTGGTCCTAAAAGAGAATCCTCACAATCAACAAGATCGGGAAAAGAAGGGAAATTTTGAACCTAATTGGCTAGGTCCTTTTTTTATTGTATCAGTATATGGATCTGAAGTATATTAGTTATATATACCTAAAGGGGACCTATTTGAAGAACCTATCAACAACCTTCATCTCAAAAAAAATTATACATAAATCAAATAGTTCACTATTCAAAAAGTGAAAAATCCAAAAAAAAAAAGCTGAAAAGCTGAAAAATCCAAAAAAATTCAATAAGGGAAAAATTCAAAAAAAGAAAAAAAATCATAAAATCATAAAATAAAATAAAATTCAATAAATACAAGTGGTGAAATCTTGGAAACAGACACTATTTGCGATAGACTTGTATTTTTCATCTATTCGAATGTGTGTCAGTTGTCTGCTTTTCACCATCATTATGCATGTCCACCATAAAACCCCATGTACATATTCAAGCGTCGCAGTCATGTCTTACCTTGGCTTGGCGATCATCGGGAAATAAACGGTTGGTTTCTTATTGGGGGAAAAATCTTGAACTCACTAAGGGAAATTTACTTTGAGCTTAAAACAACAAACAAGCAATAGTAAAACAGCATAACAAATATAACGATCTCAATGAAACTCAACATTGAACATTCATCATAATTTTTTAGAAAAACAACCATCCAAATCAACAACAAGATTAGTCAAAAAAAATCTCACTGGATGATATTCTTTTGAATCATGGTTTAAACACTTTAGTATAAATGTTCAGCTATTGTATCTTGATTTTTGATATCATTTCTTTGAAGAACCTCAAGGATGCAATGGACTAGAGACTTGCTATAATGGAGTATGATATTTTTCTGTGTTTGTTGTCTATGAGTTAATAATTACTACTATGTACATTTGTCATGAGACATGATATATGAAGTATCATTGATGACATTCTATATTTTCATAGGAAAAGGATTAACTCTTGTTATTTTTACACAAGCAATACTCAGGTCATCTTAGTTCAATTATATCTAGATGCTTGTATTACCTTGCAATATCATAAATCAATAGAAGTTGTACTTAGGTCATCATGGTTTAATTATGCCATTAATATTTGTACTAACTTTCAACATATCAAAATCTCAATGATGATAACAAGCAAAACAAATTGGCTAGCAAGATAACAACATTGCATACTTAGATTTGCATGGCTAAGATAGATTGCATCCATATTACTTTTTGCATGTGCATTTTAGGTTTTCCAAGGCTGGAAAATTTCAAAATGATGTTGTCTCTCATTAAAGGATTGATTACATTTGACATAAACTAAAAAATATCATTCACATGTAGTTGCATAATCATTATCATATCATATATACATTAGAAAGGATTATCATCAGTCATCCATCCATGCATTAGAACATATATTTGCATTAGAAAGTACAAAAATAAAGTGCATCAAATCTTATCTACATGATCAAATCCATCTCATATATCATAAACCATGCATCATCATTTCATTGTTGCATCCATACACAACCATGACATGCTCATATAAAAATCGCATAGCATATCGGGCAAAAATAAAATACATTGATAATAAAATCATGTAGACAACATATAGATCAATAGTCTCTACTGCATCTCATATAATCTCAAAATAATCAATGTCAAGTGTACAATGATATCACAAAATATGGAGAGATACATCAACAAAATTGTAGGAAATCATAAAGTCCCTGACTTAATCAGTGAATACATCACATCTCAATATATCAAATGTGAAAACAAGAGCTTTGTGTTGCTTCCCCTAGACATTGTAGGCATCATTGTGCCTATTGCTACACCACTAGATGGACTGGCACCTATATCTCTACTAGATGGATCTCTGAGAGGTGGCCAATCACACCCCTACTTGTAGTCTATGACTGACTCCAACCTGACCAAGCACTGACAAATTGTGCATAACTAGGGGCATACCGCTCTATAGGAACCACTTGATAATATTGTAATATGTAGGAATCTACCTCTCGGGCTACATTTTGAACCTCTTTGAGCATATCCCCTACAGTAGTCCCCTCAGACACTCTATACAACCTCTTGGCTAGGGTCTCTACATGCTCACATCTCCGCCTCGCGACATCTCTCTCTATTGTCAAAGAGGCAATCTACTCCTATGCCTATGCTAATTTTCCCTATAAGCCATCCACCTATAACTGTAGAGAATCTATATGTGTCTATTGTTGATGAGAAGGCATGCAAATTTGAACTTGCAATGGTCCTACTTGCTACTGTCTTGAGGGAACCATAGATCTCCTCCTCTAGGGTACTCTGAAATCCAGTTTATGTTTGCCACCTAATCTCCTCCATCTTGATCATCCCCTCCATCCCCACCATCTCCCTCCTCATCATCACCATCTTTGTCATCCCTCCTCCATCTCGGTGCATGTTGTGCTCTCTCATCATCCTCAAATGTTGGTACTAGCTCATTAGGACTAGATATCCTCGGTATGGCATGTGTGAAGAAATACTCTACATGCTCATCTATCATCACACCAGCCACGATCTCTAGATAGTAATCCCATACATGTGCCTATGGGTATGTGTAGGATCATCATGGAAAACAAGGCCCTTAAGTGGTAAATTTTTTTAGAAAAATTAGAGTTAGGCAACTTGACATAAAAATTTGAATCAGTTATGGGTATGTGCAAGATCATCGTGGAAAAAACAGGCCTTTAAGTGGCAAAAAAAATAGAAAAATTAGAGTTAGGAAACTTGACATAAAAATTTGAATAAGTTATCTATATTATTTCAAAAATATGTAACAATATAATCTATACCAAATTGAATGTAGTTTCTAAACTACTAGGTTTTTTAAAAACAAAACAAAATCTATTTGGTGAAAATTTGAAATTTCAATGTAGTAGTACTTAAATTTCGGAAACAATAAGCAGAGGTGTCTATCCCACACCCTAACAACAATAAAATGATAATATTTTTTATAATATTTTAGAGATAAGTAGACAACTCATGTCCCGACATGACATATTTTTTGTGATTTTTTTCAAAGTAAATAATTAATTATGAATTTTTTATTACAAATTTTAAAAAATATAAAAAAAATTGTATGTCTGACCACCTTAACTTGGTCAAAACTTCATGAAATTCAATTTTTATTTTTTTAACCTTATATTATTTGAAGCATAGAATGTGACGCATGTTTTGGATTCAAAAAATGTGATACTATTTGAAAGCTATAGATATTTTTTAATTGGTCTATCAATTGGGACTTTAGTCATAATTTGAATAGAAAATGAATAATAATTAATTATTAAATTCAAAGTAAAGCATAATTTATATTGGTGGAAAGTTGAGAATCTCCTTTAAAAACCCTTTTCATTTCATCAATTTTGAGTAAAAGAAAGGTTGTAATGGCTCATAAGAATCAATCATATCCTACCACAGGATCTCATAACCACTAATCCCGTCATCACCAAAAATCCTCCTTAGTGCCTCAATACCTCCTTACTCTATATGATCATATATGACTAACTCTTCAACTACGTGAATCCCCAATATCTAGTAGACATTCTCTTGGGTAAATGTCATCTCACCGATGGGAAGACGGAATGTGTTGTGGTTGCTATGCCATCTCTTAGCTAATGTAGTTAATAATCCCCTGTTTATCTTATACTAGGGCATATCAAGCAAGGAAGATAAACTACATCACCCAATGACATCCAAATCCTCCTACACCAGATGTGGAATCATATCCCAAGTCTTCGAGTAGCACTCTCAAGACTGAAGAACTTGTAAGTCCTCTTATAATCATGATATATCACAAATCAACATTTTATCAATCAATCTAATTGGCTCAAATGAGATTTTGATCAAATCTCATGGAGCATCTATCATTGACTCTCATCCATCATGAGGTCAATCATCATCTATCCTATAATTGACTCTCACCTATCATGAGGTCAATTATCATCTATCCTATCAAACATCATGAAAACAATAGTTGACTCATCAAACATCAAAAACAAGGAGAAAAATCAACAATTCATCAATTTTGGTGTCAATGCACCAAAACAACACATCTATGCATTGAAACAATGGATGCACTACAAAACTCCATTAATGTGCTAAAACAAATAACATATGTGCCATTCTATGACCTAAATGTGCTAAATCTATTAATGTGCTAAAACATTCTATCAATGCACTAAATCAGGTCGTAAATGCGCTAAAACGTACTATTAATATTTTCAAAACATAAAAATGCGTGAAAAAAAAATCAAATTTGAAATGGCAGTTTCTCGAGCTATGTACTGGAGGTCCATATGTGGCAGGGTGGTTGTGTCATCGAACTTGTTCAAAATGATGAGTGTGGTATGGGATCGCCATCTTGCTCACTTGCTCAATCACTCAATTGAAAATGAATTCAAATGAGCTCCTTTTTCATCTTTTTACCTTTTAAAAGGGGTAAATGGAGGGTATTTAAGTGGGATTATTTTTATTTTCAAATAGGGCATCAATTAATCAATTGGAAGGGTCTATATTCTTTATTGGGAGATAAATCATCTCAAAATCTTAAAATTTTGAAAATCCTCATAAAATCATAAAAATTCAAAAATCCTAAAAATTCAAAAAATTCTTGATTTATCTCCCAATGGGGCATACACGCATCATCACTTGAAAATTAGTGTCTGGGGAATATCAAAAAAATTCATTAGGACTATCAACAAATTTTTCTTTGAAGCAATGTGTTGCAAACACATCACTTCAAAGAGGGGAAAAATGTATACACTCAAATTTGTTCTGGAGGAATTAATTAAATACAACTTATTTAATTAATAATCTTTAATTCTTCTACTTATAAATAAATTGAAAATTTTATTTGTATAGTTCATTTTCTCTAATTCTCCCTATCCTAAATCATTTTCCTCATATCTTAATTAAATGAACAAATTTAATTAGTTTTTTTATTTAATTAACCTCCTCTCATTAAAATTCAATTTTAAATTTGAATTGAAGCACATTTCCACAGCTTCTTCCCACCTTCCACCTCATCATGGGTCTCAAGAAATTAAATACTTATAATATTTAATTTGGCATTTATCCTCAATTAATTCTAACTAATTTGGGACACTTGGCCTTCATCTCCATTTTATTCCTCTTTACACTTGGCAGTTTGTTCTTATGAAGGGAACACACTTCCTCATTTCTCTCTAACCTCTTCATCTTCAACCATCCATTCTCCAGATCAAATCCAAACCATTGATTTTTTCCACCTAGGCTCATGCCTTGGAAAATCTATAAATAGGCCCTCATTTGCAACAAAAGGATCCTTAGAAAGAGAGCTAAGCCTAATTACACTCTACAAAATTTTAGTTAGCACTATCATCTTAGCATTATCATTCTAGTATTAGCATTTTAGCATCAAGTAGCTTAATCTTTTCATTTTCATTAATAGCATCTTCAAGAAGTAGTTTCATCATATCATTTTCATTAGCATCATAGAAACATTATTATCTTTGCATATCATCTACATATAGTTTATCAATCATGTAGTGTAGGAAACATCTCTTGCATTTCCATCATCTCTCATTTTGTAGGTTGTCATTTGGAAAGTTGTGTGCACAAACAATCTAAGAGAAAAATGACTTAAAGAATCCTTGGAGATACAGGACAATGGGATGCCATTGGGGAATTGTTTGTTTCAACTTTATTGTTATTTTAATTCTTTGATATAATGTTTAATTGGTGTGTTGTATAGGTTTTACTTGCTTATTCACGACATTTTACATACACACATCAAGTTGTTTACTAAACTGTGTCATTGAAAAACATCAATTTTTGGCCCCTAGAAGCTATTTTTTGGTACAATATGCAAAGTGGTGCCTCTGTTCAAAATTGTGGTGTCTATACTTCATAAAGTGGCACCTCTACTTTATCAAAAGCATAAAGTTATCTACAAAGGTTTGCCTTGTGCTTTAGGTTGCATCTTTAAGCCTTCTTTGAGTTGGTTTCTCCATCTAATCTTTGTTTCTAAGTTACTAACGCATGTTGCAAGGGTATAATGCATTTTAAGGAAAAAATAATCAAAATATATTGTTATTTTTATCCAAAAAAATTCCATAGGGGGTTTCTCTCCCAAACCCTTATCATCAAGGGATTGAATTTGTTCCCCCGCACCCCCTATCATTGGGTTAAGTCCACCAACCCCCTCATTGCAAAAGGGGTTCCAAATTTTTATTATTATATTTATGCTAACAATCATTTTGGGTATGCGCAAGATCATCATGGAAAAAACAAGCCCTTAATTGGCAAAAAATTAGAAAAATCTGAGTTAGGCAACTTGACATCAAAATTTGAATAAGTTGTCTATATTGTTTCAAAAATATGTAAGAATAGAATCTATAGAAAATTGAATTTAGTTTCTAAACTACTAGGTTTTTTAAATTAAAAAATAAATCTATTTGGTGACAATTTCAAATTTCAATGTAGTAGTACTTAAATTTTAAGGAAAAATAAGAAATAGGTGTTTGTCTGACCACCCTAACTACAATAAAATGATAATATTTTTTTATAATATTTTAGATATAAGTAGAGGACTCATGTACTAATGTGATGCATATTTTTTTTGTAATTTTTTTCCAAGCAAATAATTAATTATGAATTTTTTATTACAACTTTTAAAAAATATAAAAAACTTGTATGTCTGACCACCTTAACTTGGTCAGAACTTCACGAAATTCATTTTTTCTTTTTTTAATACTATAGTATGTGAAGCATAGAATGTGACACATGTTTTGGATTAAAAAAATGTGATACCATTTGAAAGCTATAGATGTTTTTCAATCAGTCTATCAATCAAAACTTTATTCATAATTCAAATAGAAAATGAATAATAATTACTTATTAAATTCAAAGAAAAGCATAATTTATATTGGAGGAAAGATGAGAATATCCTTTAAAACCCCTTTTCATTTCATCAATTTTGGGTAAAAAAAAAGTCATCAACCACATACCCATCATATTGCCACTTTTTGGCCCATCATGATCCTGCACATACCCTTTTATGTAATCATCTTATCATCTACCCACTTGTTTTACAACTTGAAATTGATTTTCAAAGGAAAATGCATCAAACTACTAACATTTTTCTTATAGATCCACTTATCCAAGGCTTCCTTTTCCACTAATCTAGGCACATTTCATTTCTTAAGGTTAATGAAATTTTTTATGATGTTTCTTTTAGTGAGTGGTGTGTATGCTCTCCTCTCACACCTAGTGTGATCTTGAGGATCAAAAATATCACTTGCTCTTTTTCTTTTCTTTATTATCCCAAGGAACCTAATGTGTGTATGCTCTCCCCTTACACTTTGTGCAATATTGTGGATCAAAAAAAACGTGTATCATTCCTTTTAGGGGGGTTTCCTATGGATTTCATCACCCCAGGGGATGACCTCAACTCTCATGTTCTAGCAAAGTATAAAGAGTGGGAGGTGAATCAAAATATTCCTCTCTTGGAAGTGCAATATTGCCAATCTAGGCTAAACCTCCAAGAACTTTATACCTTGGAGAAATGAAGGTAAAGAGTGGGTTAGCCTCTCCTCCCAGCTATTTGGAATTATTCCCTTTCATCTACAAATTTGGGCCTCATGTACCCTTGAGGTATTTAGAGGACTCCCTAGAAACCTTGTGTATCCTAGATTTTAAGACCTTTCAAAAATAGACTAGTGTAGTGCAAGGGATGTGCATCATGCCCTATAGATCCCCACTATACAACTCCCTTGAGTGAGATAGAAATCCTTGGCTTTGCATAAGCTACATGTATCTTTTAAGGGAGAAGGTGATTATGTTATCCTTCCATGTCAAGAGGCCCCATCTATTCACTCTCACAAATACATAAGTCTATAAACCCCCTAATTTTTTCCCTACCCTTGAGTCAAAGGAGATTCCAAGTTTGCAGAAATCCAAGTTTTTAGGACTACACTAGCCTATAAAACCACTTGAGCTTATGATTTTTAAACAAGTGCTTGAAGTGTCTTCTTGTGCAATACCAGTGAAAATGAATCAGCCAAGGGGCTACAGATTGAACATACACTCTAAAAATACATCAAACTTGGCCTCATTATTTGTTTGTATGCTTTTAATTCTATCTCCTAGAGTCAAGCAAGGAAAAAATTCACCTCATCCCAATATATTCTTCCTATTCTAGCCATCATTCCACATCCTAACCATACCACCTTTTCCATCCCAATCATTCCTTTTCATCTTAATCACCTTATCCTAATCATCCCACCCTAATTCTTTATTATCATTATAATCACCTATGTTGTCCTCATCATTCCCTAATCTATCCCTAATCTATCATTTTTAACCCTAAGAATAATTTTCCTAATCCATTTAAGGTCCTACTCATTATCCTAACCATCCTCCATAACTCACATCAAAATCCTTCTCTCTTAATCCACCTTCACCCTTAATCTCTGTCATCATACTTAATCTGCATCTTTCATTATCGCCCTTAACCTCTATCCTCCATCATCATCTTAATCTAATCCAATTATCAACTTAACCTCATTCTAACCAAATTCTAATAAAATCTATCTATCCTCATCCAAAATCCAATCATCCATTATCCACCTATCTATCTCAACCATACATGGAATCCCTAATCATTAATCAAAAACCATCTCTTGAGCATCAAATTGGTTAAGGACTTAATTTCACCTTCACACCCCATATCCTTTCATAATCACCCAAATCCTTCATCTAAGGATCTTATCATTCATCCAATACAATCCATCACAAATCCAATATCCCAATAAATAATCAAGACCTTAATTTTATTTCATATTTAATCCAAACATGCTTAAGAATATTATCCTATCCTAAGTATAGTTATCAAATCAAAAATTAATTGCTCCTTAAGAACTTTTCTTATCTTAAGCAAAAATAAAAACTGATTAACTCTTGCTTAAGAACATTAGCCTATCTTAAGTATAGACATTCAACCTTAATCAAATATAATCATTTTGAGGTCTTAAAATGTGATCCCAACTCTAACCTCATACTCCATATTCATCCTCATATCTTATTCTTTTAATCCCCCATCCATCCCTAATTCACCACCATAATTCCCATCCTCATCCAAAATCAATCCCAACCTTCCCTCTTCCAATCAAACCTCCACCATGTCTAACCATTCAACCTATCATCCATCTATTCTAATCTATTATAATCCACCTTCACCCATCAGGTAGCCTTATCTAATATCATGAACCCATATCATAAATCATATGATGATAGTGAGAATATTGTGGATCACCTTAAACCCATTAGAAAAAATCCTCCAAGGTTTCACCAATTACCCATATAAAGCCCCTCTCAAATCCCACCCACATCCTTACCACCCATATCATCCTCATGGGATTCCTTTACCAATTATTTCCTCACCCTCTAATTTAATAATGATAGGGAATCAATGCATATATATCTCCTTGGAATTAGTGCTAAAATTTCATCCTTCCCACCTTCATCCAATACCAACCCATCCCCCCTTGCTTACCATTCCCCTTCCTTTGACAAGGGAGACCAAGCCTTTAATAGCCAACATATCTCTATTCCATCTAAATCCCTAATTCCCATCTCCCAATCCTTTTCAAGTTCCTCATCCTCATCCTCAATTTACCAATTCATGGAAGCTTTTTCCTCTTATTCCACTTGTTCATCGCCCACATCTCTACAATCCACGTCACCCCAATCTTACCAATAAAATTCACCCCATGTCCCTCATAATAATTTGTCTCCAAGGAATATTTGTAAAGGTTGTTAATTCCCCACACAAGGATAAATTTTTCTGATCTTCCCATTTCATTAATCCACCTTCATCACCTCCACATCAAGAAAAATACCAATCCCTAAATCTTATCAATCCTCTACTACTCCATTCATCCAAATTGAAGCATCTATCCAGCCTCCCTCCCCCATCACACCATCCACATCAAATAAGTTATGTCAATCCTCCAATCCAAAGCATGCTAACATAGATTCCACTCCATATAAAGATAAAGTAACCCCATCTCCTTCATCATGTGATCCCCTTCCATCTCATGATCTCATCTCTAATCAAGAACAACATATTCCTCACATCCCATCCAATGATCCATTTCCATCTCAAGGTAAAATAGCCTCTTCCACTCCATTCCTAACACCTCTGTATTTCAAGATGAAATTGCACCTTCCACCCCATCTAATGATCCTCTCCCCTTCCATAATCAAAACACCCATCCCACTTCATGTCATGATCCCCCTCCATCTCATAACCAATAACACAATATACTATCCACCCCATCCCATGATCCTATCCCAAGTCAAAATCAAAAAATCCCTTCATCTCCATGTCATGATCCCATCACCCTTATATAAGCTACCCATGAACCCCCTACTTATCAATTGGGTTCCTCCACATTCATCCAAGATGATTTCCTCCAAGATCCTATCATTCCTTCCATAAAATATCCCCCTCAAAAAGGGACCCACATCTTGTTTCTAAAATAATACATATCCCATTGGTAAAAGGATTTTTCAAGCCATGCATTATCAAGGAAAAGGGTTGGGCCTCCATAAGAAAGACATATTATAACCCCTACAAATCCAATAAAATCCTAATTATCATGGCCTTGGTTATAAGGCTCTAGACGTTGCTACTCCTTCCACCCATCCTCAATCCAAAATCCCTCCATCTAAATTCCAATATCCATATTCTCGATTCTCCAAATCTATCTTCAACCCTTATATTTAAATTCCAAAACCATCATCCCTTCCATCTACTTTGGGTCCCTATGTCCCAAAACAAAGTCTCTCATCCCATCCATCAATCTTGATTCCACCACCTATCACTCCTATTCCAAAATCCAATTATCCTCTATATCCATCACCTCATACCCCAAATCAAGATCAACCAAGGAACGCATCTTTGAAATCAATGCAACATATTACTTACACCAACCTATCCATAATACATTCACATCATTCATATCCATCCACAAATCCCATTTCTCTTGGAAGAAAATTAGATGCCAACACTCAAATTCATAAAGCCAAAAATCCACAAAAATCAAAGGATCAACATGTCTCCTTAAAAAGGCATTCAAAAAAAAAGAAAAATGTGGTCCAAAAACAAAAATCCCAAAGGCCACAAAGGCCCATGAAGCAAAAATCAAAGTAAAAAACCATGTGGATTCCAAAAATAATCATAGAATCAATGTGTCCCAAAGAAAAATAAAACTTGGCATCCAAAATTGCTCATTCAAAAGCTTCATCCAATCCTAATTCTTTCACTCCATCTAATAATCCTTCATCTCCTCCATCCATTTTTGGTCCTTATGTCCCAAAATATACACCCACTCCTCCATATAAACCTCCAAATTCAAAATACACTTCTCTTCCATAGCTCCACCACACTTGTAGGTGTGTGCCAATGTTGATATTTCCAAAATTCCCATCCAATCATACAAAGTCTTCTACCAACCCATCCATTATCCAACATCCCTATTCCATCATTCCATCCCTCTTATGCAATACTTTGCATAAATCCATATTCCTCTCCCTCTCACAATCCATTTTTATCCCCTTTACCACTATTCTACAAACGTCTATGAGCATACATCTAATTACCATGGTCCATTATAACACATAATCAAGGGATGCCATCTATGAAACTAGATGCTTGATTCCTTCCTCCCCCATCCCCTTGCACTCTACACTTGGGGGAAAGCTTCATCAATACCACATACACATCCTATAAAATCCTTCATCCTTTATCCATCATCATATCTAATCCATCCTCCCCATTTCCCTCCTTTTCTCTTGACAAGGCTAAGGATCTACATGAGCATCACATATCCTACCACCCTTATGTTATCCATTCCATATATCCCATCCTATCTAAATCAATCCACCCCTCCCATCTTTGATATTGATAAGGATTTTTCATGTATCATACATGCATACCTTATCCATATCCCTCATTATCCTCCATCCCATATCCAATATCCTATCTCCATCACCCCATCCTACCTAGTTCACCCTCTCTTTTCACCCTTCATCATCATAAAGCTAGGGGAAAAATATACTTTAATTCTTTGGAAAATTCCCTTCATGATTTCACTACCTCTAGTGTGGGGCATCTTATTCCTTTGAAACTATTCCTTGGGCATCCATCCTCCTTCATAAACCATCCTCTTATCCTCCTATCATCTATCTTCCATCTACTAAATCTATTTATCCATCCTCCTTCATACACCATCCTCTTATCCTCCTATCATCTATCTTCCATCTACTAAATCTATTTATCTCCTATCCACATAATCAATTTATTCTTCCATCCTTTTCCAATCCTTGGTTCTCCCTTGTTATTGAATCCCTTTCATCCCTCTATCCTAATCATCCTATCCTCCATCCAATTGTATCTTATCCCTCCATCTATCCTTCTAATCCAATCATTCCCATTCAATCCTATCCAATGCAATCAAATCCTAATCCATGCAATCCAACCTAGTAATCTAGCTCATCATCTTGAAGTAATCCATCATCTTAATCCAAATCAAGTTGAACCATTGGTCCACTTTAATCCAACTATCATCATAGGGATTTATCCTTCCCAATCCATATGTTTCTCTTATCGTTAACAACACAATTCTTGGGGTATGCATTGTTCTTATTGATGAGCCTAGAATATGGTCTAGTTTTGGGTAGAATTCATGGTTTATTTGTTGAAGTTACCATGGACTTTGACATTAAGTGTTGATAATTTTATGATATTTTCCTAACACTATAGACATTGGGATTGATCTTATTTCTACAAATCTTTAATGATAAATGGCATGTTTTATGGACTGTCTATATTAATCTTGCATGTGGTTAACGAATGTTCCTGAAGGTTGTTATAGATATGCAGCTATTGTGCGTACTGACATTGCCATGCATATTTAATTTGAGGATACTAAGTTGAGGAAGACACCACCAGTTAGGCATGCATCATAATGTCCAACAAAGGAATTGATCAAAGGTCAAAGGAGGTCAACGATAGAAGTTTCCACATGCAAACCAAATGTAACCATCTTGTAGTGGACTTTAATGCTAGTTGAGCAGATGCAGGCATTACTATTGTGCTAAATTTGCATTTGGACCTGCATGTCTAACTAGATTCCATGCACATGTAACCGCTGCCACTCCACTTTCTCTATTTTCCCTAAATGGTGTCCTCTTAGTTGTGGAGTTGACTGCCTTGTTTAGTTGATAGTATAAATGTAGATCGGATGCTCCTTCTTTGGAGGTTGCATGATTGGATATTGTATTTGCATTTTTGAACTTTTAGCAATACAGACACAATTTTGTACTCATGATTTACAATGAATAAAATGAAGTTCTAAGTTCTCATTAGTTTTAGAGGATACTTATCCAAGGGGGCCCACTTGGTGAGTAATCCATCCTTTAGTTTAGTCTTAGTTTACTATTACTTGTTGTTTAGTAATTAGTTATAAATTTGACACCTATTGTTCTTGCAGCCACTAGAATTCCATTATGTGATTGTTCTTGTAGCCAAAGCAGAGAGAGTAGTGCCCTATTTGTTTGCTTAGATTTTCATTCCTATTATGCATGTTATCTTGATGTAGTTGTTGATTGATGATTGGAATTTATGGTATTCCCTTCTAAGAAATTTACTTTCAATATTGTGAGTTGCTTAGCTGTAGAATGAAAATGGCTACTGGGTGATCCCACAATAGTGGTTTACAATTTTTGGCCAAATTGGTCATTGAAATTATTATTTTTAACTAAATCTTCACATTCGGCCACGTAAAGCCACTAAACGATGAGGGATTTGAATATGATTCAAACTAGAGTCTCGTCACATTTTGTATGTAGATTATAAAATTATTTTTTTCAAAAATTTTGGAATCACATTGCACTTCTTTTTCCATCTTCCACAAAAACTGGCTTTTTTGAAAAAACAACATTTTTAAAAAGTGATGCACACCATATAACGTATAACATTTTTTCCATAATGGATAAAATCATAATTTTTTTCAAATTTAGATTTTTAACTCTGATATCTAGTGCTTCCACTTGGTTAGATAGTTTTTTATTGAATATTTTTTCTTTAATCAAGTTTTGAAGTCAAACCAATTACAATTCAGACATAATGCGATTGTATAACACAAATTTTTTTGTATATATCGAAACTCAATTTATTTATTTTGTTGGATCAAGGACTTCAATATCTACTGCACTCATATTTTTCAATTTTTTTTAATAATCTGCTATTTTCCACATGTACAGAATAGAGACCTTCATTTTCGATGAAAAAACTATGTTTAATAAAACTAAAAAAAATACATAATAAAGCCAAAACATATTAAAATTATATTCATTGGATAGCTTGTTTTGAGGACTACCTAATTATAGTTGGGTTTGTGAAGACTCATCCATTTTCATCCTCAACCCAAGCTTCAAAGAATAAAAATTTAGGTTTTTTTTGTGTCTCAGGGGGAGAATGAGGAATAAGGCAGTCCGTACGAACCCCTAGGGGTTCAAGTGAACCAGCCTTCAATGTGAATTTCCTTTTGTTTTTTTGGGTGGAAAATGTTGGCACAGTAATTAATGGGTTCACTTGAATGCTAGTCAGGAAAACCCCTTTTGAGTTCGGTCAAACTTGTAGGTTCATTTGAAACCCCAAAACCAATTTATTTTCCATAGGGTCATTTTTTTTCTCAGTTTTCCTTACTCCATCAAATTGTAAACCATTATTGTGGCTTCACCCTAATTTGGGTTCCTAGTGCACATACTATGCTGACCCATTTCAATTTTATGTCCTAGGTTGACAAGTTAAATGCACCTTCATGATGATTGAAATAGCTATCCAAGTTAGATTCCAATCGTTGAATCACAACTATAAAGGCCTAGATGTTAAATCATTGTAGGAGGCCAACATTTTTGGCACCGTTGTTGTTGATGGGACAATTAGGGATTTATTTGGATTCATTGGTAGTTTTTCTTGTTGTAGTGTTTTTGGAAGTTGTTCTTAGTATACCCTCATTTAGGAAGTAATGACCCCCCTTATTCTTTACCAATTCTTTGTGTGAGCTAGCTGATAGTGAGTGATACTGCATGCATAGAGGAAGGAGAAGGGATTCTTATGGGAGATTCTTTCCTAACAATCCTAATCCATTCTAGCTAGTTGAATATGAGAACCTACCAAGAGAAGAAGAAGAAGAAGATCCATAACCCTTTGCTAATGCATTCCCTAATTTGACTAGCTCTGAAGTATCCTCTGAAGACCAAAATCAGCTTGATAACCCCTTTGCTTTGGAACTACATCAAGTAGACATGGGTGATGCAAATAGGAATAGACCTAATTGACCAACTTTTCCTTTCCCCATTTCCCATTAGAATGAAGTTGACAACATAAAAAACATCCTTTCTTTAGTACTCCCCAAGTTTTATGGACTTGTCATAGAAGATCTTGACACGTCTTTTTTGAGTTTGACATACTCTGTAGGAGTTATGATTGTACCACCGATGCCCATAGGCTTAAGCTATTTCCTACCACTCTGAAAGAGGCTGCATTAAGATGGTTCATGAGCCTAGGTAGAGATATTGTGGAAACTTTAGAAGACATGAAGAAAAAATTCCTTGAGAAATACAAGGAGTATTGCAGGGGTAGTGACATGAGAGGAGGTGACATTTTCAGGATGTAGCAAAAGGAAGATGAGACCCTCAAAGATTATATTGCAAGGTTTCTATTTTTCCTACAAAAATATCCACACCATACCCTCAATGAAGACTCAAAAAGGTTATTTTTCCTGAGAGGAATCAATGAAAGTTACATTGATGCCTTGGACTTGATGGGAGGAGGAGATATCTCCCAAGTTCGTTGGGAAGATATCAAGAAAATATGCTAGAACTACTCTAGGGAAGCTTTAAAGAAAGGTAGAGATTACCAATCTTCCATGGGTAAGTCAACTACCAGTGGATTTTAAAGAATGGAGATTACTCATTTTCTAGAAAACTTCAAGAAATACATTATAAACAATCTAGCTACTAAGTTAGATACACTTCAAGCCAAGAAGAAGCAAGAGGAGGCAAAGGATTTGTTGGCAAAGTATTTCCCCCATTTAAGAACAAAAGAAAAAATAGTACAAATGCAAGATGGTAGCCAATATTGAAGGAAAGCATATTGGACCCAAGTTCAAGACAATCCAGATTGAAGAAGACCAATTCTACTATGTTGCACAAAGGAGGCCTTGGGCTCCAAGATAAGGTATACCACTAGATCCACTCTCTTATGTTGGGCCATATTTTAATATCTATTCATCTAGAAACCAATGATAGCTCCCATATCCATCTAGCTATGGAGAATATCCACCATAGCCCTAGAGTAACCCTCCAAATTCTTGGTCCACTCATCAAATCTCTCCACCACAATGGTAGCAACCTCAAGGAAGTTGGCAGCAATAGGAAGGGCATTGGAAGCCACCTCCAAGAAATTTGTAGCAAAAAAAAAATGGAGGAGAGGACAACAATGGCCTACCCAGAAAACTGGCTACATGCAACCACCTTCTCATCCTTAGCATCCTGCTATAATGCCTCCACTAGCTAATCCAAGCTCAAATGCACCTAAACCTACTCAACTACCAACTCATCCCACACCCAACCCAAATAATAAATTACATAAACAGCTTGCATACTTTGCTTATTCAAATCAATTCCCTGCATATGTTGTGAGTGTAAGTAACATCCACTTGCATTTAGGAACTACTCTACCAACCCCTTCCAAGCCCATTATCAATGAGCTTCCTAGGGAAGAGGAGGAAGCTCTAAATGATCCCATTCATCCAAGTGCACCTAAAAATCCTAAACCAGTCTAAGTTATGCAAACTAAACAAGAACCACCATTTCCTCAAAGATTGGAAGTTGCCAAGAAGGAAGAAAAGAAGGATACAAATTTTGACATCTTGGATTAGTTGAAGCATATATGTATCCAAATACCTCTATTTCAGGCCATAAAGGATGATCCAATCCACAACAAGGAAATCAAGGAAGCATGCCTCAAGAATCCAAGAAGGAAAAAAAAAGACCCAACTACAGTTCATGTGGTGGGATAGCTAGTTGACATTATGCTTGGAAAAATGACTATCCCCAAGTATAATAGGTAGTCATGTGGTAGTAGTTGTTATAAATAAGATTAAAATTAAGAATGCTCTTATTGATTTAAGGGTAGCAATAAATCTAATGACCAAGGAAATCTTGCAGCAACTAAATGTTGCAAGCATGAGATCTACTCCTATTATCCCGCAGCTTGCTAATAGTTCTATTGTTAAGCTTGATGGTATAGTGGAAGATCTTGTGGTAATTTTAGACTCCTTGGAGTACCCAACAGACTTCATGATTCTTTCTCCTAAAGCTACACTAGGTGGGTATCCCATTATTCTTGGAAGGCCATGGTTAGTAACTACATATGCATATATTGGATGTTGGTCAGGTGACTTGACTATTTTAGATGGGAAGAGCACTAAAAAAAAAAAAATTATCCTCTTGCTTAGTCATCTCATGATGAGGATAATCTCGTATGGCTACATGTTGGTGAAGATGCCAAGGAAGTTAATTATATGTGGTGCAGCTTATGATGTTAGGCACAAGCCCTTTCATGTAGCTTCAAGATGAGAATCAAGTATTGGCTAAAATCATTTAGAACCATTATGAAGTGGAGGAAGCATTATCTTGTCATTCTACTATTCTAGTTAAGACACCTATGCCTACTCTTCCTACAGCCATTGTTCCTAGAGACGTTTTTCCTACAACCACTCTTCCTATAGCCACCATTCCTGTAGACAAACTTCCTATAGCAACAAGTATGTCTCATAAATTGCTTCCATATGAACTAAAGGTACCATGTGTTAATGAATTAGCCATGATAGAGTTGATGACACAAGTACATGTTTCAAAAGGAAAGTATTTGAATGTTAACAACAAACTGACTGAAGAAAAAAAATTGTTATTGGAAAACTTATTAAGGACCCATCAACATGCATTTGTGTGGTATTATCATGATATGAAGGGATTGGACCCTAAACTTTGTACACACATAATTTACATTAGAGATGATTTCACCCTAGTAAGATAGCCACAAAGAAGAATTAATAGTGCACTAAGAGAAATTGTAAAAGGGTAACTGCAAAAATTACTAGATGTAGAATTTATCTACCCCATTTCAGATAGCTAGTAGGTGTCTCCATTAGTGATTGTTCCCAAGAAAGGATGGAAATGGTGAGTTTGTGTTGGGGTATGTGTAGGATCATCATGGACAAAAACAAGCCCTTAACTAGCAAAAAAATAAGAAAAATCAGAGTTAGGAAACTTGACATAAAAATTTGAATAAGTTATCTATATTATTTCAAAAATATGTAAGAATAGAATCTATAGCAAATTGAATTTAGTTTCTAAACTACTAGGTTTGTTTTAAAAAAAAGAAATCTATTTGGTGAATATTTGAAATTTCAATGCAATAGTACTTAAATTTCAGGGAAAAACTAAGAAGTAGGTGTCTTTCGACCACCCTAACCACAATAAAATGATAATATTTTTTATAAGATTTTAGATATAAGTAGAGGACTCATGTCTCGATGTGATGCATATTTTTTGTAATTTTTTTCCAAGTAAATAATTAATTATAATTTTTTATTACAAATTTTAAAAATATAAAAAACTCATATGTCTGACCACCTTAACATGGTAAGAACTTCATGAAATTCATTTTTTTTTAATCCTATAGTATGAAAAGCATAGAATGTGACACATGTTTTTGATTCAAAAAATGTGATATTGTTTGAAAGCTATAGATGTTTTTCAACCAGTATATCAATCAAGGCTTTATTCATACTTTGAATAGAAAATGAATAATAATTACTTATTAAATTCAAAGTAAAGCATAATTTATATTGGTGGAAATCTGAGAATATCTTTTAAAAACCCTTTTCATTTCATCAATTTTGGGTAAAAAAGAGTCATCAGCCACATACCCATCATATTGCCACTTTTTGGCCCATCATGATTCTGCACATACCCATTGATTACAAGGAACTTAATTCTACTACCAAGAAGGACCATTTTCCCTTACCCTTCAATGATCAAGTTTTGGAAACACTTGCAAGGAAGCAATACTTTTATTTTCTAGATGGATTTAGTGGCTACAACTAGATCAAAATTGTACCAGAGGACCAAGAGAAGACCACATTCACCTATCCATGGGGGACCTATTCCTACTCAGTACTCCCATTTGGCTTATGCAATGCACCTGCAACCTTTTAGAGAGTAGTCATTAGCATATTTTTAGACATTTCTCATGATTGCATGGAAATTTATATTAATGACTTTACCACTTATTGTGTTGATCTTAATCAAGCATTGGAAAATCTCAGCAAAGTGCTATATAGATGTGAAGACCAAAAATTGTTCGTAAATAGTGAAAAGTACTACATGATGATGCAGGAAGGTGTAGTCTTTGTCCACTACATCTCCCACAAATTAATTCAAGTAGATCCTACAAAGATTGAGGTAATCACAGATCTTCCCACACCTACAAAATAGAAGGATGTTAGGAGTTTCTTGGTTCATGCAGGATATTATAGGCATTTCATCAAGGATTTTAGCAAGGTAGTAGCACCATTGTACACTCTTCTCACTAAAGATGTTGAATTCCAGTGGACTAAACCTTGTGACAAGGCATTTTCTAACTTAAAGGTAGCTTTGACTCATGCTCCTATACTCAAAGGACCTACTAGGAGCTTCCTTTCCACATCCATACTGATGAATCAAATTATTCCATAGGAGCGGTCTTAGGATAAAATGAAGGAGCTATTAAAAATACCATTTATTTTGTTAGCAAAAATTTGCAAGGAGCTGAATTCAAGTATACTATGATAGAAAAAGAATTGCTAGCAGTGATCTATGCACTAAAAAAATTCAGACATTACATAATAGGTTATGAAATCTCTATGCACACTAATCATGTAGCCATTAGATATCTCATGAATAAACCTTTGATCACAAGTAGACTAACAAAATGGTTATTGTCGATGCAAGAGTTTGATATAACCATTGTGGATAAGCCAAGGAAGGCCAATGTTGTTGCATGTTTCCTTTCAAGGTTGACTACATCAAAAGATGATCAAGCCATAGATGACTCTTTTCCTGATGAGCATCTATTCTCCATTAGTGTACAAACACCTACCATAGCTAACTATCTAGTCACAAGTAGAGTTCCACCTCACTTCTCCCCAAAAGAGAGAATGGCACTCATTGAAAAATATTTTCCTTTCTCATGGATTGTTCGATGTTTGTTTTATACTGGACTAGACCATGTCATGAGGAGATGTGTAGGAGAAGATGATACATGACATTTTGCATGCATGCCACAATGAACCATGTGGAGGACACTTTGCAGCCAAGAGGACAACAATGAAGATTTTGAACACAGGATATTACTAGCCAACACTCCACAAGGATGAAGGAAGGTATACCAAAAAATGTGATAGATGACAAGGAATGGGTAAACCAACCAGATCTGATGAGATGCCACTTTTCCCTTAGGTATTAATCACTCCCTTTGACAAGTGGGGATTGTATTATGTAGGACCCATTGAACCTCCATCAAATGGTAAGTCTTATATCTTGGTATGCACTAATTATGTAACAAAGTGGGTAGAAGTTAAGGCCATGAAGCATGCAAGAGATAACAATGTTGTAGAATTTCTTTATGAGGAGATTTTCGCAAGATATGGAGTTCCAAGAGAAATAGTGACTGATCAAGGGGCTCAATTCACATCAACCCTTGTTGTAACACTAGTTAATGAGTACAACATAAGGCACAAAAATTCTACTCCTTATCACCCCTAGGCTAATGGCCAAGTTGAGGTGACCAACAAAGAAATTGAAGCCATTATGACCAAAACAGTAGTAATTCATAGAAAGGATTAGGAAAATAGATTACTAGAAGCTTTTTGGGCCTACAGAACTACTTGGAAAACAACTATAGACTTCACTCCATTAAAGTTGTTGTATGGAAAGATAGTTATGATTCCCATTGAATTTGAACACAAGACTCTTAGAACTATAGTAGATTTGGGGATGGATAACTCTGAGGCATAGAGAAAAAGAATCATGCAGTTAAATGCTTTGGATGAGATGAGAAGAGTAGCCCTGCATCACCTAGAGGTAGTGTAGAATCAGAGAATCAAGTGGCATGACAAAATCACCAAGGTTAAGAAATTCAAACTAGGAGATTGGGCCTTGCTCTATGACTCAAGATATTAGGACAATGTAGGAAAATTGTAAACAAGGTGGCTAGGACCATATGAAGTTATTGAGGTATTTCCCAATGGTGTTGTACACCTCATTACTATTGACCCAGTCAGATTTAAGTTTCTTGTCAATGGTCATTGCCTCAGATTGTATCACAAGCCAATTTCCAAGCAGGAGTTCCTATAGCAATACACTCAACATGCAACATTTGAGCTTCCTAATGCCAAAGGAAGTGGACCTAGTGTCCCTCCTTCTAGATAATTAAGGTACGTACTTGTTATAATAAAGACTTCCACTTCTGTGGGAGTCCATTTCTTCACCCATCCGCCCATCCACACATCCATTTCCACTTTTCTCTCTCTTCAATCACTTCACTCCACCTCATTCCACCTCATCTTCATTAATTTCTCAAATTATTTCCTAAAAAGGAGAGTGATACTTTCTCCACAATATTTGCAACAAATCCTCCACACAAGTATGTACGCATTAGTTGCTATATAGATTAATTATCTTTAAGTGCATTAATTTAATTGTTGTACATTAGTATCGAAATTCACTATAGCATGCCAATATTCCCTACCCTTTCAAATCATCATTTCGCATGTGTGGATGCATGCCCAAATCTAGGTTGGGGGGGAGAAAAAGATGTGAATATTTTTCCCACATGTCAGTCCATGCTAGTCTATGTTAGCAAAATTTAAATTGAGTTGATTTGAAATCTAAGCGAGAGGATGACTCACATGTGTGAAGTGACACCAACTGCTGCCACCATTTCTCTTTATTATAGCTCTCCTTTATTACTCCTTCCTTGCCATTATTGGCCCTGTCATATCTCAATTTGTGTTGCAAAAAAAAGGGTAAGTTAGAAAAGGAATATTTAGTCGACATTGGCACTAAAAGTTAGCAAGTGTTGTAGGAAGGTGAATTTTATTTTTAGATGGAATTGCAAGAAAGAAATTGCAAAGTATTTTTTTGCTTGTATACAATGGGAGGTTGGTTAATTCAGAATGAACCCACAACACACGATGTATTACTTCAAGATGCTCCCTGCTTGGATGAATTTAGAAACAATGGGTGGGTTGACTACTTCATGAACATAGATGATTTTGATGAATACACTGCACTAGAGTTCACCCAAAAATTGTCCGAAGGAAAGGCCAAAAGATAGTCAGCAGAAAAAAAAAAGTGCCATGCTCTAGGAAGGGAAAGGCTGACACTGTTCATCCTGGACCCAAAGAAAAACATGAGATCCCTCATAGGAAAGCAAGACCAGTCGGGCCAACCTTTGTTATGCCTCTACAAGAAAGTCCTAAGTCTAGAGAAATACTACAATAGGACATAGAAGCTCCAATGGGACAGGAGAATGTTAAGGAGGAAGATATATTTAAGGTAGTACCAAACATAACATTGGTTGATCTTGCCAATATTATAGAACAATTTGAAAATCAAGAGTTTGAGGAAAATCAAGATTTCCTATAGCATGAGAAAGAATTCATGTAGCAAGAGATCCTACAACAATAGCTAGAATAGTACCAAGAGTCCCTACAACAATAGCCTAAATTGGGAGAACAATCAGTACCGTTGTAGCCAGAATTGACAAGACAACCTGAATCCTTGTAGTTAGCATTAGTGTTCGAGAAGATACTAGTAGGAATACATAACCCCCATAATTTTTCAATACACCAGGTAGCTATGCATTTATGGAAAGAGATACAAAGAAGAGAATAATATTGGAAAAAGGAAAGACACATATTGAAGAAAGTAATACAAAAGAGAGAAGGAAATTGAAGATAAAGATGGAGAAATTTTCACCTTGAAGAAGAAGGTTGATGATATGGTAGCCGTGGTACCATAGATTTTGGAATGTAGGACCCCTCCAAGGGTCTATGCTCTACATTTGAAGGAGAAATATCTATCTTTTAGACTGGAAAGAATTGCCTCAAGTTTGATCCCTTCTATTGAGACCCCTATTGAATTTTTCAATGCTTATCGAATTGCTTCACCTGAAATGAAGAATTTGTTGTGTGAGTTTTATTTGCATACTTATGTTGTAACTCAAGACCATGATTGGAATTCACTATTGTATCTTGGGGATGTCTAATTAAGGACATTTATGTCTTCAATACAAAATTAGATTAGTTGGGGATAGCAATATGGGGCTTATAAGCAATTGAAGTCTAACATCCCTCTACCCATTAGGGCTAAAACAAGGAATCTAGGGGATATTTTTAGGGAATGACATAGAATACTTTTCAGACCTAGCTATGTTAATAGGATTTTGCCTTGCATAGAAGCATTTTATAGTGAGTATGAGGAAAAGACAAAAGAAAAAGAGGAAACCATGAAGAGATACCTCTCATAAAGATGGAATAGCTTAACTGATGATCTGAAGTAGGCTACGCCTCATTCCATCTAGAACTATACAGAAGCTCTTAAAAGGATTGATAGATATATTCACATTAGAAGGACAAAGGGGCAATTTTTGCTTCCCCTGATTTTTCAACCACCCATCCTAATGTGGCCTATACCGAACTTCAAGTTCTACCAATATGATATTGCTACAGAGAAATAAAGATGAAGTAGATTGGAAAGATTGGGAGGATTCTATTGGGATCCTGATTCGTGCACAACACACTCTGATGTGGGACAGTTGTCAATTGCAAACTTCAGAGCATTGACCAAGAAAAAGAATAGCCCTTCCCCTATTGGAGGACCAACAAGATCTTAGGTTGGGGCGAGTAATGAATCTTGAATATGGTCTAGTTTTGGGTAGAATTCATGGTTTATTTGTTGAAGTTACCATGGACTTTGACATTAAGTGTTGATACGTTTAAGATATTTTCCTCAAACTATAGACATTGGGATTAATCTTATTTTTGCAAACCTATAATGATAAATGACATGTTATATGGAATATCTATATTAATCTTGCATGTGGTTAATGAATGTTCCTTAAGGTGGTCATAGATATGTAGTTATTGTGTGTACTGACATTTCCATGCAGATTTAATTTGAGAATGCTAAGTTGAGGAAGACACCACCAGCTGGGCATGCACCGTAACGTCTAGCAAAGGAATCACTCAAAGGTTAAAAAAGTTCCACAGCAGAGGATTCCTCATGCAAATTGAATGTAACCACTTTGTAGTGGACTTTAATGCTATTTGAGTAAATGTGGGTGTTACTACTATGCTAAATATGCATTTAGACTTGCACGTCTGACCAAATTCCATGCACGCGTAACCACTGCCACTCCACTTTCTCTATTTTCCCTAAACGGTGTCCTCTCATTCATGGAGTTGATTTCCTTGTTTAGTTGATAGTATAAATAAAGATCTGATGCTCCTTTGGATGTTGCACAATTGGATATTGTATTTGTATTCTTGAACTTTCAACAATATACACACACTTTTGTACTCATGATTTACAATGAATAAAATGAAGTTCTAATTTGGAGCATCTAATTTCTTATTATTTTTAGAGGATACTTATCCAATGGGGCCCACTTGGCGAGTAATATTTCCTTTAGTTTAGTCTTAGTTTAGTATTACTTGTTGTTTAGTAATTAGTTAGAAATTTGGCACTGACTATTCCTGTAGCCAAAGAAGAAAGAGTAGTGCCATGTTTGTTTGCTCAAATTTTCATTCATTTTATGCATTTTAGCTTGATGTAGTTGTTGATTGATGATAAGAATTTATGGTATTCCCTTCCAAGCAATTTACTTTTAGTATTGTGAGTTCCTTAGTTATAGAATGAAAATGGCTACTTTGGGTTCCTAGTGCACATATTGTGTTGGCCCATTTCAAGTTCACATCTTTGGGTTAAAAATTTAAATATACCTTCATGATGATTGAAATAGTTAGTTAGGTTATATTTCCAATCTTTGAATTAGGTTTGTAAAGGCCTAGTTGTTAAATCATTGTAGGAGGCCAACACTTATCGTTAACTTTTCTACCCTTATCATCATCATCACCAATCCACCAATTGGTTTTTAAGTTTCAATTGGAGTATAGTCCTTGGTTACTTTTGGTTTGTATGCTCACTTATTGCTTGTGGTTTTATCATTTTTTGTATTTATCATGGTCTTTTTCACTCTATTGCCATTGTGGAATCATGGTCTTCCATATCATGGTGTCATAAGGCATATGTTTTCACTTGACTTTTTGATAGTGTACTTGACACATTGTCATCCTAGTTCCTTATACCTTGGTGCATATTGTCATGTACAATATTAAATCTAGGTTTCTTTTATCATTGGAACATAATGATCATCCATTTCCCCCCATCCATTAACATCTTCATCATCCTTATCTTCTCACATCCATCCTTATTTAGTTCATCCTTCATCTATTCATCTAACCTACTTCCCTTATCCTTATAATTAATTAAATAAATATTCATTATTTATTTAAAATTAATTTCCCCATTACCTTTATCCACCAACCTTAATTAAATAACCCAACCTTTAACCTTGATCCCACCTAGGTTAATTAACCTTATCCACTTCCTAATCATCATTATCCCATTCTCCAACTTTTAACTCCACCCAAGTTAATAAATCCTTAGATTATTAACTCAACCCATCCTCATTAAATCTATTAATCTTTGATTAATTGATATAAACCTCATCCCTAATCCTCATTACCATTATTTCCTAATTTTAAATTCCTACATCTCACCTACCCTCACTAGCCTCTTACACAAGCCACCATATCTCACACAAATTTAGTGCCTCTCTTCCCAATGTCTACTCACACATGCGTGAGAACACCTCCCAATTTCATCACTTTCCATGTTGTGACACTTGTCACAAGGCTAACCATTCTTCATTCCTTGATCCAAACCCTATCCTTCTTTCAATCTCAACCCTCCATTAACCAATCAATCCTAGCCCTTGATTCCTCTCATCAAAATTCTATATACTGAGGCATTGGATCTCATTTTTGATATCCACATTCATCACATCCTTATGTTTTCTAAACATCCATTAGATTCATCTCTATCCTACCCTCATGCTACTAAAATATTGAGAAACCACATCCATTCTAATCACTTGAGAAAATCTACAAGGTATGGGTGAATCTTTTGAGCTCAATCAATGAAGAGAAGGGAGACTATGAAGGTATAAATTTTATTTTATTTTATTTTATGCATTTTTATCTATTAACCTTCATATCATCTTTACCTTCTTCAATGCTAAATAAAAATGATCACTATTATTAGTCCTCAAAAATTTAATCTTTCTATCAGTTTAATTTTCAACCAAGGATTTAAATTCCTTAAACCAGCTAAAAACTTTAGATTTAATTATAAGGAAATAAAAAAAATTCCACCTACTATATTCATCTACAAATGAAGTAAAATATAAATATTTAGCTAACAAAGACACTTTATGTTATCCTCAAATTCAGTTGTGCTCAATTCATGGGATAACCCCTACAAAACTTGTCTATTTCATAGCCTACGTCCTTTAAGAATGCAAAATGAGGAATATCATACTTTCCCTCGTGTGTGGTATTGAGCCTCAAGAAGTCATTTAAGGCACTAACCTCTTTCCATTTTTTGAAATTTACAAAAAATAAAAAAAGTTGCAAATTTTCATTTTTTTGACTTTTAGGACAGCTAGAGGTGGGTTTTATTTCACGTCTACTAACCAAGTTTTGATAATCAAGAAGGGTGGTACACAAGGGTATGAAGGAAGGAAATTTCATCGTGCCTATCTTATCTTTCATCTTAGCTTGTAAGTTCTCAATTAATATTCATTGAAGGTGAGGATCGGGAATCTTTATGTTGATTTGGGAATAAAGCAATTGGTAGCATGAAATAAAGTTAGTAACATTTTCATCATCCTTTTGCTTACATCTCATGAAATAAACTAAGGTCATGTTAGGGGTCATGTGCACTTGGAAATGGTTGATAAAGGCCTCAACAATTTCATTGAATGAAAAAATTGAGTTATTCAATAATGAGGAAAACCATTCTAAAGTGATATCTTTCAAGGATCTATGGAAAATATTAGCCAAGAGCTTATCTTCAAGGATGAAATCAAATCATAAGTGGTGTAAGTGGAAACATGGTTAGAAGGATCTCCTTTCCCTCCATATTCTATAACTTAGGAATCTCTATACCTTGTGGCATTCAAATTCTTACTATCTCTAAGGATAAGGGATTACATCTAACATAGTTGAAGGTTGGCCATTTTTATTTTGGTTTATGGTGGAAATTTTTTGTTGAAGGGATGAAACATTTTGCAAAATTCGGTTAAGTATGGCATCATTGGTTGTGTTTTGGAATGGAGGTTAATATTGTGGAGGTGTATAAGTATTTGAGGGGCAAGTGAATGGAATACTTACAGGAGGTAAATTTGTAGGAGATATGACATGAGATGCCACAATGGTACAAGGATTTTTAGTGGAAATACCCAAGGTAGGAATGGCATTACTAGTAGTTTGCATTGTTGTGGTAACTTGAGGTTTGGTGTAAGTAGGAATGGAGGCAATGGTTGTGGGAGGAATAATTTGGGTTCCTCCTTGAATTTGAGCATTGTTTGAATTTTGAACACAAATATTCATTAAGGTAAGATGTTTGCCAAAAATCTGAGCTAAGTTACATGCAATCTCTATGCCTTTTTCACTTTCAATAATTTGGTGTATGTTACCTATGGTAGGAATAGTGATGTTGGAAATGTTTTAAATACTCACTAGGTTTTGTATATTTGAGAATTCTTCATGGATTTGGATTAGGTTTTCTTGAAGGACAGTAGCAAGCATTTTTTCAGCACTTTCCATACTGCTTGAAGGTAAAGAGTTGTCAACATTATAGTCCATACCTAGTGCACTAGTGTCAACACTATGAGCGAAAGAGATAGATAACCCAAGATCCATGATGAGTGTGTTATCATGGGATGACATGAGTCTTGAACTAAATATCACTATAGTATTAACAATAGGACACCAAGTTGTAAATCTCATGCAAGATTTCACAAAATTAGTGTACAAACTAAAAATGGAAAGAGGGTAAAGTGAAATGCAATGACCTAGAATGAAATTTGTAAATGTAATTTTTAGATTCTACATAAGGAAATTTGTTCAAATTACACTATGTAAGAATCTAAAAATGAAATGTTGTAAATGGAATTTTGAATTTAGAAAATACACTAATTCAATCGAGTTAAGTTAGATCTAATGAAGTGAATGAAACAAAAATTTAGTAAATTGTAACAAAGATCTAATGACAACAAATAAAAGCACAAAACCAAAGTTTTTAAATTCTGGAAATGAAATTTTTTGCTTGATCAGGGACTAATATGCCCAGTTGGGCATATGAGTCCCACTTAGGGCTTTTGATAGATTCAAATAGTGAAAAATAGATAGCACAGGATACTCAGAAATATGGGAAAAAGGCCTATATAGGGACTAAAACACCCAGATGGGCGAATGAGTCCTAGATTAGGGTTTTTTGATCTTGAATCAACAAATTCTGAGTTGATTTTGATGTGTCTAGGTTTTATATTCAATTTACTATTTTCAATTAAAACTTTCCAATGAAATTGAATGATGAAAGTGCAAAAATGTAACCTATATGCACTTTCCACTAATACAATATTTAGAAGCCCTAATGGCAATTCAACTAATGCAAATGTAATGCAAAGTTAATGCAATATAGATCTAGGACTATAATGTTCTCCAAAATAAAAAATTCAAGGGTCCAAAGGTTGGGTTCACCAAAATGAACACAAGGGAAAAGGGTGTCCACCTTTTGGGAGATGGAACTTGGAACCTATTTCGCACTTTAGTTCATTAGGAAACCAAGATCCCTCAACCAAGTGACTTTATTGAGGAATGGGCTAGGGATTTCCTTGTGTGATTGAATGGGGGTTTACCATTTAAATTAAGCTTCAAAGGATAAATGCAAACACTTATGAACAAAACCCTAGAAACTTGAAAACATGAAATTAGATTGATAAGCAAAATGAAACAAAAAAGTACTTGGAGGAGTGGAGAGCTCAAAACAAGCTTTGTAAACCCTTAAAATTTGTTGTTTTAAAGTGCACTAGGAATGATATGCTAGTTAGGGTGATTTAGTCATACTACAAGAATTTGGGTATAATATGGAATCTTCAGGTGACTAATTAGGATTTGCAGAAAGGTGACAAAAGGGTTTTACTGGGATTGATATACCCAATAGGGTGATTTAGTCCTATTACTATGGTTTTACTAATATTTCTATAGCCTCTAGTGATCTTCTATAGCTTTCTTCTTGTCTGATCTTCAAGTGTGAAAGTATGAATTTTGTCCTATAGGTGAGTTTCCATGAAGATGACAACTTCTTGACAACTTTTTCAACTTTATCTTTAAAGGATATTCAAGCTCCAGTTCACCTAGATCTACAAACATACATCAAGAGAAAAAAAATTTGTTGTGTTAGGGATGGGGGTTTGCCTTGGTCAAACCTTGTTTTGGTAATTAAACCTTGAAATGAAATGAAATAGCATGAAGGAATGATGAATGAACAAATGTAATGTTGCAACTCACCAAACCCTTGAAATAAAGGCTAAAAACTTGTGTGAAATGGCTAGCATGAATGTGGATCTTGACTCTTGATTGAATGCTTGAAAATTTATCTTGAATCATGAAACTTGCGTCACAAATGCTAGCTCACAGACACACATGACGCATGAATACTTTGACATGATGCTTGAATCTTGAATGTAGCTCCAGATGCTTGATTATTTTCTCTTGAATGCTCTTGAATGAATACTTGAAGTCTCTTATATTTCTTTCATAGCTTACTTGAAATTTATTAGATGGAATTATGTGAAGTGACCTTGTATTTATACTTGTTTATGCCTAATTTCCCAAAATTACAACACTAGAAGCCGAAATTAGATCTAGGATAATAAAATCCCACCAAGAATTTGATTTAAAATAGGCCCAAGTTAAAACAAGACTCATATGTCAGGTTGGTCTTATGAGTCCCAATGGCTTAAATCAGGCCCCAAGACATAGGTGGGACCCATATGCCTAGAGGGGCGTATGAATCCCAGATCCCTAGATTATCCTTAGAAAAATGTATTTAATTAGGCTTGTGGATGCAAAATAGGACCAATTATGACATAAATAAACCCAATTTCAAGAGGGAGGACAAAAACAAGTGTGAAAATGTAAAGGGATACATTTTTCTACACTAAAATGTCATAAAAATGGCTCATGCTTTTTAGTCAAAAAGCATTATCATGCTTTTTTCTTTGCAATAGGTTTGGATATTAAGGCTAAAGTCTTGGACTATTAATTTACCTCCATTTTATATGTTTTTTACCTTCAATGGAGTTTTTTTAACTTGCACGACTTTTGGTTTACACATTGTATAACAATATTGAATAAAATTATTGATCAAGATTTTACATGTCTTCTTAGCTTTATAACCATATAATTTTTTTTATATTTGAAATACATTAACATATTTATTTTTAATTTATTTTTTGTTAATTCTATATTCTTCATATACATATGTACTTTTTTTTATAACTCTTGATTTGCTTATCAAAATTTGCAAAAGAAAGTATAATATTGTTCTACACTTCATTCTTTACACATTAAAGAAAAATATATAATTTTAATTATTTTGTGTAATTTATGTGATACACACACTCATAGATGCAATTTCTAGGATTCTTCCACTTTGAAAAATCATAAAAAATATATATTCACTAAAAATTACAAAAAAAATATATAGCTTCTAGTACTCACTCAACTATATTTATTCCAATTAGATTTCAAATTTATACTAAATACAAAAAAAAATAGGGGGCATACACTAGACACTATGTTATAGTTTATTGAGAAAAACAATAAAAAAAAAATTATACGTACAATGTTTCATCCTCTTAATCTTAACTATTTTTTAAAAACATCAATATTTTAGAAACTAGATTTATAATACTACAATTTGTATTCTTGTTGTATCTTCAAATTTTGAGTGTGGCATCTCAAATTACAAATCCAAGTTCAATTTTAACTAATTTTAGGAAAAATGTGGCCACTTTTGATCCTCTTTTTGTATACCATTTCCATGTACTTACCCTTTCCCAATTTTCAAAGTGGTGGGACAATTCCATAGAATTATTTTATTAGATACCCATGAGGTTAGGAAATATGGGATTAAGTGGATGTATGTTCAAAAAATCTACAAATGAAAGTGACATATAGATACACATGTAAAATGATAATTTGTTATTTATAAAGGCACATTAATAGTTTTTAAGTTTGGAAAATAATAAAATAATAGTTCTTGAGTTATTATTGCATGATGCAAGGCTATAAGAGAGGGTTCCAAACTCATGGGATACAAAAATATGGAGGTTGTTTGATTAAGAAGTGAGGCTACAATTTGTAAATGAGATATGTGGCCTATTAAATAGTAACATATAGTTATGGTGTAATAAAGCAAGTGAAAGAGTAGATTTTAGATGAAATGCTCAACTCATCTTTTTCTATTTCTATTAGTTTTAGGTGAAACATATTTGACCAAAAAGGTTTGAACTAAAACATGTTTGATTCAATGTGTTATGCCATATATACTCCAGATTGGAGCAATTTGGTTTTGAGTGAAACCTATTTGATTGCATATTTTTTTCTTGAAACTCTTTCACTAAAAACTATTTTTTTAATCGAAAGTGTGACACAGGTTTGTGCTTTTACCAACATGTAGGATTTAGCAAACGCATAACCTAAACAAGTAAAAGGACAAACAAAAACATGAAGATAATGTGTCACTAGTTTATAACACATTTCTAATCATTACAAATGATATCTGTATACATATGGGAATTAGATGTGTTCACATTCATATTAAGAAATACCTCATCAGTGAAATAGACTATCTAAAAGGTTCATTGATGATTATAAATTGTTACACACATAGGACAACTAAAATGAGGGTGAATTAGTTGTACATTAAAACATTCAAACCCTCATTAATCTTCAAACCATTATTAAGAATTAACATGAATGTAAACAAGTGAAACATCAACACTTCAACACATAATAATCATGCATAATACAACACTAGATTTATGTGGAAAACCCTACTCAAGGAAAAAGAACTATGAGGATTAACTCACATATATATGAATAACAAAACTAAATACAATAGGCTCACTATCGAAAGGGATCACTTCCCAAGAGAAAAGAATGGCTCACTACCAAGGGTTCACTACCCAAAGGGATCACTATTTGGAATAGAAGAGAATAGAAGAATGCTACTACAAGGAGGTTCAGTACATCAAAGGAATAGGAAGATCCACCACAACAACTATGCCATCTACAACCTTTGGCTCACTACCTCCAACAACTTTAAGTACACTAAAAATTTAGAAACCTTCTACTCACTACTTCTGGTAGCATTGGGAATTTAAGCTTGCACTCAGATCACCACACTTGATCACATTTACATCTTACTACACATCTCTAAGATCTCCAACAATTGAACTTATGTATATATCCTCTATGACTTAAAAAAATCTTGTCTAGTTCAACCTCATGAAATGTATGCACCTCAAATGTGCAATCACCAAAAAGGTCAAAACCAAACACTTATGTGATGGAAAGAAGTGAAGGCAGACCACACCAAGAGTTAACCAGGACCCAAATCCAAAACAACAAACTACACCAAACTTTCACAATCCATGAATCACATCTGCAAGTAACGTTCACATGACACATCATCCAAACCTATCTTAGTGCTACTAAAAAATCAATTCACTCATCAATAGGTTCAAAAACAACCTAAAAAACATAAATCAACAGAACACAACATCCCAAAATATTCTAACACCATTAGAATATTGAACAATACTACTGCAACCACCTGAAACTAAGAATACAATCATCCTATGCAACCAACAACACTGCCACAGACATATAACTTGATAACCAACCTTGTAGAATAAATGAACACAAAAAACTTTAGGGGAAGATAGATATACAAAATATTAGTATGTTCCTAAATTTTTAATACAAGAAACCTCAACATAGAGAAATGTAGAGCAATTCCATTTCTCTCAGACAACCTTCATCATAGGTAACACACTGTCTAACATATCTTCTATTGTTTCACAATCTAGAACCTGAAACTCTGAAAAATAACACCTCTAAACACCTTTGAACATCTCATCCAAACCACACAATCATAACTTCAAGGAAAAATAAATGTGGAGCACAAAGTATAATGCAACTCTACAACTTTGTACACTCTCTATTCATTTTTTCTCAAAAGCACTTGGAAACCAACTGAACTAGCTACATCAGCAACACCTAATCAACACCAAAACTCCTCATCAACATTACCACACTATATATTGTAACAATCTCCCCATTTTTAATGTTCCAAAAATCTCTCCATCTACACCACTTGCTCAGCACCACACTAGAGGTTGACATCAATAATAACACTATGGACAACATAATGCAATAGTCTTCCTACTGATATCAATGAACACAGTGCAACAATCTCCAAAAATCTCCCCCTTTGTCATTGATGGCAGCACTAACTCTAAAAAACCATCAACAATAAAATCAACCTTGTATCAAGTAGTACTCCCCCTTGCTTGGACATATCTTACATTTCAAACTTTTCTCTCCCCATGTGTTTTGTACTTTTCTCTCCCCCTTTGACATTAATAGCAAAGGCTAACACATCCACACTTCACTTCATGAAACACCTGCAAACTACTTTATCTCCCATTTACTTTCTCCACTACTCTTTCTCTCTTGATCTCTTGCCACCTTAGCAGTGCAAGATATGCTCCCCTAACTATACCAAGAAAAGACACCACTACCTACTGCCTAGCCTTATTTCTGAAAACTTCTCCATTCTCATTCAACTTGTTCCTAAACACCCATTTGGTTCGTATCACATTCTTATTTTTGATCTTGGGACTTTTTCCCATGTCTAATTCTTCTCAATCTGCCTCAATTCTTCTTCCATAGCTTTGATCCAACTTTCATCCTTACATGCTTCAATTACTGTTTTAGGTTCTATCTTGGAAAGTATACAAAATTTTACCTATTTTTTTTTCATAGATGCTCTTTTTCTTGTCAGTACACCTTTTCTCTTATCTCCAATGGTTTGATCTTCAAAATAATTCTTTTGTACATACTTAGGAGTCTTAGGATTCTTTTTTGAAGCTTCTTTTGCTTCCACTATCATCTCTTTTTCTTTTCTCTTCTTCTTCTTCTCTATAAGGGAGTTCATCATATTCCTATCCTTCTATGAAAACCAAGTTTTGATGAGATTCTTCATCCACTTTGACACTTTTACTTTCAAGTATCTTATTTATCCTTTTGTTGTAGCACATGTATGCCTTGATCTTTATAGAGTATCCCAGGAAGATACCTTCAATTGATCTTGCATCAAACTTTCCTAAGTTCTCTTCATCTCTCTTGATATAATATTTTCTTCCAAACACTCTAAAGTATTTTATAGTAGGAGGTTTTCCATACTATAGTTCATAAAGAGTCTTTGAACTATTCACTCTTGCTTGTCCTCTATTAAGAATGTATAGTATAGTAAAAATAGCTTCTTTTCAATAGATTTTCTTCCTTCATCATGTTTCTTGCTACATATTGAAAAATCATGTTCTTCCTTCCCACGACTCCATTCTATTTAGAAGTCCAAGGAGCTAATAAATGCACGTTTATCCCATGATCTTCACAAAATTTATTAAACTCATTGGAGGTGAACTCATCACCTTTGTCAGACCTCAAACATTTTATTTTCAAATCCATTTCATTCTCAACCTTAGACTTAGATTCTTAAAACCTATCTAGAGATTTTTATTTTTCTTTAACAAATGCCACCCAAGTCATTCTAGAGTAATCATCCATCAAAAACATAAAATACCTATCACCTTGAGAGCTTTGTGTTCTGATAGCTCCACATAGATCTATATGTACCAAATCCAAAGGTCATGTAGAATATTCTTTAGTACTTGAACCAAATATTTTTGGGTATATGGAGGATCTCTTACACTTCTATGGTTTTACACCTAAAATGAGAGAGGTACCAAAAACCTAAATGGCTCACTCAAGAACAAACCCTTGAGATTCCAATGTAAAGGTGACTGAAATCTACTAAAGGGGATTGTCCTAGAGGCTAAAACAAAAAATGGGGGTTCACCACCAAGTGTAAACTTGGAAAATGTAAAATGTTTAAAAACATAATGTGATATGCAAACATATACTAAATGACCTAGATGATCATGAAACAGAACATAAAACTATGAAACTAAGAGTGTGCACCTAGAGACTTGCAAAGGATGGAATGAAGATTTAAAATACTACTTATTCTAAAATTTTGACCTATTGGGACTCATAAGCCATTCTGGGCAGATCAGTCCTAGATCTAAAAAACTATACCAAAGCCTCTTTTAGCCAAATGGGTATCTAAATCTCTAGAAATATACAAAGAAATAGGTATAGTGGGACTCATGCACCACTAACAGTGTATGAGTCCACTTTGACTTTTTTTAAAATCCAAAATTGGAATCTAAAGCTCTCAGTCTGCTCTTTCTACTCCTCCAGGTGTTTGGATCTTAAACCCTTATTTATGGCACTGTAAGTGAATTTTTGTGGATATTTTGACCTAGCCAATAAGGAGATGAATTCAACAAGTTTTCAACCTATTCTTCAATCATCTTCAATCCTTCAAAGTACCCAGATCCAAAATCATACAAATAGAAAGAGAGAAATGTTGAATGCTAGGGCATGGGGGTTTGCATTTTTCAAACCTCATTTAGGTAATTAAACCAAAATGATGAAATAAGATGAAGCATGAACATGAAATAATGGAATAAGAAACTTTATGTGATGATAGATCTTGAATTTCTACAACAATGGATGGAGAATCTACTCTTGAATTCCTTAGAAAACTATCTTGATGACTTAAAATGCTAAAACCCTAGCTTGCTTGACTTGAGATGGATGATGAATGATTAATGATTAATGAATGAATTATTAATAGGGTTTAAAATATTGTTTATATAGGAAATCCACCTAAAATTCCCATTAATTTGATCCCCAAGGTTGACATGGAAGAAAATTAAAATTAAAACCCAATTTTTTTGCTCAAACCTCAAAAATAGCCCTCATTCACCACTTTGGGAAACTTAGTCCCACCTAGATGGGAATAATTTTCCCAAAGTGGCAAATGGGTCCCACATGGGGTACTTTTTCTGACAAGGATGTCAGGCAGTGAAGAAATCAGGTTTATATGTTGATTTTATTGGGTCTTTGATCAAAATAAGCCTCAAGATGCATAATATGGGATCATAGGGGCCTATTAGTGATGATAAAAAGGGTAATAAAGGGTAGGGGCACAAATTTCAATGTGAAAGTGTGATTAAATACACTTTACAACATTAAAATGAGGTCCACATAGCCTAGAAAGGCACAACATCCAATGTGAATGTGTAAAACACATGACACCAGTAGATTAAAACTAGGTTTAATTTACATACCTTCTAGGTTATGTGAGAATGCAATTAAATACATTTTATAACATCGAATTAGGGGGAAAATAGGTCCATTAGACTTAAATGCTTAATAAAAGTCTAGAAAAGTGTGAAAGTTGTTGATGATGTTTTTTGCACAGCAACAACTCAGACAGAATATAATATCCTATCTCTCTTGAAAGGTAAATCTCTATCAGCAAGCCTCAAGAGATAACCCCAAGGTCTCTAATGTCAGGTCTTGACAATGCACAAACAACTCAGTGATAAATGTGAAAATGTTGGTAATCACAACGGGCCTTACAAATGAACAATGTTGAAAGCGTACTTTCATCACATGCAATAATACAATGATGCTTTTAATCCTAAAACTAACCCAGATTCAAAATAAACAACAAAAGAGGTAACGGTTAAGAGAGATTTCTAAGACTAAGACCTAAGATCAATCACAATAATGATGAATGTTGCAGATGAACAGATCCCCAATGAAACCAATCTCTATTTGATCAATGACAAGCCTACAACTCCACAGAAACGGTGCAATCTTCTAAGGAAACTGAATATTTTCAAACTTTTAACATTCATTCACATACCCAATAACTGGTGCAATGTAAACAAGCATCCACGGTTGAACTTAGCACAAAATAAGGCCCAAACTAACTTTACACAACAAATTATAGTCAACAAATTGCAAAAAGTATGGACTGGGGATCAATCAACATCATTAACATTTTACCATTATTGCAAAAGAACTAAAATCTAACATCTAACATTGAGAATTGAGAACAAGAAACCATAAACTGTCAAAGTGTAACACAAGGCTTTCCAAATCAACAATCCAATTGCATTAACTTCTCCAACATTACATAACAATTTCTAGTCTCTTTTCTCTCCTACAGCTACTATCTTGCATAATCTAACTCCTAACTATGGCTTCTAATAAGATCTTCTAACCTAGTCTTACCCCTTTACAAATGATAAGGCACTGACCCTTTATAGAAAATTACGTTTTTAATCAATGGCCAGGATTTAGTTCATCCAATGGCTGCAATTGCATTTCTAGAAGCATCAAGCTGTTACATTTAATTTGGGAGCTCATGGTACATCATCATACAATTGCATAAAAGCAATTACATCACAGAATAATGAGAAAACAATATTATGCCAGCTTGTCATTAATGAAAATTTTGATTGGATGATGAAAATAGCTTCACATGTCTTCCAGAAACTCCTTCCAGTTGTAGACAGTTTGGGCACAGATTCTCATGCAGACCCCACTTTTAAAATTTGAATTGAGCTCTTCCATATTTCCCTTTTGGCATGAATCCATATGCAATTTCTGCTTTGAATATTTATTTAATCCTAAAAAATAGATATCATCATTAGTAGCTCACATGTTAAAAAAATCAATCCAAATTAAACTTGAATTAAATTTTGGCCTTTTAGAAAAACTCACATTTTTTATTGGGAACTTTCCATTTTCATAAATTTTTCTTTTTTTGAGAATTTTTATTTTCAAAATTTTCTATCCATCTCAAGAATTTCATTTTTAGAACATTTTAAAATTTCAAGGGAAAAGGTGCCATTTTGAAAAAATTGCATTCAGCAAAAATTTCCATTTCAAAAAGAAATCATTTTTTGAAGAAAAATTTCCATTTTGAGAGAAGAAAAAAAATTGCGATTTTTTTTCCACTTTTGGAAATTTTCAGGTTTTTAAGGAATTTCAGGATTTTCAGGGGTCTCGGTATTTTGAGGGGGTCAAGGAATTTTCGGGAAAATCCTGAGGGAGTGGATTTTCCTGGATTTCTTACAGTGTCGAAATCCCCTAAACCTCATAACTTTTTTTCTACAAGGAATTTTCAAAAAGTTCAAAGAGCAACCCTACCTAATTTTTCGTCCTCTATCCACATATGCAAAAAATATTTACATAGAACATTGAAAATTCACTTCAAAATCCCCATTTTCGAATTCCAAGATAGACAAATTCACCCTAGAGCCTCCTCATCAAACCCAGTCTAGACTTAATGCCAAAACAACCTCCCAAGAAGAGCAAAACCAAAATTTGACGAAGCCAAGATGCAAAGATGCAAAAGAAAAAAGAGGGTCCCCACCTCTGATGGGGCATGTGTGTGAAAATTTGACAACAAAAGTCATTTACAACACTTTACAACACCTTTACAAGACATTGATAAATGCATTTTATTTAGTTTACAAGGGCCAAAGACCTAATGTGGATGTGTAAAAACACCTCACAACACTAGATCAAGACAACATTAATTCCAATTTATCATTATTTATTCCTAAATCAAGCAAGGAGATACTTTTTTCTATGCTACATTTAGCCCTCACTTTAGTGAGAGGATGAACTTGCTTCAAACTTACACTCAAGTAGACATTCAAGAGGGGTCAATTGTACCAATGTGGATGGTCTAGGATAACAAAGATGAAGAAGGTAGTCAAGCCCCTAGGATCCAAGATCCTAATTCAAATTGATATAAACACAAAAGAACACACAAAAGGTGAATGATTTTCCACAAAAAAAGATATGCAATCATGCAATGGCAATAACTAAGAGGAAGAGAAGTACAAATGAGCAGAAATACAAAGGTGGATCAAGATTTGACCATTTGTCCAACATGATGTGGATTAGATCTAGGTTGTTTTTCCAAAAATTCATACTCACTCTAAGGCAACAAAACTCATGGTTTTTCGCCAAGTGAGAAGTCCTAAAAGGTGAGAAACATATACTCATTATTGGTATGCACTCACACATATGCAAGTGGCTATGTGGAAATTCATGCCTCGGATTCAGCTTCCCACTCAACCATACCAAAGTTATTCCTACTAATAACTTTGATAAGGCACCACACAAAGATGATCTTTGAGCTCTATGAGGCAAGCAAAACTTTGTATGCTTGAAACTCGTAGACATTGTAAATTAAAAATAGTGCAAGGAATGTTCAAAGGGATTTTTCTTAGTTCGTGCAAGGTCTCATCTTAAGGAACATTGTACCTAATGCTACCAAGAGAGGACAAGTGCAAATGGTCTCATCTTGTTTCCAAGAGAGGACAAGTGCAAGATCTCGAATTGGGAAACATTGTACCTTATGTTTCCAAGATAGGAAATCGCAAGAAAAATAAAATTGCAATATGAAATACGAGTGTCAATGTATGCCCCCACTTTAAAGCGATTGCTAAAACCATTGTTGTTAGCAATTTTTTTAAAGTAGAAGAAGATATAAGAGAACATTTGGAAATCCCTATTCCAAGTCATATGTTTAAGATAAGCTACATCATGAAATGGTATTATGTCACACACTTTCCAACTTAAGACATGTCGTTTGCATTCCAAGCTTGCTTTGTATGTTCATGAAAGGTGGTCAACTAGCCAAAAGAGAAAATGACAAGTGACATACGAGGAAAAGACTAACTAACCCCTTGCCCCCACTTAGTGCAAGACAAGGATGAGCCAAAATGATTGATGAGATGCATGGTAGAGTGAAAATCAGTATCGATTAGAGGAATGAGGTGCCCCCCACATAAGGAAGAGTGCCAAAATCCTTAAGATGTTGGATTTTACTACTCAAAGCCTTACATTCATTAGTGGCATGACCTTGAACTCTATGATATGTGCAAAATTTGTTTTTGTAATAAAACTACTTTCGAGTTCTTGGAGCAAGAGATATCAAGTGATCTTGGAGGAGTCTCGAGAAGATACCCTCTTGATCAACGATAAAAGGTGTTTCTTTATTTTGCAAAAACTATTTCTCTTGCTTAGTACAAGATGTCATATCTACACAAGACCCTTCAGATTGTGAGATTTTGTTTTCTCCTTTATAGGAGGGTTAAAAAATTAAATTATTAGTGTTTTGTGAGATGACATTAACATTAAGCGAAGATTTCTTTGTTTGTTTCATTTCAGGAAAAGGAGAATAGTCAAGACCACTAGTGTTGATGAGTTCAAGATGTGCTACCATTAAAGTTGGCTTAGAGGAATCTTGTATGATATTGTTGATGTTGAGTGAAAGTTTGTTTATTTCCATCAAAGGATAATAACCAATACCATGAGTTGTTTCTTGTGTGTTAGGTTCGATGGGGACATAGATACCTTGTTCTCTAGCACCACATCCTTTTCCACTATATCCAAGTTATTTCATAAGCTCATAACCTTTTCCATAAAGCTTTTTCATCTCTTTTGGATTCAGTGGTTGTTAATGATTAAGCTCATCAAAGTTTGTTGTGTAATTTTCTTTTTCCTCTAAAGTGGTTGAGATGGATGCTTTTGAAGGGTCATCCGAGTTTTTTGTTGGCATGACTGATTTTGTGTCCCTTATTCGAATATTTGTTTATGATCTTGTACTTGCCCATGAATGAATGTTCAAAATCTAAGGAACCCCAATCATCTTCTAATAGCTTCGTGGCTTCCTCAATGTGTTTTTCTTTGTCATTTTGTTGCAAAGGTTCCACATGTTTAGTTGGTGTTAATGTGTTCAAGGGATTCTCTTTAATTTTCTCAAGTTGTAAGACACTATAAGGCTCAAGATTAGTGTGAAGTGCGTACACATTGTTGTTGTATATGTATTTCATTTTACGATGGAGAGTAGAAGGCACCCCATTCATTGCATGAATCCATGGTCTACCTAAAAGAAGATTATAAATATGAAAGTTCATGAGGCATAACATTGATTTGTATTTCCAATGGACAACCTTCCCAACTATAATAGGTAAAATAATCACACCGAGTGGTCTTTTTTTGACATTTTCAAATCCCTTTGTGGACAATGGAAATGGAGTCACCACTTCTCTTATCCACACCTAAAAGGGTAATGAAGGAAGAGGAATCTAATTTCGTAGTGTTCACACTCAAGAATAATTTTGTGAGATTCCAATGTAATTTTTGTCACCTAGAAATTGTACCCTATGCAAAGTTATAAAAATTGAGCTATCTAGAGAAACATGGGATCATTTCAAGGATGTGGGTCACCTAAAGTCGAAATGAAGCTCTAGAGAAGGCTGGCTTCCTTTGTGCTATCACATAAACTACTGATCTTTATGAGGGAAAGGGAGAAAGAGTGCATAAAAATAAAACTAAAACCTATGGTGATGCACCAAATTTAATAAGAAGGCATATAACACAGTTTAAACACATAGTTTCAATCAATGACAAAAGCTTTGTCATACACAACTCAATCACATATGTTTTATGCATAAACATTTCATGAAAAGGTTCATATGGCTACACCCCTAGGAGGAAGAAACAACTTCACAACTAGAGAGTACTGCACTATAACACATCTCACAACCTACAAAAATACATACTGCTCTAGAGAAAGGTGCTGAAATAAGACATAACCACAAGGAATCGTACGGTTTCACAAGTAGTTTCATCAATTATACGAATGCACACGATTTTAATAGAGAGATTGAAAAGGTATAGTACTTATACTCATTGATTTCAATGGTGAACACTTATATACATGTCTATCATGAGCTACAAAACATAGCCTCTCTTCTGCAAAGAACTCTACAAGTTACAGAAGAAAAAAACTACCAAGTCCGAACTATCTACAAAAAGGCAAAAAATTCCCTATATACAAAAGAGTATCGGCCCCTTAGGGCTTACAAAAATATCTCTCTTCAGGATAAATCTTCCTCATATATTTTGATTGAAATTAATGCCTCATTCCTGTGTGTCCTTGCTATCCATGTCGGTGAAGGAGTCACCTCCATGAATGGTCCTCTTCAGATCTTTCGCAACTACCACATTCACTTCCTAGTCTCGTGTCCTTTTTCTAACCTCCCTGTTGAGCGCTTTGAATGATCCTAAGCTCAGAATAGATACACGTTGCTGTCCATCCTATTGATCTTCTTCATCCTGGTAAGACTGCCATAGCTTGCTTCTAGCTCCCTCCGATTCTCTGGGCACACTCCACATAGATTCTTCGGGTGGTAAAAAGCTCCCTATGTGGAATTGCATGTCAGTGAGACACTAATCATGTCTCCCCAATGTGATTATACCTCTCTACAGCCATCAGCAAAACATGTGACAGTTAGTGAGAGCTCATGCCAAAGGCAATATACTATTGGTGAGCCCATTTCATGGTCGGCAAGACCTCCTTTGGTCAGGGAGACCTTCTATCGAGCCTCTCTACTCTCGGTGAGCACGTCCATGTTGGCAAGACCTTATCGAGTCTTCAAGACCTCATAGCGAGCTTATTTCACTTACCCCGAGCTTCACTTTTGTTTCGGTGAGACCCTATCTTGGTCGGCGAGACCTTTCCCCAAATTCAAAATTTCCACTGAGACTCCTCGGTGGGGACCACCATTCCATGTTGGCGAGACAGTTCCTTTTTTTCGAGACATCATACCGAAGGGGAAACCCTTTGGAAAAACCTCCATACTTCAGCCAGACCTCCCGACGAAAATAAGTATTTCTCCCCAAGCTCCTATTTTGTTTCGGCAAGACCCTTTCAGGTCAGTGGGAAGTTTTTCTGAGCCCCTAAATCTTTTGGCGAGCTCCTTCAACTCGGTAATATTTTCTGTGGTTGGGGATACCTTATGTCGATGTTGTCATCCTTCACTGAGATCTTTCATTCTTCTCTTTATTCTTGTCGAGCTCACTTTATTTTGGCAAGACTCTTGCCGAAGGCAATATTTTTCCTCCCGGCACCAACAACCTTGTGAACAACTTTCAGCAAGACCTCCTTTAGTCACCAGGACCTCATGCCAAGCTCAAAATATTTTGGTGAGCTCATCTCATATCGGGGAGACCTTCATGTGTCGATAAGACCTCTCGCCGAGCCCCTCTTGTCTGCCTGCTAACATCTCCTTTTGTCGAGACCACCCGTTTGTCATTGGGACTTCATAACGAAGGAAAAACCTTCACCAATGGTGAAACCCCCTTTGGCAAGACTCCGTTAGTTCATCGAGACCTCCTACTGAAAGCAAACTATCTCCCCAGGGGGAACTTGGCAAAAGATTGTCGGTGTGACTCCTGCTGGTCGGGAAGACCTCATAGTGGGTGATAAGACCCTATGGTGAAAGCATTCTGCTTCGGCAAGACCCTCAGTAGTTGGCCATACAATATGGTGATGGATACCTCCATTCAGCAAGGCCCCTTGTAGTTGGTGACACATTTGGAAAGTCTTGGCAACTCTCTCCTTAGATGATTTTCATGTCGAACTTGACCCCATAGGCCTTCCAACTAATTTCCCTCTGACCTAACACTAGATGTATGATTTTTCCCTTGTTGTAAATGTTCCATTTGGCCTTCTCAAACATCTATCACATGATTTGTCCCGCCTAATTGAGCCCATAGGTGAAAATTGGGCAACAACAATAAAGATTGAAATCTATCAAGGGAGATTGTTACTAAGGCTATAAATTGATAAAGAAGATAAATTATGGATGCAAAACAAACGAAATGCAAAATGGACTATATATGCAAGTAAACTATAACAAAAATTAGTGAAACTAGAGAGGTGCACCTAGAAATTGGAAAGTGATGGAGTGGAGCTTTGGAATCCTATAGAAATCACTATTGAAGCCAACTGGGACACTTATGCCAAGTTAGGCAAACAAGTCCTGCTTCGAGGAAATTCTACCAAAATAGGTTTCAACCAAAAGGGTATCTAGAAATGCAAAAAATACTTTTCAATCCTAGTGGTGGGACTCATTCACCACTGATGGCAACTTAGTCCACCTTTAGCTTTCAGGAAATTTGAAGATGCAGTCTATAGCTCTCGTTTTGCACTTCAATTCTTGGCAAGTTTCCAGATCCAAATCTATAAAATCATGTATGTAGGTGATCTCCAAGCTTCCTTTATGGTTTTGTTGACTTTGAAAGACTTTGATGAATTGTTGACACCTTTTAACACCTTGCTTTTTGACAAATCTGCATACAAGACCTACAAAACACACATGCAAAGAGGGGAAAAAGGGTTAAGGGTTAGTGAATAGGGGTTTTCCTTAGTCAGACCCCACTTTGGTAATTAAAACCTTGAAAATGAAATGAAATGGAAAGAGAATGAACAATGAACAATATGCAATGCTACAACTCACTAAACCCTTGAAGTGGAAAATTTGAGGATATCCAAGTAATGGCTCCAAAGTGCTTGAATGCTAAATCATTTGATTGCTTGATTAAAACTCTAGAAAATGTTATGAGACTAAAGAGATTTTAGAAGATTAGAAGAAGATGAAAAATGAGGGGAAACCCCAATATTTATACATAATTATGCAAAATTTCCAAAGAATACCACATCACATGCCGACCTCAAGGTTTAGAAAACAATATCTCGTCATAATTTTGAAATAATTTTTATTTTTGAGCCAAGTGGGACTATGTTTCCCCTAGTGGTGACTTGGTCCCACTAGGGAATTTTGAATGGGTTTCAAGAATAAAAGTGTATTAAAATATGTTTAACGGGATTATTCTCTAAAAAAACACTTAAGTAGAGCCTGTAAGTATATTAAGGGGTCATTTAAACATAATAAAGGGTCAAATTATTGATGATAAGCCTAGAAAAGCATGAAAGCTTGTTACAACACTTGACAAAACTTTGAAATAAGGCTTGGTAAGACATAAAAAGAGGTTATTTAAGTGAATTATATTAATAAGGTCCTAGAAAAGTATGAAAGTGTGCTACAACACTTTACAACACTTAAGTAAGGTACCACTTGAATTCTTTTAATTTTGCTAGGGCCTAAGACCTAATGTGAATGTGTTGACCACATTACAACATTAAATCAAGGAACAACTAGGCCAAAGTCACAAGGACCTAAACAAGACAAAAAAAGTAGAAGGGTTACTTTTTCAGTGTCCACACCCTTAAGAGATAAAGAATTAGGCTGATTTTTTTATTTATCCACACAAAGCCTATCCAAAAGGTTTATGCTAAACACATTAAGGGCTCATCCATTGTCAACAAGGGCTTTCTTTATCCCTATTCATTTGTATTGAGATAGTATGAAAATAGCTTCATTTTTTTTTCTACTTCCAAAGAGGGGAGTTCATTTTGGTGAAAATAATGTCAGCTTTTATTCCTTGAATCATGGCTGCTATGTCATTCAACTACAAATTGGAAGGGATAGGAACTTGATGTAAGGTTTTTTGAATTATGTTATGATAGTGAGGGGAGACTTGGATAAGATCCCATAATGATATCTTAGTAGGATTATTCTTTAGTTACTCAACAAGATCACACTTCTTTCCTTGATGAGGACTTGGTAAGATAGGGTTAGGTAGGATAGGATTAGGAAAAGGTAAGGATTTTGGGGTTGGTTTTGGTGGTTGTGAATTGTTTCTAGTGCTATATGTATGAGCAATGGTATTATGACTCAGTTGTTGTGAAACATTGTTCTTAGGTGGGTAAAGAACAAGTTTGGGTTTGTTTTGAGTTGGAGGTTTGTTTGAAGGTGGGTAAAGGATGAGTTGAGGTTCAATGATATTAATGTCCCTTAATGGAGGAGATTCCAATGTTGCCTCTTCATCTTCTTCTAAGTACACTAGATCATTATTTTCAATGTTATCCTTTGCTTATACCATGATATCCTTCCTAGGAGGAGAGTTATTAGCAAAACTATAAACCAAATTTTCTTGACATTCAAGGATTGGTTCTTCCAAAATGACTTCATCACAAGTAGGGTGATGATCAATGGTTGATTTTCTTGATTATTAGGAGAAGGCTCCAGTTGGTTGTTTGTTTTCTCTAAGGTCTCATTATCTTGTTCCATAGTATCTATTGTAGTAGGAGAGCTTGTAATATGTTCATCCATGGATAGATTTTGGAAAGTGGCTTCATCACAAGTAAAGGATGCATCAAGATAAGTACAACTAAGATTCTTTTGTTCAAATAGGACTTTCCAAATGTTAGGGACATTAGGAAGGAAAGAGATAAGGTTATCATTTTTAATCCACATGTCCTCTTGGTGAATGTCATTTTAATTATCATTCACGATTGTATCCTATTTTACAAAAGCCTTCTTATAAGTAGGGGGAGTATGGAGAGATGGATGTGAGATAGGAAAAGTGGTCGATATAATCTCATTTTCTTGTTTTTGAATTTCTTTTGAAGGGGGATGAGGAGAGGGACAATCAAGATCCACAATGCTTGTATCTTCTTTCAACAAGATACCCTTGTCACTAATAGGAGAGGTATCAAGAGAAGAACAAGTATGGTTGTTATGACTGTCAACACTACCATCCTCACCAATAGGCAATGTAATATTAAGGATTGTATCAATGATTTGATTATTAACCTATTTTTGAATGACCTCATTGTTGTAATCCAAATTGAATGGGCATAAGAGGGGATGTTGTAATTATGCAATCTATTTTTAACGATATCATGAAAAAGTAAAGAAAGTGCAATGCAATGACTTAAAGTGAAATGTTTAAATGTAATTTTTAGATGTGAAACAAGGTAATTTTCTGATTACATTATGCAACAACCTGAAATATGAAATGTTATAAGTGAAAATTTGAAATTGAGGAATGCATGAAATGAGCTAATTTAGGCTAGATCTAATGAAATGTATGTAACAGAAACTCAACCAACTAATACAAACAGTTAATGGAAGCAAATAGAAGTGTAGAAACAAGGTTTTTAGTGTTGTAAAAAATAGTTTTAGGAGTGCAAATGGACTGATTCACCCAAGGTGGTGAATGAGTCCCAGTAGGGATTTTTTTCAAAAAATTTAGATTGATTTGATTTATTTTTATGCTTTTTGTGTTGTATAGTGCATACCTAAGATGTAAATGTAGAATTTTATAATTTTTCAATGATTTGAGATGCAAAAATGCAACCTATATGCACTTTCACTACTACAAAATTTGAAACCCTAGAATGCAAATTAATCAATGCAAAGTTAATGCAAGCTAATTCTAGGATGATGATGGACTCCAAATCAGAAAAGAAGGTATTTTAAAGTTGGGTTCACCAAAATGAACCAAATATTTTTGGGTATATGGAGGATCTCTTACACTTCTAGGGTTTTGCACCTAAAAGGAGAGAGGTACCAAAAACCTTAATGGGTCACTCAAGAACAAACCCTTGAGATTCCAATTCAAAGGTGATTGAAATTTTCCAAAGGGGATTGTCCTAGAGGCTAAAAGAAATTTTCCAAAGGGGATTGTCCTAGAGGCTAAAAATAGAAAATATGGGTTCACCACCAAGTGTAAACTTAGAAAATGCAAAAAAATTTAAAAACATAATGTGATATGCAAACATACGCTAAATGTCCTAGAAATGATCATGAAATAGAACAAAAAATTGTGAAACAGAGAGTGTGCACTTGGATACTTGCAAGTGTTGAAATGAAGATTGAAATTATAGTTGATTCTAAAATTTTGACCTACTGGGACTCATGCTATTCTGGGTGGATTAGTCCCAAATCTAGAATATTTTACGGTAGCCTATTTTAGCCAAATGGGTATCTAAATCTATAGAAATCTTTGAAAAATAAGTAGAGTGAGACTCATATGCCACTAATGGTGTATGGTCCACTTTGACTTTTCCAAAAACCCAAAAGTGTAATTTGAATCTCTCAGTCTACTATTTCTACTCCTCCAGGTGTTCAAATATGAAACCTTGATTTTTGGCACTATAAGTGACTTTTTATGGATATTTTGACCTAGCCAATAAGGAGATGACTTCAAAAATTTTACAACCTATTCTTCAATCATCTTCAAGGCTTCAAAGTACTCAAATCTACAATCAAACAAAGAGAAAGAGATAAATGTTGAATATTAGGGCATGGGGTTTTGCCTTGGTCAAACCTCATTTAGGTAATTAAAGAAAAATGATGAAATAAGATGAAGCATGACACATGAAATAATGGAATCAGAAACTTTCCATGGTGATATATTTTGAATTGCTACAACAATAGATGGAGAATTTACCCTTGAATGCCTTAGAAAACTATCTTGATGACTTAAAATGTTAAAACCCTAGCTTGCTTGACTTGAGATGGATGATGAACGATGAATGAATAATTAATGAATTATGAATTAGGGTTTAAAATATTGTTTATATAGGCAATCCACCTAAAATTCCTATTAATTTGATCCCTAAGGCTAATATAGAATAAAATTAAACTTAAAACCCAAATTTTTCCACTTGAACATCAAAAATAGCCCAAATGGGACTTATTTTCCACTATGGGCAACTTAGTCCTTCCTAGATGGGACTCATTCACCCAAAATGATGAATGGGTCCCATATGGGCTCTTTTGCTAGCTGGTATGTCGAAGAGTGAAGAAATCAGGTTTATATGTTAATTTTACCAGGTCTTTGATCAAAATAAGCCTCAGGATGCACAATATGGGGTCATAGGGGCCTATTAATGATGATATAAAGGGTAATTAGGCATAGGGAGACAAATTTCAATGTGAAAGTGTGATTAAATACACTTTACAACATTAAAATCAGGTCTACATAGCCTAAAAAGGCACAACATCCAATATGAATGTATAAAACACATTACAAGACTAGATTAAAACTAGGTTTAATTTACAAGCCTTCTAGATTAATATGGGAATGCAATTAAATACATTTTATAAAATTAAATTAGGGGGAAAATAGGTCCATTAGACTTAAATGCTTAATAAAATTCTAGCAAAGTGTGAAATTAATTTACAACACTTTACAACACCTTTACAAGACAACAATAAATGCATTTTATTCAGTTTACAAGGGCCCAAGACCTAATGTGGATGTGTAAGAAACCTCACAACACTAGATCAAGATCATGTTAAGTCCAATTTATCATTAATTATTCCTAAATCAAGCAAGGAGATACCTTTTTCTATGCTACAGTTCTAAACCTCTTCTTTGTTTTCTTTCCAAATTGGCAATCCTTGAAAGTTGCATTGATAGGCTTTGTAATCTTGAGAAAATCTCTCACAACATCATTAGAGTTGATCTTCACTAGACTATAAAAATTGATGTGACCCATTCTTCTATGTCATCACTAACTTTCATTGATTTGAGACATAAATCACTTAACACTACCACCTTTGAGCTAATAAACATTTCCTTTTGTCCTTGTTTGTATTGCAACCAATGTTCCTGAGCTTCCTTTTCTGATTTCACAACCATCATGCTAAAACACCGAGTTGTATCCTCTACTACACATTTTTCCTACACTAAGTAGATTATTTGGGAGACCCATGAAATATAGAAAATAATATATCTTATTCTTACCATCAAAACTAACTAAACCTTTTCCATAGATCTTAGTAGATGTATCATCACCAAACTTGACAAGACCACCATCATACTTTTCAATGTTGACATTCTTACTCTTATCACCTGTCATATGATTTCAGCATCCACTATCAATTATCAATTAGTTTCTCTCCAATATTGCATGAAAATTAATCAACATATTTCCTTCAATATTGTGACCTATTTCTGAAGTAGTTTCCTTCATACATTTTTTAGGACAAGTAGAATTAGTTTCAATACTTAAAGTCGTGAACAAGTATTCATCACTTCAATCATCTAGATAGTCTAATTTCTCATCGTTGGATACACCACTATCTTCATAAACATGATAAAACTTCTTGATAAATTTACCTTTATGATATTTATGTTTGCGAACCATAGATTTTTAGGGTTGTAAGGATGTTATGACTCTCTTGCTCAATTAGGGTTTTTCAACTAAAGGATAGAGATAGACCCCAAAATCTAGGTGGTTCACTCAAGATTAATGAAATATGAATAAAATATGTCTAACTAGGATGACCTAAATGAAGAAAGTTGGTAAAATATATTGTTCATTAAATTGAAACTAGAGAAATGCATGTTGTTTGAAAACACATTGTGATATGCAAAAAGACCTAGAAAATCATATAAAAGTGTAAGTAAAACAAAACGAAAAGCTGTGAAACTAAATGTGTGCACTTGTAAACTTTTTGAGGACTAGAAATGACTCTTAAATTCTAAAGGTGTTAATTTTTAGGCCTGGTGGGACTCATTCGCCATTTTGGGTGAATTAGTCCCATTTCTAGAAAATTGTATCGGGGCCTGTTTTAGCTAAATGGGTATCCAAATCTACAAAAATCTTTGGAAAATAGGTATAATGGGACCCATTCACCACTCTGGGTGAATTAGTGCACTTTGGCTTTTTTGAAAACTCAAAAATGAAATCTAAAGCTCCAAGTTTGCTTAATCTACACCTCCAGGTGTCTAGTTTTGAAACCCTAATTTTTGAGGCTATAAATGACTTTTTGTGAGGATTTTGGCATTGCAAAAGTGGAGATTACTTCAATAAGCCTAATCTTCAATCATGTTCAATCCATCCAAGATTCCTAAATTTGCAAACACACAAGAAGAGAAGGAGAAATGTTGGATGTTAGTCCATGGGGGTTTGCCTTGGTCAAGCCCCTTTTAAGTAATTAAACCAAATGAAGAAATAATATGAAGAATGAATATGAAATAATGGAATTTTTACCTTACCATGATGATATATCTTGCATGTCTGCAACAATAGATGAATATTTTACCTTTGAATGTCTAATAAATGCTATCTTGGTGTCTTGAAATGATAAAACCCTAGCTTACTTGACCTGAAGTGGAAGAAAAATGATGAATGAATGTCAATGAGATGTGAATTAGGGTTTAGAAGCTTTTTTTATAGGAAACTCTCCTAATTTTCATATTAATTAGATCCCTAAGGTTTACATGAAGAAAAATTAAACTTAAAACCTAATTTTTCCTGCTTTAACCCCGAAAATGGCTCAAATGGGACTCATTCACCATAAAGGGTGAATGGGTCCCACCTGTATAGGACTAATTATCCCCTAATGGTGAATGGGTCACATAGGGGCCATTTTTGCTAGCTACAATGCCTGGAAGTAAGAAAATTAGGTTTATATGATGACCATATTGGTTATTTGATCAAATTATGCCTCATGATGCACAATATGGAGCCATACAGGCCTATTAATGATGATGTAAAGGTCAATTAGGGCTTGGGACTCAAAATTCAATGTGAAAGTGTGATTAAATACACTTTACAACACTAAAATGAGGTCCACTTAGCCTAGAAAAGCACAACATCCAATGTGAATGTGTAAGACACATTACAACACTAGATTAGAATTATGTTTAATTTACAAGCATTTTTAATTGATGTGATATGCAATTAGATATATTTTACAATAGTGAGTTAAGGGAAAATGGGTTCATTAAGTCTAGAAAAGTGTGAAAATATTTTACAACACCTTTACAAGACATGAGTAAATACATTTTATTTAGTTAGCAGAGGTCCAAGATCTAATGTGGATGTGTAAAACACCTCACAACACTAAACCAAGGTGTCATTAATTCCAGTTTATCATCAACTTTTCCCATGTCAAGCAAGAAATACTTTTTTATATGGTACATTTATCCCCCACTTTAGTGAGAGGATGAACTTGCTTCAAATTTGCACTAAAGTAGACATTCAAGAGATATCTAATTGTACCAATGTAGATGGTCTAGGATAACAAAGATGAAGGAAGTCATCAAGTCCCCAAGATCCAAGATCCTAATTCAAACCCACATGAGCACAAAAGGACACACACAAGGTGAATCATTTACAACAAGATAAGATACATCATCATACAATGGAAAGAACTAGAAAGAAGGGAAGAGAAAAAATAAAAAGATGGATCAAAATTATACCATTTTTCCAACACATTATGGATCAGATCTAGGTTGTTTGTTGAAAAATGCATACTCACTCTGAGCCAATGAAACTCTTGGTTTTCCACCGAGTGATAAGTCCTAAGAGGTGAGACACATACAATCAATATGTGCTCACACACATGCAAGTGGATATGGGGAAAGTCATGCCTCAGAGTGGGATTCTTGTTCAACCATACCAAAGTTATACCTCCTAATAACTTCAATAAGGCACCACAAAAATGATCTTCAAGCTCTATGAGGTAAGCAAAACTTCATATGCTTGATACTTATATACATTGTAAATGCAAGATAGTGTAAGGTTTGTTCAAAGGGATTTTTCTCAATTCGTGCAACGTCTCATCTTAGGGAACATCGTGCTTAACGTCTCCAAGAGAGGATGTGTCAAAGAAGTATCATGCTCTTGAGGGAATCAAGCCCAGTGACTCCACCAAAAAAAGGATGCATCACAAGAAATAAATTTCACAATGAAATGTGATTCTTGATGTATGCCCCCACTTTAAAGCAGTTGCAAACACCATCACTGTGAGCAATTGCTTTAACGTAGAAGAAGACAAGAGAGCTTATTCAAAAATCCCTATGCCAAGTCATATGTTTCAAATAAGCTACGTCATGAAAGAGGTACTATGTCACATGCGAGCCAAATTAAGGCATGTCATCCACATTCCAAGCTTGATCTTATATGTTTATGAAAGGTTAATGACTAGCCAAAGGTGGTAATGACAAGTGACATATGAAGACAAGGCTAACCAACCCTTTTCCCCCACTTAATGTAGGACAAGGGTGAGTCGAATTGATTAATGAAATGAATGCTAGAGTGAAAATCAGTATCAATTAGCGGGGTTAGGTGTCCCAAAATAAGGAAGAACACCAAAATCCTTAAAATGTTGAATTTTATAATTCAAAGCCTTACATTCACCAATGGAATGACCATGAACTCTATGATATGCACAAAATGAAGTCTTACATAATATAATTTCTCTCGAGTTCCTTGAGGAAGGGTTATCAAGTGATCTTGGAGGAGTCTTGACAAGATTCCCTCTTGATCAATGGTTGAAGTTGTTCCAATATTTTGTGATAAAGATATATCTTGCTCAATATTATATGTCACACCTATGTAAGACTCTGCAGATTGTGAGATTTTGTTCTCTTCATTACAAGAGGGTGTAAAATCTAATGAATTCAATTCATTAGTGTTTTGCAAGATGACATTTACATTAAGTGAAGGTTTTTTTCTTTGTTTGATTTTTTTTGTAAAGGAAAATGATCAAGACCAATAGTGTCAATTAGTTCAAGATGCACTACAACTAAGGTTGATGTAGAGGATTTTTTTGTGATACTGTTAATGTTGAGTGAAGGCTTGGAAATTTCTATCAAAGGACAATAGTCAAGACCATGAGTCGTTTGTTGCGTGATAGGATCTATAGGGTTATGGATACCTTGTTTATGGGCACCACATCCTTTTCTACTATAGACAAGTTGTTTCACAAGTTCATAACCTTTTCCATAAAGCTTTTTCATTACTTTTGGATCAAGTGGTGGTTGGTGATCAATGTCATCAAAGGTGGTCATGTAGTTTGTTTCAATATCTAAAGTGGTTGAGGTGGATGCTTTGGAAGGGTTGTACAAGTTGTGTGTTGACATTAATACATTTTCATTTTCCTTATTAGAATCTTTTTTATGATTTTGTAGTTGCCCATGAATTCATATTTGAAATGCAAGGAACCCCAATCATCTTCTAATATCTTGGTAACTTTTTTCAGTGGGTTGTTGTGTGCCTGTTGGTTGCATAGGTTCTAATTATGTGGATGGTGTTGATGTGTTTAAGGGATTCTCTTTTTTTCTCAAGTTTTAAGACACTACAAGGTTTAGGATCAACATCAAGGGCGTATACTTTTTTGTTGTAATGTATTTCATTTTTCACTGAAGAGTGGAAGGCACCCCATTCATTGCATGAATCCACGGTATTCTTAAGATAAGATTAAATGAAATTTTATGAGGCATAACATGGATTGGTGTATTCAATGTGGCCACCCTAACTATAAGAGGTAAAATGATGACCTCGAGCAGTTTCTTTTCGATATTGTCAAATCCCTGAATAGATAAAGAATCAAATTGATTGTTCGATTCATCAATACCAAGCCTATCTAGAAGGCTAACACTACACACATTAAGGGTAGAAACACTATGTACAAGATTTCTCTTTATTCCTTTTTTTTCGTATTGAGCGATTATCATGAAAGAATCATTTTTTTGCATGTCCAAAGAGGGGAGTTCACTTTGGTGGAAAACAATGTCAACATTTAGTTCTTGAATCAAGGCTACTATATCAGTTGGTGGCACATTAGAAGGGATGAGAACTTGTTGTAAGGATGTTTTAATCATGTTGTGATAGTGGGGGGAGGCTTGAATAAGGTCACACAATGATAACTTAGCAGGAGTATTCTTAAGTCACTCGATAAGATCATACTCCTTTCGACTTGGAAAGAAAGGGTTAGGTAGGATAGGATTAAGAAAAGGTAAGGGTGTCAGGGTTGTTTGTGGTGGTTGTAGATTGTATCGAGTGTTATACATATGAGAAACGGTATTATGACTCAGTTGTTTCAAAACATTATTCTTAGGAAGGTAAATGACAAGTTCAATTTTATTTTTAGTTTGTTGTTTTTGTGAAGGTGGGTAGAGAATTAGAGGTTTGTTAGAATGTCCCACAGGGTATGTATGAGGTCCATTGATCAAGGGGGATCTAATGGACACTTGTGCATTCATAACCTTAATGGTCTAGTGTGATTTATCTCTAATAAAGGGCAATTGAGAATCACCTTTTTATCTAGCACCATGATATTCTCCCTAGAAGAAGAGTTTTTAGGAGAACTATGAATCAAATGTGCTTGAAATTCATGGATTGTTTCTTCTGAAATGACTGCATCGAAAGTAGGGGAATGATCAATGGTTGAATTTATGTGTTTATTGATAGTGGGGAAATGAGGGGAAGACTCTATTTGATTGCCATATTTCCCTAAGGTCTCATTCTCATGTTCCATATTATCTACCCTACTAGCAGAGCTTGTAATATGCTCATCTAGGGTTAAAGATTGTAAAGTAGCTCCATCACAAGTTGGGGAGGCATCAAGAGAAATAGAAAATAAATAATAATTACTCATTAAATTCAAAGTAAAGCATAATTTATATTGGTGGAAAGCTGAGAATCTCCTTTAAAAAGCCTTTTCTTTTCATCAATTTTGGGTAAAAAAGTCATCAGCCACATACCTTACATATTCCCATCATATTGCCACTCTTTGGCCCATCATGATCCTACACATACCTGGAAATGGTACCCAAAAAAAGCTTTAAAATGAGGTTTTCAGTTCTGTAAAAGGTGGTTTTAGGGATGAAAAGGGACTGATTCTCCCAAGGTGGCGAATGAGTCCCAGTGAGGATGTATTTTAGAATTTTCAAAAAAAATTGAGTGATTTTGATGTTTACTGAGTTCTATGATGTAGACCTAAGATGAAAATGTAGAATTTTAGAAAATTTTAACAATTTAAGATGGAAAAGTGCAATCTATATGCACTTTCACCAATGCAAAATTTGAAACCCTAGAATGCAACTTAACTAATGCAAAATTCAATGCAAGCTAATTCTAGGATGATGGTGGACTCCAAATCAGAAAAGAAGATGTTTGAAAAGCAAGTTCACCAAAATTAACCATATATTTTTAGGGTTGTAAGGATGTTATGACTCTCTTGCTCAATTAGGATTTTTCAACTAAAGGAGAGAGATAGACCCCAAAATCTAGGTGGTTCACTCAAGATTAATGCAATATAAATAAAATATGTCTAAATAGGATGATCTAAATGAAAAAGGTTGGTAAAATATATTGTTCATTAAATGGAAACTAGAGAAATGCATGTTATATGAAAACACATTGTGATATGCAAAAGCACATAGAAAATGATATAAAAATGTAAGTAACAAAAAATAGAAAGCTATAAAACTGAATGTGTGCACCTGCAAACTTGTGGAGGACTGGAAATGACTCTAAAATTTTGATACTAATTTTTAGGCCTAGTGAGACTCAACTGTATCGGGGCTCATTTTAGCCAAATAGGCATCCAAATCTACAAAAATCTCTGCGAAATAGGTACAGTGGGACTCATTCACTAGTTTGGGCGAATTAGTCCACTCTGACTTTTCTGAAAACTCAAAAATGGAATTTGAAGCTCCCAGTTTGCTTAATTTACACATCTAGGTGTTCGGTTCTAAAACCCTAATTTCTAAGGCTATAAATGACTTTTTGTGAGGATTTTAGCCTTGCAAAATTTAAGATGACTTAAACAAGTTTGCAACCTAAACTTCAATCATGTTCAAGCCATCCAATATGCCTAAATCTGCAAACATACAAGAAGAGAAGAAGAAATGTTGTATGTTAGTGCATGGGGGTTTGCCTTGGTCAAACCCATTTTAAGTAATTAAACCAAATGAAGAAATAATATGAATCATGAGTATGAAATAATGGAATTAGTTCCTTACCATGATGATAGATCTTGCATGTCTACAACAATAGATGAATATTTTTCCTTTGAATGTCTAAAAAAATGTTATCTTGGTGTCTTGAAATTATAAAACCCTTGCTTACTTGACTTGAAGTGGAAGAAAAATGATGAATGAATGATAATGAGATGTGAATTATAGTTCAGAAGCTTGCTTTTTTAGTCAATTCTCCTAATTTTCTCATTATTTAGATCCCTATGGCAAACATGAAGAAAAATTAAACTTAAAACCTAATTTTTCCCACTTAAACACCAAAAATGGCTCAAATGGGACTCATTTGCCATCAAGGGAAAATGGGTCCCACTTGGATGGGACTAATTCACCCTTAATGGAAAATGGCTCCCACAAGGGCCATTTTTGCTAGCTAGAATGTCAAGAAGTAAGAAAATTATGTTTATATGATGACTATGTCACTTATTTGATCAAATTATGCCTTAGGATGCACAATATGGAGCCATAGAGGCCTATTAATGATGATTTAAAGGCCAATTAGGGATTGGAACACAAAATTCAATTTGAAAGTGTGATTAAATACAATTTACAAAACTAAAATGAGTTCCACTTAGCCTAGAAAGGTACAACATCCAATGTGAATGTGTAGACACATTACAACACTAGATTAGAATTATGTTTAATTTACAAACCTTCTAAATTGATGTGATACATTTGAAAATAAATATATTTTACAATGTTGAATTAATGGAAAATGGGTTCATTAAGTCTAGAAAAGTGTGAAAGTCTTTTACAACACTTTACAAAACCTTTATAAGAGATGAGTAAATGCATTTTATTTAGTTTGTAGAGGTCCAAGACCTAATGTGGAGGTGTAAAACACTTAACACTAAATAAAGGAATCATTAAGTCCAATTTATCATCAATTACTCCCATGTCAAGCAAGAAATACATTTTTCTACAATACAATTTGTCATTTGAAAATTTGATTGGATATTTAGAAGCATAATGATCTATCTTTCCACAATTGAAACACTTAAAGGGTAGCTTACCTTTGTATTTTCTAGTGCCCATTTTCAATCTCCTTACAAAATTTTCTTCCACCTCATTAAGGTAATCTAGATTAGATACATCATCTTTCTTGCTAACTTTAAAAGTATTTTCTTTTTTTGAATCATCTTTGTGAAATTCTCCTAATTCAAAAGTAGTTAATGCACCAAACATTTGATCTCTAGAATATTGATCCAAATTCTAACCTTCCTAAATAGCAGAAACTTTAGCACTATAAGCTTTAGGAAGAGTTCTCAATATCTTTTTTCATAACTTCAATTTCCTCCATTTTTCACCAAGACCATTGATGGTATTAACAATTTCATCCACTTGGAGCATTTAGCCTGCAATCTCTTCATCTTCTGACATCCTTAGGATTTCAAATTTGGCTTTGAAATTATACATATTTTCTTGCTTGGCCTTATCATCTCCTTCATAAATTCTATGCAACTTTTTCTAGATCCTTTAGTAATTTTGAGACTTATCACCTTCACAAGTCCTAGATTAGAAATCCCACTCAAGATAGCATTTCTTTCTTTTCCATTATTCAAATAATCCTTGATCTCATTATCACTTCTTGGAGGAGTAGTAGGCATAGTGTATCCATTTTCAAATGACTTCCAAACACCAAACCCTAATGAGAAAAAAAACCTTCCATCCTAGATTTCCAGAAAGCATATTTTGATCCATCAAACATAGAGACCTTGACTCCATTCCTGTGTGCCATCTAGATCTACTTCAAATGGTCAAGCTTCTTCCAAGGAACCACAACTCTAATACCAATTGTTAGACATACAAAACAAATAAGAGTGGAGGTGAATTAGCTGTACATCAAAGCATTCAAACCCTCATTAATCTTCAAACTCTTATTAAGCATTAGCATGAATGTAAACAAGTGAAATATCAACACATCAACACATCAATAACCATACACAATAGAACACCAAATTTATGTGGAAATACCTAATCAAGGAAAAACCATGGTGAGGATTAAATCACATATATATGAATAAAAACACTAAATATAATAGGCTTACTGTTGAAAGGGCTTATTACCCAAAAGAAAAGAATGGCTCACTACCAAGCACTCACTTCCCAAAGGACTCATTGTCCAAAATAGTAGAGAATAGAAGACTATTACAAGGAGGTTCACTACCTCAGAGCAACAGGAATATCCACCGCAACAACACTAGTATAGAACCAATAATATATGATTAAAAAACTACTAAAAAGTACCTATAACTGATTGAACATGATCGCATGACCATTAGTAGTTCATTTCTAGTCATTTATAATGCGACTAGATTGATGACTAAACCATGTTTATTCATTTATTAGTTGTTTTGATTAGTTGATTTGGTAATATATGTAGTCATAGATTGTTGTAATTTGGTCACTTATTTAGTCATTTTTTATTCATTGATATATTTAGTCATTGATTTAGTCATTCATTGTTGTAATCTAGTCACTTATTTAGTCATTTTATTCACTAACTTTTTTCCATTGGTAGTGTATTTAGATGTTAATTTTAGTCATCATTTTGATCAATTTGGTGTTATATTTAGTCATGTTTATTTCACTGATCATATATTTAGTCATATTTATTCACTATTCACCATTTTTTTCAATTGGTAGTATATTATTCAATTTAATTACTAATTGATGTTATTTAGTAACTTATATTTATCAATTTTAATTGATTGATATTTGAGGATTTAAACATAAAATATTTAAATACACATCAATCATCAATTGTACATAATAATACAACCATTGAGAAGGAAAAATCACTGAACTTTATTAAAAGAATGGTGTTCTTATAGCTTGCACAAGTTTGAAATATCTATCTTGCTTGAAAAATACTTAGAAATAGAGTATTAAACAATTTTTATTTTCAATCACAAGACAAAAAATTTGAGTTACAATATTGCACAAAAATGACAAAAAAGAAACTTATCCAAAAAACTTTTGTGATGAGGTAAACACATGCTTGGAGCCCTTCACTATGAGCACATGCCCCTTTCATCTCTTAAAACTTCTACAACATGGGAAATATTCCTAGAGCAAGTTGTAACATGTAGAATGAAAGAAGGAGAGTGTTGATCATGTCCCATATATGAAGCTCTATCCTCTAATGCAATCAACAATAACCCTAGAATCTTTCCTCCTTTATATACAACATGCCATATTATATGAGAAAAAAGGTTCTTCCTTTCCTAACATTAATGAAGATGTGCCTCAATACAAACAACAAAATTGCTATTAGTCGCAATTCAAAAAGAATAAAAGTGCATTGTATATTGCAAGTTTACAAAAGTAAGTCCAAACACAGCTAAAATATTAGTCAATTAAAAAATTGTAGGAGACAAATTATATCCACAAACATGGGAGAGCTATGCCAAATTGGAGAAATTGGCTTGGAAAATAAAGGTAGCAAGGTATTTCTAGATTCAATACTTTTACTTAATGTTGTGGAATAGAAGAAAAAATAATCATTTATCTGCCACCATCGTGAAAAGTTAGCAATTGAATTTGGTTTGTTAAACATGGCCCCTTGTACAACTATTAGATTTGTTAAGAACCTCCAAGTATGTTATGATTCCCACACTACATCTAAATTCATCTCCAAGATTGTTGCAAGAGAAATTATTCTAAGAGATGTGAACTATTTCCATCATTTTAAATAGGTACAATGTTCTTATGGAGAATATTGGTGATGCTAAATGAAACAATCTGAAAAATAGGCTTGCACTCTAATAATATACACTACATCAGATATCCAATAATAATGAAGGGACATCCATCAAAGCATAACATCGGGGTTTTTTGTCATATGTTGTAGTTACAAGTGAACTTCTAGGCATACATGAAAATGTGGAAGCATAGACAAAGAAAGTGAATTGTTTCACTAAATGCCTCAAAGAAATCTGATATCATGGAATGTTGCGATTGAAGGATATGTTCAAAATGGATTGTTTTTGAAAAGTCCTTAGAAAATTTTAAGAAAATGCAACTAGTGGGTGTAAATTCCAACTCCTCAACCTTTGAAAGCATCCTTCCTACCTATGTGTAAATTAGAGCTTCGGATGAGGACATGAACATCCATCAAAAGCATATTTGGAAGTGGTTTTTCATCATATATTATAGTTGCAAGTTCCACTTCGGATCACCAAAACCTTCACAAAACCTTTTGAACAACCATTGTAATACTGTACAACTATTGTTGGGCCTTCATGGTGATGCAAGGTGCTTTCACAACATCACCACAAAGGCCCAATAACAATTGTGTTGCTTGCAGTGTCCACCACAACACCATACGATTGTTCTTGGGCCTTCATGGTGATGCAAGGAAAGATCCCTGCATCACTACGAAGGCCCAACAACAACTGTGGAATGTTGCAGTGGACACTACAACACCACACAATCAGGGCACTTTCATGTTGGAAAAACAAGGATAGACAACTGAGAGGGGGGTGAATTAGTTGTCATAGAATATTTAAACTTTTCAAAATTAACTTAACTTAATCTCAGATCTGATGAATGAACAATAAACCACAAACAATCAGCACATCCAAAACATAGAGAACAACAAGGTTTTTACATGGAAACCTTGTTAGGGGAAAAACCACGGTGGATGTCAGTCCACAATATTATACCCTATTAAAAGTATAATGATGAATAATGGGAATGCACATGCATTCAAGCACACTGCTTAGAGCTCACTACTCAATTACAAAGGAAGACACATTGTCTTACAGATAGATTCAAATTATAGCCATCCACAAGGATTTGAACAAATAAAATAGCATATGGCAATGCCTGATCACAATTCTAGTTAAGCATATGAACAACTTTTCACTCTTCTTCACTTTTCTTAACACTTTGCTCTACCTTCGAATGATTAGGATATTATTCACACACACACACATTCAACATACTTCAATTCAAAAAAAAACACTCTTATATATCCACAACATGGAATTACATCAACAACTTCGTTGGCCAGAATAAAATATAAAAAATATATACAATGTCGGCCCAAATTTACAAGTAAATTTTCAATGCAAATCAAACACCGTTGGGCACAACATAATGAAGACTTAAAACAATATCCTTGAGTGCACCAAACATTCAAATTTTAATCTCCAAGGATCCACAACACGTTACAACCACCATGTCAACCAAGAACATAAAAACCCAAACACAAGAGAAAAATCATTGACCACGAGCACACCAATCAATGTGGATGTGCAACAAAGATAGAGCATGATATAGAACCATCCACAAGCATCACAATTCATCAAAGAAGAATCCAAAGAAACTAAAATTATTAGAATCGCATCAACTTCAATCAAGATCACTAACTAAATCCACAAAAAAATTGTCAGAACACAACTGTTCATAACATCATTAAACCTTCGTGTGGACCTCTAAAACTTTCAGCTGATGAACTAGATATACTAAGCAATAAACCATTTAGTCCAAAATGACTAATCATCAATTTATTGAGCAAGACACCTTCATGACCTTCACTATTCCATTGTTAACCTACAACTCTTCCTTCAACAATTTTCTCAATATCCTCAACATATACAGCCTACAATACATCAATGCTAATAGTGTTGACATCAATGACAACCACATATCAGCAACACAACCACAACATCCAACAATCTCCACCTTTGGCATTGATGGCAACACATGATGTGAAAAACACCATCAACGCAACTCTCAATCAGCACTTACTCCCCCTTAGATATTGACTCTTATCCTCGACTCTTCTCCCCACAAATATTTTTCACATTTCTCTTCTCCCCCTTTGACATCAATGGAAATGATAAGCATTATCTTTCCACATACAAGCTTTGAACCACATATCTACACATTTGACTACTCCCCCTAAGTAGTAGCCATGGAAACATCAATCTGGATCAAAATATAGCTATGAAACACAGTGATTGATGCAAGTAAATCCATTTCTAGTTCTTATCAAGAGGGTTAATCATCCCTAGCATCCCTCTGAGATACTCAAAAGTATCCTTTGGAAACAGCTTGGTGAAAATGACTACAATTTTTTCTTTGGCAGGCACATACTCTAGTCTGACTTCTTTCTCATTCACTTTCTCCCTCAAGAAGAGAAACTCGATTGATATATGCTTGGTCTTAGAGTGTAGCACTAGATTCTTTGATATATTTATTTTACTTGAGTTGTCACAATATATGGAAATAGGCTCATCATATACTACTCTAATATATTTTAGCATCTGTTTCATCCATAGCACTTGAGTACAATTATTTGCAGCAACAATATGTTGGCCTCCTACAATGATTTCATAACTAAGCCTTTACAACAATGATTAAAAGACTGGACATCTAACCTCAATATCTATTCAATCATCATGAAGGTGCATTTAAATTTTCAACCCAGGGATGTGAACTTGAAATTGGTCAGCAGAGTATGTGCACTAGGGGCTCAAGTAGTCATTACACTCTACAACCAAGAAACGCAATACTGAAAGTAAACTGCTTAAAAGGAAATAAAGCAATTTTTGAACATCAACCAACAACTATGCTAAGATGAAATGCTGAGCAAGAATGAAAATCTGAGTGACAAACAGAAGACTACTCTATCTACTTTGGTTGTAGGAACAGACATAGAATGGAATTCTAATGGTTGTAGGAATAGTTGATGCTAGATTTCTAACTAAGTACTAAACAACAAGTAATACTAAACTAATGCTAAACTAAGAAGATGAATTACTCGCCAAGTGGACCCCTTTGGATAAGTATCCTCTAAACTAACAAGAACTCAGAACTTTATTTCATTCCCTGTAAATCACGCATACAAAGAGTAATATATCTGGATTGCTAAAACTGGAGAATGGAAATACAATATAAAATCATGCAACCTTTTGAAGAAGGAGCATCAAATCATTATTTATACTACAACTAAATAAGGAAGTCAACTCCATTACTAGGAGGACACCATTTACAGAAAATAGGGAAAAGTGGAGCAATGGCGGTTACGCATGCATTATGGTCAGACATGCAAGTCAAGCGTAGATCCAACACAATAGTAATTCTTATGCATGCTCGATCATCAAGGTCCACTACAAGGTGGTTACGTTCAATCACATGAAGAATCTTTGTTGTCGACTACCTTTGACTTTGAGCGATTTCTCAGCTAGACGTTATGGTGCATGCCCAGCTGGTGGTGTCTTTCTCAACTTGGTGTATTAAGTCTAAGAAAATAGACTATAGATTCTACCCAAAACTAGACCAAAAACTAGGCTCATCACTCCCCCAACCTAACATTTTTTTGGTCCTCCAGCAAGGGAAGAGTTGTTCTTCTACTTGGTCAAAGCTCCAAAATTTTCAACTAGGAGTTTTCCAACATTAGTGGTTGTAGTACGTGAGTCAGGGTCCCAATAGAATCCTCCCAATCTATCAAATCTATTCCATCTCTGACTCTCTACAGCAATTTCATACTAGTAGAATCTAAAATTTGGCATGGGTCACATGAGCATAGGTGGCTAAAAAGTCAAGGGAAGCCAATGGCATCCCTAAGTTCTCTCAATCTGGATATGTCTCTTAATTCATTTTTAAAGGTGTAATTGTGGATGGAATGAGGCTTAGCCTATTTCAGCTCATCAGTCAAACTATTCCATCTCTAGGATAAACATCTCCTCATAGTTTCCTCATTTGTTATTTTTTTACCTCATACTCAATGTAAACTGCCTCAATCCAAGGGATAATCCTATTGTCATAACTTGGTCTACGTAGAATTCTATGCCATTCTCTATAAATATCCCTTGGGTTGCTTGATTCAACTCTCACAGGAAGATGGATATCAAACTCCAATTGCTTATAAGCATCATGTTGTTGTCCCCAACTAATCTCATTTTGCACCCAAGACATGAATGCTCTCGATTGAACATCCCCAACATAAAGCAGTGGATTCTAATCATGGTCTTTTGTGATAGCATCATTATGTAAATAAAATTCACATAGCAAATTCTTCATTTCAGGTGAGGCAATCTTATAAGCATTGAAAAATTCCATAGGGGTATCAATAGAAGGATTCAAACCTATGGAAAGTCTTGACATCTTAAAAGAGAGATACCTCTCCTTTAGGAGTAGGGAATAGACCCTTAGAGGATATCTACATTCCAGAATATTTGGCACCAAAGTTGCCATATCATCTACCCTCTACTTCAGGATGGCAATTTCTACATTTTTATCATCAATTTCTTTATCCCTCTTTTGAATTTCTTCCTTAAATTTTCATTTTTCCTTTCTCCATTCTTCCTCTCTTTGTATTTCTATCCATAAATCCAAAAATTTTGCACATACTATAAAAGTAGGAGGATAATGAATGCCTACCAGTCTTTTTGTTGATGGTGGCTCCTCATATGGCACTATTTGCATGGACTCAAGTTGTCCAATTATCTCTAGTTGTAAGGGTGTTGTTTCTTCTTCCTTTTTTTGTAGGGACTCTTGTTCTTGTTGTGGTTGTAGGTACTCCTACTCTGGTTCTAGCTATTGCTGCAAGACCTCTTGCTCATGCTACAGGACCTCTTGCTCATGCTCCAAGAAGTCTTGATTTTCTTCTAATTCTTCTGTAATATTAGCAAGATCTGCTAGTGTTATGTGTGTTTCTCTCTTAAATATGTCTTCTCCTTCTTCAACATTCTCATGCTCCATTGGAGCTTTAGGGTCCTCATGTGAGGCTTCACCAAGTTTAGGGCTTTCCTATGGAAGTGTACCAATTGCAGGTCTAGCTAGTCTTGATTTCCTAGGAGGTCTCTCACATTTTCCTTTGGTTGTAGGATGAATAGTATCAGCCTTCCTTTTCTTAGAACTTGGCACTTTTCTTTCTACAGGCTTTGTTTTAGCCTTCCCTTTTCTCATTTCTACCTCTCTTTGTTGTGCCCTATTTTTCATGAGGGTTTCAAGTGTAACTTCATCATCAGAATCTGAGGAAGAGCTTTCTTTTTCTGAGTGTTCTATTTTAGAAGAACTAATTTCTATAGCTTCGTCTATTGCAAGAGGATTCATACTAGAGATAGCACTAGAGGTTGAAGCACTAGGAGTGGCTTCAGTTGTGCTTACTCTCCTGCTAGACCTATGGGATTGAGGTATAGCCCTAGGTATAAAATGCTCAACATTAACAAACTCTTCTTGATGATAATTTTGATCAAATTTAAAAAAATCTTTCGAAGTCATTCTAGATACATCATGCAGAGATTTTTCAACTAGAAATTTAATCAAGAAATGGTGGAAAACAGAATTATCCCTACCTTTATGGGTCTCAACTGCCATGATTGAGAGAATATTATACAACACGTTGGGTACATTCATCTTCCTTATGTGTCTCATGTGATTCAAAAGCTTGAAGTGGACAAAATGCAAATTTGACTGGTAACCCTCACAAGTGATGTATTTGATTACATACATAGCTATATTCTTCCACGGCTTGGGCAGAGACATTCTCTTTGCACCTTTTTTGTCTAAGCTCAATGGGGGGTCATTTGGCTCTATGAATTTATCCCTGGCTAACCTAGCATCTTTAGAAATAAGATAATTTTCACCATCAGCAGGTAACCCTGTAACCTCTACAATACTTTCCTCTGTTGCCACAACTTCTAACCCTTTTATTGTGGCTTTTCCTTCTGAAAACATCTAGGAAATTTCAAGGGAAATTCCATCATCAAAACCATCCAACTTCAAAAAGTAATATATCCATCCACAATTTTGAAATTCGGCCAGGCACTGTGCATCCTGCAGTAAAATATCATGCACCATGGGTTCATTCCAAATTAACCCACCTCCCATTGTCTACAATTAAATAAATTCTCTAAAAATTCTTTTCCTATAATTCCCCTTCTTTTCTATAGTTGTCATCTAAAAATCAAATGCACTTCCCTACAATGTCTGCTAAATTTTAGTACCAACTTGCTAAATTTATAGTACCAATGTCAACTAAATTTCCATTCTTTTGTTTTTCCTTTTTGCTTGCAACTCAAGATTATGATAGGGAAATAATGGCAAGAAAAGGAGTGATAAAGGGAAATTATGATAGGAAGAAATGGTAGCTGCAACTATTGTCACTTCACACATGCAAGTTGTCCTTCCACTCGGATTTCAAATCAGCTCATTTTTAAATTTCTAACATAGCCTAATATGATTTGACACATGGAAAATAAATTCAAAAAATATTTGCATCTTTTTTGTTCCCCTCCCCCCAACCTAAATTTGGGCATGTGTCCACACATGTAAGATGGGAGTGGTGATTAACAGGTAATAATGGAATTTATGTGAATACCTATACTAGCGTACAATGATTAAATGAATGCACTTAAAAGATGATTAAAGATAGAAATTAATATGCACATACCTAAATGTGTGGAAGATTTGCTACAAAGATCACGGATAAAGTAATGCTCACCTTATTGAAAAATGAATTGAGCAATAAATGAAGATGAGCTGGAATGAAGTGATGGAAGAGAGAGAAAGGTGGTGATGGATGGGTGGATGTGCAGATGACAAAGAAATGGACTTCCATGCAAGTGAAATTCTTTATTATGAAAAGTATGTACCTCAATTAGGCTAAAGGAGGGAGACTAGGTCCACTGCCTTTGGCTGTAGGAAGCTCTGAGTGTTGGGTGAATTGTTGTAGGAACTCTTCTTTAAAAGTTGGCTTATGATATAATCTAAGGCAATGAACATTGACAAGTAATTTGAACCTGACAGGGTCAATGTTGGTAAGCTGAACAACTCCATTAGGAAAGACTTTAGCAACTTCATATGGTCCTAGCCACCTCATCTATAATTTTCATGTATTGTCCTAGTATCTTGAATCATAGAGTAAGGCCCAATCTCCTGGTTTGAACTTCATGTCCTTAATAAATTTTTCATGCCACTTGATTCTCTGATTCTACACTACTTTTGTATGTTGCAGGGCTGCTCTTCTTATCTCATCCAAAGCATTTAGTTGCATGATTCTTTCACTATGTGCTTCAAAAATATCCATCACTAAATCCACTGTAGTTCACAGAGTTTTATGTTCAAATTCAATTGGCAACATAGCTATCTTTCCATACAACAACTCAAATGCGGTGAACCCTATAGTTGTTTTCCATGTTGTCTTATAGGCCCAAATAGCTTCTAGTAATCTATTTTCCCAATCTTTCCTATGGATAGCTACTGTTTTAGTCAGAATGGCTTCAATCTCTCTGTTGGTCACCTCAACTTGACCATTAGCCTGGGGGTGATAAGGAGTAGATTTTTTGTGCCTTATATTGTACTCATTCACTAGTGCTACAACCATAGTTGATGTGAATTGTGGCCCTTGATCAGTCACTATTTCTCTTGGGACTCCACATCTTGTGGAAATCTCCTCATAAAGAAACTTTGCAACCTTGTTATCTCTTGCATGTTTCATGGCCTTAACTTCTACCCATTATGTTACATAATCAATGCATACCAATATATAAGACTTACCATTTGATGGAGGGTTGATTGGTCCCACAAAATCCAATCCCCACTTTTCAAAGAGAGTGATCACTACCTTAGGGAAAAGTGGCATCTCATCAGATGTGGTTGGTCTTCCTATTCTTTGACATCTGTCACATTTTCTAATATACCTTCATGCATCCTTGTAGAGTGTTGGCCAGTAAAACCTTCACTATTTTCCTCTTGGCTGCAAAGTGTCCTGCACATGGTTCATTGCAAAATGCATGCAAAATGTCATATGTCTCATCTTCTCTCACACATCTTCTCATGACATGGTCAGGTCTAGTATAAAATAAACATCCATCAATCCAAGAGAAAGGAAAATATTTTTCAATGAGTTCCCTTTTCTCTTTCGGGGAGAAGTGAGAAGGAACTCTACTTGTAACCAAGTAATTGGCTATGTCAACATACTCGGGTATTTTTACATTGAGAGAGAATAGATGTTCATCAGGAAAAGAGTCATCTATAGGCTAATTGTCTTCTGATATAGTTAGCCTTGAAATAAAATCTGCAACATTAGCCTTCCCTAGCTTATCCACAATGGTTATATCAAACTCTTGCATCAACAATAACCATCTTGTCAATCTACTTGTGATCAAAGTTTATTTCATGAGATACCTAATGACTACATGATCAATGTGCACAAAGATTTGGTAGCCCATTATGTAATGTCTAAATTTGTTCAATGCATAGATTATTGCAAGAATCTCTTTCTTTCTCACTGTATAATTGAATTTAGCTCCTTGCAATTTTTTGCTTACAAAGTAAATAGCATTTTTAACAACTCCCTCTTTTTATCTTGAGACCACTCCTATGGCATGATCTAATGCATCAGTGTGGATGTGGAAAGGAAGCTCCCAATTAGGTCCCTGGAGTATAGGAGCATGAGTCAAAGCTACCTTCAAGTCAAAAAATACCTTGTCACAAGCTTTAGTCCACTAAAATTCAACATCTTTAGTGAGAATGGTATACAATGGTGTTGCTACCTTTCTAAAATCCTTGATGAATCGCCTATAATATCCTACAAGACCCAAGAAACTCTCAACATCCTTCTATTTTGCAAGTGTAGGAAAATTTGTGATTACCTCAATTTTTGTAGGATCTACTTGAATTCCCTTGTGGAAGATGTAGTGGCCAAGAACTACACCCTCTTGAATCATCATGAAATAATTTTCACTATTTAAGCACAATTTTTTATCCTCACATCTTTGTAGGACTCTCTTGAAATTCTTGAATTCTTGATTAAAATCAGCACCATAAGTGGTGAAGTCGTCCATATAAATCACCATGCAATCATAAGAAATGTTTGAGAATATGCTAATGACTACCCTCTGGAAAGTTGCAGGTGCATTGCACAAGTGAATCAGAGTACCAAATAGGAATAGGTTCCCCATGGATAGGTAAATGTGGTCTCCTCTTGGTCTTCTGGTGCAATTTGGATATGGTTGTATCCATTGAATCCATCCAGAAAATATAAGTATTGCTTTCTTGAAAGTGTGTCCAAAACTTGATCAATGAAGGGTAAGGGAAAGTGATACTTCTTGGTGGTAGCATTAAGTTCTCTATAGTAAAAAAACTCACCATTTCCCTCCTTTCTTAGGCACAACCACTGATGGAGATACCTACTGACTATCTGAAATGGGGTAGATAAATCCTGCATCTAGCAATTTTTGCAGTTCTCCTTTCACAATTTCTCTTAGTGTAGGGTTAATCCTTCTTTATGGTTGTCTTACTGAAGTACAATTATCTTTGATATAAATTTTGTGGGTAGAAATTTTAGGATCCAATCCCTTCATATCATGATAGTCCCATACAAATTCATGTCGATGGGCCCTTAATAGGTTTTCCAATAATAGTTGCTTCTCTTCATTCAGTTTACTATTAACATTAAGATATTTTCTTTCTAACACCTAGACTTGTGTAGTGAACTCTACCATGGCTACTTCATTAATACATGGTACCTTTAGTTCATACGGAAGCAATCTATGGAACATACATGTTGTAGGAATTTTGTCTACAAGAATAATGGCTGCAAGAAGAGTGGCTATAGAAAGAATTTCTACAGGAGGAGTTTCTATAGGAATAGTGGTTGTAGGAAGAGCAAGAAAAACTATCCTAACCGAAGGATAAGATGATGCTTCCTCCACTTCATAATGTTTCTAAATGAGATTAGCCAACACTTCATCCTCATCTTGAAGCTACATGAAAGAGCTTATGCCTAGCATCATAAGTTGTGCCATAGAATTAACTTCCTCGACCTCTTCACCAACTTGTGGCTATATAGAATATTTCTCATCATGAGATGGCTAAGCAAGTGGATAAAGAACTAAAATTTTAGTACTCCTTCCATCTAAAATGTTCATGTCACTTGACTGACATCCAATGTATGCATCTACAGTTTCCAACCAAGGACTTCCAAGAATGATGGGATACCTACCTAGTGTAGCCTTAGAAGAAAGAATCATAAAAAATTTTGGGTATTCCCACGAGTGTAGAACTACCACAAGATCCTCCACTACACCATCAAGCTTAATAGTAGAGCTATCAATAAGTTGCTTGATAGTAGGAGAAGATCTCATACTTGCAATAATTAGTTGTTGCAGGATGTCTTTGGTCATCACATTGATTATTTCCCCTAAATCAATCAGAGCATTCTTCACTTGGATCCTATTTATGACAACTGCTACTATAGGACTACCTGGTTCAATACACTTGGGAATAGTCACTTTTCCCATAATGATATGAGCTATTTGGCCCACCACATGAACTATAGTTGGGTCTCTCTTCTTCCTTCCTAGCTTCTTAAGACAAGATTCCTTGATAGATTTGTCATAGATTGGAACATCCTTTACGACTTGAAATAGGGGTATCTAAACACATATATGCTTTAGCTGATCCAGGATGTCAAAAGTGGTATCCTCCTTTTCTTCTTTCTTCTTTGCAACATCCAATCTCTGAGGAAATGGTGGTTCTTGCTCGGTCTGCTTGACTTGGACTAGTTCAAGATTCTTAGGTGCATTTGGCTGAATGGGATCATTCAGAGGCTACTCCTCCTCTTCCATAGGAAGTTCAGTGATAATTGGCTTGGAAGGGGCTAGTAGATTAGTTCCTGAGTGCAAATGGATGTCACCTACACTCACAACATATGCAGGGAATTTATTTGAATTAGCAGAGTATGCAAGTTGCTATTGTGGTTTGTTATTAGGATTGGGTGTGGGCTGAGCTGGTAGATGAGTTGGTTTAGGTGCATTTGAGCTTAGATTAGTAGGTGGAGGCATTATAGTAGGATGTTAGGGATAAGAAGTTGGCTACATGTAACTTTTTGTCTGAGTAGGCCATTGTTGTCCTCTCCATTGATTTGTTTGCTTCCAATTTTCTAGAGGTGGTTGCTAGTGTCCTTGAAATTGTTCTCAATTTCCTTGAGGTTGTTTCCACTAAGGTCACGAACTCTGATGATTGGGCCAAGAATTTGGAGGGTTACTCCAAGGCTATGGTGGATATTCTCCATAACTAGGTGGATATGGGGACTTTCACTGGTTACCAGATGAATAAGAGTTAAAATATGGCCCAGCATAGGATAGTGGATCTAGTGGAATACTCTATCTTGGAGCTCAAGGCTTCCTTTGTGCAACATAGTAGACTTGGTCTTCTTCAATCTAAATTAGCTTGAACTGAAGTGGAATCTACCTGCTTTTCAAGTTAGCTACCATCTTACATCTATAGTTCTTCTTTTGTCTATAGTGAGGGCAATACTCTGTCAACATAATCTCTACCTCTTCTTGCTTCTTCTTAACCTAAAGTGCATCTAGTTGATTAGCTAGATTGTTGATAATATCTTGCTTGAACTCTGCCAACAAATGAGTGATCTCCATTCTTGAAACTCCACTGGTAGTTGACTTACCCATGGAAGATTGATTTACTCTCCCTTTCTTTGAAGCTTCCCTAGAGTAATTCTAGCATATTTTCTTGATATCCTCCCAAGAAACTTGGGAGATATCTCCTCCTGCCATGAGGTCCAAGGCATTAGTTCAACTATCATTGATTCCTCTAAGGAAGAGAAACTTTTTTGATTCCTCATTAAGTTCATGGTGTGGGGACTTTTACAAGAAAAATAGAAACATTGCAATGTTTTCTTTCAAGCTCTCATCTTCCTTCTACTACATCCAGAAAATGTCACCTCTCATGTCACTACCCCTGCAGTATTCCTTGTACTTCTCGAGGAATTTTTTCTTTATGTATTCCCAAGTTTCCATAGTAACCCTTCCTAGGCTCATGAACCATCTTAATGTAGCCTCTTTCAAAGTGGTGGGAAATAACTTAAACCTATGGGCATCAGTCGTGTAATCATAACTCCTACAAAGTATGTCAAACTCAAATAAGAAGGTATCAGGATCTTCTTTCACAAGTCCATAAAACTTGGGGAGTCTTGAGGTAGGAATGTTTTTGATGTTGTCAACTTCATTTTGGTGGGAAATAGAAAATGGAAAGGCTGGTTGGTTGTTTGTTCCTATTTTCATCACCCATGCCTACTTGATGTGGTTCTAAGACAAAGGGGTTCTCAAGCTGATTTTGATCTTCAAAGGAGACTTCATAGCTAGTTAGATTAAGATATGCATTAGCAAAGGGGTGTGGATCTTCTTCTTCCTCTTCTTCTGGTAGGTTCTGGTACTCAACTAGCTTGAATGGAAAAGTATTGTTAGGAAGAAATCTCCCATAAGCATCCCTTCTCCTTCTTCTATGCATGTGGTATCACTCACTATCAGTCATCTCACACAAAGAATTGGTAAAGAATAAGGGGGGTCATTACTTCCTAAATGGGGATATGCTAAGAACAGCTTCCAAAAACATTATAGCAAGAAAAAATACCAATTACTCCAAAAGACTTCCTAGATTGACACCACCCCTGGCAATGACGCCAAAAATGATGGCCTCCTACAACGATTTCATAACTAAGCCTTTATAGCCATGATTTAGAGACTAGACATCTAACCTGAATGGTTATTCAATCATCATGAAGGTGCATTTAACTTGTCAACCTAGGGACGTGAACTTGAAATGGGTCAGCATTGTATGTGCACTAGGGGCCCAAGTAGTCATTGCAATCTACAACTAAGAAACATAATACTGAAAGTAAACTACTTAAAAGGAAATAAAGAAATTGTTGAACATCAACCAACAACTATGCTAAGCTGAAATGCAGAGCAAGAATGAAAATGTGAGTGACAAATAGAATACTACTATGTCTACTTTGGCTACAGGAATAGTCACAGAATGAAATTCTAGTGCCTACACGAACAGTCGATGCCAGATTTCTAAGTACTAAACAACAAGTAATACTAAACTAATGCTAAACTAAGAAGACAAATTACTCACCAAGTGGTCCCCCTTGGGTAAGTATCCTCTAAGCTAACAAGAACTAAAATTCTCAAACTCAAAACTTTATTCCATTCACTGTAAATCATGTAGGTATGTGCAAGATCATGATGGGCCAAAAAGTGGCAATATGATGGGTATGTGGCTAATGACTTTTTTATTACCCAAAATTGATGAAACAAAAAGGGTTTTTAAAGGATATTCTCAGCTTTCCACCAATATAAATTATGCTTTACTTTGAATTTAATAAGTAATTATTATTCATTTTCTATTCAAATTATGACTAAAGTCCTGATTGATAGACTACTTGAAAAACATCTATAGTTTTCAAACGGTATCACATTTTTTTGAATCCAAAACATGTGTCACATTCTATGCTTCACATACTATAGGATTAAAAAAATAAAACTTGAATTTCATGAAGTTTTGAACAAGTTAAGGTGGTCAGACATATGATTTTTTTATATTTTTTAAAAGTTGTAATAAAAAATTCATAATTAATTGTTTACTTGGAAAAAAATTACAAAAAAATATGCATCACATCGAGACATGAGTCCTTTACTTATATCTAAAATATTATAAAAAAGTATATCATTTTATTGTGGTTAGGGTGGTCAAACAAACACCTACTTCTTATTTTTTCCCTGAAATTTAAGTACTACTGCATTGAAATTTCAAATTTTCACCAAATAGATTTTTTTTTTAAACAAACCTAGTAGTTTAGAAACTACATTCAATTTGCTATAGATTCTATTCTTACATATTTTTGAAATAATATAGATAACTTATTCAATTTTTTATGTCAGGTTGCCTAACTTTAAGTTTTCTAATTTTTTTGCCACTTAAGGGCCTATTTTTTCCACGATGATCCTGCACATACCCATGCATACAAAGACTAATATATATGTATTGTTGAAACTAGAGAATGGAAATAAAATATCAAATCATGCAACCTTTTGAAGAAGGAGCATCAAATCATTATTTATACTACAACTAAACAAGGAAGTCAACTCCACGATTGGGAGGACGCCATTTAGAGAAAACAGGGAAAACTGGAGCGATGGTGGTTACGCATCCATGGAATCTAGTCAAACATGCAAGTCAAGTGTAGATCCAGTACAATAGTAATGCCCATTAATGCTCAATCATTAAGGTCCACTACAAGGCGATTATGTTCAATTGAATGAAGAATATTTGGTGTTGGCTACCTTTGACTTGGAGCAATTTCTTAGCTGGACGTTATGGTGCATGCCTAGCTGGTGGTGTCTTCCTCAACTTGGCATATTAAATCTGCATGTCAAGGTTAGTATGCATAATAACTACACATCTATAACCGCACTAAGAGACATTCATTAATCACATGCAAAATCAATATAGATAACCCACATATTATGCCAAATATCATTAAGCTTGCAAAGATAGGATAATATCAAATTTCAATGGTTTGAGGGAAACAGAATTCCTATACTAACACTTAAGCATTAAATTCTATGACATCTATGAGAAAATAGACTCTACCCAAAACTAGACGAAAACCTAGGCTCATCACAATATACTCTACCTCAACAGTAGATAGGGAAATGGAATTTTGTTTTTGACTCAACCAAGATACCAGCTTCTTCCCTAGTAAGAAGGCACCACCACTAGTGCTTTTCCTATCATCTAATTTGCAATAGTATAGGCACTCAAGGTAAGATCATCATCTTTTAGATACCAAATCCCAAAATCAATTGTTCCTTTCAAGTATCTAAAAATTCTCTTTACAAAAGTCACATGAGATTTTTTCAGATTAGCTCGATATCTAGCAACCATACACACAACATTCATGATGTCTAGTCTGGTCTGAGTTAAGTAGAGAAATCTACCAATCATTAACTTGTATCTTGTTTGATTTTCCTTAGGAGAATCATCATCACCTCCAAAAATAATGTCCTCAAGAAAGACTTCAATAATCAACTCTTTATCATGATCCAACTTAAAATACAATTTTTTATCAGTCGTACCTTTATTGAATCCAATCTTTAGTAAGTATTTATCCAATCTAGCATACTAGGCTCTGGGGGCTTGCTTGAGTCCATACAAAGCTTTCTTCAATCAGAAAACCATGTCTTCCTTATCATTTAGTTGAAATCCATCTAGTTTTTCAACATATATCTCTTCTTCTAAGTCACCATATAGAAAGGCTAACTTCACATTCATTTGATAGACTTTGTAGTTCTTATATGCAGTATAAGCAAGAAATCATCTTACAGCTTCAATTATGGCAGCAGGGGAAAAGGTTTCTTCAAAATTAATACCTTCCATTTGTGAATACCCTTTACATACCAGTCTTTCTTTATTCTGAACCACTTCACCTTGTTCATTCAACTTATTATGAAAGATCCATTTAGTACCAATCATATTTTTATCTTTAGGTCTAGGAAAAAGAATCCATGTATCACTCTTTTCAATTTGAATTAGTTCTTCCTTCATAGCTTCCATCTAGTGTCCATCAATACAAGCTTCATTAACATTGTTAGGCTCAATCTTGGAAATCAGACAATAATCTTCTGCAATCCTTCTTCTATTCTGCACACCTTTCTTCTTATCTCCTATAATTTGATCTTTAAAATGATTTAGCTTTACATAACTTGGAATTTTAGGATTCTCTCGCACTTTTGGTTCTTTTCTTCTTTCTTTTGCACTTCCACTTGTCTCTCGTTCCTGACTTTCTTGATTTATCGAAACAATTTGAACTTGATTCTATTTCTGAGCATTCTTCCCTTTTTTGCACTATCTTGCTGGTCATATGAATCATATCCACGGTATCTAGATGATCTAGTAGAGTCCTCATCAACTCTGAAATTTTCACTTTCAACCATTTTTCTCAATCTTCTATTATAGCACCGGTAAGCCTTGATTTTAGTAGAGTAAGCTAGAAAGATTCCTTCATCGCTCCTTGCATCAAACTTTCCTATGTCCTCATCTCTCTTAATATAACACTTGCTTCCAAAGATCTTAAAATATTTAATAGTAGGCTTATAACCAAACCACAACTCAAAATGAGTCTTACCAGAAATACCATTTACATTTACCTAGTTTAGAACATACATAGCAGTGCTTATAGCTTCTCTCCAATAGATGTGAGGCACATTTCCTTCCAACGTCATTGTTCTAGTAGCATCCAAAACTATTTTTTTCTTTCTCTCTACAACTCCATTCTATTGAGGGGTTCAAGGAGTAGATAATTATATTTTGATTCCATGCTTGAATTGAACTCTTGGGAGGTGAACTCACCACCTCTATCTAACCTTAGGAATTTGACCTTCAGACCTATCTCATTCTCTACCATAGCTTTTGAATTTTTGAACTTCTCTAATTCTTCACATTCTTCTCTTAAGAAAGCAACCCATATCATCCTAGAGTAATCATCAATAAGCAACATAAAGTACCTTTCTCCTTGTAGACTTCTAATTCTAGAGTTACCGCATAGATCAATTTGCACCAGCTCCAGTACTACATTACAATGATGCTATTTTCTCCAAAAAGAAAATCTAGTATGTTTTCCCATCTAACATTCCTTGCATATTGTGTTAGTAGGCTTCACTAGCTTAGGTAGATCTCTTACTACTTGACTAGAAATTACCTTGATAATGTTATCAAAATTCACATGACACAACCTCCTATGCCATAACTAGCTTTCATCTACTTGAGCAATTAAACAACTTTCATTAGCGGCACTCAAGTGAAAAATATTACCTCTTTTCTTTGTACCTAAAGCAATTACATTACTAGAGCTTCCAAGTATCTTGCATCTTCCATTTTTGAACTGAAGATTGTAACCCTTGTCCACCATATGTCCAACACTCAATAGGTTATGCTTTAAGCCTTCAACATAAAGAACATCATCAGTGTTTTGTTTACCACCAAGACAAATAGATCCTCTTCCATGAATTACACTAGAATTTTTATCTTTGAATCTTACAACCCCACCATCATATTTCTATAGACTTACAAATTTTCTTTTTTCACCAGTCATATGATGTGATAATTTGTTGTCAATAACCCACTTGAATCCTTTTCTTAAATTCAGGTTGCAAGAGCTTTCTCAACTTTAGCAGATTCAGTAGCCACCAAACCATTTTCCTTGATAGCAATGAAAACCCATTCATCTTCATTTCCATTTTCTTTATCAAATTCTTCATCAATCACACCTTCTTCAACATAATAACATTTCTTTTGAAATCTAGGTCTGTTAGACTTAGACCTAGGAAATCTTTCAGGACACCTTGAAACAAAATGACCTATTTTACTACAAGAGAAACATATACTAGGAAACTTTCCTTTATACTTACCTTGTCCTCTACCTTCTTTCTTCACAATCAGTGCTTCCAACTCTTCTACCTCTCTTTCTTCATCTTCAAGTTGTTTCATCTCTTCCTCATACTTGAATGTCTTTCTATAATTCTCTCCCAAATCATATCTTTGCTTGTTTCTTCTAGATACAAAGCCATTAAATGCAAACTCAGTCTTGGGAGTAGAATCACCAAATTCACTCAACTCAAATGTAGCAATTTTACCAATCAGCATATCTCTTGTCACATCAGTTACTATTCTGATCTCTTCAATAGCATGAGCCTTTGATTTGCAAGATGGAGGAAATGATTTAAGAACTTCAGCTACAATTTCTTGTTCATCCAGGGTACCACTGACACATCTAATACCCATCACAAGTTCATTTACTCTTTGCATAAAAGAATAACTATTTTCATCTTCACCCATATTCAAATTTTCATACTTGTATTTCAAACTTTGTAACTTAGCAACCTTTACAAGCGTATCTCCTTCATACAAAGTTTCCAACTTCTTATAGATCTCGTGAGTTGTCTTCAGATCCATCACATTTGTCATTTTTGAATCCATTAGAGCACTCAACAAAGCTTCAATATCCCTAATGTTAATCTTATCCTTTTTAATCTCATCAGGAGTGGAAGGATGATTAAGATGAACAACATATATGTTCTTTGTAATCTTCTAGAAGGGTTCACCAATACAACTCAAATGACACTCTATTCTAGCTATCCATAGAAAGTAGTTGGTTCCATCAAATCTAGGACTATCCTTCTTGTGTGATGCCATCTCAGATCACCTCAAGATTTTAAACTTCTTTAGAGGAACCTACTCTGATACGAATTGTTGGTGAAACAAGGACAAACAACTGAGAGGGCAGGGTTGAATCAGTTGTCATAGAATATTTAAACTTTTCAAACTTAACTTAATCTTAGATCTGATGAATGAACAATAAACCGCAGATAATCAACACATCAGAAACACAGAGAACACCAATATTTTTTACATGGAAACCCTATTAGGGGAAAAACCACAATGGATGTCAGTCCATAATATTATACCCTATTAAAAGTATAATGAAGAATAATGGGAATGCACATGCAATTAGGCACCTTTCCTAGAGCTCACTACTCAATTACAAAGGAAGACGCATTGTCTTATAGATAGATTCAGATTATAGCCATTTGCAGGGATTTGAACTAATAAAATAGCATTTCCTAATGCCTACTCATAGTTCTAGTTAAGCACATGAACAAATATTCACTCTTATTCACTCTTCTTCACTTTTCTTCTCACTCTGTTATGCCTTTGAATGATTAGGACATTATTCACACACACACACATTCTACATACTTCAATTTGAACAAACAACCACTCTTATATATCTGTAACATGTAATTACATCGACTTTATTGGCCAAAATAAAATATAAAACATATACACAATGTTGGCCAAAATAAAATATAAAATATATACACAATGTCGGCCCAAATTTACAAGTAAATTTTCAATGTGAATCAAACACCATCAGCCACAACATAATGAAGAATTAAAACAATATCCTCGAGTGTGCCAAACATTCAAATTTTAATCTCCAAGGATCCCCAACATGTTACAACCACCATGTCGGCCAAGAACATAAAAACCTGAGCACATAAGAGAAAAATCACCAACCAGGAGTACATTGAGCAATGTGGACGTGCAACAAAGATAGACTATGATCTAGAACCATCCACAAGCATCATGAATCATTAGAGAAGTATCTACAACAACTGAAATTACTAGAATCACATCAACTTCAATCACGAACACTAACTAAAGCCACAGAAAAAACTGTCAGAACACAACTATTCATAACACGATTAAATCTTCACATGGACTCTAAAAATTTTTGTGGATAAACTAGATATACTCATCAATAAACCCTTTAGTCCAAAATGACTGATCATCAATGTACTAAGAAAAACACCTTCATGACATTCACTATTCCACTGTCAACCTGCAACTCTTTCTTTTACAATTTTCTCAATATCCTCGACATATACAACCTACAATACATCAATGCTAAAAGTGTTGACATCAATGAAAACCACATATTAGCAACAAAACCACAACATCCAACATTTCACTACATCACCATGAAGGCCCAACAAACAATTATGTGGTGTTGCAGTGTCCACCGCAACACCGCACGGTTGTTGTTGGGCCTTTGTGGTGATGCGGGGTGCTTTCCCCGCATCACCACAAGGGAACAACAACAACAATACAGTGTTGTGGTAGTTGTGCATAAGGTTTTGTGAAGTCTTTGGTGATCTGAAGTGGAACTTGAAACTACAATATATATTAAAACTCCACTTCCAAATATGCTTATTCCTTAATGAGAAATAATCACTCATATAACTGGTTAGTTGGAACAAAATTGGGAGATGCCAATGTGTATTTTGAAGTAGGTAATGGTATCTTGCATAGGTGTGGACATTTTGTGTAAGGCTAAGTTTTGGATGGGCACAAAAATTTCATGACATACCTTCTTACTAATTGTGGAAAACCATTGGAAAGACACATTTGGGTTGCAAAATATAGGGCACATATACTTTTAATCATTGTTTCTTTGGGTGGTGTGGAATTAGATGGATACCATGGAATAGAGTACATTATATGCTATCTTATGTATCAAGGAAACTTGTGTCAAGATCTGAGTAGATAATTGATACTTTTACTATCAAAACATTATACATTTCATTCATAGTGTACCTACTTTCATATCTCTCACTAGAACGCTATTATTTTATTGACACTCTTATCCTACTGCCTCTACAAAAGAGCTCCATTTGAAGGCATCTTGACTACATATTATGCACAACAAAACTCTAAAAGTGCAACAAGACATTTGCAAGACAAAATATGAATTCACTGAAACACTACTGTCTAAGCAACATAATATCTTCAAATGAAGAAGCACTGTAAAGGTGATTGAGAAAACACTATGTAGGAATTGTTAGAACTGAGAAATGAAGAAGATAATACATTGAATTAGGTGACTAAGATCACTGAAAGGAATATCATTGTTAGAGAGTTACAAACTTTGAATTGTCCTCTATCCTATAGGACTAAGAAAGGAAGAACATTGTCAAATAGTGATTGAATCATAAAAAACAATCCAAAAACAATGAAAGTTATTATCAAATGGTGGAAAATATTTATCCGTAGAAGTCATTTGAATAAATTGTGGTGATTGACAACATAGTGAGTAAGAAGTAAAAGAGCATTGGATCATAGCACTCCAAAATGGTCATGAGTTATGCAATGAAATTTATTGTTCTTTTTATCACAAAGGAGATCAAGATAATTTAACTAACACACTAATGTGCACAGAGAATATTCATAGAGGAGTGAAAATTTCCTTACAAAGTAATTACCACAACAAAGTTTGAGGTGAATTACACCTGCTATTTTATATTGATATGGATATGTTCTAACCTATAGTTAATTATTGTAGCATAACAGATAAGCTAAATAGTTGTTCATATACCATTCTTTCAAATTCAAAATTTCTATACCTTATTCTAGGAGAAAATCATAGGGGGAATCTATACATAAGACACCATTGTTTCAAATTCAAAATTACTGGCTCTTTCACAATTGTTTGCTTCATTTATTTGATCTAAGATAGCCTGTTGTATAGAAGGTGCTGTCAAAATCATAGTAAAATGCTTTATTCAGGGAAGATTTTTCAAAATCTTCATATCATAACAATGAACAAAACCATGAGTCTTTAATCTAAACTTTGCAAGAGTTTCATCAAATTCTACTTTTCCACTCTCTTTTCCATTCTAAATTTTATTCCCAATTTCATCCATGAAGAACTTCCTCAGCCTATAGATCTTGTTGTTAGCCATAACTTTACAAGGTTTCAAGGATAGCTTCGAGCTTTTACCCAAGAAGCAATTGAAAAAATTCAACCTTACCTGATACAATGTGTTGAAAATCTCTTTGAAGTTATTTTGGAAAAGAGTTCTTGAGAGTATAACGTGTAGTTTTGAATTAACCTTTTTGCATGAATTTCGTATCTTTATAGAAAGGTTCATTCAAACTATGCATTAAATACTTTCAGGAACTCTTCTCCACAATAACTTCAAAGAGCTTTTCAACACATTATATCTGGTAAGGCCGAATTTTGTCAATTGCTACTTGGGTAAAAACTTGAAGCTATCCACAACACCTAGTAAAGTTATGGCTAATAGTAGGATCTATACATTGAGGAATTTCTTCATGGATGAAATTGGGAATAAAATTCAAAATGGAAAAGAGAGTGGAAAAGTAGAATTTGATGAAGCTCTTGCAAAGTTTAGGTTAATGACTGATGCTTTTGTCTATTATTATGATAGGAAGATTTTGAATAGTCTTCCCAGAATAAATGATTTTACAGTGATTTTGAGAGTATATTCTATACAACAGGTTGTCTTAGGTCAAATAAATAAAGAAAACAATTGTGAAAGAACCAACAATTTTTAATTTGAAACAATGGTTTCTTATGTATAGATTCCCCCTATGATTTTCTCTTAGAATAAGGTATAACAATTTTGAATTAGAAACAATGGTATATGCACAACTATTTATCATGTCTATTATGCTACAACAATCAACTATAGGTTAGAACATATCCATATTAGCATAAAATAGTAGGTACAATTCACCTCAAACTCTGCTATAGTAATTTCTTTGTAAGGGATTTTGTACTCCTTCATGAACATTCTCTATGCACATGGCCAAACCTTTAATGTTATTAACCAAAGCTCAAAAAATGAGTATCTTTTCATTGCATGGCTCCTACTTTTGCTCTAAGTATGACAGTACCCAAGCTTCTGGTATTTCTAGATGGAACCTATAGCAAAAAAGTGTAGTCTCCATTTGAAGGAACCATCTTCAAAGCTCTTCCCTAAAATGAGGGTTGAAAAGATTAGAAGAAAAGAAATAACATATTTCTAAAGTAATAATTTGTATCAATACAAATGTTAGAAAGTATAATTAAAAAGAAAAATCCTTACAATTGGACCAAGAAAATTTATGGTTTTATCTTTAGAATGTAGGAACTTTCTCTGTTGGATATTCATGACCTCAAATTGGATCTCGAATTGGACTAGCAGATTTATGATTTTATCTTTAGTTCATGTAGGAACTTTCTCTATTAGATATTCACGATCTCAAATTGGATTTGAAATTGGACCAGTAGATTTATGATTTTATATTTAGAAAATTATAACTTTCTCTATCAGATATTCAAAGTGATCAATTGTGATTCCAAAGCAATCAACTGACTCCTAAGATGTAATCAAGTGGAAACTAATGTTTTAGTCCACCAACGTTTGTACTCCTATACTCAGTATCTGATTCCAAGTGAAAACACTTGAAAGTGTTTCATACTGGCTCAAGGTACTCTCCAACCTAGTTATGTTACTGCTAGCAATCCAAGTTTAACTTAACCATCCATACCCAAACATTGCATCACAATCTATTCTTCCTGCACATAAAAATGACACATATTAACCCCTTCTAAATAAAAATTTAATCATCATAAAACCATAATTAAGAAATCAATTCAGATTTCAAAAGAACCTAATGTCATTTACTATCAAAATAAAAGTTGTATAAATCACAAAAAATCCATGAAACCTCCTAAATGTAGCTTAACATATGTTTACAAGATGAATTTTAGCATAAGAAGCTTTCTACTACAGCGCTCAATGACAATTTTTCACACTCAAAGTAATGCAATCATACATTTATTCCAAAAGTATGTTAATAGGAGCTAACTAAAAATAAAATGATTTTTTGCTTGGTTTCTTTTATCAATATGCCACATGGAAATAGAATAATCACTAAGAAACCCTAACAATAAAAAATGAAGTAAAGGTTCAAGAAAGGAAATTCTAGTGTACTATTATGTAATGGTGATGAAGGAACTTATATGAGCATGACTTGCATACAAATCCTTGCCATTGAATTTCCATCCATCTAAAGATAAAATAAACAATGTAAGGATTTGAGAAATATAAGTCCAAAAGGTTATGTTGTAACCGTAATGGAATGACCATAAGAGCACAACCAAGGAACAAATTCTTGTGACTGTAATTATGTTATCCATAACTCTATTGGTCACGTGGAAAAATTGTGTTATAACAAATATAGGATGCATTCATGTGTGAACCAAGTTTAATATGGCTACGTTGTGAAAGAAATGGAGGCACTCATATGAGAAAAATTCATGTACAAATCACTATCATCACAATTAGGTGTCAATCATCATTGGGTGCATTCAGATTGACTCAAGTTTAACAAGTTATGATGTAATGATAACATGATCCAAGAGCAATTACCTCTTGCTGTAATAAAGAGCCTATAACTCTAGTTGATATGTAGAGTGCTTGTATTATATCAATTATGTAGTGCATTCAAGAACAACCCATGTTTAATGGGCTATTCTAGAGAGTGATCAAGAATTTCTAAACCTTATGAATGTTACTTAAAAGTGTACAACTTAAACTACAAACCAAGTTTGTTACATACTTGAATGCAATCTTGGGTTACCACAAATTATAATAATGTGATCTACTAATAACAATTATGGGAAGTATTAAAGCAAGACCCATGCTATATAGGATACATTTTCCTAATCAGGTTTACAAACCTTAATGATTAAACACAAGCTTCCCACACACTCTAAGATACAATCCAAGATCATACCACAACTTGTTAAGATAGCTAATTTTCTAACCCAAGATTTAAGGTTGTTTTTAATACCAATGGGAGAATTGGTAAGAGCATGACTAGGGTACAAACCCTAGGCCTCCATGGAAATGCAAACCATAACTCGACAGCAAAAAAATATGGAATACCATTTTTTTTAAATGCCCATATAAAGAAAACGCCCAACATTCTTTTTAAAATACCAAGATAGTCGATAACAAAGGGTTCACCAAACATCAATTTTTTTAATACCAAAAAAAGTTGAGACCTCATTTGTTTCTCAGAAAAAACATTATCTCAATAGTGAAAAATATCCAGCACTATTTTTTTTAAATATCCATTTCAAGTGAAAACCTAGCATTGAAATACCCAAACAACCAATAAAAAATATCAAGCATTAGTTTTTAAACATACCTAGATATCTAGTAACAAAATAGCTAGCATCATAAAATTCAAATAGCCAAATAGTGCTTCATGAAAACACCCAACATCAAATTTTTCAAATACCCTAAAAAAATTAAGAATGGTTTGCTTACCTCAGAAACAATCCATAGCAAAAAGATCAAAATCCTCAAGACATACTTCCAAGTGGGGAGTTTTCTAATAGAAGGATAGATTTGGCCACATTCTAGACTCATACTTTGAAGCACTACTGGTAGGTGATTCATCTATTGGGAAAGCCCTTTGATTACTACTCAACATCTCCATATTCAAAACACTTCAACCTTTGTTTTCCTAGACTATTTATTTTAACTAAGCAATAGTTAAAAATTGCAAGAAAATTGTGGTCTTATATCGTTTGATTTTTTTTAGGCATTTATAAAATATATATATAAATGTATATGCATAGGTGTCGACTAAAGCTTAAATTGGTGGCTAGGAATATTTTCTCTCAAAAAACAAAGTTCGATGCAAAAAAATTAGTCATTTATTTAGTCATTTACAGTTGTGTTACAAAAAATGAGTAGAATTTAGTCATTTTTACTTGTCGTGATTAAAATTTTTAATCACATTGTCATTTATTTGCAAAATTCTACTAGTGAACTCTACACCATCCACAACCTTTTCCTCACTGTCACTAGCAACTTCAAGTACACTAAAAACGTAGACACCTTCTACTCACTACTTCTAGTAGCCTTAGATGTTTAATCTACACCTAGATCACGACACTTGATCACATTCACATCTTACTACACATTTGAGCCAACAATTGAACTTGCTTACATATATCCTCCATGACCATAAACAACCTTCTCTAGGCCAGTCTCAGTGAAATGTATGCACCTCAAATGTACAATAACCAAAAGGTTCAACACCTACACTTCCACGATGGAAAGAAGTGAAGGTAGACCACACCAAGGGTTAACTTGGACCCAAATCCACACCGACATGCTACACCAAGCTTCCACAATCTGCAAAGCACATCTACAAATAATGCTAACATGCTAGGTCAGCCAAACCTATATTAATGCTACCAAACAATCAATTCACTCTTTACCAGGCATAGAAAAAACCTGTCAACCATAAAGCAACATCAAAAAATATCCTTAAATATTCCAACACCTTCAAAATATTCAACAACATTGTTACAACCACCTGAAACTAAGAATACAATCATCTTGTGCAACCAACAACATTGCCACAGACATACAACTCACTAACCAACCTTGCAGAACAATTGAACACACAACACTCCAGGGGAAGGTTGATACAGACAACCTTCTTCATAGGCAACACACTATCAAACATATCTTCTATTGTTGCATGATCTAGAACCTAAAACTTTAGACACAACTTTGAACACCTCTTAACATCTTATCCAAACCACACAAGCAAAACTTCAAGCTTGAAGAAATGTGAAGCACAATACAGAACGTAACTTTACCACTTTGCACACTCTTTATTCAAATTTTCTCAAAAGCACTTGGAAACTAAGTGAACCAACTGCATCAACAACACCTTAACACCACAACTCCTCAATATGACCACACTATATATTACAACAATCTCCCATCTGCAACACCAAAAATCTCATCTATAACACCTGCTCAACACCTCACTAGAGGTTGAAATCAATGACAACACTAAGGACAATGTAGTGCAATAGTCTCCTTATTGAAATCAATGACAATACTGCAACAATATCCAACATAAACAATTTAGATGTAAACATTAAGTTTTCATCAAAATTATATCAAACATATTCCTTTGACACATGAAATTTTGGCTTGTCCTTGATTGAGTAGATTTTTTGAACCTTTTTTCATAAAATATGATTGTAAATATGATCCATTCTATAACATTTATTATACTTCTAATTTTTTCATGAGGGTTAGTTTCATTCTAAATTGTTCCCATAAAGTTTTGGTGGTCATGCACTTAAACTGTTTTATTCATTACCACATACTTTTATCACTTCTTTTGAGAATTTACCTAGTACTTTAATGAAGTATATGGGTATGTGCAGGATCATGATGGGTTAAAAAGTGGCGATATGTAAGTGATATGATGGCCCATGTGGCTGACAACATTTTTTTACCCAAAATTGATGAACGAAAAGGGTTTCTCAGGAGATTCTCAACTTTCCACCAATATAAATTATGTTTTACTTTGAATTTAAAATAAGTAATTATTATTCATTTTCTATTTGAATTGAGACTAAAGTCTTGATTGATAGGTTGATTGAAGAACATCTATAAATTTCAAATGATAACACATTTTTTCAATCCAAAATATGTGTCACATTTTATGCTTCACATACTATAAGATTAAAAAATAAATAAATTTCATCAAGTTTTGACCAAGTTAAGGTAGTCAGACATATGAGTTTTTATATATTTTAAAAGTTGTAATAAACAATTCATAATTAATTATTTACTTGGAAAAAAATTACAAAAAAATATGCATCACATCAGGACATGAGTCCTCTACTTATATCTAAAATATTATCATTTTATTGTGGTTAGGATGGTCAAATAGACACCTACTTATTTTTTCCCTGAAATTTAACTACTATTGCATTGAAATTTCAAATTTTCACGAAATAGTTTTCTTTTTTTTAAATAAACCTAGTATTTTAGAATATACATTCAATTTTCTACAGATTCTATTATTACATATTTTTGAAATAATATATATAACTTATTCAAATTTTTACGTCAAGTTACCTAACTCTAATTTTCCAAATTTTCATTACCACTTAAGGGCCTATTTTTTCCATGATGATCCTGCACATACCCATATTAATTATAATATGAAGCCTAATATATAGGCCCTTGACCTCATGAAATGTGTACAAGAAAAAGATGATCCAATTATAAATTGCATGTCATAATCTTAATCATAAGGCTCAAGATGAGTTATAAATTTGATGATGATGAATTTCAAGACACATTAATAGATGGTTTACTTCCCATATTCAAGGATCAATCCCATTAAATGCCTCATCATTCATTTTCAATTTTTTTTACTTCTATATGTCAATATGAGCATTCTTTGTTGAATAATCCCCTTTTATATAAGCATATCCCTAGCACTTTATTCTATTTAGTTAATGAGGACAAGGATTTACCTAATAATATTCATGATGGCAATAATACAAATATAAGACCAAAACACTTTATCTAACTTGCATTAGAAGAGCCTTCACATGTATGGTATTTGAATAATTATTATCTCATAATCGTAGTGCTTTACCTCTAACTCATCCAATAGATATGTCTAATTGTGTGCCCTACAAAGATAAATATTTTTTATATATCATCACATACATGGAGGTATTATTGAAATAGATGCATTACATTCATAAAGTTCAAGGTCTTATAGATAAAGGGAAGATAAACATTAAGTACTCTTGAGCCCACAAACCCCACACTTGATGAGGTTAATAAAATAAAGCAATTGATGTGTGTCAAAATATTTGTCATTTCCACCATGAAAAACCTTACACATGAAATAAATAGAAAACCACCTAATGCACACAACCAATTAAACATATCAAATACACATGAAATAGAAAAATAAAGCAAGGAAGAAGAAGCATGAATGAATCCATGAAGAAAAAAATAATGATTTATATAGGGATGATAATGATGTTTTGAATGAATATAATATTGGTCATTTACATTAAAAGGTTTAACCTCCCAAGTTTTTGGAGAGAGCATACTTATCTAGCATATGTACCTATATACCTATAGCTTAGATCTTTAGATTTTTCTTTTATTTGTTTGATTTTGATAGTGTGACATTTTTGCTTCTTTATTTTTATATTTTACATGCTCATTTCACCTTTATGGTTACTTTTTCTTAGTTGGTGTTTATTTCTTCCATTTTCTTATTGAAATGTTTTCTCTAATTCTTGAACATTTTAATCTTGTATCTTATTTATTGTTAAATAATTTTCCTATATTAACCTTTTCCTATGTTTTCAATGTCAGTTTCCTTTTTACATAATTTCCTATTTCATTTTGTATATCCTTATGCTTATTTATTCATGATCTTATATACCTTTCCTTTTCACTCTAAGTTTATTGTGTCACCTTGTTATTTCCTATGTGTTGTATACACTTCTATGCTTAATATGATGCTTTTAGTTGAATTCTCATGATTATACACATATGTTATCATTCCCATGTTTAAGATGTTTCCCAATTATAGAGCATATAACAATGCTTGGCTTATACTTTGATCAAATTGATTAATTTTCATGATACTTGATGAGAACCAATTATTTCCTATTCTATACCACATTTTATCCTTTTTCTCATACCTTCTATATCCATTTCCATATTCCATTTTCGTACCATTTTCATATCATTTTATCATTTCTCATTGCATATGATTTAATATACATAAGTGATATACAATTTAGTTTTTAGATGAAATATGAGAATAAATAATATCATATTGTATTTATTAATATATATCTTCCATTATGTTAAGAGAATAAATCTTTTAGCATGCAAATTTAAGGTGAAGATCTTCATGTCACCATTTATGTAGGAGCTTAGACTATTATCATTCTACCATTTTATTTGGTTATTAGTTCAAACATACAACATCACCATCTAGATGTGTATGAAGAGCATTCCATGGTGGACTTTCATGATTGCATCTATCAACTTCTATTTCAACCACATTAATTCCTTGCCATATAATATTTGCATTATTCATATGAATTTAATCTCTTTTCTAGCTTCCATCTTAATTAGTGATTTCTACACTTGAGTGGACACACTGATTGGGAATGCAGAACAAATGGAGGAAATAAGCATGAGCCAACTGTTTGGAAGAAACCAAAATCTGGATGTTTTTGTAACTGAACCGTTTTCAATATGCACCCACTTCAAAACAATCAGTTTTGTGTTGCAATTTGTGCACATTTGAGGATAGATATCAAAAATTCAAGACATGGGTTTTGTCCAAAATGTGCCCAATTAATTTTCTACACGACAAAATACTCAAAAAATGAAGGAGCGAAAAGATAAAAGTGGTTTTCTAAAGGAAATGTTTTCTGATTTATTATTGCAACCAAGATTACATGTACACGATTATTTTATTGGAAAGACACCTCAACACCATCTTGTTAGCAGATTTGTGATGAAGTGTGTGTTTTCCGACTATGTGGAGGATGCGCTTTCTTGAGGAAACCACGAATGTTAGATTTTGAGAACTACACATGTTTGGTAGCTAGAGAAAAATACAAATCTTCCTTCTTTATTTCTGCGCATTGTTATAATAGATTTATTTTTGAATCGTGGACACTAGTATAGGTCTTACATGGGTCTCATATCATTTAGTAAGAAAAAAAAATACACTATTATTGTACATAGCAATTATAGGCTGCATATATATAAGTAGTGTAACACAAAGTTTTGTGATTTGTGAGGTAGATTATTGTAAGCAAGTTATCGCATGTAGACTTTGGCATTATTTATGATAAATAAAATAATGTTTTTTATGATTGAAGCAGTAGTGTAGAAAATCCTTTCGTTCATCCTCACCTGCAAACCACAAAGTAAGGGCCCACTCCCTAGTGACACATGGTGAAATTTATTTCTTTTTATTGTTAATATGGTTGTGTGTTATTTCCTTTCAGTTTGGTTCAATTACAATAGATTTAAAACTTTAATAGTTGTATAATTTAAATTCTCATAACTTTATGTCATTATGATTTTTGTAGCTTAGTAGTGTGTTTGTTTCAGTTCTTGATTGAATGTTGTTTTTGTATTATTTGCAAGTGTGGCTTGTGGTTTATTTAAATTTTGTAATTGTTATAAGTTGTTCTTGTCGCCAAGAAGTGAAAGTTCATGTTGCCAAACACTTTTTTTGATTTGCAATAGATTTATTTTCATAGCTGCATTTCATCCCCACTCAACTCACAACTCTCACCCCTTCGATTGACATATAGCCACAACACCTCTAACAAGTTTATGCCCTTGGATTGACATGTATAGACCAAAGTGAAATTCATTATAAAGCGTTAAATATTTCTTATTCTTTGTCCCAGTGTTGGCATATGTAATCATACAATGCTCTTAGAGCTTATAAATTTAGCTTACATTGATATATGATACTCCTAAAGTGACACATTGAGCCCATATTGTTGCATCATACTTTTGAAATTTTAATACCATACTAGGGGCATCATTCCTTCCTACTTAATATTTTTTATGTTTTCATTGGTGCATCCATACATTGCAGGCATCATGTCTTTCCCCACCTTGCACTTATCTTACTATATATATTTAGCATGTATACACATATTGGGGGCATCATACCTTCCCTATCACTCTTCCATGGACATATCATTCATATTGGGGTCACCAAGCATTCCCCTTATATGTTGTTTTACCATTAGAATATCTCTATATCAAGGACATTATACCTTTCTTTCCTTGATACTTCATACTTAGATCTCTTTGTGTCATCCTTCTTATTGGGGGAATCATGCCTTGCCCCATTTAAAATTGCTCCTACCTAGATTCATGCTACCCCTATGACCTATTAACTCACAATAATGTGATTGTATTGCTACATTAGGAGTATATACCTTTATTAATGTCCTATATTTTAACATTAGTGTTCTTGGGAACTAAGGGCCATGCCACCATTTCACATTGCTTGTACTAGGGATAAGGCAACTTACATGTTAGAGATTCATTTCCATCTTGCATTTGCTTACTATGCTTTATCATTTTACACATTATAGTTTATTATTATCTAGCGCATGTGTATACACTTATTACTCTCTACATGATTCGCATGCTTACATGCTTATCATTATATTACATTTAATTTTATGTATATTTTTTCCCTCTCCTTCAATTCCTTGCCTCCTATAGATGCAACCGATTGAACAGGGCATACATTGCCACCAACATTCCTATGATGATAATTTACGTAATTATAGGTGCTATATAAAAACTCATCACCATGACCATATGATCATCACTATATGAATGCTACTGCCTTGTGCACCTTATCCTTTTATGACCACCAAGCCATATAAAATATTATTATTTTTGAAATATATGGTGTATATGCATAAAATTGGTCATGTCTAATTAATCTTGGCATTTAATTAAATACTTACTATTTAATTAATCTCTCTAAAAGTCCTCTACATATAATTAAATTTAATTAATTTAATTATATTGTTCATTCACTTTATTCTTCTGCCATAATTAAATAAATCAACTTTATTTAATTATTTCACATTCATATGTCTATTTAATTAATTAAATAAATACCCTTTAATTATCTTAATTAATTATCACCTTTTGAATTTAATTAAGTCATTTGATTTAATTAAATTTAAATATTTCTTTTCAAAAAAAATCTTCTAATTAATTAAATATTTTTTTTAATTAATTTCATTCACATGTCATTTCTTAAACAATTGAACTAAATATCTTTATTTAATTAAAACCCTTCATATCTTTTCAAATCATAATTAAATATTTTATTATTATCCAAATCTTAATTGAATATCTTATTTAATTAAGAAAATCTTCCATGTCACCAATAAATGAATCATTGAATTTAATAATTCATTATTTATCTTCAAAATCTTTCCAAAATCTCATAAAAAGATTATTTTTACAATTCATCTTTATCATCTCATCTTATCTCTTGCACGAAAAAGGAAACAAGTCCTACTTTCTGTTCTCTTCTATTTTTCTCTCCAATCTCATCCATCTTCGATTGTCCGATCTGCAAGGAATTTTCACAGTCGTTGATCACATCAGCCAATCAAAATCTTTTGAAAACTCTATAAATATCCCTGCAAATCCAAGCATTGGTTACCTACAACTTACAACATGCACATTCGAGAATAGTTGCATTATATTATTCTAGAATTTTAGCATATTATCATTATTAGTATAGTGTCATAATCTTGTATTTTAATAATCATATCCTAACATTACATGCATTCATCTTCAATCTCATTCTCTAGGAAGACCATTTGTTGAGCCTAGCACACAATCTAAGAGCAAGCTGGAATCAACAAAAACACTGGAGATAGAGGACAATAGCATGGCATCAATGACAGAATACCAAGTTTACATTCCTTGTATTTGTTTTTTTGTTTTTGATACAATGTTCTATCGGTGTGTTTGATTTTTTTTAATTTACATTTATTTCATACACTTAAAATTCAATCACACATTTCTGGCACCCATCGTGGGGCCTTGCCCCATTTTTAAAATCCACTTGCAGGTTTTATGAAAGGTTTTTACATTCTGGAATTCGGCTTTATGACGAAAATTAGAGTTTTAGCGCATACGTTGGTTTTTGTAGCACATACAGGATTTCTTTCAGTGCTTTTGCAGGTCTTTTGGCACATATAAGGAATAGAATGGTGCATATAAGGAACAAAATAGTGCATCCTTTGGCTTGCTTTATTTAAATTGTAAAATTTTGAATTCTTAGATTAGCGCATTTAGGATTTATTTTAGCGCATTTAAGGTTTTCTGGAGCGCATTTACTATTCGTTTTAGCACATTAACTATTTTTTTTAGCCCATATGCAAGATCTTTTAGTGCTTATAGGTTGTAACTAAACAAAGTTGAGTCTGATGCCTTTCACAAATAGATCTTTTTTTGGCTTAAAAAGGACCAATCTAGGATAGGAACATATGGTTTTAAAAAGAAGCAACCCTAGGGTAGACATGGATTAAAATGAAGCAATCTAGGGTAGTCACCACACATTTATTTTTGTAGTTAAAATGAATTCCATGCTTGTTGTGAAGCAAATCTTCACATAGATTAAATCATTTTCATTTTGGGCTCTAAAAAGAACAATGTTTGCTTTGTCTATGGCTATAGGTCTATGCTCTCCACTTAACTGGGTGATCAGAATACTAGACTTGCCTTTTCAATTCATGCAATTTTAATGCTTTATTACATCCTGTAGAGGGCCTGCTCTTGTGGGAAAAAGCACTCACCCAAGGGGAATGACCCAACTGGGTTCAAGCCAAAGCTAGGCTATTCCACCCCACTATAAAATTTAAAGCAAATTTGGGGAAACCCACTTTTTTTGCTAGTGTGCAAGATAACCATCCCCAAAGCCTTTGTTGTAAAGGTTGGAAGGTCTCTTGAGGGAGATTATTATTGTCTCACCGAACGGAAACCCTTACTATGAACCTAGTGTAGTAGCCAATCATGTCAATTTTCAAACATCCTAATAATCACAGTGCAAGGGGAGGGAAGAATCTACCCCCAAGACACTCAACATATAACTACCAAGGACTGTTTGCTCAAGGGATCCATTATCCACTTTTGTCACTCTGAGTACGCACCTAGAAAGGACAAAAACATGGGTTCCCCTTCGAGGGTGACACGGTTGTGTGAGTCGATGCAGTTCTAAGATGTGGGTTGTGGTTATTATGATTCATGACCTACTTGAGTACTAAGAGTGAGTATAGCTGAAATTGTTTGTTTTGTGCAAAAACCTATGAAAACACTTTTTGAAAAATATTTTGAACACACACTTGATGTTTAGTATAGGTCTTAAAAACAATTTTTTTCAAAGTGTTTGTTGTGTTTTCAATCACATTAATTCAAATAAAAGATCATCCGAGATGAACATGCAAAAATTTAGCCAAAATTATTCAAAGACTGTTTGAAAAATTGCTTTGGAAAACTGTTTTAGCTTATATAGGACATAGATTAGTTCATATAAGGTATATTCTAACACATTCGCTAGTTAGTTTAGTGCTTTTAGAGCCTGTTTTATTACATAGACTGAATATTTTGTAAACAGTTTTTGTCACTATCAAAGCATTTTCTATAGTGCATATAGGACACAGAGTAGCATATCTGAGGTCTATTGTAGCGCATTTAATGATTTCTTTGGCACATGCCTATTTTTGCAGTGCATACAGGGTACAGAGTAGTGCATCTGTCACTTTTCTAGAATTATTACTTTTTGACATATTTGAGTTTGTAACATCTTAAGTCCAGTAGCATCTCAACATTTTTTTCTCATGCTTAGAGAGTGGAAATCAACCAAATTTTTTAGGAAGTCAATTGCCAATAGGATCAAGAAACCTAAAAAACATTTAGGTTATAGGAAAACCTTACAATGAAGGATTTTTTTGTATAAAAGTCGAAACGTCTTGCTCCATTACCGTGAGTTCATCCATAGGTACCAAGATTTTTTCTAGGGGATTTTTTGACAAGTATGTTGTAGAGCCTTTATATTCACAAGAATATTTCTAGAGAAGAGCTCTATCACAACAACACAATCACAATTAGCCTCTTGAGTTTGATTATCTACCACAAACTTCTATTGAATATCCAACACATCCCAGTCAAATCCTTAAGTGATCTTAATTAGGCTATTTGATATACTTCAAAAACAAGGATCAAATCTTAAAAGTGCACCTTTCAAACAAATTTATAATTTCTTGATTCAACTTCCCCAACAGGATTCGGATATCCTTCATCATTGGAAGCCACAATCAAGAGTTAGGAATGTCTTTGATCATATCATACAATTTTCATCTTACCAGATCAAGACATCATCATTTTCGCACTTATCAAACTGTGATCTAAGTCTAGAAGAACATTTCAAAATCATATGCCTATTTTTACTATATCTCAATACAATAAGCTGAAAGAGGATATTCAACAAGAAGATCATACCTAAAGAACTCAAGAAGAAGGTGAGAATAGTAATCCCCTTTATAGTGTGAGTCAAAATCCTCTCTTTAATGACAACATGGGCAAAAGAGAAAAGAATTTGTTCCCTTCCAACAGAGACATGAGCAGAACTCTGGTAGATAGTGATGATGAACAAGATGAAGAACATCACCTTAGAGAAGCTAAACAAGATCCTAAATTTCACAAAGCTTTAGAAAAGATCTTAGAGTGCAACAAAGAGAAGTATTTATTGTATTTGGCTAACAAAGGAGCTAAATTGTCTCATGATTTTGATACTGAGAACTTAAAGAAAAGTCTTGATGACACACCCTTGTTTGATATTAGTGCATTGTCTCAACAGGTTAAGGCACTTCAAGGACAAATTAAAGACCTACAAGGGGGAACCACAACAAAGACATATGCTCTTGATGACATATGTCCTTATCCTTTTGACTGATGTCTCAATATGATCCCATTTCCCAAACATTGTGAAATCCCAAAGTTTGATCGTTATAATGGGAAATCGGATCCAATTGATCATATTAGAGACTTCTGAAATATGACTTTAGAGTTTTCTCATGAGGACACATACTTGATGCAGTTGTTTCCTAAAATTCTTGGAGGCAAATCTATGGAATGGCTATCAAAAATTACACCGCCTGTCAAGACATTTGAGGAATTGATTAATGAGTTTATATCACAATATTCCTATAACATACAACATCAAATAACCATGATTGATCTTTGTAATGCTAAATAGAAACCTGGTGAACCATTCATTAAATTTCTTCAGAGATGGAGGAGATTGTTCTCAAGGTACCCACATCATGTTCCTGAAAAGGAAAATATCACCACTTTCATAAACAGCTTGCATCAAGAAATGAGCTATCATCTTAATCTTCATTGTCCTCCTTTTTAGAAATTGATTGAAAATGCTATCACAATTGAAAGTGCCTTGGTCCAAAGAGGGATAATAAAACTTGACAAGGACAATCCTAGCTCTTCAAATCATCACAATGACAAATCTAAGTTTTGGACTCATAACAAAAACGTGGTGAATGATGGTGTTGTAGATGCAAATCATGTCTTGACTAAGCCATTTTTCCTTAGTGCTCCAAGTGCTCCTCACAACAATAACTATAACAACGTCAACTCGATCACAACTCAAGGAAACAACCCTCCTCCTCTGAGGAATAACATGAATCAAACTTTTACTCCTAATCAAGGGAATGCCAAAGTTCAAGGTTATCATGGAAAGAATAACAACAACAACTCCTTAGGAAATCCCCCAAACACAAATCCACAATGATCTTCATTCTTCTCTAGCAGAAGAACTTTCACTCCACTGGGTCAATCTATAGAATCTTCCCTTAAAGAGTTGATGGCGAAGAACATTATCACCTTATCACCTCAACAAATTTTTGAACCCATTGTGAATCCTCCATCATGGAATGACGCATACTATTGTGAGTATCATCGATGGAAGGGCCATCGCACAAATAATTATCAAGCCTTGAAAAATAAAATCCAATATTTGATAGAAAATGACACTGTAAAAGTAGGACACCAATAATCGAACAAAGACCACCAAGAATTTTGAAACCCTTTGCCCAATTATCAAAGGGGTGAGTCTTCTGGAAAAAGTGTGAATCATATCAACGATTATCATATAATCAATCATATCTACACTGACAACAAGTAGGTCAATGTTATAAAAGTTAAGGAAAAGATGGAATATAGAGAGGTCAACGCAACAACAAGAGCACAAGCTAAGGTGGTCTTAAAAGGTGCTTCTTTGAAATCCACTATACCCCTACCTCAACATCAGTATGACTTATTCAATCAGCTTCAAAAAACCCCAGATCAGATTTCTATCTTAGAACGCCTGAAGATTTCCCTAGTGCACAAGGAAATTCTAGAAAAGGCTCTCGTTGAAACAACTGTATCCACTGATCTGGATGTGGACCGATTTCAAGCCATGCTGGGACACTTTTCCTCACCCACATGCCTCTCATTCTCAAAAAAATATGACATTTCCATGCCACATCCACATAATTCATCACTATACTTAGAATTCATGATCCACAAATTTCGTGTCAGACACTCCTAATAGATGGAGGTGTTGGTTTGAACATTTGTACCATGAAGTTGGTTTAGGCCTTAGGATTTTTTGAGGACTCCATTGATCCCAAAAGAAAGATTACTATTAAATCCTATGATGATGAGGAAAGAGCGTCCAAGGGTTTAATCATGTTACCAGTCAGAGTGGGACTTGTTATCAAAAATACTTTATGTCAAGTGTTAGATCATGATATTGCATACAACATCGTGTTGGGTCAATCTTGGATCCACGAAATGCAAGTTGCCATGTCCACATATCATCAATGTCTTAAGTTTCCTTATGATGGATAGGAGATCACAATACTAGTTGATAATTCAAACAGTCAGACTTGTGCCAACATCAAAGGTAGTCAAGACACTTTGGTTCCTAACAATTGAGAAGCTCCTGGTAATACTTCTCCCAAAGTTGATACACAAATCAATCAGTTAACCAAAAGCTTTGACAAGCAAATACGGTTCAAGGATAATGGATTTGGGGAGTACTCTTTGTCTTTCTAATCTACCTACATCGCCTTGATCACATAGCAAACCTTCTATCACACAACAGCAAATATCTATAGCATCAACATCAACACAACCACCAATAGAGCCAAATACAAAGTTTAATGGACAATTTATCAAAGAAAAATTTCCCATGGAAGATTCTAAGGATAGAGAAGTTCTAAGTTGGCTCTATAAAGATGAAGATGAAACAGTTCTTAATGTCAAACTACCAACTGATCAATATGGTAAAGGATATTCAATTATGCAAAAGATGGGCTACAATAGTAATGGACCTATTGGAAAGAGAAAAGGAGTAGTTGAGCCTATTCACCTTCCAAGACTTGCTACAAAAGATAAAATAATACTAGGCTATGATACTAACTGAAAAGAAAGACCATCTAAGCAGTTGCATGATACTATCCTCACATTGCAAGAAGGGTCTGATACAAGGGAAGCCTGTTTGACAACAATTCAGAATTTTGTGGGTAATAACTCTAACACAGATTATGGTGAATATGAATGGGACACCATCTACAATGATGAGTTCTAGAGGGACAAAAAGGTTGATGTGGTACACAAGTACACCCCAACTCTAATCGAAGGTGAAGGGTCAGGGTCCCAATCGCAAGGATTTGAACTACAAGGTGGCTATGATTCTAGTGATACTGAGTCAGATTTAATCAAACAAGATTATCCTGATAACAGTACCATCATTGATTTGCCTCATACCTCGGATCCTACAGACAACTCCATTATGACCATAACCATAGCCAATTTCATGCAACCCAATGACCCGCTACCACTGATCCATCCTAATCTCATTAACTAGGATTCATCCGGAGGGTGATCCCATAATAGTGGTTTACAATTTTTGGCCAAACTGGACACTAAAATTATTATTTATAACTAAATCTTCACATTCGGGCACCTATAGCAGCTAAACCGTGAGGAATTTGAAGATGGTGCAAACTAGAGTCTCATCAAATTTTGTTTGTAGATTCTAAAAATATTTTTTTCAAAATTTTTGGAATCAAATTGCACTTCTTTTCCATCTCCCACGAAAATTGATTTTTTTCAGAAAACAACATTTTTAAAAGTGGCGCACCGTATAACGATAGCTTTTTTCCATGAAGGATAAAATTCTAATTCTTTCAAATTTAGATTTGTAACTCTAATATCTAGTGCTTACACTTGGTTAGATAGTTTTTTATTGAATAGTTTTTCCTTAATCAAGTTTCAAAGTCAAACTAATTACAATTCAGATACAATGCACGTATAGCAGTAACTTTTTTGTGTATATCAAAATTTTATTTTATTTTTTTGTTGGATCAAGGACTTCAATATCTGGTGCACTCATATTTTTATTTTATTTTTTTGATAATCTTCTATTTTTCCACATGTGAAGAACAAATAAATTATTTTTAATGAAAAACCTATGTTTAATAAAACTTAAAAACAAATACATAACTAAACCAAAACATATTAAAATTATATTCATTGGATAGCTTATGAGGAATACCATAATCATTTGAAATAAATTTTAAATGAATTCATTTGATCCCCAAAAGCTAAATCAAAAGTGATTTTTTATCAGCATTTTGATAGGTGTAAAGGAGATGCATTTATAGGTATGGTTTAAAACTAGCGAGGTTCTATCCAAGGGGGTTTGATCTAAGGTGATTTGATCAAACCCTCTTCAATTGGAATCCTTAAAATGGAACTTTTTAAGGCTTAAATCATTATATTTTCTAAAAATATGTGATTTCAGCTAAAATTCGTTCCTCTCAGGAATTGTAAACCACTATTGTGACAGCACCCCGGACCTATCAATCTACCTATGCTTCCAAGAAAAAAATCTATCGTGAACTTCCTTTCCACATATGACACAAATGATTGCTCCACTAGTGATTTTCAGCACAGAGTCTTTAATTAGGAGAGTGTAAAGTCTCCTAGCTGCAAAAATCAAAATCAAAAAGAAATATCTAATGGTGAAAACTGGAATCTGGCAATATTAGATCAAACAAAAGAGAAAACAAAGAGTGTATCAGATGGTGAAAACCTTTTTAAGGCACCAGATGATGGGATACTTGACACTCTCCTAGAGCACTATCATGAGCAATATCCTATCTTGATTGACCTACAAAATCAATTAATCTTGAAACTACAGAACATCCAAGGATTCTACACTTAGCTGCATAAATGAAAAATAAAGAAGTACCTGAGTTCATGGAATTTCTCAAAGAAAACCAAGTCAACTTTTCCTAGTCTTATGCAGACATGACAGGTCTTGATCTTGATCTTATAATGCATCACTTGTCCATCAAACTAGGAGTTAAACCTATAAAACAAAAACTCAGAAAGATGCATCCTCATGTTGCACTACTAGTTAAGGAAGAACTTATAAAACTCCTGGATGTGGGATTTATAAGATCGATTGACTATGTAGAATGGATCTCCAATCTTGTTTTGGTGTCCAAGTCTGGCAAAAGTGTCAGAGTGTGCACAAATTTTAGAGATCTTAATAAAGCACATGTTCTAAGGATGACTTCCCGCTTCCAAGCATTGATACTATAGTTGATCTAAGAGCTGGCCATGCCATATATTCACTAATGGATGGTTTTTCTAGTTACAACCAAATTAATATTGCACCTGAAGACCAGGACAAAACAACATTTACGTGTCCATGAGGGACTACGAGACAAACCTTCTCAATGAAAGTGTAGTTGAGTTCATGACCTGTTAATGTTCGACTGATGTAATAAATTGCACGTTCCTTTCCTATAGAGTCCTCTTGTGCTAATAATGCCCCCAAAGATGTATCTATTGCAGAAATATATAAGATTAGAGGTTTGTCTAGATTTGGCGGTACTAGAACTAGTGGGTTCATTAAGTACTGCTTGATCTGTTGAAAGGCCATTCCACACTTATCATCCCATTTGAAAGGAATATTCTTATGCAATAGATGTGTGAAAGGTAGACTTTTATCTGCTAGTTGTGCGATGAACCTTTGTATAGATTGAATTCATCCCTGTAATGACCTCAATTGACTAATATTCCTTAGTGGAGGAATTTCCATGATTGCTTGCACCTTGGCAAGATCTACTTCAATTCCTTTTGCTGATACTATGTATCCCAAGATTTTTCTAGATGTGACCCCAAAAACACATTTCTTGGGGTTGAGGCAAACTTTGAACTTTTCCAATCTTACATTTATAATTTGGATAACACTTCGAGATGTCCTTCTCTTGTGTATGACTTTGCCAATATGTCATCTACGTAATATTCCATGAATGTGTGCATCATGTCATGAAAAATTATAGTCATAGCTCTTTAGTAAGTAGCCCCAACATTCTTTAGACCGAAAGGCATGACATTCCAATAGTAGTATTTGCATCATAGAAGTTTTGACACTACATGTTAACTCATACAATCAATATTGTTGCAAATATTGATCCACTCAAGTACCTGTTGAGCAAAGCTACATTGACAAGAAGGCTAGCAAAATGGGTCATGATCTTAAGTGAGTTTGACATCCATTATGTTGATCGCAAAGCAATCAAAGGACAATTTATTGTTGATCAACTAGTTGAAGCACCTCTACAAGTAGAGCATCCCATGCACATTGAATTTCTAGATGTTGATGTCTTCACTGCAAAATCAAAGAAGCCTTGGTCTTTATACTTTGATGGTTCTTTTACTCAACTAGGATCAAGGGCAGGCATACTCTTTGTCACCCCTCAAGGAGATACTATTCCTCGGTCATATAGGCTTATGTTTCCATGCACTAACAACATAGTCGAGTATGAAGCTTTAATCACTAGACTCAAGATCATATTGGAATGGAGGATCATAGAACTACAAGTTTATGGTGACTCACAGTTAGTCATTAATTAAATCAATGATGATTATCGAACCAAAGATGACAAACCGTTGCCATATAAGAAAATGGTTGACGATTTCAAGAAGTATTTCATGGATATCAAGTTCATACAGATTCCAAGACTTGATAACAAAGTAGTTGATGTCATGGCCACGATCACATCATTGCTACAACTCCCAGAAAATCAAGCTCGCTATGAATTTATGGTGGAACAATCATTTACACCTGCCTATGACACACCTGAAAGCCAAATCATTTGCCACTTAGTAGGATCTGATTCACCCTAGTATGGCAAGATTTATGCCTACCTAAAAGATGACATCTTACCACCCAAACTATCTCATAACCAAAAGTGTAACTTTATTTGCCAATCCTCTCGCTATACTCTTATCACTGACATCCTTTATTGTCGCGGTCTTGATGGTACTTTACTTCGATGTCTTGAACATGATGAACCTGACAAGGATTTACAAGAAGTTCATGGTGGCATTTGTGGCACTCATTCAAGTGGACTAACCTTATCCAATAAATTGATTAGAATGGGTTACTACTGGTTGAGTATGGAGAGAGAATCATTCACTTTTATGAAGAAGTGTTCTAATTGCAAGATTCATGGGAATCTTATTCATGCATCTGCACAAGAACTTCAAATTTTCATGCCAACTTGGCCATTCTCTCAATGGGGGTTAGATCTAGTTGGCATGATTCATCCTTCATCATCGAATGAACACAAGTTTATCATCCCAGCAACAGAGTATTTTACCAAATTGATTGAGGCAGTACCTCTCACTAAGGTCACTGGTAAACAAATCTCATCATTCATACGCAACTATCTCATTTGTCGGTATGGAATTCCCAACTCCATCATCACAAATAATGGACAACCATTCAAGAATCAGGATGTTGATGAAATTTGTGAAACATTCTATATCCAACACAGATATTCAACACCTTATTATCCACAAGGGAATAGCCAAGTAGAGGCCTCGAACAAAACAATACTAAAAATCTTGAAAAAGACTATGAATGATGCAGGGAAAGATTGGCATGTTCAACTTAATCCTGCATTATGGGCCTACAGAACTAGCATCTGAATGCTAATAGGAGCAACACCATTTGCTCTTGTCTATGGAGTAGAAGCCATTTTGCCACTAGAGGTCGAGATTCCATCACTAAGGGTATCCTTAAAGGGTCTCACAATAGATGATGAATACAGAGTTTCTAGATTACAAGAATGGGAACTCCTTGATGAGCAGAGACAACAAGAAGCTGATCATTTGAAAGCATATCAATAGATGATGTCTCATAGCTATAATCATACATTCAAGCCACGTACCTTTCAGGTTGGTGATCTTGTTTTGAAGGAGAACCCACACAACCAGCAAGACAAAGAGAAGAAAGGTAATTTTGAACCAAATTGGTTGGGTCCTTACATGGTCATCATCGTATATAGTTCAGGAGCATACAAGCTATCAACGCCAGAAGGGGACCTATTTCACGAACCTATCAATGGCATGCACTTGATGAAGCATTATGTCTGAAACAGTTATCATCATCCATAAAAGTCCTAAAAAAATACAAAAATAGTAGAAAAAGTCCTGAAAAAAATACAAAAACAACAAAAAAGTCCTAAAAAAATACAAAAACTTGAAGGAAAAAGTTCTAAAAAAAAAATCAGAAAAATTGTCATAGGATGAAAACTTGGCAATAGGCAGTCTATTGACAAGAAAAATACAAAAAAATCAAAAAGAAATCAGAAAAATGCAATAAAAACAAATAGTGAAAATCTAGCAAGCAGACGCTATTTGTAGGTCTCCATCTATTAGCTCATGTTTTGCACTTAGCTTCTCAACCTTCATTTCATCCATCATCCTAGATTCATAACAGCATCATACTACCATCATTTTCCTAGAACGATAATGTCTTACCATGGCTTGATCATTGTACCTATTCATTTCAGCAAGTTGTTTCAATACTAGGGGGAAAACGATTGATATATTGGGGACAATCAACTTTCAGGTTTTAGCCGAAATAGCTAGACAATAACATAAACCCAATCATTCAAACAAATAATCAAATCACATGAACAACTATCCAATCATTGATCCATATCACAACAATTTTCAGCAAGTACCATATCATGACTCATATCTAGATGATCTAAAATCTGAATAATGTTTGGAATAATAGTATTATATTTTGAGCAATGGTTTTTTAATTTTTGATATAATCTCTCTAGAGCACACTTGATGATGTACTGAACTAGAGTGGCGAGGAAAGAGGATGATTTTTCTTTGTCTATTGTCTTGAGGTTAACTATCAATCTGGTGCAAATATGTCGCCAGACATGATTTCTACAGTGTATCATTGATGAAAGTTCCAAATTTGCATCAGAAAGTGGTTAGTCTTTGTTTTTTTATGCAAGAAATTCTCAGGTCATCTCGGTCCAATTATACCTCAATGCTTGTGTTCACTTGCTATTTCAAAAATCATGAAAGTTGTACTGAAGTCATCATTGGTGCTAATTTCCCCTCTGATGCTTGTACATACTTCCAACATTTTAAAATGCTCTATGATGATTCAAGAAAGCTTACAAAAGGCTCAACAAATGGTTGGTTTCATTTAGTTGCATTTCATTTAGATCATTGTACATATTTGCATATTGGATTTGCATCAGAATTTTAAAAGGCCGAACAAAAACATCAACGGTTGTCATGTCTCTTTAGACTAGTTGTGGAGGACATTTGGACATTTGTTTCATTATCATCTTTTATCTTCATCATCATTTCATTACCATTATCAGTTCATCCAAGTCATGTACATATTGTATAGTTTATCATTTTTCATTCACTTGCATATCATTTCAATCCTTTATCATTTAGTTATCCATCATTATGCATTATCATTTCATTTAGATCATATCATATAATTTCATTGCATGCCATTGATCATTCTCATTTTATATCATCTTCATATCATTCATTTAGATCCTTTATCATTTCATATCATTCATTTATCCCTTAGGTATTTCATATCATTTCCATTTTCATATCATCTATCACCTTCATATCATTAGCATCTTACTTATCATTCTGATATCCATGTCAGTTTCATTCTACACGGTTGCACCCCATTTACCATATCCATTTTATCTTTTCATTTCATTTTAGAATTTCATTTCATTTTAGAATTTCATTTCATCCCATATATCATTTCATTTTATCATTTCATTTCATTTTATCATTTCAATTTATTTTATCATTTTATTTCATAATCTATTTTCACTTATCATTTCATTACATCTTCATTATCTTTATCATTTTATTACCTTTTCGACATCATTTCATTTCATTTCATTATCATTATCATTTCATCACTCATTTCATATTCATTTCATCATCATTTCATATCATTATCATTATCATTTCATCATCATTTCACTACATTTCATTTCATATCATTTATTATCATTATTGTACATTTCATTATTATTAATCATTTTATTTCATATCATTATTCATATCATTTATCATTTTACATTCATATCACATCTTTAATCATTTATCATTTTCATATCATATCGTTTTCCATTTTTCACACAACATTTGACCCATATCACCTATCATTTCATATCATTTCCTCTACATATTACAAATTCATGATGCATTTCATAGACACAATCTCCATTTCCATCACATCATTATTTCTTGCATTTGAAAAATCCAAAAAACAAAATTTCCATACATACATTACATTTCCACATCATTTGCAGACACATTACAAGCATATTAAATATCTCATTGCATATTTTCATTAATCACATCATATGTCATCCACATGCATGACATCATTAGTACGCATCATAAAATATCATCATAAACATATCATAAATCATCCTGCATATCATGTTATTCATCAACTCATTAACATGCATATCAAAATCCATAACCAATACATATCCATATCATCATCACATCAAAGAAACACATCATCAAAACTCATCGCCACTGCATATCATCGCTCATCAAAAATACATACAAATTTCCAAAGTCTAATGAAACTGAACAGTATAGAGAGATACATGAGACATGATCAAAACCAATATACATGCTCAAAATAATTATATACATCAATAATCCTGCATCAATCAATCAAGGCTGGCTAGTGGACCCCCCTGATGGAGCTAGTCTCAAGGAGGATGGCATGCCACTAGTTCCTACATCAGGATCATGTCGTGGCCTTGTCACCCCTCTACTCTGTGTAGTTATCTGTGATCTGCTCCTTTTCCTACTATGGGACCAAGGGTAAGGCTCTCTATGGTCAGGAGGACACAACTCCTCATACCTCACCTAATAGTACTCGACCTCCCTAGCAATCTCAAACCCCTCTGCAATGTCCTCTAATAAAGATGCACTCTCAATGGTGCCCATGAGTCTCTATGCCACCCCCTCTGCCTCCATTGCCCTTTGTTTGAAAGAATCCCTCTCTGCTATCAACTGGGCTACCTGTGGGTATGGGCCAAGAGGAGGTACCTGTACTTGTACATGTTCTTGTGCCTATTCCTACACAAGTTGTTCTTGTAACTGCACTACAACACTTTGAGCCTGAGCCAACTGGCTCTGCAAGTGCGCCTGCAGATTATCTATTTGTGCCTGTTGTGACATAGAAGCGACCCTGCTCACTGTCCTCTGTCCAATACCAGTCTCAGCCTCTACATAATCTGAACACTGCCCAAAAATTATGGTCTCAATCTCACTAGCCTCACTCTCACTAGCCTATGTTCCTCACCTCTGCCATCTCTGCTATCATCCCCATCGCCATCATCTGAGCTTTCCTCCCCATCTCCACTCTCCTCCTCCTCTCCTCTGCCAACTGCCTACTCTCCACTTGCTACATCCTCCTATCTCCCAACCCCTAGCTGAGTTGCCACTAAAATGGGCATCAGCTCATCTGGACATGTGAACTGTGGAAATGGGTATGTGTGATAATAGATCAAGTAATCCTCAGAGATGTCTGCATCAACAATATCAGGCCTGCCATCCCATACCTTAGGCTGTAATGTTGTATACTCGGTATAGGCAACCTAGTCAGAAATGCAAGGACCCCATCCATACTCATCCTTGCACCGTCCATAGTACGCAATGCCCTGAGGCATTCCCTGTGTAAATCCAAACTACCTCTATACTTGCAAGGCCAAAAACCTCTCTATGATGAATGGAGTACAGCCTATCAGAAACCAAGGTATACATACAAATGGCATCTCCAACTAATTTGTATCCCATACTTCACATCATACATATCAGTGATTCATATCAAAAGACCCATATCAATCAAGTGCATAATATCACATGAACCATATAAAATGTTCTATCTAAATGAATCATATCATGAAATTAATGCAAACTCTACCTATTTGAATATCAAATCAATCTAATCTATCATCATTTACTATTTGTTTTTCTTTTTTAGGAAAGCAAATTTTTCAACAATCCACTCATTATCCTATTTGTACTGCAATCATGAATGCAAACATGTTTTCACTCAAATCAATCTACTATTTGTTTTCTATCGCAGAAAGCAAATTTATCAAAAGTCATATCAATCATTTACTCTTTGTTTTCTAACACTAGGTTATCAAACAAATTTATCAGCTATCTACTCTTTGCTTTCTACTTTAGGAAACAAAGTTATCAATTCATCATTTCTCATCTCTGCTATCATTTCTATCCATATCAACATGATGACAAGATAATTTTACTATCTATTGACCAAAGAAGCAATAATCCATCATCATTTTCATCAAAATAGTACATTTTGCCAAAATTGCCTAAATGTGCTACTCTATGGCCTGAAAGTGCTAAAACCCTAAATGCACTAAAGTTTTCCCCAAATGTGCCATTTTGTGCTCTAAAAGTGCTAAATCACATCCTATATGTGCTATTTCCCCAAAAGTGCTACATCCCTAATCGGATTTGCCATTTCATCTACCCAATGTGGTAAAATCCTAAGAGCGCTAATCCATTTCCCAAATGCGCTAATGTACCAAATTTTATATCGAAATCCTATAGGCGTTATTTCACCTATCGAATGCGCTTGTCTATCAAAATCCTAAAAGCACTAATTTATGCCCTATATGTGTTAAAGGAAACCTCGAATGCGCTACTCTATTTCTTAAACATGCTAAAATAGACTGTAACACCCTAAACTCGTACAAAAATACATAAAAAATTGATTGAAAATGAAAATTTTCAAAGCACAAAGGATCAAATCAACTCACCAGTGGTCCATATGTGGTTGGTCTTTGATATCATCAAGCCCGCTCAAATCTATGCCTATGGTAGGGAATCTCCATTTCGCCAAGTCACCATCAAAGCACAGAATCAATAAAGTCAAAAGATGAAAATGACTTGTCCTTTTTACCCTTTTCCCTTTTAAGGGTCAAATAAGGTGGGTTTTTGGTGGCATTTTGTTATTTTCAATCTGGAGTAGATTTTAATCAATTATCGAGAGCTAAATCACTGCATCGCTTTCATCATCCAAATTTTATCATAAAATCAACATTTTCATCATCAGTGATTTATCTCCTGAGGGGGCATCATTAATATCGATAGCATCTTTCAATCAGAAACATATCATATTCAAATCAGGGGCAAAATCAAACATAATAAATTTTAAAAGCAAGAATATATTCTTTGAAGCAATGCATTTCACACATCACTTCAAAGAGGGGAAAAATGTATATGCATAAAATTGGTCATGTCTAATTAATACTGGCATTTAATTAAATATTTATTATTTAATTAATCTCTCTAAAAAGTCCTCTACATATGATTAAATTTAATTAATTTAATTATATTGTTCATTCACTTTATTCTTCTGCCATAATTAAGTAAATCAACTTTATTTAATTATTTCACATTAATATGTCTATTTAATTAGTTAAATAAATACCCTTTATTTATCTTAATTAATTATCACCTTTTGAATTTAATTAAGTCTTTTGATTTAATTGAATTTAAATATTTATTTGTCATGAGGCCTAGTGATTTAATTGAATTTAAATATTTATTTGTCATGAGGCCTAGTCTCCCCCACCCCCGTGGTACCAGAGGGCATGTCGTGCTAGTGCCGCTAGTCACGTTAAAAAGTTTACCAATGTGTTGCAGTCTAAAAAAAAAGATTAAATATTTATTTTCAAAATCTTTCTTCTAATTAATTAAATATTTTATTTAATTAATTTCATCCACATGTCATTTCTTAAATAATTTAATTAAATATCTTTATTTAATTAAATACCCTTCATATCTTTCCAAATCATAATTAAATCTTTTATTATTATCCAAATCTTAATTGAATATCTTATTTAATTAAGAAAATCTTCCATGTCACCAATAAATGAATAATTGAATTTAATAATTCATTATTTATCTTCAAAATCTTTCCAAAATCTCATAAAAAGATGATTTTTACAATTCATCTTTATCATCTCATCTTATCTTTTGCACTAAAAAGGAAACAAATCCTACTTTTTGTTTTCTGCTATTTTCTCCCCAGTCTCATCCATCTTAGATCGTCTGATCTGCCAGGAATTTTCACAAGGTCCGTTGATCACATCAGCCAATCAAAATCTTTCGAAAACTCTATAAATATCCCTGCGAATCCAAGCATTGGTTACCTACAACTTACAACACACACATTCGAGAATAGTTGCATTATAGTATTCTGGCATTTTAGCATTATCATTATCAGTATAGTGTCGTAATCTTGCATTTTAATAATCATAGCACATTATTCTTAGCATAGCATTGCATGCATTCATCTTCAATCTCATTCTCTAGGAAGACCGTTTGTTGAGCCTAGCACACAATTTGAGAGCAAGCTAGAATCGACAAAAACACTAGAGATAGAGGACAATAGGACGGCATCAACGACAAAATACCGAGTTTGCATTCCTTGTATTTGATTTTCTATTTTTGATACAATGTTCTATCGGTGTGTTTGATTTTTTTTAATTTACATTTATTTCATACACTTAAAAATCGATCACACATTTTGAATTCCCTAACATCACTTATTTTGATGTTGCAACGGTTTTTGGATTAGATTATGTGAGAGTTTTTTGCATCAACGTTTTGAATCACACTCCATGATCCATCATCAAGATGAAAGAGATCAAGGAGAGAAAGATTGTTAGTTGTAGACCAAGAACAACCTAAATAGAAAAAGGAGGGAGGAAGGAAGGGGGGAGGGGAGAGAAGGCTACACAACCCAAGGTTGTTCTTGGTTTGCAACTAATAATCTTTAATTCCTAATTGTCCCAAGGTTGTTCTTGGTCTACAACTAACAATCTTTAATTCCTAATTGTCTTGTCTCCTTGGGTTATGTATCCTTCTCTCCCATCCCCCCTCCTTCCTTCCTCGTTTTTCTATTTAGGTTATTCTTGGTTTGCAATTAACAATCTTTCTCTCCTTGAGCTCTTTCATCCTAATGATGGATCATAGAGTGTGATCTGAAACATTGATGCAAAAAACTGTTATGTAATCTAATCCAGAAACCGCTGCAACATCAAATGATATGGATTGTGGAAACTTGATACCATTAATTACTTATTTTGTATTTTTCCAATTTCGCATGCAAGCAAACACAATGTTAATTTTGTGCCTATTTCTTATTTGTGTGAAAAAGGCTACACATTGCATATTTTTCCTTCGTTTTGTAGGTTCCTATGGAGAGTGCAAGCCAAAGGATGAACCTACACATTTGCATTCCACATGGTTCATTATATTACATGGACCCCCATGATATTCGTTTATATTTGAAAATATACTTTGCATGCATGTTTCTAAGTGCTACATGCTTGGAGATCCATGATTAGTCTAAGATTCACATCCACCTCAAATTGAAGGTAAAATGTAACAATAAAATTTGCATGCCTGTGTAATTTCCCATTTATTTTGTGCCTGTTTTGGAAAATTGTCTTAATACATGTACATATTGACAAATGGTGTAACCTCTTATGAAGCTGGGCTCATTTCCCTAGCCTTTTAATAAACCTTTCCTATACATTTATTCACAACTTATCTATACAAGTGCACATAAATTCAACAAGTCATATTCAGTCATACAACTATCCCAACACATCCATTACCCACTTGATTCTCACTATTTCCCTATCCAAAAACTTTTTTTTTGGATGCAAGGTCATCCTTGAGGTTACAAACTTGATCCCTAAAGTTTTAGAATTCAAACTTAAGTTTAACCAACTCCCACCCATTCTACTAAATTCATCACATGAGTTGATTACACACATGTTAGCATGAATTGATTATGTATGCTTCTATTTAAAGGCGTCATTTACACCCATTTAAGAATCTATCACTTTCTCATCTTATAAGTATTCAAGGAACAATTCATACTAAAATGCTTCAAATTGGTGCATTATGAGCAACACATTTGCATACGTTGTTCTAAGGCACTTGTATGTTGTCTTTGACCTTTTTCATACATTTTGAAGGTTCAACTAGGTGAACATGCCCCCTTTTGACATAATGACAATCTTTCCAACGTATTTTTAAATACTATCAACTTTGAAGTTCATTAGGTGAGTTGAAGGGATAATTACACACAAAGTAGGATCAATATATAAAGAATGAAATCTATAACTATAAAATAAACCATAACCTATGGACACATGACAAATCATATGATTAATGCAAGATCCAAGGGATTTCACTAACAAAGATGTATCTTTTATTAGCCTAACAATAATAAAGTTTCAAATCTTCATTCATTCTTCCATTATAAAACTAAGTACTCATATTTGCTACATTTACTTTTCTAGACTAGTATTTAACTACTAAATTATCCACACTCACAATTCTTAATTAATTAATTTAAATTTAATTTATGACACATTGTAGATATTTTAATTGATTGATTTAAATTAAATTTATGAAAAGTTTATTTCCTTTACAATAATATAATCCTAAAAGAATTGACTCTAATTCATCATTAAAAAAAATTAAAATAAGATAATGAACATCATAGTCAAATTTAATAGGGAGGATGTGAATTAAAAAAAAAGTTAGTGCACCTTATTTCAAGATGAAAATTTACTTCAGAATTCGATAAAAAACAAGTTCTACTTTTAGTCATGTTATATTTTGTTCGAGGAAGGGTAAACAATACTATATTTAAAATTCATATTCTTCAATAATAAAATAATCATTAATTCTACACCTCATCAGTTCTTATGTTCTCCTTTATTCCTGATGATCATGGAGTGTGATCCGAAACATGGAAGCAAAAAATTCAAACACAATCTAAACCAGAAACACTCAGCAATAATATTCATGAATTGTGAAAATCTGTTATCACTAAAAAAAACCAATTATCATACTTTTGTTGATCAAAATTTATCTTTGGCAAAATCACTAAATTTTGTGTAATTTAAAAATACAAAAAGCAACGATGATGAAGACTATTTATAACATTACAAAATGAGAAAACAGATCCCTTAAAACGCATGCAGATAATATACATTTATCCTATAAATTAACCATGAAACTCGTATGAATGTCTTGATGAGGGTTTTAAACAGTCGAAGATTTCCGTGGCTTGCAGAATCAAAAAAATCTTGTTAATCCTCGCTACATCAAAAAATGTTTGGAAAACGGAGAAAAGAGTAAATGTGGATGTATACAAGTTCATTGCTGGTTGGGCAGTTTGTTCACAGTTCAAACTACAAAAGCACAGAGCTATGGTGGCGATTACCCAGAAAAAAACCATGACCACCCCTGTGATTAGGACCGAGAAAACTTGAAATGGGCATTTCAAATAAAAGATGCCCATTAATCAAGATGCAGCCGTTCTAGTGTCATCTAATGCAATCATGCCCAAAATTTGTTGAACTGCACTCGCTATTTCCTCTGCTGACTCCACTCGGCATTCTTCTTCAAGCTGTGAATAAACAAGAAACAAAAGCTTTATGTTTGATACGAAACCCAAAATTTGAAACTGAATTTGTCGTAAATTTACCTTGAGATTGAACGAGTAGAGCACTGACTGAGAAATGGTAGTAATGCTCAAATGTAAAATGGAGATGGCAAGATTTTGCAGCGCAGAAATGGTGTGCAGAAGCTGTCCTGGCCTCTTCTGAGACATCACCTTCATTGCGGCCTTAGTTTCTGTCATGGTAACCTCGACATCAGCCACTGCAGACTTACTCTGTGCAGCAATTTTACTGGCGGCCGGCTGTTCAAAATATTTGTTATTCCTATCCATAGGAGAATATGATCGAAAGAAGCCATTGGAGATGGCAGAAGACCTGCTTGGACTTTGACATCCTTCCTCACTGCATTGACTCCTGCTTTTCTGAGCCTCGAGAGACAGCAAAACATGTTGAAGCTCTTTCACAAAACCGATGGCACCTCCAATGATGGATGCTTGATCTCCCTGAATAAATATACCACAAAAAATAAGAACAAATACATGTTAGGGCTTCTTTTATTTAAGCTGAGAGCAAACCTGAGTTTAATCATCAGAGTTTTTAGAGCCAAAAACTACAAAATGGCGTGATATTTAAGGCCAGCCTGATAAGTTATGGCAGAGGTTACTTACTCTCTGAACGAACGATTCCGGCATTAGAGATTTCAGGACATTCAAATGTTGGTTCATCTGCTTTCGGCGGTTGCGCTCCACAGCAATATGGGTCATCCGCTGGCTCTCAGCTTCTTCTCTCTTATTGCACACCTTCGAACGCTTCCTCTTCCTTCCTTCACGTTTGTTGGTAGCTGGGCCGTGCGTTGAACATGCAGCCTTTTTATTTCCTGAAGAGTACAGAGGCTCCGAGCAGCTTGCAGAGCTCATGCCCTCCTCCGGGCCAGAATGTTGATATTTTGCTTCCTTGTTATGTTTTCTGAGCGAACTTGTCCACGCCTCTGAGACATGAGTTATGCAGCTTTCTGGTTCAAAACCCTGGACTGTTCCAGAATTAATCAAATTAAAATCGGCTCCAGGGACATACAAAAGTTCAGCTTCTCTTCCCACATCTAAGGTTGAACAATTTAAAAGTTGCTGAAATCCCCATGATTTGGGATTCTCAGGCAGCTGGTCATGCTCTTGTAGAAACTCTTCTCTACCAATTGGTTCTCCTTCAAGTAATACTGTGTTGGAATCCATGCTTGGTGCTTCAGGAAACCCTTTCCCCTCTTCGCCAGAAAAGACAGTGGTTGGATTCAAAACCTGTGTCCCATACTTTAACTTCTCCAAGGGATCTGGAAACCCATTAGACCATATCAATGTCTACAGTAGACGAAAATGACTGCAATAAGAACTGTGGAAAAAACCTGTTCGCCACAGTGACCCGTTAAAACGATGTAGGAGGCAGTACCTAAAATACAGAGCCCGAGGAAGGTTATGTCCCAGGCTTTTTCGGCATCGGACACACGTCTCAGACTGAAATATTACTGTGAATAGGGGTTAGGCACAATGTACAATGCATATTTCTTTTAATTTTATAAGACCGGGGCTAATAACCTAAAAGCAAGTCACCACATCCGTAACAGAAATTTTCTCAAAAAGCATAATAAGCAGAACCCAAAACGTCTGGTCTACTTTAAGTTTCTCTGCTTTAAAGGACAAGGGGCTTCCATTAATGCTCTCGGTAAACCACAATCATGATTGTTCATTATCCTAACACAAAGTTAATTCAGAAGTTTCAGAACCCATAAGTAACGAGATAAAAAGTTAACTCACAGAGTTTGGATTAACTGTTACTCCTCCTGGCTGCAGGAATGGTTGCAGATAGTTCATTATGGCCGAGTTGCCCAGCTTTTCAAACGTGTAAGGTCCTGATTCAGTCCATATAGCCCAGAATGCATTCTACAGAGCTCCGAGTGCATGTACAGGGTCCCGTACTAAATGTCTGACAGAAAATTTGCACAACTTTAAGGCAATTTCATGTCGTGCTCTTCTGGCTGCATCTTCATGTTGCAGCAGAATTTCTTCCAATAAATTGCAGTAGGATTTGACCTAATCAACAAGTGGGTCTTCCTCGTTATTATCAAATAAGTTGAATGGTGACCTGTAGGTATGGAGAACAAGGAGAGGTTTGTTGTACTGTACTAGTAAATTATTGCCTTCACAGTTTTGTCTAGTAAGGCAAGAAAACAGCTAGGTATTGGAACATTTTATAGGAGGTAGCACAGAAGGCACAGTAATAAGTGAACACATACCCACATAAATTTGAGTCTGGAATGAATTGTGCATCTTCCCGAGGCGCATCTGTGTTCCCCAGTTCTCCCAAGCCTGGACTTTCTTTAATCTGAAAACAACCTCCTGCATCCCGACAAGCATAAATAATAAAGAAATAACAAGCTATTGTCCCCGAGATATTGAGGAAGAAAATAATAATATAGTACTGTTTAGTCAAAGATAAGTAGCAGGAATATTGGAGTAAGCTGCGCGAGACAAGGGCTCTGTGGAATGGCAGGTGAAGGGATATTTTCAACTTCCAATGCGGCTTGACTTTTATTAACCAGACAGGCACACAAATCATGATACCCCATATTCTTCCATTTTGATTACTGTGCATGTGAAGACTCTACTCTTTTGGCTACAGACGTTTCTCCTTGTTTAATAGTTTTTAGTACGACCATGAAGATTTTTGACGCTATTCCAAACAAATCATTTTCCATGTCCATATCATTTTAATGGGTGCTTCAGCTTTTCACATCATTTGTTTACTAGGGTCTAACGACCCATGAAATAGGTAGCCTTAGGATTAGGCCAACAACAAACACTGCCCATCACTTGGATAAACTACACCTACGGAGTGGTAGATGGGTGTTACTATTATCTTCTTACAAAGAAGCACCCTGGAATGTTAGTTGAAGCTCATTTTCAACTCAGAGATGCAAAGTGTACACAACATCCCTTTTGCGTAGTAGAATGAACGGTTGACTGTATTTACTAATTAATTGAAAATTCAAAATGATAGCAGAATGTACGTTTAATTGTATTTATTAATTAATTGAAAATTCAAAATGATGGCAGAATGCAAGTTTGACTATATTTATTAATTAATTGAAAATTCAAATGTATCATAAATATAGTCAAACGTGCATTTGTTGTTTGCTTAGACATTGCCTCCCTTTTGGGGACAGGGTTGGAGGGAAATTTGTGTTTGGACGAAAGAGCGTAAAGAGTTAATATGTTAGTTTTTTATGCTCATTTTCAACTCAAAGATGTAAGTGTAAGCAACATCCCTTTTGGGATGGGGGTGGAAGGAACTTGTGGCTTGAAGAAAGAGGATAAAAAGTTGATATGTTTGTGGTTAATATGTTAGTTTTTTATATTGGAGATAGTCTCATTTGTAGTTAATATATTAGTTTTCTATAATAGAGATAACTTCCATCATTAACAATTGACATGTTGATCACAATGTGTCAGTGCTTTACATAGAAAAGGGTGTGGGTTAGGAGAGGGGTGTGGGGTGTAGCGAGGTTAGGGGGAAGGGGGTGTTGGTGATAGGTGGGTGGGAAGAGGGGGTGTTTATTTTTTATTCAAAAGAAATGAAATATTGCATAGTTAGATGGTAGGTAATAGTCCAAAAAAATGAGTTATAAGAGGTGGAGACTAGCAAAAAGAACTACCACTTTAGGATATAAGTGACCTACTTATATTTTTGAACCATTCTTCTTAGGTATTTATTAGTTTTTTGAAAATGACAATTATTTTATTGAAATTGTTTGAATGTTTCTTTCAAAGTCTTAGTCATGGTTATTTTATGCAACCTCAAAACTTATAGTTTTGTTAATGAATCCTAGGGATGCATACATATACATGCATTGGTTCCTAAACCAAACATGTTACAACATCCCAAAGATTTAGATGACCTTCCTCAAAATAATGCATCATGTTATAATTTTCAATTATTTTCTTAGTATAGATCAAAACCTTGATATTTTGGGGTACACTACAATGTTGACCAAGATTCATAACACTAGCCTTTATCATCTCTAAGAATTGGTGTAAAGTTATGCTTGAGAGAATTGGAATTTGAATGATCAAACCTAGATGCAATCAAATATGATGTCCATCAAAATGATTCTTCATGCATATGTGCTTACCTGGAATGATTAGAAAAATAAAAAAGAAATAGGAGAAATACTAGATAGCAACAAAAATTAAAAACATTATCATGTCATTATTGCATAGCATTATGTTAGCCATCAAGAGGAGAATGAGTAGAAAGAACCCTTTGTGAATAAACTCAATAAACAAGTCATAACAAGATCCTTTTGAACTATTTGAGATGCATCTTTGGTCTCTTGAAAACTTATAGATGAAAGCACAAAATATCACTCAAAAATATACACAACACAAAAAAAATAGAAAATATGAAATTATTTTTGAGTGACATGACAAGGTAAAAGTTTAGAACAGTGTCATACTTTATAAAAGAAATGACCAACATAAATTTTTTTTTTAACATGGATTGCTTAAAGTGATGCTTTTGTTTTGAAATTTAAAATAATGTAAACTTATAAAATGTAGAAATTTTTTATGCAATTTATGTTTATACTTTTTTCATTAAAAAAAAAAAAAAGCAGTTGGATATATATACACTTATAAATTTAAGAGAAAAAATGTAGTTGTTGATTTTGTATTTTTTAAAGTGAGGTTGGTGTGATGTTACAAAAAAAGAAAATCTAATAACTTGAAAATTTATTCCACGGATTTTTTTTAAAAAAAAAAAAAATTAAAGTCAAACTTAATCAAAACATCATAGTTTTCATATATGTATCAATTTTTGTTTAAGTTTTTTTATCATTTTAAAAAAAAGATACCATATTGGAGAAGATTCTCTCCTCTAGTGTGGCATATATTTTTAAAAAATTAATATATTTTAATATAGTTTAAGAAAATTATAATCATCCTCATGTTTGATTATAATAATCTACTTGCAATGAATTTTAAAAAAATCATAATAAAACAAATCAAAAGATTAAAAAATGTATATTTGGATTTTAGACTCCAAGCTCTACAAAAGAGTTTTCATACTTTCATGAAAGAACCCTTGGTTGGTTAAATTTGCCTCAAAAGGCACTAAGCTGCCCCATAGATAGTTTCAAGGGAAAGTGTTTGAACACTAAAAGAGTTTCACCCAAAAAGGTTTCAAGAAAAATATTGCATCAAACTAAACCTACTTTGATTTTATAAATTAAATTATACCTATTTAATGGTTTCAGGTGAAAAGGTTTTTTCTAAAACTCTTTTTGTCATGTAGATGCCAAGTAGTTTGAACTGAAACTATTTTTCTTGTAATAATTTAGGGTGAAACTATTTCACCTAGAACTATTTTGTTGACTGAAAATGTAACATAGTTCTATGATTTTACCCCACAAAAGTACTCAACTCCTAATATGCTCCTATATCATACATCCTAAGTAGTTGATTTGTGAGTATACTATTCACAAATAAGAGCTAAGTCGTAGGATCACATTTTCAATTGATAAATAACTTGTCTTAGAATAAACCTTTACTTGATTTATGTACTTTGGATAGAAGAAGGCTCCTTAGACTTCACCTCTTCCATCTCAAAACTAGATTAGGGCCCATCCTTCACTAAATCTTGGCTTAAATTATACACCTCTCCTCACTCCTTGAAGACTCAATCCATCCAATTCCTCCAATTTATTTTTCTAAACTATAACCTACTATAGATTGCTCTTCCTTCTTGCCAACTCTTTTTATGGTCCCTCAAATAAAAAAATAGTTATTCCTTCTTTCTTGACTAGTATCCTTAATTTCTATCTTGTTACAAAATTCACTTCTTAACCTTTCTTCACAAACACCTTTTGCTCATATATTCTACCCAATTGTGTTACATTGACCTTTATTGCCAAATAGATCCTAACCTAGCCTATATTGTACATCTTGAAATGTATGTCGAAACTCCTCAACAACATTATTTCTTGCTACAACCATATCATCTATCTCGTTCTACTTTAATACATGTTATCTTTATATTGTAATTTACTTCTTTGATTTATCCTTTATATCTTTCTTCTAGTCAACAACCTTACTCTTGTTTATTATAGTTGAACTTCTTACTAAGCTAACTCGCATACCTTGGCATCATTATTGGACAAGAACATAGACTTGGATTATTTCCCCTCCTTTCTTGCATCCACCTTAGTGGCTTGAACCAATTCTTCCACAAAGACTTCAAAGTTGAGTTGCACTTCATCAAGAAACTTTGATCTTATTGTGATCCATTATCCACCCCTGAACTATCACCTTTTAGTGTTTCATCAAATCCCCACTTGATCTACCTAATATTTTAGGTGGCACTTGGGAACACTAGTTGTGCCATAGTCTTCTCAAACCATGGGAGATTCACTACATGGACTTATGCCCTATGCCATGGTCTCTTCAAGCTTTGGGAGAATCACTATATAAAAGTATTTCCTATCATTGTCATTTGCATGAGGTACTAAATATTCACTTTATTTCTATTTCTACCTCATTATAATATTTTATTAATAATACCCTTCCCAATACACTTAAATTCTAATTTTAAATAATCCTTATTTTTCCATATATACAAATTACCCATTTTATGATATTTTTAATACCCCTTTAAAATTATACCTCTTTTGTATTCAAAAATTTTAGATCCAATTTATATTATGTATCTAGAATACATATTTTAAATATAATTAGATAATATTATTAAATGTTAAATTAATATTTACGAAATATTAAACCCATGGCTATGCAAGCCTTCCTCCATGTTCATTCCTATAAGAAAATAATGTCAATGCTTTACTATTATATTAATATAGTATATCCTTCACCAACCATGTGGAATGCCTACTATACCAAATCTTATACCTTAATTTATCCCCTTGACCCCTTGATAGAAAGAAGTTTAACACCTTATATTTTTAGTGATTGTTATATCCCCTTTATGAATAGATGTGGTATGGTACCCATTAGGTAGTGAATTCTACGCGCCTCAAACAACACTTGAATTATTATCCGAGTCATTTACTCTTACAAGTCCTTTCTTGAACACATTTTAGTTAGTACCTTCTCATGACATAGCTTGTACTACCATCTTGGTTAGTGCATTCTCTATCTACCTCTTCTCCTCTACGTCAATCTTCTTCAGCATCCTTTGAGCACTTTTGGAATCCAATTCTTTCTATAAATATTCTAGATGTAATGATTATTAATTAGTGTTATTATTGATATTCTTCATCACTTTGCATTTCTAGACAATAAAAAAATGTGGACATTATTTCCATCAAAAAAATTTCCCTTACACCCTTCAAACTACCTTCTACCTTTTTATCATTCCAATCCAAAAAAAATCTTGTTTGAACAATATTTGATAATGTCTACTATTGTGAAATTTACTTAACCTTCTTGACTAATGCATATGGTATTAGTTTATTTTCTTATTGGGTCTTTTGTTTGACACATTTTTGCATCCATCATATTATTCCACCATCCTTCTTAGGGTATCTATTTCCTATATTTCACCTCCTACTCTAATTTACATCAATTACTCTTGGATCTTATTTATCATACCTATTCATATTCATAAAAAGTTCTAGTAGCATTTTTTCCAAATTTGCTAAAAATTTGTTGATGCAGCTCCTTCTAAATTACCATTTCTTCCTATGGGATTAAAATTAACAACTGAAAAATCCACTTCCCTCTTTTTTTACTCATTTGGGATCTCCTTTGAGATCATCATCAGTATAGGATCTAGCTCTAAGGTAAAAAACTATTTGTGTCACACTTTTTTCCTATATTTTTTAATTAACTTTGGTGTCCATTCCCTAAACATTTTTTACATATTATTTATCACATTTCCTCATCATAAAACCCATCACTAGTGTACCTTTTAAATAGTTCCATACCAAACCTATTGCTATGAAACTTCATCTAAAATATTAAAATTTTAAACTTAACGTGCCCTTTAAAACCCTACAACCTTGCCCTACTAATTTTCTTCTCTAATAGATACTTTTATGTAGGGAAATCTATCTATATATCTAGAAACCCTAAATGCAAGATATTCATTATTTATGTTAATCTTCTAAAGACTTCCTTTAAGGTGTCAATTGTAAGTGTTTTATGAGCTTTTATTTTTCAAAACCTCCATTATTAAAAACCTATAACATCCACCATGGTTGAAGCATATAGAGGATGTCTACTCCCTTATTATTTCCTAAGATAGCTCCTCCCATCTCACTCCTTACCATTATTCCTTTATTTTTAGGGTTTCTCCCTCTAAATCTTCAAACATAAAATTATTGAAATATCTTTTGAAATGGACCATTATTATAGATCTAATAACTCCCTTGCTATATTCCCTTAAAAAACTAGTGATATGTGTTATTTATCTCCTCCTCCATCACATTTACACACACCAAGAACTTGCAACATTAAACACTTTCCATTAGTAGATCCAATAATTTGTTCTAGTGTCAGAAAATGTGCTCCTTTACATTTTCACAGTATATTTGGGTACCTTAATAAATTGGACTTAGTTATGCCTCTAATTGGCCCAATTATGAATAGATACAAGCCTAATTAATTACAATTTTTGAAAGGGAAATCATATGATTTAATTAATGCAATTATCATTTTTAACACCCCAAAATGAATAGGTCCTGGCAATTTAGGTCATCCCCTTTAGTTGCTTAATTCAAATTTTTATTATGTTTTTGGAGGCCTTTTTATGATCCCAAATTCAATTTCAAATGTTGGCTTATAATGTTTAATTTTCAGGAAACTAGAAAATTGTTTATAAAAGCAAGGTCTTTTATCAATTCAAATCCTAGAAGCAACCTATTTTCAAGAGATCAATTCAAGAGCTAAGATTATTGTCAAAGGTGTTCAAGAGCAGATTTCTCAAGCCTTTGTTGCAGCATTCAAGATCTCAATCATCATGTCAAATTTATTATCATTCATTAATTTTTTAGGAGCTAACATTCTGATGTAGGTTTCAAACATTCAAGTCAAATTTCAAGCATCAAAATCAACATCCAATCAATCCATTCATGCAAGATCAAGACCTTGGAGAGATGTGTTATATTTTAGTCCTTCAAGGATCTCAATTCAAGGGTTTGGTGAGTTGCAACATAGGAATTGTTCATTCATCATTCATTTCATTCACGTTTCATTTCATTTCAAGGTTTAATTACCAAAACGGGGTTTGACCAAGGAAAAACCCCATTCACAAAAAAAAAAAAAATTCCCTCTTGTGTGTGTTTTACAGATCTTAGGTTGAAGAAGGATTGAAGATCTATCAAAGGAGAAAAATTGCAAAAGTTGTCAAAGTTGCAAAGTTGTCAGCATTGTCATCAAGCCATGGAAACTCACTTTTAGGATTTAATTCTCATTTTTTTATTGTGAAACTGGGAGGAATCAAGATTGTAGACCAAGGAGAAGAGGACTGTAAAAGTAGATTTTCAACCCCTATAGCAAGACCCATTCACCCTTGGGTGAATGAATCCTAGGAGGACACTCAAAACAACCTTTTTGTGACAAGTGCATAAAATCATATCCTTCTCAGATTTGTTGAAACTTTCTAGATTATGTCATATTAAGGTTTAATTTAGATGTTTCATGTGTTGCATTGTATAATAGCATTCATTTGGTATTTTCATTCATCTCCCAAAAGTTCATTTCAAGCTAATTTACCTTGTCCTAAGTCATAAGGAAAATAGCAAGATCTCCATCAAGGCTGATTCGCCTAAGGCTTGAAAGTCAATCTTGCCCTAGGGGATCTCCTTTTCCTAATGAAATAAGGAAGGAAAGTGTAGGTGCATACACCCATTCAAAATCCATCACCCACATTTTCTCTCATTTCATTTTTGTTGAACCCAACATTGTACATCAAAATTTTGAATTTGGAGTCCATTCAAACCCTAGATCTAGGATTTGCATACTTTGCATTGCATTGCATTAGTTTGTATATAATTTAGGGTTGTTAATATTGCATTAGTTTTCATCTTATTTAGGGTTTTATTTTTTCATTTTGCATCCTTTAAAGTCTAAAAAATTCAAAAAAAATCATGCATATTACATTAATTTTGCATTGTACTTGCATATTAGTGTATGTTTAATCATTCACATTCACAAATTGAGTCAAAATTGCATTTCAAAAGTGTCTAATTGTTTATCATTTTTCATTCATTTCACTTGCATTTAGACATCAAAATTTGGAAAAATCAGTCACTAAAACCACAATTTATAGTCTGACATAGGAAACCCTAGCATTGAACCTCAAACTCATATTTAATTTTTTTCAACCCCTGTGCTGAGACCCATTCACCCTATGGTGAATCTATCCTTGTATAGGTACCTTTTCAAAATTTTGGATAGTGATTTTTCTTTTTTTTCTTCATTCTGATTTGCTATTAAATTTGAGTTTTAGTTTCAAAACAAAAAAAACTATTACTATTTATATTAAGTTCAATTGGTCAAATTGAGTGCATTGTTTGAAAATAAAAATTGGCATTAAAAGACATCATCTTAAAGGTTTTTGTATAGCATAATCAATAAATTATCTTGTTTAAAATTTGAAAATTGCTATCTCTTTACATACTTGCATTGCACTTCATATTCTAGGGTGTTTGATTGCATCTATCTAGTGCCTATTCTCCATTTTTGGTGCACTTAGGTTTGGTGAAACTTGTATGAGCTTCACAACCTGGTGTCTTATTACCAATACTATAGTGAGACATAGTTCAAGAATCATTCCATCCCGCGCTACTATACTCACTGTGGATCTTGAGTTTTCCAACTCTTTCACTCATAGTACATTGATACTAGTCAACCCACTATGGACCATAGCTTTGATACCTCATTTCCCATGACCACCCTACCCACAATCAATGTGACTGATGTTGACACAATGGTTGCTAATTTCCATCAAGAAGAACTAAAACAAATGGATGAAGATTTAGAAAAATTGCAAAACTTTGTGAGTTCTGAACACATTGTTGGTACTGCAATTCCTACCATAGATAACATGAGGAAAATGCTTGATAATGAACAAGCAATAGAGATTGTGTGTAGCCTAGCTCACATTATTGATAAACATGGCCCTACAATGACTAGTTGTGCTCAAACTTTTGGGTTCACTCAAAGTTAAGGTGGAAATTCAATTGGACTCCTTCCACAACTATGAGCTCTATTCCTACATACACTAATCCAACTGTTACAACAACTAAACAACTCACTAGATATTGATGTTAATACCACCTCACTTGTATTTCCACTAGGAATCCTTTAGCTTTGTGCATTCAAATCTCATATCTCCTAATCCATCTCCCCTCACAAATTTATAATTCACTTGCCCTCTGAATACATATACACCACCTTATTCACCTCCATCTCACAATGTTCACAAACAATGATCTCATCCTTGACCAACTCTTACAAAATGTTTCATCCATCCAACAACAAATTGCCACATTAAACCAAACTCAAAATGACCAACCTTCACAATATTTCAAACAAAACCCCTTATCCTTGGAGATATTGAGAGCACAAATGCCACAAGGCATAGAGATTCCCATATTTTAGAAATATAGTGGAAAAGGAGACCCTAATAACCATGTCTCGGCATATACAACCTTATGTAGTGACTTAATTTTTTAGGACAAGCTCTTGGCTAAAATTTCCCCTAGATCCTTGAAAGACATTTCCTTGGAGTGGTTTTTTTCTTTACCGAATAACTCAATTTGTTCATTCAATGAACTTGTTGATTCCTTTCTTAACCATTTCCAAGTGCACATGGGTCCCAAGATGACCTTAGCTGATTTAATACAATGTAAACAAAACAAAGATGAAAAGGTCACTAATTTCATTTCATGATACCAATTGTTTTACTCACAAGTCAACATTAAGTTTCTTGATGCTGACCTTCAAAGAATGTTCATAGAAAATTTGCATACCAATATTCAAGCTAAACTTGAGATGTTAAAGTTTCCCTCATTTACACACTTCTGCATGACCCTTCATGATTATCAAAATTTGGTTAGTCATCGTGAAGCAAAAACTCCTAACATTCCTGAAAAATTTGAAGTCGTGCCCCATAACAATTTCCAACCTTTCAAGAAACATTTAATAAGGTAATTTTATAAATAAATACACCTCAAACAAGTCAACATGTTAACACCCAAGTGACTGCTATAAAAACAACAAATCCATATCCATTTAGGGAAAGGAGTAGACAATTTACCCCTTAATCTGATACCCTCCACTCCATTATGTTGCAACTTATAAGTAAGAACTTCATTACCTTACCTCTTGTTAGAGCCATTGATACAAATAAGCCCTTACCTCCAAAATTTAACTCAAATTCCTTTCTCCGTTATCACTGAAAAAATGGATATGATACAAAGCAATGTAAGTGTCTCAAACATCGTGTACAAGACCTCATTGATTCTAATCACATCTAAATCGGTGGTGTTAATAATTAAGGAAAAAAGTTTGTTGCCAAACCCAACCAAAATTTGAAAATCTTTACCAACCCCCAAATCATAATATCTCTTTTGTGAAAGCTACCGATGCTAAGAACAATGTGATGAATGTTGAAAAAATTAAAGATACAAATAATGACAATATAAATGAAAATTAAGGAGACTTGGAATGTGTGGTCAACTTCATTGATGTTCAACCTCGTAAGGGCCAAAAAAAAATGCACCTTGACATTACTTTCTCACAAAATGAAATAATTAGACATGCACCCAATGGTCCTCTTTACATCACCAAAATAATCAATGACAAGCCTACTAATGGGATATTAATTGATCCCATTTGTGTAGAGAATGTGATTACCGAGGAATTCTTATTTGTGCATGAACTTTATCAAGATTCTTATGAACAACCGAGATCATGGATAAAAATGCATAATGGTTTTTCTTTCGCTATGATATAGGTTTGATCACTCTTCCTTTAAAAGTTTCAATAAAATAATTGAATGTCTCATTCTCCATCATCTCATCATCGGACCAATTTCATGTGAAGCTTGGTTACCCATGGCTACACTCCATGGATTTCACCTTGTTGGTAGTGCATAAATGGTTAAAGTTTCCATTTTGCAATGATATCTCTATTGTATACCATAGTGGCTTTAATCATGTGTCTTCCCATGGGAATTTCTCATTGGATTTCTTTTGGCCTAAACCTATGGAACCTATTAAGCCTCACAAAGATTTATTTTTCAAATCTTATCAAAATTTTAAGGTAAAGTGCATAGAAGAATTATCCCTTAGCAACATGCCTCAATCCATGATTGAGACTCCCATCACTGATGAAACCACAATTGAACCAAAATCCCTTCCAAGTAACCAAGACCAACCCATGACAAATCCTTTTCCTATTTCCTATAAAAGACCAAGAGATAACAATCTAAGTCCCATTGTGCCTCCAAAGATCAAACAAGTTTATAAAGCTAAAGTGGTTGAACAACCTCCCATGCTTCCTTCCGTTCCTCCCTTGCAGGAAGAAAAGAAACCTATGGTTGATAAACCCACTCCTACACAATCACAACTAGAAAATCACACAAAAAGAAACATAAATCCTAAAGAGTGTAGGCATAGATATTGCGCTATTGATTGTAGATTAAAAAAAGAGAATAGAACAAAAAATAAAGATCAAACACCAATTGAAGCAAAGCTTTATGATCCTCCACCTTCACCACAACAAGAAACTTCTATGGACATTGTCATTAGGCCTCCTATTCTGATTAACTTGGATGATGATGATAAGATGGCTAAAATTGATGAGGAAGTGCATGAGTTGAATTTATTATTTTCCTCTTCCATGAGCATAGAAGATAACAACCATGATGGTCCTCCTATAAAGAGTGACTCACCACATTTTGAACCTAGTGATGCTCCTAGTACAACACTTGTCATTGTCCCTTTGGCTAGTTATCTCCCTTCCGCATATGATGAACAAGATTGGGATGTAGATGACTTGCTATAGGTTGAATCACATGTGCCATTACTAGTATTGTATTTTTATTCATGTTATTTGTGATTGCATGTGTGTAATGTGATCCCCTATACAATTTTTCTTGGTGTGTCTTTATCTATTTGTGAGCCTACTTTGGATGACCCTTGTCACTCTGTTGGTGCAAGGATACAAAGGAAGTGAATTTGTTGTGACATTCTTCTATTTGTATCTACATTCTTCTATCTATTGTAGCCTTTATCCTTTGGTCTTGTGTTTTCCTTTTATGGATGATGTAAGGCATCAAGAAATTCAAATATCTTCCATGTTGACTCAAAAACTTCTCTTTGTTCTCTCTCTATGTGTCTTTCTTCCTTTGTGCCCATTGTTCCATGAGTCATTTGGGGAATGATGATGGTTTCGAGCTTGATTATATCACTACAACAATGATAAATGTTGACCCCATATCCATGGATCCCTTATGTGTTATCTTAGGATTGCATATGAGGGTAACCCTCCTTTCCATGATGTAGCTCTACTTAGAAACATATGTAATTATATAGTGCTTTCCGAATAAATCTATCATGTATTGGAATTTATTATGTCCTACTTTAAATTAATTGCTCACAACATGGTGTTTAGAAATTTCTTTAAAGTGGGGGCATACGTGTCCCCACTCATTGTTTGCTTCAAAGTGTAGTCTTCTCACTTTGTGTGATGTGTATTCTTGGTGGTGTCATTGGGTTTGATGTCCAAGTTCAAGATTGCGACCTTTCTGAGCATATGGCATTCCTCTTAGTGTTGATGCTACAAATTGCATTCCCTAAGTTGTGAATCTTTTATCCTTGACTAGTCCTCTCTTGGAGACATTAGGCATGATGTTCCCTAAGGTGAGACCTTTTATGAACTAAGAAAAACCCCTTTGAATATCCTATTGCATGTATCAAGGCCACCAAGCATAACACAACTTGCTTGCCAATGGAGCCTTTATTTTTTTCACGGCCACCAAGCATAACACAACTTTCTTTCCAGTGGATCCTTTATATTTTCCATGGCCACCAAGCATAATTTAACAACTTTCTTGCTAGTGGAGCCTTTTTCATGAGTTCCTAGCATAACACAACTTGCTAGCCTTGTGACCATTTTCTATGGCACCTTGTCAAAGTTATCAAGAGGTATAACTTTGGTATGGTTAATACATGGGAACCTGTAGACCTGACATGTATTTCCCATTAGCCACTTTTTGGGGCTCACCTAGTGGTAACAAATTTCACTAGCTTGTGTGAGTACATTTTGTTTCGATAGTGGACAATGGATTTTCACTTGTGAACATTTTTCAACAAACAGCAAAGGCTTGATCCCTACCAATTGGACAAATACTCGAGGCTTGATTCATCCCCTCTCTCTCCCTTCTCATTAAGTTTGGAATTTTATGTATGTGTATCTTGTCTTGCTATTGCATATTTCACATAGGCATGTGTCTCTTTGTTCCTTCATTGGTTTTCCATGAGAAATTATATCTTGGGGGCTTGATCATCCTCCTTGACATTTGTTATCTTATCCTTCTAATAGTTGTACAATCAGACCTCTCTTGACACTTGTTTGTCTACTTTAGTGTGAGTTTGAGTGTAGGGATCATCCTCTCACTAAAGTGGGGGCTAAATGTAGTGTCGAAAAATGTACTCCTTTACATTTTCACACTATGTTTGGGTCCCTTAATAAGTTGGACTTAATTAATGGTCCAATTGGCTCAATTATGCATCTACAAGCCTAATTAATTGCAATTTATGAAAGGGGAATCACAATTTAATTAATGTAATTATCATTTTTAACACCCCAAAATGAATAGGTCCTAGCAATTTAGGTCCGGGGCGAATGGGTCCCCTTTAGTTGCTTGATTCAATTTTTTAATATGTTTTTGGAAGATTTTTTATGATCCCAAATTCAATTTCAAATGTCAGATTGTAATGTTTAATTTTTGGGAAATTAGACTATATTTACTATTAACAATAATTAATAATTATTTTTATTATATATTTATTATTATAGTGAGATATAATATATTTAATATTATTACTATTTTTTTATATATTTAATAATTATCATAAATATATAATATATTATTTAAACTATATTTAATATTTTTAACTATTATTTAATAAATATTTGATATATTTTATTAATAATTTATATATATTATTAATAATTTATATTAAATTCAATATAAAATATTATCATAAATATTAAATATTAATTAATGTTTCTTGTGTGCAACCCACAAGGTAAGGTTTTGTATACTTTGGCTTGTGGGGTAAGAAACAAGATAATTATTGCCATTACTATATATTGATATATAATATATTTAGACTATTGTTTAATAATTATTAAAAATAATTTATTAATACTTAATATCTTTAACCATATTTAATATTTCATAATTTTTCATATTATTTAAAAATAATATGTTATCATAAATATTAACTATTTAATATAATAATGATTATTTTATCATATATTTAATATTTTTAAACTATTTATTACAATATATTAATGATTATTTTGTAATATATTTAAATAAAAATATAGACTATATTTACTATTAATAACAATTAATAATTATTTTTTATTATATATTTGCTTTTTATAATATAAGTTGCATTTAGAGGGTGCAATACCCTTAACACGAAGAGCCCAAAGAGCTAGATTTCATCAAATCAAAATAATAAGAAAATAAGTTACAACATATAAACTGGACATAGAGACAACACAATGATAGCAAAATAACAACCCACCAAAAGAAAATAGAAACCCCCCATCACCTAGCAATACCTTCTCATTCCTCCATGAGGAATTTCATCACATCTTCACCATCCAAACTATTGCAGGGGTCAAAATCAACAACCTTCTTGTTAACCTCATCCTTCAACACCATTGAAAAAGTGATAGTTGAGTGATGAATGACCTTGATAGTGAACTAGGTTAGTCTGTTAAGCTTTCTTTCCAACTTGCAAACACGAGCAAGTAGGTTGCCAGAGTCCTTATCCTTCACAACATCTGTCCTATTAGTCCTTTTGACTGAGCATGATGATTTAAGAAGTCCAAAGTGGACTCCTCCAGAATCATCTAGTTCAACTTTAGGAAGTGACTGGGTCTTTTTGTGTACTCCTTCATTTCCTCAACCATATCATGCTTGTTGTCCTCCCGAACTTTCCCTTGCTCTGAGCTGCTAGAGATGTCATCCACCAGGACCTCCAAACACTAGCTTGTTCCACCCTCCTGTCAACGCTCATGAACACCAAAATTTCCTCCTTGGATTCTTTGGAATGAGTGTCATCCTCATCATTATCTATGGGAGGTTCCTCGACATAGAATGTTATGCCTCTTTTCCCCTTCTTTTGATCAACCTTGGTTTTAGCAGGCATTTTCGCCCCTTTATTAATTGGTTTTCTTTAATTCACAAATCCCAATGATGGCCTTAGTTTGAGCCAGCCACACACTACCCTTCTTCTTTTTAGCGGGAGGCTTAGGTTTAGTATCAACAGCTGGTTGGGTGGGAGCGGGAGAGAGCTCCCTCTTGGAGCCCACAAAATAGCTAGGGAGGGTATTAAAGGGGAAGGATCAAAAGCTTGGAGTTCCTCAACACTGATAGTAGCTATGGGTTTTAGAGGACAAAGGGTAAGGTGAAAATGGTAGAGGTGAAGGATACGCCCTTGGTGGAGGGGTAAAGGAGGGGGTTTATCAAGATTCTTAGCAGTGAGTTTCATGGTTTCCTTAATCGAGCTTTCAAGGGAAGAAAGAAAAATATGGGAAGCTAATAAGCATCCTATAACTGAGATGATTCAACAATGATAAATGATAGAGATAAAAAACTTTAAAACAACCTTCTAAGGCGATATATTTCATTATAGCAAGGCACACTTAATCCCATGGTGTATGAAGTTTTCTCCAATTGAAACCCACATGGAGCTTAGTGGGTTGTTCATTCTCCCTAAATAAGGTCTAAGTAAACCCACAAAATTGGTTTACAATTCAAGTGAGGAAGGAAAATTGCAAAAAATGCCCCCATGGAGAAAATTTTGATTTTTAGGGGTTTAAACAAACTTTTGGTTCGAGCGAACCCAAAGGGTGTTCGCTCAAACCCCCCTTTGAGAAAATCTATTTAATCTTGGGTCCTACCATATTCCATATTTCCATTAATGAAAAAAAAAGGAAAACTTAGTGGAAAAGGGGTTTCACTCGAACCTTAGTTCAAGTGAACTCCCCTTTTCCCCCCTTCTCCCCCTCTGGCACCAAATTTCTACATAATTTTTCCCTTCAAATCTCGGGTTGAGGATGAAAATGGAGGAGACTTCATAGATCCAAATGGATGATGGTAGTCCTCAGAACGAGCTATCCAATGAATATATTTTTAATATGTTTTTGGTTTTATTATGTATTTGTCTTTTGGTTTGATTAAACATAGGTTTTTCACCGAAAATCAAGCTCTTTGTTCTGCACATGTGGAAAAATAGTAGATTATAAAAAAAAATTGAAAAATATTAGGGCACTAGATATTGAAGTCCTTGATCCAAAAAAAAAAATGAATTTTGATACATACAAAAAAAGATATGTTGTATACGGTTTGCCTATGTCTAAATTGTAATTGGTTTGACTTCAAAACTTGATTAAGGAAAAAATATTCAATAAAACACAATGAAACCAAATGAAAGTGCTAGATATCGTAGTTACAAATCTAAATTTGAAAAAAATAGAATTTTATCCTTCATGGAAAATAATTTCTGAAGTTATGTTGTATATGGTGAGCATCACTCCTTAAAAATGGTGTTTACTAAAAAAACTAGTTTTCGAAGGAGATGGAAAAAAAAGTACAATCTGATTCCAAAAAAATTGAAAAAAACATATTTAGAATCTACAGACAAAATATCACAAATCACTAGTGTAGACACCTAAATTTGGACACTTGATTTATCCAAATTTATCCCTTTTCATCTAAGCTTCCCCTTATCTGCATTAATTAATTAATATCACTATTATTTAATTAATCCCTCTAAAGTTCTTCTAATCCCTAAGGTATCTAGTTAAATAATTAAATACCTTCCCCTTTCATCAAATGAATAGAATAAATATGCCATTTATTTAGTTCCCTTTATGTCACATCCTCCATCATTTTTTATCTAATCCTAATCCATCTTCTAATCTCATCATTAGGGGTGTGCACATGCCTAATCCTTAATTAGGATGTGTCACATCCTCCAACTTTTGCAAGTTGGCTTCTAATCTCTCTTAGCCACCTAACCCTCATGTAATCATTCATTAACTAGCCTAATCAACCTCTCAAGAAATTTTTAATTCCTTTTATCCTTCCAAAGAATATTAAATTCTTTTGTCTCTTCCCCATATGATATTTGACTTGTCACATCAAGTCACATGTGAAACCTAACCCTCATCTAATTCTTCATTAATTAGTCTAATCAAGTACTTGCACAACCTTAATCACTTAATCAAGTCAACTCTATTAAATGCTTTCTCCTTTTGGACAAGGCATCTTCATTCCCCATGTGAATTTTTAATTCACATTTAATCCCCCAAGGCATTTAAAAGAATTTTAAATTCGTTCTCTCATCCCCATGAGAATATTTGAGGAATTTTTAATTCCCCACATGTCCTCTTACCCACATGGGGACAAGTACCTCCTTTATGAGGATATCTCGTCCAATCCCAAGGTACTATGTACCCCCTCCATGTCATGTACTATCCTTCCACCTCATGCACACATCACTCCTTTTAAGCCATATCACATGCCACATGTCAAGATGTGAGGGCTTGTGAGTTCTCAACTCACCTTAGCCCTACATCTTGATCTTGGTGGCTCAATCTTGACCATCCATTTCCCTTGGGATTTCTAAAATCTCTATAAATACCCCCTCTTTTCTCTCATTTTGGGGGACATCATGCATTGTAGCCAAACTCTTGCAAAATTTTCCTAGAATCCATACTTAGCTATTTTCATGCTTGCACCCACTTGCATCCATCTTCATATCACCATCTAGCTTGCATCTTGCCATCCAAGGATCATACAACACCAAAGATCGAAGGGCCAACCAAAGGATCGATTCGACACAAGGTAAAAGGTTTCATTTGTTGTTTTTGTTTTGTGTTGATTCCAACTAGGCTAATCTTGAGGTGTAGGTTGTTTTTGAAGGTATTTTGCATCACTTTGTTTGCTGCTCATTTTTACCACCCAAATTCGATCTATCACAACTAGTTTGCATCATCTTTAAATTCCTCACAGTTTAGCCACTATAGGTACCCAAAAGTGAAGATTTAGTTAGAAAAAATTAGTTTAGTGTCTAGTTTGGCCAAAAATTGTAAGTTACTAGTATTGTGGGATCACCCTTCTACAAACTATCCATGTCTTTCACCTTAATGTGCTTCTTAAGCTTCTTCCTAAAATAGGAAAGCCTCGTGGCTTTAGTAATAACATCTTCATTAATCTCAAAAGAAATACCTCTCACAATAACCCTTATGTTGCACCGAATGTTAGCAAACTTAGTAGAGAGTTTCTCATCATGCCCTTTTAAGTGCTCCATCAAGGGGGCTATACCACCTTCCACACAAATGTGCCAAACCAATGCATCTCGAAAAAAATACTCACAGGAGCCTGGTTTGATTCTCACATGGTCACCACCCATTTTCAAGCACAAAGAGGAGTGAATGGTAGCAAAGGTAAAAAAGAGGTTTTTTTCAAATTGTAGAAGGCCAATATACACAACAATCTTATCAAAGGGATAATTGTCATAAAAATATGCATATCTTGCCTAATTAAGGCTGTGAGATCTTCCCACGTACAATTAAGAATTTCTAAGGGACATAAGGGTAACAAAGCAATAACAAGTAGTGATGAAGCACTTTGAGGCGAAGTGAAGAGCCATCATGACCTTGGAAGCAATAATTATTGGGCCATAATTAAATAAAATTTTGAGAGGGTTACCAAATATTTTAGCTGCCCACATGTTCCAAATAAATAATGAACTCTCAAATTTGGGAGAAGCCTCGTATAAATGACAAGAAATCACATTAATCCCATGGGGAATCTAGCTAGGTAGAAAACACACCTCAGACCACATCCCCATAACCCAAATGTACCTATCCATCTCATCATACATTCTCCACATCATACCAAATACAAGGGTGAAAAGACAAGTTGTCCAACGCATGAAGGAGGTATTAGTCCTCATCATAAATGGTTAAGTTTCTTTTTCTCCTCAAGGATAAATCCTTGAACATTCAAGTGGAGGCCCAAAAAATTCCTCCAAAATTTTGAGGATTCCCAGGAAGATCCCAAATTAGCCGAGTCGACAACATGATTTCCTTCTTAGAAGGTGTGAGTTAACTTCATTCTTTCAAATTTATTGAACAAGGATTGTATATCAATCATAATATCCTTGATATTCCAACCCTAACAGTACTTGTTGATGGAGCCAATCATAAATTTGGAGTCTCCCTCCATGCGAAGATTTTTCATACCTAGAGTAACAACAATTTTGACTCCACTCAACAACGCTCTTGCCTCTGCTGTCATAACTCGGTTTAAATCCCAATACCACTAGCAAACCTAGCAATCATTTTTCCATTATGATCTCTAATGATGCCCCCAATACTAGCTAAGCTAGGATTTCCTTTTACAATACCATCAAAAATAAGTTTGTGCCAACCATTGGGGGGGTTTCCAAATGGTGTTTAGCCTAGCTAAGGCTTTAGAGTTGTCAAAGGAGTTGAGATCCAAGGTCTTGTTCTAGGAGTTAGCCATAGTGATTTCCAATGTAGAGAAAGGTTTGTCTAGAGGTTCTCAAACATAAAGGACATACTCTCTACAATTAATCTAAAGCAAATACTAAATACCTCCTTTGGTTTTTTTTCAACATTTCAGAATATCCTATTGTTTCTTTCCTTCCATAGACACCAACAAATCATGGGGGGGACCTGTCGCCAAATTTCTTTAGGTAGAGGGTGGTAATAGGGTTAGACCTAGTTATCCACAAATTTCTTAAGATATTCATTCATGGTCCAATTGATACCCAACTTTTACAATGCAAACTACCAAAATTCAACAACAAACAACTAATGGAGTAATAGGTGAGGGATAGAATCTTCATCACTTTTGCATAGCATACATCTGAACTAGGGATTTGAAATCCCCTTTTTCTTAAGTTGTCTTGTGTGAGGATCCTATTATGACTTGATTTCCACCAAAAGAAATTGATTTTTTGCTTAATATGCTAATTCCAAACATGTTTCCAAAGACTATATTATGAGTTCCTTGCAGAGACAGTAGACTACAAGCAAAATTTACCGAGAGATTACAATTGCTTTCCCTTGTCTAGTAGAATTCATCCTCCTAAGCAGGAATGAGTATTATAGTTAGAGAGAGTGTCTTGAAGAGTCTTAGCAAGATGCCTTAACTCCAAGGAGTGAGGGAAACAACTCTCTAACATCTTCCACCTCATTGAACCATGTTATCCACTAAAGTAGTCTATCACATTTTTTCCAAAAAAAGAAAAGCTAGGGGCCATCAAATTCCTAAAGTTATATTCATTGAGGGGTATTTCAAGCAACCAAGGGTCCTCCTAGAACTTAATTTTTGTACCATTGTTGAGTTTCCACCTTATCATAGAGTTCAACAACCTTTTGATTCTACAAATATTTTTTCATATTAAAGAACCATGCGGATGGTCATCTGAGAGATATCTTATTAGAGGGTTGTTATTAAGATACTTCACATTCATCAACGTGCACCAGTCCTTCCTATTCCTCAGCAAATCCTATCCAACCTTCACAAGAAGGGCGTTGTTAGTAGGTTGGATTTTTCTTATGCTAAGGCCACCACTATATTTAGGGAGACATATAGTATCCCAACTTAACAAAGCCAATTTCTTCTTTTTCTCCATACCTAACTAGAGAAAATTCCTTTGTATTCTTTCAAATTTCTCTGAAATATATCTAGAAATTTTAAAAATGGATATAAAGTTCACATGGATACCTTAAAGAGCAACAGTCAGAAGTTGCAACTTACTAGCATGGCTCGGGATGAAGCCCTTCCATCTAGCCAATTTATTTTGGATTCTTTCTAATATCAAGTTCCAAAATCTAGGGGTGACTTCCTTAGTTGTGAGAGGGAGGCCAAGGTACACTAAAAGGAGGGAAGAACTTATAGCCCATAACAAGAATCACTCTTTCTTGAAGGGCTTGGGCACTATTGAAGAATAGATCATGCTCTTATTGTATTTTATGCATTGATTAGAGTTGGAGGCATAATTATTTAGGCAATCCTTCCATTTCCTGGCTTCCACCACCAAAGATTTTCCAAAGAGGATGGTGTCATCCAAAAAATTTTGAATAGTTGAAGGTTCAAGGGAAGTTGCAGGTTTGACTCCTTTAATAATACCATTCATTAACATTCTTGAAATATTATGGCTCAAGACATCAACAACCATAATACAGAGATAGCGAGAAAGGGGATCTCCCTGTCTTATCCCTTTTCTAGAATTAAAGAATCCATGTGGAACCCCATTAACTAGAATAAAATACTTGAACACAGATATGCATTCAAAAGGGTATGTCCAAGATCATCATGGAAAAAATAGGCCCTTAAGTGGCAAAAAATTCAAAAAAATCATAGTTAGGCAACTTGACGTAAAAAATTGAATAAGTTATCTATATTATTTCAAAAATATGTAAGAATAGAATTTGTAGCAAATTGAATTTAGTTTCTAAACTACTAGGTTTAGTTTTTTTTTTTTAAAATCTATTTGGTGAAAATTTGAAATTTCAATGCAATAGTACTTAAATTTTAGGGAAAAAATAATAAGTAGGGTCTAACCACCCTAACCACAATAAAATGATAATATTTTTTATAATATTTTAGATATAAGTAGAGGACTCATGTCCGGATGTGATGCATATTTTTGTAATTTTTTCCAAGTAAATAATTAATTATGATTTTTCATTACAAATTTTAAAAATATAAAAACTCTGCCTAACCACCTTAACGTAAAAACTTTATGAAATTCATTTTTGTTTTAATCCTATAGTATGTAAAGCATAGAATGTATGTTTGATTCAAAAATATGATCTGGATTTGAAAGCTATATATGATTTTCAAATCAATGACTTTAGTCATAATTCAAATAGAAATGAATAATAATTATTTATTAAATTCAAAATAAAGCATAATTTATATTGGTGGAAAGCTAAGAATCTCCTTTAAAAACCATTTTCGTTTCATTAATTTTGGGTAAAAAAAATTCATCAACCACATACCCTACAAATACCCATCATATCGCCACTTTTTGGCCCATCATGATCCTGCACATACCCAAAAATGAGATTAGCAATAGTTTGATTGAAGCTAAACCTAGCTAACACTTTGAGTAGAAAAATCCACAGCACTTTGTCATATGCCTTGGAAGTGTCAAGTTTGAAATACATATCATAATTATTACATCTATCCATGGAGTGAAGGATTTCATGTGTGGAAATGGCATCATACATAAAGTGGCAACCTGGGACAAAACCTTTTTGGTAGGGACTAATCATTTTTTCAAGAAAAGGTTTTAGGTAATTGACAGGGATTTTAGAGAAGATTATATAAATGGTGTTACACAAGCTAATGGGTATAAAGTCATCCATGGTCTAAGGGTCTTCATTTTTGGGAATAAGGTCCAAAAAGGTATGGCTCAATTGTTTTAGAAGTTTATCCGACCTGAAAAAGTCTTTGACAATAAGGAATATATCTTCTCCCATAATCTCCCAATACTCTTGAAAGAAGGTTGGAGGAAAACCATTCGATCTAGGGGCCTTGAAGGCTCCCATGCTAAAAATAGTCATCCTAACTCCCTCAGGAGTGATAGACCTGAGAATAGTGTCTTTTCCAAGTTGGTTAAGGTAGGCAGAATGTCATTCAATAATTGGTCATCAAAAGCTGAGTTAGGAACAACATTAGGCTTAGAAAAGTATTGTTAAAAATACCTAGAGGCCAATTGACCAATCTAAGCAGTTGCGGTTTCCACCCCCAAATCATCCTTCAACTTCCTTATTTGATTCATTTTCCTATGTTTGAGAGAAAAGATGTGGAAGAAGAGTTGTAGTATCCTTCTTTCAACCATTAAATTCTAGAATTTTATTTTCATAATATTTCTTCCTTTTTTAGGGTTTTATCCCATTCAATGTGGTAACCCTTCTCCTCATGGTAGGTTTTTTCACTAATATCCCCATTTTCCATTTTGGTTTGGGCCTCTTTAATTTTAACTATGAGATATCTTTTCTAGTGGAAGACTTCCCCAAAAACCCACTTGTTCCAGCCTTTCACCATATTTTTGATATACTTAAGTTTTTGAAAAACTCTAAACATGGGAGAGCCATGAATAGGGACATTCCACCATTTAGCAAAAAATTATTTTTAAAGTCTATATGAGAGCTCCATATTATCTCATAACGGAATGGGAAGGGTCCAACAGGAGGATGTTCATTCAAAATGAGCAGGAGAGAGTTGTGATAAAAAACAGTCCAGGGGAAAGCCTACAAATTGGAGCTAAGGAGAGCAACCTAGTTAGAGGAGAACAAGAACTACTTAAGCCTAACCAATATAAGGTTACCTCCTAGTCTCTTGTTCATCCAAGTATATTTTTGACCTTGTAAATCCATATCCACAAGCACAATAGTACTTAAAAGTTTTTCCAAGTCTGCCATGCTATCAAACTAATTCATAAGACCCCCACATTTTTTGGAGGGGTATAAAGGAGAGTTGAAGTACCCCACAAGCAACCAAGAGACTCTTTATTATTCTAAATCCAATTAGTAATTTCAAGCCATAGACTTTTCCTAGCATTCCTCACATTAGGGGCATAAATATTGATTAGAATCCAAGTTACAGATGCAAAATGGGTGAAATGAACCCCCAAGCTATTCTTTGTTTGAAATAGTTCATATCCATTTAGTCTGTTTGGATTCCACATTATAGCAAGGCCTCCTGAGGCCCCATCAACATCACTAAAAGAAAAGTGAGCACTAGGCCAAATACTTTTAGCAATGAGTTCAAAATTAGCTTTTTTCATTTTAACTTCTTGTAGTAACAATTTATCAAGCTTGTGCTCCTAAACATAGTTTTTTAGGGCCAGCTGTTTATGAGGGCTATTGACCCCTCTTATATTCCAGGAAAGAACTTTCATTTTGACATCTTCTTTGAGGATGCTTCCAACATCCCCTAATTTCCAATAGCCATCTCTTTGGTAATTTCTCTGTTTCTAGTTTGTCTCTAATTGGGTCTAATAGGTCAAATGGTTTCAACACTAGGATCAACTTTCCTTTGTTTTCCCTTTTTCTTTGGAGTTAACTATCCATCCTCTTTATTGGTTTAGCTATTAGTCTAAGATTTGAAAGTTGTATTTTTCAATAGGGTTTCAGAGGATTCTCCATCCATAACAACTTTAGGTATTTCTCCCTCTTCTAGATCTTTAGTCAGCTCCTAGGTAACTAGGAGGTTTGGTAAATCTGAGGTGGGATTTTTAGCCTCCTTACAACCTTATGGCTATAGGACCATATGGTAGGTTTTTCAAGGGAGTCTTGGTCAAAAGAGGGTTATCTAAAGGTTTGATGAGTGAGGTCACAATGAGGTTTGTGGCAAGGGATTCAAGAATATTTAAAATCCCAAATTTGAAAGGATAGTTGGTTGTGATCTTATCCACAAGAGAATCAACATTAATGGGTTTTTTATGGCTTATCATAGAGGACTTGTAGTCAGAGATGAGGTGCCCAGGTTTAGAACATTTCTGGAAAAACAACTATAGCATTTTCATAGTGTACTAGTTGGTTCCATGACCCAAACTTAGAACTCAAAGTCATTGAGTTGGGTAAGGTTTTATTCATTAACATGAAAGCATGCAAAGACTAACATGGACCTCAATTACGTGATGATGTCGAATGTAATGAAGTGGCCCATTGAATAACCAATACATTGAAATACTAACTCATCCTAGTATTCCAGCGACAAACACGACAGTCAAACCCAAATAGGAGTAGATTTGTCAAGGTCAATAGTAGGATCAAAGCCTGATTTCCAGTGACAAAGAGACATGCTATACTTCTTGTAAACCGATGGACCCAAATACAAAATGTATAGAGAAAATCTTCAGGAGTAGTAAACTTAGAGAGGAACATTCCTCCAACCATAACACAAACTTCAACACTACCTTTTAGGCACTATTTGGCTATAGTCCATCTCTGGACCATATCAATGGTTGGGCAGAAAGAGAATTTTTTTCCCACAATGAAGTTCTCCATAGATGAAACTATTCTATCAATGGTGGAATTTGGAAGAGATATTTTAGTACCAAATATAGAGTCCACAATTTCAAGTCGAGAATGAGATTTAACAATAGGACTTTGAGAAGAGTTGAGTAAGACATCGTTCCAACCCTTGGACTCTGGGAAGATAGGAATCATGGGCACTGCCATAAATCCCACAAAAGGAGGAGGGACCACCAAGGAAGGTGGAAGTGCATGTACAAAAAGCAGAGTGGAATCAGGGGGGGATAGTGGGGGGACTGTGGGGTACCCTAAGGAAGCATCCACCATGCGCGTAGGTCGTTCAAACCAGCAAAGCGGGAGTGTCATTGAACCTTAGTATTAAATGAGAAATATATTTAACATTAATATTAAATATTATTTTTTATATTTAATAATTTTCACAAAAATATATAATCTATTATTTAAACAATATTTAATATTTTTAACTATTATTTAATAAATACTAGATATTGTTACTTAATTATTTTTTTAATTTTTTTTATACGTAATACACAACCGAAGCTGCATGCTTTTATATTAATCTGATCAAAAATTACATCGAGTCAACCCATCACCATGATGGGGTGATCCCACAATATTGGTTTACAATTTTTGGCCAAACTGGACACTGAAATAATTTGTTTTAACTAAATCTTCACTTTTGGGCACCTATAGCGGCTAAACCGTGAGGAATTTGAAGATGATACAAACTAGAGTTTCATGACATTTTATCTATAGATTCTAAATATATTTTTTTCAAAATTTTTGGAATCATACCACACAGAGCAAGGTCAAGAGGGGATAGTGGGGGGACTGTGGGGTACCCTATGGAAGCATCCACCATGCGCGCAGGCAGTTCAAACCAGCAAAGCGGGAGTGTCGTTGAACCTTAGTATTAAATGAGAAATATATTTAACATTAATATTAAATATTATTTTTTATATTTAATAATTATCACAAAAATATATAATCTATTATTTAAACAATATTTAATATTTTTAACTATTATTTAATAAATACTAGATCTTGTTACTTAATTGTTTTTTTAATTTTTTTATACGTAATACACAATTGAAGCTACATGCTTTTATATTAATCTAATAAAAAATTACATCAAGTCAGCCCATCACCATGATGGGTCCAAAATACAAAATAAAAATTTGGCATTGAGCCAGCAAGATTTTCCCTATTTACCTTGGTATTTACATAGAATTTAACATGGGAAACATAAAACAAATTAAAATCCCTCCTCCATCAGACCATTAAACATCTTCATAGAAGTAGCCAAAGCCCACCAGTTTTGCAAAGGCATGGCATCATTGTAAACCAACGACCTCGTCCAACCCCAGTGACCGACATAGGAAATTATATCCTATGGAGACCCATCTCCTATGTCATTGTAGCTCATCGCCTTTCAAATCTAGGATGAATGGATGCCACTCAACCTCGACACCCCGCTAGAACATGCATGCCATGTTGTCTAGCCATAGGAGTTTGACTTTTGGTATAGCTACTACTACTGTGTCAATGTCCCCAACCAAAATCAAACCTTTGAACACCATTCACAACAACAACATGCATCTTTCCCCCGACAGACTCAAGTCTAGAAGTGAAGCTAGGAACCAGGAGGAAATGTCTGAATTTTCCCTGGTTCATCTGTTTGAGAAATAATAGACCTTCCCAAGCACCATTCTTACTACCTCTAGACTACTTAATAATTTAAATTATTCAATATAAAATATTATCATAAATTTTTAAAAATGAAATATGAAAGATTTTAACATTTTTTAATCCTACTATTTTGACACTAAATTCATGGTAACACTTGTTTATGGACACGTGTCTATAAGTTGGGAAGGAAAGTGCAATTTGGAATAGTTTAAAATATAAGGACTATAATATAATAATAAACTATATTATTATTTATATAGATTATATTATTATATAGATTGTTTATTATTATTATATAATATATAATATATTATCACATTAAATGAACCATAATTTAGTATTTTATTATAAATATATTTATTTATGATTTATTATATCATAAATTATTTTAATAATAATAATAATAATTTATTATAATATATAATAATATAAATAATAATAATAATAAATATTATATAAGGATTATAACATATATAGTATTATTTATTATATAAATATATTATTAATATTAATATATAATATTTTACAATTATGTTAATATTAATACATTATTAATAAATTTAAATATAAATGAATTTATTGAAAAAATAAACAGTTGGAAAAGCATGTATTAAATTATATAATATTATTTTGCTCATAAATATATTTAAAAAATAAATAAAAATAAAAGAGGGCTTCCATGACTAGAGGAAGATATTAATATTAATTAAATCATAACTTAATGTTTTATTTAATAATAATATAAAATATAAAATATTATTTATTATAATAAATACTATTTTTAAAAGAGAGTTTGTTGTTAAGAAGAAATATGTAGGTGACAGCTTGTGACTTCTTCCCTACACAATAGTAGAAATTTATGTTGCATGGGGAGTTTTCCTTAAAAAACTCACATGTTTATATATTTGAAACTAAATATATAATCTCATCTACTTTTAAAAAATTCCAACTTTAAATCGTGGGAAGGTACAAATATAATTTGAATTTTAAGCAATTTTTAATTATTACATGTCCTTCTAAAGAATTATTAAATGTACCATATAGCCCTCTATTAGTACATGGAACATTTAAAACTCCAATATTTTATTATTTGAAAAGTATTTGCTAATATATAATACAAATAAACCACAAATATTTTATTATTTGAAAAGTATTGGCTAGTACCCAACACATTTAAACCATGAGAATGAAAATTTTGACAATTGAAATTATAGAGTTTTGGGTGAACTGAAGGTGTGCAAGTGAAGCTTCCTGAAATGAATGAAACCGTAACAATTTTCTGCATTTTTTTTGCATTTCTTGAGCCCTTTTTGTCGATTATGTGCATGAATCCTTCTCGGGATTCATCTATCGTTGCCTCGGCCTCCTGTGCTGAGTGGATTAAGGACGATGAGGAGTATAAAAAATAGATAATGTGTTTAAAGTCTATGGCTAGGTGAACAGTGGTGTCTAAAATGAATAGTTCTAGGGATTTTACCATGGTTTTTGATGATTGGGAGGAGAATATAGCTATGGAGGGAGAAAAGAATGCAAATCTAGGTACAAATACAAATGAAACGGATGACTTGAAGACTAAGGCTACCTATCAAATTGTTGAAAGAGAAGAAAGGAGGCTAGAAGATTCAAATGAGGAGCAAGGTAAAACCCTAGAGTTTCAACTCCCTGATGAAGTTGTAGATCTCATTGTTGAACACCAAAGTAAAACTATTTTTTTGTATTTTTTGAGGGGAATTTCTCTAGAATCATAATTTTACAAACATGGCCAGAATAAACTGGGAAAATAGGGGTTGGGTGACTGAAACAATAAGGGGGTTAGGAAAAGGATATGTCTTTTGTATGTTTAAATCAACAAAGCATGCCTAGGCGGTGTTGCAGTATGGAACATGGATTATTTGTGGATAGGTTTGCTACCTCCAAGCTTGGACATTTGACTTCCACCCTGAAGGTCCTTCTTGCTCATGTTACCCAATGTGGTTGGAATTGCCCTTTTTCAATTTAGTTTTCAGTCCATATCTTAAGGATATTGTGACACAACTAGGTAAAGTTATTTGGTGCAAACAAAGTTCTGATAAGTTTGCTAGTCTAAGAGTTCATCCACGAGTTTGTGTTGAAGTAGATTTGAACAAACCTCTGCTAGACTATATTAAATTATATGGCCCTAGTTTTGAAATTAATCAACCAATAGTTTATGTAAATAATCCCAATGTATGTTTCTCTATTGACAAGAGGGTCATTTGATATGAGATTGCCCCATTAGGAAAAATAGGTCTTCCTTCTCTTCTTCACAAGCCCATCCAACCAAGGTTGTCTCCAGTTCTGCCTTACAGTCCAAGCCAATTATTAACACTTCTCTACCTACGTCTCATCAAATGGATAGTAGTATTCCCTCTTCAAGTCCTCACACCCCTTCTAAGCCTCTTGAGATAGCCAATGTTTCTTATAAAGATGTTGTGATGAGTGATGATTGGAAAACTGTCTAAAAATGAAGAGAACCTCCTTCCCCTTCCTCAAATTCTCATTCCCCTCATTTTGAACCTGCTGCTCTAATTTCCACCAAGTTGTCAAAATCTCCTAGAAGATCTTTGTCTCCTCCTAATTCTAGACAATGTTCTAGATCTCCTCTTGGTGGTTCAATTGAGAAATCGATCAATGATCAAGAAGTTCCTATCTTTAATCACTTTGGAGTTTTTCCACAAGAGGGAGACGAATCTCTTGATGTTTCTCCATGAAGTTCAAAATTTTATCTTGGAATGTGAGAGGGCTTTCCCACCCTCATTGCAAATTTAAAGTCAACAACACTCTTGAAAAATGGAAACCAGATGTGCTTTTGTTATTGGCAATGAACATATAGATATGTCTCTTTTCAATCTATGAAAGGATGCTCTTTTTGTTCATACCTTCCATAAAGCAAGTAGCGGTGGAGCTGTTCTTAGTTTGTCCCCTTCAATTTCCAAATATTTCATTGATAAGGGTGAGGACCCATCCCATTATTTTCTCTAGGCCCTCACCCTTATCAATGGACATCCCCTTGGGTTCTATTCAATATATGCTCCTAATAATCCAGGAGAAAGAGTTTCCCTTTGGGACTGGATGTCCAAGAACCTTCCTATTGCTAATTGGGTGTTGGGAAGGGATTTTAACATAGTAGAGCATCATGAGGATCGTAGTTGGTTAAGTCATTTTAAGCTCAGTCTGGAAGAATTTGAAAAATGGATTTATTGTAGAAATGTGCTTGGAGCGGTTGATCCTATCCATAACAAATTCTCTTGTCAGTGTGATTCCACAATAGTGGTTTACAATTTTTGGCCAAATTGGACACTGAAATTATTATTTTTAACTAAATCTTCACTCTCAAGCACCTATAGCGGCTAAACCGTGAGGAATTGGAAGATGATGCAAACTAGAGAACTTTTCGTGACATTTTTTTTGTAGATTCTAAATATATTTTTTCAATTTTTTTGGAATTAGATTGCACTTCTTTTTCCATCTCCCTCAAAAACTAGTTTTTTTCGGAAAACAACATTTTTAAAAAGTGACGCTCACCGTATAATGCATATCTTTTTTTCCATGAAGGATAAAATTCTAATTCTTTTGAATTTAGATTTTTAACTTTGATATCTAGTGCTTCCACTTGGTTAGATATTTTTTATTGAATATTTTTCTTTAATCAAGTTTTGAAGTCAAACCAATTACAATTCACATAGTGCGACCGTATAATGCATAACTTTTTTTGTATGCATTGAAATTCTTTTTTTTTTGTTGGATCAAGGACTTCAATATCTTGTGCACTTATATTTTAATTTTTTTTTTTTATAATCTCCTATTTTTCCACATGTGCAGAACAAAGAGCTTGATTATCGATGAAAAACCTACATTCGCAAGAAATTAAAAATAAATATAATAATAAAACTAAATTTATTTAAAATTATACTTTCTAGGAAGCTTATAATAAGGACTGCATACTTACAAAAATTAAATTTTAAATGAATTCATTTGATCCCCCAAAAGGTAAATCTAAAGTAGTTTTTTATCAGCATTTTGATAGGTGTAAAGGAGACTCTGTTATAGGTATGCTTTAAATCTAGCAGGGTTCTATCCAAGGGGGTTTGATCTAAGGTAGTTTGATCAAACCCTCTTCAATTGGAATGCTTTAAATGGAACTTTTTAAGGCTTAAATCATTATATTTTCTAAAAATATGTGATTTCAGCAAAAATCAGAATCTTTGAGAAATTGTAAACCAGCTTTGTGGGATCACCCGTGCCAAAAATTGGTTCACTTGGTCTAATTGCAGACCAAGTAATGAGAGGAAGTTGAGGAGATTGGATTGTTTTTACTTATCTGACAATTTAGAGTTGGATAAGTTGTCTCAATATTTTTGGGTGCTAGTGGACTATTCTACAACTTTATCTGATCATTTTCCAATTGTTTGTTCAATTTCTTCTTCTAAGAGTACTGATACCAAGTCTTCTCAACTCCCTTTCAAGCTGAATATTTCTCATCTTAAAATAAAGAATGTGTTTCAGCCTTAGTTAGGATTTGGAACTCTATACCCAAACCTCATGAAGGGGAGTCATGGGTGAGATGGTGGATTTCTACTATAGAACAATGTGTGGAGTTTCTTTGTTCATTCGGAGGAAGAATGGATTAGAAACGTAAACTCTGTGAGAAATCTCTCCAAGGTCAGTTAGAGCTTGCTAAAACTAAACTTAATCTTGATCCACATGATGAGTCTCTTCAAAAACATATTGTTGTTATAGAAGCTCAACTACAAAAACTTGACCATTATAGAGGTCAGGGTGCCAAAATTATAGCTAGAATTCAATGGATCAAGGAAGGGAACAAGGGGTCTAAGTATTTCTTCAATCATCTTAACTATAAACATAAAAAAGAGAAAATTGAAGCTATAAAGGATGAAAATGGGTATCATACTTCCAAGGTTGAAATCATTAATTTGTTTCATAATTTTTATGAAAGGCTATTTAGAGAAGACACTAAGTGGACTGACATTCAACATAAATTGGAGGACAATCTACAAGAATTTATTCCAAATATGATTGATCCTAGCTATAGAAAATATTTAGATCAAATCCTCTCTTTGGAAGAAATTGAGCATGCCTTGTTTTCCATGAAACCATAAAAAAGTCCTGGCTTTGATGGTCTTCCTGCTAAATTTCATCAAACTATGTGGAAGCATATTAAGGATGATTTTTATATGTTATATTTGGAAGCTTTTAATAATGGCTCCTTAGGTCTTGTTATCAACAAAGGTATAATTAAACTTATTCCTAAGGTTAAGAATGAGGATAACATTGTTGGTTGGCATCCAATCACTCTTCTAAACACTTCATATAAAATTATTGCAAAGGCTTTCACAATCATAATTCAACCCATTGTACAAATGATTGTGATGCCCGAACAAACAAGGTTTTTAAAAGGGAGATATATTCTTGATAACCTTATGTTGGCTTTGGAGACTATGGAATGGGCACAACAATCAAGACAAAATGCTTTGATAGTCAAGTTAGATTTTGACAAAGCTTAATATGATAGAATCTGTTGGAGCTTTATCCTCAAAATGCTTCAATGGATCATGGGTTTTGGTCCTAAAATTCTAAAGCATGTTCAAATGTTGTTCCAAGATGCTAATGCTCATTTGATTATTAATAAGAATATGTTAGACTCCTTTGTTTTACAACGTTCCATAAGGCAGGGATGTCCCCTTTCTCCCTTTTTGTATGTTATTATAGCTGATGCCTTGGGTTATTTTCTATATAAAGCTCATCAAAGGGATTTCTATCCCTCAAGAAAAGATGGTCATTAATTCCCATTTTGCAGATGGTCCAGTATGTTATTCTTGCATAATTCTAAGGAAGAGGTGAACAATGCTTTGGGAATGGTTAAGTTGTATTGTGAGGTGTCTGGTTCTCTTATTGCCCACAATAAAACTAAATTTTTAATGACTCAGCCTTATTCTAATTCTCAATGCATACCGAAAGAATGGAGGCAAATCAAACATGGTGAGATAACTAGATATTTGGGTATTCCCTTTGGTTTGTGAGTTTCTCTTTCTAAAATGTGGACTTGGTTTTTAAACAAAATTATGTATAAGTTGTTCACTTTTGGTAATAAATTTTTGTCTTTGGCTGGAAAGATTCAAGTGGCCAATAAAATTCTCATTGCTTCCCATTTGTACTATTCTTCTTATTGGATGCCTTCCAAGCAAGGCTATGAGAAACTCAACAAAATAATTCGTAGATTTTTTTGGTCCAGATGGGATGGTAATGGCGGTTTTATAGCTTCTTCATGGTCTCACTGTATTTAGCCAAAACATAAAGGTGGATTTGGACTTATCAATCCTCAAACCCAAGGTGCCTTGCTGCAAAATGGATTATTAGAGCTGTCGGTGGAGATAAACCATGGAAGGTGTTAGTTCGTCAATGAATTATGGATGCTTCTATAAAGAAGAAGTGGCAACCTGGGTTCGCTAGCTTGATAAATTTCTTTTTCCCTCTTCTTTTAGAATCAAAGCTTCTTTTCCTCTTCAATCTATTTGGAAAGCATGGCAAAAAGTTAGCAAATTTTTACATTGGAATGGTTCTTCCTTGCAAACTGGGTTTAACTTTGTTTCGATGTCCATTTGGTGGAATAAAATAATCATGTATCATGATCAACCATTAGCTTTACGTTTCCCAAGACAAGCTTACTATTTTTTTTAAAAGGGCATTAGATATTTTAAAGATCTTTGGGATTTTGATCTTTTTGACTAGGCTCCTTGGAACAAAATTAAAGAGCAGTATGGGTTGAGTTATAGTTATGAACCATTCATCCTTTTTATTAAATCTCTTGTGCCGGTGGATCTAACTATGAAGTTTTGTACTTCAAGGGATTGTTAGTTTTTTAGAGATTGGAAATGGTTATCTTACCGTCATTTCAATAATTTTTCTTTAAAACACATATATTTGAAGTTGCTGCCTAGTTGCAATATTGCTACTTGTTTGAACCAAAAGTGGAAATGCAGATTTAGCACCAAATTTTGGTGTAAATTAAGTGCTCAGATATGGCGTTCTAAAGTTGATTTTGATTCACAGGTGTTGGTTTGGAAGATATTGCATTGCAAGCTTCCTATGGGGGATAGATTAAAGTGCATTATGGTTCAACCAGCAAATTGTCTTTTTTGTAAGGGTGTGGAAAGTTTGAAGCACATGTTTTGGGATTGTGTATATGTTAAAAGGCTCTGGTTTTCAGTTTTTAAAGATTTATCAACTATTTTTAATCATGATTTGACTTGGAAAGAGGTTGTTTTTGGTTTTGGCATGCAAAAAGATGTGATTGCTAATTCTATTAGACATGTTTGGAAAAATATATGGAAAAATAGGTGTGTTGCTATGTTTTCTAGTAACTTTTATCAGGTTGTTGGGACTTTACGGCTTTACTCTGACATGTATCTTTAGGTGGTTGTTCTTTTCTCGCAGATTTGGGTTATATGTAAGAAGAATGAGCGGGCTAAACATAAGTTATAGCAAATTAAAGAGCAAATAGTGAAGTTTTAGTTGGACAATAAGATTGAGCATTGTAAAAATATTATATAGTTTTTGTAATTTGTCTTTTTGTGATTGTATCTTATGGTTGATGTCTTGTACAACCTTTGATATTGTCACTCGGATTTTGTAAGGCTAGTTTTGTCTAGCTGGTTTTTTGGCTAGTTTGGATTTCAACTACTGCTAGTAGCTCTATTCTTGTAATTCTTGTGCTTTGTTTAATTTTTTTTTTTAAACACACATTTAAACCATCAATATTTTATTATTAAAAATTTTGTATTTTTTCAAACGATGTGAAAGCTACAAAAATGACTTAAACCTCTTCAACAAATCAAATTGTCAATAATTAATTTTTCAAATAATTTTTATTAAAAAATTTACATCTTAACCATTGATAAGATCTGAAAACACAAATATTTGTCCTATACTAAAAAAAATCTTGCACTTCATTGTTAACACTAAAATGATAGTGAATTGTTACCATTCACTATCAACAGATACAAAGAGTATTTGTCCAAGATAGTTCCTTCTGTAAAAACAGAATCCATTACTAAAATGGCCAATAGAATCTTTTAACGTGAGCTCAAATTCACAAACATTAAATTTGAATTCCTCCTCGCACATTGAAAAAGCAAGAGGGAGTATAGATAACTGTTCCAAATTTCACCCGTCTATCGTATATTGAACCGCGCTTGTTTGTTGTCGCTTCTTCCAAGATCAGCAGTGCTTACAAGTTTATCAGGACAAGGAAGGTAAGAGTACGAACCAGTACGTTACGTACCTTGTTGCATTCAACTTTTACATTTACAGAAAGTTGAAACTTATCCTGCACAAACATTCAATGCTTGCGACTCACGTCGTCTGCATGTTTCATCACGTCGTTTGCATGTTTCCATAATTTTGCAGCTTTGGATGGGATGGGCACTCCATTCCTGCTTTACTTGAATCCTACACTCTACTCTCTCGTCGTTATCGATATGGACAAAATATGAGCGACATTACTTATGTATTTGTCTGCGCTTCTCTATTCAATATTATTGTTATCGATATTGCCCAGTAAGTAATGACCGACTTTTATATATATATATTATTTGGGTCAGTGCATTATGATAGAGACGGTGGCGGTGGGTTTACTCACTGCCATTGCTACACCCAACACAACTGCTACAATTTTTTGCGCTGTTAAAAGCTCAAAGATCGCACCTCAAACATGGGTAATTTATACAATTTAATATCTTTAATGCCCATGTTACCGAGGCCAGTGCAATCTTTCCTTTCTGAGTCCCATGTTGTTAAAGGCTGCGCCCTTGTGCCTCTTTCCGACAGGCATAGGCCAATACCTTGGTTAGGGGGAAATAACGGCTCGGTTTCTCATGGGAATCTGATGAATCGATCAAAAGTTGTTTACATTTACATGTGTATATAAAACTGAATTATTCTCGGGAGATGGATAATAGATAGATTTAGAAACTTTATGAGGAAGTTACATTGGGAGGAAGATCTTAAGCCGGCAGCACAGTCCAGGTCGCCCCCACCATTAAATGCTGGCATATTTACGACAGCTGTTTATGCATTAGAGGTTAGAAGGGTGCAGATTCATTCCAAACTGTTTTGAATCAGTGGGCGCCAGCCATTAAAGCCACTTGCCATTCCAATTCGTTTAATGTTTTTTAAATGTGGGCGATGAAAGATGTGCAGCACTATGTTTTGAGAAATTGCGAAACAGATCATCTCAGTATGTAAGTTTCAAATTGACACACCTAATTTGTGTGTATACCGAATCTTGAACTGGTAATGTCTAAAATATTGGAGTTAAGTATTATATTGTTTCTAAGGGATTAGGTATTAGTATTAAATGGTTTATATATTTGTTTGAGTTATTTATAGAGTGGTTATTATCAAAGGAGTATTATATTCAAATAAATGATATAAAAAAAATTATAATAGAAGGTTATTATTAATTTAAACATATAATTGTATTATAGAGAGGATGTAGTGGATTGTTTTGGATAAGGGTTAATCCACTCAAAAGTTTTGTCTAAGAGAAGATAAGGAATGACCAATCTACACTCAAAGTTCTCAATCACAAGAGGCATAACTATCCCCAACTAAATGACAAAATCACAATTTTATCAATGTCGATGGCAAGGGAGCCAACTAGGAAACTCAACAATCTTGCCTCACAATAAACAAGTCCAACCTCTTCACTAAGGAGGAGGTGAGAAATGGATATGACTCTACAATTCATTTGTCCATCTAGGAATTCGGGGCAGCGAGTGTTGGGACAAATCATCAACCTATAACTCATGATGCAAGGTGTGGTCTTCATGATTGAGGAAGTCTTGAAGTGATGAAATTCCAAGGCCACCTTCTCAACCTACATCTAGATCTAAATATAAGATGTGAGAATAAATTTCTTACTGAAACAAAAAATAATATATATATATTTTCTACAATAAAATTAACATTATTATTTAATTTTTAAAATTAAAAAATAAAGATCTACAAGAGCTTAATAATTTTAAAATATAATGCCTCTTAATTTACTGTTGCTTTTTCATAATGATTATTAATAGATAGGTTAGCTGAGTGAAAATATTTTGTACTTGAGTTGAGTTATTGTAAATTTTTTGTTTCATTATTCATATGATTATTAAATGTCAATGCTATTCTATTTTAAAAAGTCTTTTTATTTCCCCTCAATGGTGTTGTTTTAGGAAGAGAATGTGGATATCATGCAAGAGGAGTTGTTCACCTTGATAGAATATAAATGATAGATAGTGTAGACACTTATATTTTACCATCTCTTAATGCTATACCTAACATTACATCTTAGAACTATGTCACATCCTAGTACCATTTCTTAGCCCCATTCTAATTTTCATTCAACTATTTAATTAAATAATATATGTTAAATAAAAAACTATATTTTCATATATTTTAAAATAAATAAATATTTTTTTCTTTTCAAAATAAATAATTAATTTCATCTTCATATTTATTCTCCATAAATAAATATTAACATCTAATTATCCACTAATATTCTATTGTAACCCCACCACCCCATCATTTTCATCTTTTCAGTCCATGCACAACTAATTAGATTAAATAAATAAACAAATACAAGCGATTATTCTCACCCAATAATGAACCTTCGTATAACTCTTATTGACTTTTCTTAGTTCTATGAGGATTCTCCACTTCTCTCATTCAATATTAATTGTCTATTTGATATCAAGTCCTCACCATTCACATCATCATCCATAAATATATAAATCAACCCTCATACCTCATCTTTCTAGACATAAGTGATCAATCTATAGGTACATGCTATTGATTCAAAGAACAATCTAAATTTTATCTAGGAGCATATCCAACACATTTAAGTTTTGAAATCAATGATATTTTACTATTTTATATTTCTTTTATATTTCTTTTTTATTCTATCTAAGGTATTTCATATAGGTTTGTAATAAAATCCTAGCTTAGAATGAGTTTCTTATAGGTATACATATATTTTTTAAAATTAATCACTTCAAATCATTTATATCATGTTTTGAAATGTATTTGGTAATTTTATGTTTTAGATATTAGATATTTGTTGATGTACATGTATTCCGTATATTTTTAATTCAATTGAATTATTTAAGAATTAAATTATTCTATAAAAGTGAAACTATAACTAAATAAAAACTTAGATGGGTGGGTGCACAAAGATGGGGGGCCAAAAAGTGGTTGAAACCCACTTTTTAAATGTGAAAGAATCCATAACAGAAATGTGTTATAACATGATCATGTTATTTTTTGAATGAGAAATAATGCAAGCATGTTATAACATGCTCACATTATTGCTCATTTAAGAAAAAACCCTACAAAATTAATCCTTGTCCTTATACCTTATACCCTCACCCTTATACCCTAAACCCTGAATATTATCACTCAACACTATACTTAAACCCTAAACCATACACTCTCAACCCTTCACCTTATGCCTTATACCCTCAATCCATACCCTAAAACCTATACCCAATATCTTAAACCCTAATCCCTATACCCTATACATTTAACTATGGACACTCAACCTTGAACATTATTCCTCAACTATAAAACCTCAACCCTATACCCCCAACCCTATACTTAAGACCTAATCCCTCAACCCTCAACCCTATACCTTAAACCCTAAACCCTCAATCCTCAACCCTCATCCCTATGCCTTATACCCTCAACCTTATACATTAAACACTAAACATTATCCCTCAACACTATACTTAAACCCTAAAATATACACTCTCGACCCTTCACCCTATGCCTTATACCCTCAATCCCTCAAACCTATACCCTCAACCCAATAATTAAGCCCTAATCCCTCAACACTCAACCCTATACCTTAAACCCTAAACCCTAAAACATCAACCCTCATATCTATATCCTATACCCTCACCCTTATACCCTAAACCTTGAATAGTATCCCTAAACCATACACTCTTGACCCTTCACCCTATGCCTTATACCCTCAATCCCTCAACCATATACCCTATACCCTCAACCCAATACTTAAACCCTAATCCCTTAACCCTCAACCTTGTACCTTAAACCCTACACCCTACAACATCAAATCTCATTACTATACCTTATACCCTCACCCTTATACCCTAAACCCTAAATATTGTCCCTCAAACCTAACTTAAACACTAAAATATAGACTCTCAACCCTTCACCCTATGCCTTATACCTAATTCATGCCCTAAACCCTATACCCAATATCTTAAACCCTAAGGGCTATATCCTATACACTTAGCCTTAGATACCCAATCATGAACATTATCCCTCAACTATAAACCCTCATCCCTCTACCCTATATCTTATACTTAAGCCCTAACCCCTCAACCATCAACCTTATAACTTAAACCCTAAAACCTGAACCATCATCCCTATACCCTATAACCTAAACCCTAAATATTATCCCTCAACACTATACTTAAACCCTAAACCATACACTCTAAACCCTTCACCCTATGCCTTATACCCTCAATCCCTCAACCATAATACCTATGTACCCTACACACTTAATCTTATACACTCAAAAGGTTTGAATATTATCCCTTAACTATAAACCCTCAACCCTATACCCTATACCTTAAACCCTAAACCCTACACCCTCAACCCTCAACCCTCATCCATATACCCTATATCCTCAACCTTATAGCCTAAACCCTGAAAATTGTCCCTCAACCCTATACTTGAAACCTAAACCATATAGTCTCAACCTTTAAACTTATGCCTTATTACCTCAACCCATACCTGAAACCCTAAACCCAATATCTGAAACCCTAATTCCTATGCCTTATACCTCAACCCTATACCTTAAACCCTAAACCCTACACCCTCAACACTTCTCCCTAAACCCTATACTTCAACTCTAAACCCTACACTCTCAACCCTTAATCCTATGCCTTATACCCTCAACTCATACCCTAAACCTTATACCCAATATCCTTAAGCCTAATCCATATAACCTATACACTTAACCTTATACCCTCAGCCTTGAACATTATCCCTCAACTATAAACTGTAAATCCTCAACCCCATATCTACCCTAAACCCTAATCCCTATACCCTATACACTTAACTTTATACCATCAACCTTGAACACTATCCCTCAACCCTCAACACTATACCTTAAACCCTAAAACCTACACCCTCAACACTATACCTTAAACCCTAAAACCTACACCCTCAACCCTAAACATTATCAACATATATAATAAATATATGTTTTTCTAGTTTACCATGGTGTTAAAAATGTTTATAGTTCTATAAACATAATACAAGGTACTAAAAATATTAGAAAGATAATTATTAAGACCTATTCATGATAATCGCTATCTTAAGGCAACAACTTAAGTGCTACTTGGGAAACGTAATAAATATTGTATGATAATATTATTAGTTCACATGTCCATTCAATAATAATGAAATGAAAATTGATTTGTGAATGGAATATGGTATAGTGATATTTGTTTCTAGTGTCTATTGATTCATTGGTGAAAGAATCTTCATTTATTAGTTTGAAATAGGAATCTATTTTGGTGATGACTAGATGGGATATAGTTAAAACATGCCTCAATGTGTTATGTATTCTAGCATTGACCTATATTATATGCTAGTTTGATGGTACTCTAGTTGTCATGATACCAAACGGCTGATCCCATAATAGTGGGTTACACTTTTTGGCCAAACTTGACATTGAACTAAACTTTTTAACTATATCTTCACTTTCAAACACCTATAGTTGCTAAACCAGGAGGAATTTGAAGATGAAAAAGACTAGTGGTTTGTGACATTTTTCCTTTAGATTCTAAATATATATTTTTAAAAAAAATTGGAATCAAATTTCATTTATTTTTCCATCCCCTTCAATAACTTAGAGTTTATAATAGTAAATACCATTTTTAAAGAGTGATGTTTACTGTATAACACATAATTTTTTTCTATGATGGATAAAATTCTAATTTTTCAAATTTAAATTTGTAGTTCTATGATATCTAACACCTTCATTTGGTTTCATAGTGTTTTATTGAATATTTTTTTCTTAATTAAGTTTTGAAGTCAAACCAATTAAAATTTAGACATAGGTTTATTGGATAACACATAACTTTTTTTGTATGTATTAAAATTCAATTTTTTTTGTTGGATAAAGAACATCAATACCAAGAGCATAGATATTTTTTAGAATTTTTTTTGGAAATCTACTATTTTTTCACATGAGTGGAAAGAGAGCTTGATTTTTGGTGAAAAACCTACATTCACAAGAAATAAAAATAAATATAATAATCAAATTAAATATATTTAAAATTATGTACTTTTTTCAAAGCTTATAATAAGGACTGCATACTTACAAAATAAATTTTTTAAATGAATTCATTTGATCCCCCAAAAGGTAAATCAAAAGGGGTTTTTTATCAGCATTTTGATCTAGGTGTAGAAGAGACTCCATTATAGGTATGGTTTAAAACTAGCAGGATTTTATCCAAGGGGATTTGACCTAAGTGGGTTTTATCAAACCCTCTTCAATTAAAATTCTTTAAATGGAACCTTTCAAGGCTTAAACAATTACATTTTCTAAAATTATTTGATTTCCGCAAAAATCAAGATGTCCCAAAAAGTGTAACCCATTATTGTGGTAACACCCAAACATTAGGCTCTATTTTCTACTGCATGGTATACTAAAGCTTCCAAGAACCTCCAATGTGATAGCATGCATTAGTATCTAGATGAAGGTTCCCACAAGACTACTATACATGACATGGTTATAATGAACCAATCAATTATTAATTTGTATAACACACAAAGAGTATTCATTTTGTAGATTGACTAAACTAGAGAGTGGATTTAATTAGCTATGTCCTTCCTAAATATCAAAAAGGTTTGGTGAAAAAGATACATGAGTAGAAGTAATGCATTTAGAACATAGATGGAGAATAAAATAGGCTGGTCCATAATTTAAGTAGAAGTACTAGATTATAATTGAGATAATACATATTGATACTAATACAATTATGATAGAATCTAAATAAAATTCATATCCACACCACTAACCCTTTGAATACATAAACTTGGAATGTGAAATGAAAAAAATGTGATTTAACTTCAAAAAATGCAATCAATCTTCTAGGGCCTATGAGAAAGTTTCAACATATAGATGAGTCTATAAAAGGTTGAAGAAAGTTTATGATTCAATGGAGGATTTGAAATTTTTTGTAGAGAACAGGGAAATGTTTTTATTCATTAACTTTAGGGAGATAGGAAAGAAGTATGTGGTATTGTCACTACACCATGCTAGTTGTACTTATTTATTAAATAATGAAAAAGGTAGTACAAATTTTTAATTACTACTCAATATTATTTTTACCTCATGAGGTTTCTAGGATTAAAATATATGACTCAAATTTGATTTTCCATGACTATTTATTGATATTCATTTTTATTCTAGTTGCAATATTCTTACATCTTTAGTTTCATTTTTTTATGTTATGGTTGGAATTATTGAAGATTCAATAATTTTATAGGTTTAAGAATTAATAGATCATTTTGGTATGAAAGTACAGTTTAATGTTAATGCATTTATGAGATTTCTATAATTAATAGTGACTACAAGTTCACAAAAGGAAAAACAATGAGCAATAAAATGCATGGATGATATCATTATAAAGCCACATTGAAACGGAATAATGAAGAATCAACAATATTTGGGCCAACAAAAAGAACAAATTTTAAGGAACAAGTATAAATGGCGTAATAATCATCTTTCATTCACCATCTATGTTAGAGGCCCTTTCTAATAAATTTTGTGTTAAGGAAGAATAAAAGACGGTAAAAGTGAGGAATGTTTTTTAAAAGAACCATATAAAATTAAGAAGGAAAGTAATGAATATCCATTCAAAATATAAAGTAAACTGAAAAAAAGACACTATTGATGGATAAGATTAGAATCATTGATTAAACAACTTGATGTTTATTAAATAGTTTTCATAAATTTTTTAGAGAATTTTTTTTTGTATAATATGCCTCAAAATGGAAATATATGCCCTTATATAGTAAGAGAACTATATCCTAAATTTAGAAATAGAAAGAAATCCATAGTAAGTTGTTGGAATTAATTAAAATATAATTAATTTATGTAATTCTTTTTATCATATTGAACATATTTTAAATACAATTTTTTTTTATAAATAGTAGAACAACAAATTACAAAAAGAGAGTATAATTACACCATAATATTTAGGAGGCAATCTATGTTAAATATTAAAAGAAATTATAAATGAAATAAATATAAAGAACTAATCCAATAGAAATTGTTTGAAGGAAAATATTGCCATCAAGATGAGAACCATGAGCAACCACACCAACATCCAAGAGGAGACACAAGATTTTGTAAGAGGGAAAAACAAAGAAAAAACCCCCAATATTATGAGGATGACATAAAGCCTAAGAAGATTACAAAGAGAGAAATAGAGAGAGAGCTCAAGCGTAGAATGCTTCATGGTGAAGAAGTATAGAAACACCTCAAATAAATAAAGGTGAGAAAGGAGTTGCAAAAGTAACTCCCATGTCTATGCATGCCACCTTTCATCCTGTGTGTGTGCAAGGTGTCAAAATCCTCATAACGACGAGGCTACTACTAAGCCTTAATATTCCTCCAAAAAATATATATATAAAAATGAGTCATCCTCACACATGTGTGAAGGTACTCAAATAAGACAAAAGACTTGTAGGAATTCCTTTGGAATATTCCTAAAAATATTAAATAATATAAATAAATAAATAATCTTCACCTAAGTAAAGATTAATTCTAACACCCCCTCTTAAGCTTTACTTGGGGAGCTTACATCAAACCCTTAAATGGGTTGTAATCCTATATTTTTACAATGAAAAAGAAATTTATCTTTACAAAGAGGTTTGGTGAGAATATTTGCAACTTGATCTTCACCTTTACAATACAATAGATAAATTAGGTTGTCTTCAATTTTATCTCTAATGAAGTGATTTTGAAGAGAAATGTGCTTGGTCCTTACATGAAAAATTGGATTCTCTACCAAAACAATGACACTTTGATTATTGCAATATAAGGGTGTAGGATTATTTCAAGGTAGATCCAAGTCTTCAAGTAGTCTTCCCAACCATATATCTTTGTTTGATACATTGGTACAACCTTTATATTCAACTATTCTAGAAGAAAGAGAAGTAGATTGTTGATTCTCATTATTCCATGAGACTGCACTCAATCTTACAAAGAAACAATAACCACAAGTAGATCTCTCATCATTAGGATCACCTCCTAAATCTAAATTAGTATAACCTTTTAAGTAAAATTCATAATTTGCATCATAAATTAGACCAAGATTAAGAGTACCTTTAACATATCTTAAAATTCTTTTGGAAACTTTAAAATAAGTTTTTTGTGGTTTAGACATGTATCTAGAAACTAAACCAACACTATCGGAAATATTAGGTCTAGTAAGTGTTAAATCAATCTAAAATTTCTAATAATTGCCTATATAAAATAGGATCAACAAATGGAGTTTCTATATTAACCATTAATTTAGCTCCTAGTTCACAACCAAAGCAGAAACACAATTTTCAACATTCATTTTAAACTTATCTAAGAGATCTTAACCATACTCATGTTGAGAAAGGAAAATAGCTTTAGGTTTTTTCTAAATTTTCATATGTGAAAAATAATGTATTATGTCTAAATCAGTCATTTGAAATTGATTATTAATGAGTTTAGACTAGATATCACAAATAAAATTGTTAGAACTAGAAGTTATAATAAAATTATCAACATATAACATAATGATCATGATATCATTTTCACAATGTTTAATATATAAATTTGGATCACGTTTACTTCTAATGAAATCTTGAGATTGAAAGAAAGCATTAATTTTAGAATACCATTCTTTCGGAGATTATTTTAAACCATAAATTGATTTCTTTAATTTGCAAAATAGGTTTTCATTACTTGCCTTAATGAAACCCAATGGTTGAGTCATATAAATTTCTTCATGTAAATCACCATTTAAGAGTGCAATTTTAACATCGATTTGATGAATGGGCCAATATAAGAAGCTAAAACAAGAACTAATTTAATAGTTGGCATTTTAGCTACTAGAGAAAATGTTTCATTATAATCTAGGCATTCCACTTGTGAGAAGCCTCTAGCAACTAATCTAGCTTTAAATTTTCTAACCTCATTATTTGCATTGAACTTAGTTTTATACAACCATTTACATGAAACAAGATTCTTTCCATGAGGTAAAGGAACTAGATCCCAAGTTTGATTAGCAATTAATGTGTGATATTCTTCTTGCATAGCTTTTTCCCAATGAGGTTGATTTTTAGCTTGTTCATAAGTTTGAGGATCATTTGTATTAATAACTTTAGACATTAAAGCATAATTACAATAGCTCCCATTTCTAGCCTTAGATTGATTCATTCTAGCTATAATTTCCTCACTTTCTTGTATAAAGTTTTAAAACCATTTAGGCTTTCTTTTAGATGTAGGACTATCGTCACTTGAAGAAGAATAAACATGAGAAGGCTCAACATGATCATCCTCACTATCGCTTTGACTAAGAGATGCATTAGCAAGGTTTAAGGAGGATTATCCTCAATAATGATAGCTTTATTTTGAGAAGATTCATTTTTATGCACTTTAGAACAATCATGAATGTCATTTTCAGGAACACATACATCTCTAGCAACTCTAACTTTTTTAGTGATAGGATTATAAAATCTATAAGCTTTAGAATATTCATCATACCCTTGATAAATCCACCTTTTTTCTTGCTATCTTGATCTAGTTTTGTATTTTCAAAGGGAGTCTTCTTAGGTTATTCAGTGCAAGCTTTTTCCTCCTTTATTTTAGACTTTCCTTCTGCCTTTAAATTCTCATATAGGTCTATAGATGGGCTGGTTATTGGACTTCTACCTTTCTTAAAACCAAGACCATATTTTTCTTTTGATGGATTTTGAGAGTTAATAGTTTCATCATGAATATTAGAACCTCCCTTAAGCTTTAGACCCTTATCAATTTTTTCTTTTGCTTTATCCAATTCTTTCCTCAGAGAGACAATCTCTTCTTCAATCTTGGAGCATTCAATAGATTTGTCATTGAGCTTGACATTTAGGCAATCTACAATTCTTTTACCTTCTTCAACTTGAACTTTTGACTTGACCATTATTTTTTCTTATTTTCAAGTATGTATTTGAGTTCTTCATTCTTTTCTCTTTCATCATCTAGATCGTTTAGACCAAAAAAGAGTTCTCCTTCATAATCCATTGGACAATCTTCTTTATTGAATTCAAATTCAAATTAATCCTCCTCCTTATGGAGTATGTCTTCTTCTTTTAGAGAGATTTTCTTCTTGGGAACTACATCATTCCCCATGTGTTCTAAAGAAAGGATCTAACTCAATTGTTAGGCTTGTATCAAGGAACCTTGTTTTGATCTACCAATTGTTGAACACACCAGAATATTGAGAGGGGGGTGAATCAATATACTTCAAATATCAATCCCAATTAATAACTATTGATGCTAAGTTATACCAATTAAGCATTCATGAACTTAGTAAAACAAGAAATAAAACACGCATCCACACAAGAACATAGTTGACAACAAATTTACATGGAAAAACCCACAAGAGAAAAACCACATTAAGAAATGTTAGTAGGAGCTACTGTCCTAATCCAACCTCACAAGTAAATAATAATTACAACTTTGTTTTAGGGCTGCAACCCAAGGAAGCTACTATCCCTTATTTGTACAACTTCTTTTAGGGGCTATCACCCAAAGAAGCTACTACTCCTTGATTAAAAAGAAAACAACTAAAATATGATTGACTTTATGGCTTCAACCCACCAATAGTCATCAATTCTACATATTAGGTTTGTAGTTGTTTTCTTTTCCATACATCTCTTCTCATCTTTGATCTTCTATATATATCATCCACACACTTGTAAAATATATATATAATCAACTATAAGCAAGAAAATGTGAAACTGGTAGCTTGTTGGCCTTCATATCCATTGGCGGTATACAAAAAAGATAAAACATTATTTATATTACTCCCAAATGAGTCAACATGACCCATACAACATCTTTAAACAGCCCATAAACTCTGTTCACACTTGAACTTGTGGCACATATCATTAACATGCCTTAGTCAACCTTAGCAAAAGCATATCTTCACAAAATAACTTGTGCGGTACTAGAAACAAGAAAGATTTTCATGTGCTTCATATATTTGACACTATGAGACATGTAGAGTGTCCACAAAAGCTCATACCATTGAAATTCATAATCTCTTGCTGGTGCAAGTATCCAAACATATGTTCTAATGAAGTTTACACATCTAGAACTAACTATATCTATTTGTTACTTTGAAAACTGAACTTGCAAAGCACCAAAACACTTGAAACTTCAATATGGTGTGCATTGGACATCACTAAATATGTCCACAAAACTGCTTGGCCAAAACATCACATCTGAAGGAATGCAAAGTGTTCCAACAAGCCTTCTGAACCACTTTTCTTTGCCATATCATAGACTAGAACTCTGTCACTTGTAAATTTCACTACAGAAGGAATATTGACATAAAACCTTGGATATAACACCTTCACATCTCCATCAACTTATCTTCTAAACTGCAAGATAAATCTTTCTCTATGGAAAGATGCGGACCAAAACACTGTGTCTCTACCTTAGGATATATACTATGAAGGCCTTAGACAAAAATTCTACAACTTTTCACAAAGTTTGATACACCAAACTGGCAAGATATTATTGTAGACATATTGAAAACACATCAAAACATGTGTACTCACAACCGAATCATATTAGGCAACAAACAGGCTACAAATCTTCCATATACTTGGAATGTTGACTTACACTATTAGATATATCTGCACACGAACAATCTTTGGATAATATACAATCTTAAACACACTTTGAAATCACTGAAAATTAAGATTATCAAGCTGCAACACCCTCTTTGTCTTGCTTCGTTTAAAATAGAAAACAAAAAAAACTCAGGCAGTTGAGTGTGTAAGAATACCAAACGATGGAACAAATGTTTGGGAGATTGATAGCAAGCTCTTGAAACTTGACCATAAAGCTTCAGGTTCTCATGTTGACCTGTTTAGAGGCACTTATTGTGGTCAAGTTGTTGCTATTAAAGTTCTTGAGCCTGGACGTCTAGATGTGGATTTGCAACGTGAATTTGCTCAAGAAGTCTTCATTATGATAAAAGTTTGGCATAAGGACATTGTTCATCTTCTTGGTTCTTGCACAAGGCCACCAAATCTTTGCATTGTCACAGAGTTTATGTCTGGTGGTAGCGTCTATGATTATCTACATAAGCATAAAGGAATTTTCAAGTTTCCAGCTCTTTTTAAGGTTGTCATTGACGTGTCGAAAGGCATGGATTACCTGCACCATAATAATATTATTCATAAAGACCTCAAAGCAGCTAATCTCTTGATGGATGAACTTGGTATGTTAGTTGATGAATTATATGCTTAAAATTGATTCATCAAGTATAATGGGTTTTTCCTTTTGATACGACTTTCCCAGATTACTACATATGGAAATTGTGTAAGAACTCGAAGAAATGAGGCGGTTTGATGCCAGAGTGGCAGTAATTGAAGCTTTGAAAAATAAAGGTCTTTACAGAGGCTCTGATCTCTAGATAATGAGATGCGTCTTGGCACATCTTCACAGAGCGATGATGTTGTGAAACCAATGATTAAGCCATAGTGGTTTGTAAACTGCAGTGACACGGATAGGAAAGCCGGTGAAGCTGTGGAAGATGGTAGGCTTGAGATTATTCCAAAACAGTTTGAAGTCGATTAGTTCAGATGGTTAAGGAACATTCTAGATTGATGTATATCAAGATAACACTGGAGGGATTCCTCTTAATGTTTGCAAGGTGGAAGAAGCTTGGACAAAACAAAGACTAAAGCAGACAGATGAAGCAACAATAGTTGTGATTTATGCATCAGCTTATGGAAATTATACTGTAGCCCTTGCACAAGCCATAAGCCGCACAATATGAAAAGCAGGAATTGGGGTGGAGACCTTGAATTGTGAATAGAGCACAACTGAGGAAGTTTCCAGCTTGCTCTGACGATGTAATGGATGAAACAATCAATATGAATAATAGTCCATCTCCGGAGCTAGAGGTCATGATCTCTATTGTCTCCATACATCCATCAGTTTTCAACGACCTTCTTTTTACAAGTACTTTAGCACCGACCATCATAGCCTGGAAAGATTCCAAAAATATCCCGATCAAGGGGTGAAATTGAAATTTGTGATTCAGACCATGGAACTCTGCTCTTGTAAAGAGGAAACGGTACTGATTTTCTGCCAATACATTCCACCTCTGTTAGTCTTGGAGGAAGTTTTTTATGGAATGGAATTAGTATGGGAACCAGCAATAAATGTTAGTTCAGATTGACGATTTGAAGATGTCACTTGACTGAGTCTTCAATTGTATAAGAGGCTTATTTCAGAAATGGAAGCCAGGGGTATCAAACCTGAGAGTATTTCTGGATCTTTGACATTGTATGTAAAACAATATCTCCCTGGACTTGATAGGCGCCAGGATGTTCGAGAAAATAGCAATCGCTCTTTTGCCATTTCATTGTATTCCACACCATCTAAAGATGATCAAAGATTTCTTCTTGAATCTATTGATCCTATGCTGCCAATGCAAAAGGGTGTGGCATCCACCAGGTTTTTGTTTGAACTGCTGTGAACTGGAATGGTGTCGAATGCAAATACTGCTTGTAAAAGTAATCTAAAAAAAATAGGGATGCAGTTGGACAAGGCTTATCTGGAAGATCTTCTTGTGCCCAACTACTCTTATGCAGTGGAAACTCTGTACGACGTTGATTCTAGATTATTTTCTTGTGTTAGATCAAATATCTGGAGATGCACCTCCTTGTTCAGTTGATGATGGGCAATTGACTGGTACTCCATAACTTGCACCAATTACTATGGTTGCAAAGTTGATGAATGGTTACCTTGCAGAGGTTGCACCAGATGCCAATTTGATGCTTCGAAACTTCCCGTCGTTGGCAGCAGCGCTTCCTGACTATACTAGACCTTTAGATGATAGTCTGCATCGTGCTATTGATATATATATAAAGGCACACCAGTGGCTTACTGATTCAGAATGGGAAAAGCTTTGTAGGCTTATGGATTGTCAGAAACTTTCCTTAGAGGCTTGTACTCGTGGTGCACAAAATGAGAGATTGCCGCTCCGGGTGATGGTTAAAGTGTTGCTCTTTGAGCAATTACAGTTATGGACTTATATTTCAGGTTCTTTCTAGTCTCAGACAACCTTGACACTTCACGGGCTCTGAGACATAATGTTCCTTTCTCCGATGAAGGGACCATACAGCCATCAGCTATGCGCCGAGAAGGCTGGGCCAATGCAGTAAGGGAAAACCAGGTTCTAGTGCAGGAAAAGACATCCGTTCTGGAGTTTATACGAATTATTTCTCCAGATAGCTGCTATTCCATCGAAGGACAAATTATTTGGGTCCCTTTCTTTTTATCCTTCTATCTATAAAGAAATGATCGAAGATATGGAGGTATTAATTAAAAAGGCAGAGGAGTGCTTGGATGTTAAAGAAGACATAAACATGATTGATTCTGATGGTGTAAGTAGACTTTTTTAGAATCTTTTATTGGATTGATTTGTATTCTCCTTAGCTGGGATTACCATAATTTTCAGTCTATCTCTTATTTTCCACAATTTCGCAAAAGAACCGAAGGGAAATTGAAAAGTTCCTCACAATAAAAAAAATTGTTTGAAATTACAAGAAACAGTTACGCGAAAGGAGGAGATAATAGAAAAGAGAGTTTGAGTTGTAAAGGGGGAATATTTTGTTTTCCAACCAGGGGCTCTCCTGAGATCTTTGGGGAAAGATAGTGACGGGATTTCTAGTTTAAACAGCAGAGTTTTTCTTTCAGCAGGGTCATTTGTATAGAGATGATATAGTCTGTGAGTTCTTATTTCTTCGAATCAATAAGGAGATATTTTAACCTTTGTGTTTATTTGTCTTCTTTTGATTGCAAGTTTTCTGTGTGAAATCACAATCATTTTTTGGTGTATACTTTGTTATATATTTGGAAAAAACCACTGTTTATTATCTTGATTATTATTTGTAGGCATGAAACTAATGATCAATGTGTCATTTATTTTCATCCTCCTTTTATTTTAAGCTTATCATCACATTTGTGTCATTTCTATGCATAGATGCTAGTTTTTCCTTTCCTGCTTTTTGGTTAAAACCATACCCCAAAAATCAATTAGATCATACGAGGGAGCTACCCCTCTCAAATGCAAAGGAAAATCACCATTTCACTGGTGATCCTTCCAACTGTTGTGTACATTTTTGTCATTGTTTCCTGTTGGACGAATCATGGTTTTCTTATCTGATCAAGGTGGCAAATTTGTTTACCAACATATAGATAGAAGAAATGATTAGGATAACGATGAAATGATAAGATGCAAAAGCATTAGTCATTTTTAGGTTTCTACAAATTTCAAAGCCTTAGAACCTTGCAAATAAGTTGTTCTAAATAGGACAAAGAGTGAGGTATAGATATTTGGTTCCACCATGGAAACCCATATGTTTTTGACTCTAGGATAGAAACCCACAAATTCCATACTTGGAGATAATTTGAACCACCATTACTTCACAGCACCATTTGAAAGAAGGGAAAAATGTAGCAACTTAATTCTCACCCCTTCTAACATCACACCTAATATTGCATCTTAATACTATGTCAACTTTTTCTTATTTCATGTCGATTCCTCTTTTCATTTACCACTTGTAATTAATCAAATAATTTATTTATTTATTTATTTAGACTAATACTTATCCATTTATATTAAAACAAACAAATAATTTTATTTTCATTTATTTCTTCATATATAATAAAAATCGTTATCTACTCATATTCCATCATAACTCTATATTCTTTTCTATTTTTAACATAAACACAACTAATTACTCAAAATAAAAAAATAATAATTATCATTACCTATTTTAGAGTCTACTAAGGATCCCTCATAACTCTTCTTGACTATTCTTAGTCGGTGAAGATTCTCCACTCATCTCAATCAATCTCAACCATCTATTCAAAATTAATTCCTCATCGTTCACATCCTTTTATTAAAAAATCTATAAATCAACCCCCAATCCTTCATCAAATCAGAAACAAATTAATCCAAATGTATACATTGTTGATTTTAAGAGCAACTAACATCTCCACATTAAACATCCAAGAACTATCCAACAGATTCAATATTTGAATTTGATAACAATTTCTTGATTTTTCATTATATTTCCTTTTCTTGTTTGTGCATCTAAAATATTCTTAAATTTTAAATAAATGTCTTAGATTTCCATTAGCTTCCTATAATTCGTTCAAAATCCAAGATACATATTTTTTACAAAATACAAAATATCCTCAAATCTCTCTTATTAACTTTAGGAATTATCCTTTACAAATGATAGTTAATTCTCTATTATAACACATTTGAATAGATATCTTTGACTACTAGAGTCCACTTTCGACCTCAGCTTGACATTCTTTGACCATCATAAGCCACTCTAGCCCTAATATTTAAAATATTCTTAAATTTAAAATAAATGTCTTAGATTTCCATTAGTTTCCTATAATTCGTTTCAAATCCAAGATACATAATTTTTACAAAATACAAAATATCCTCAAATCTCTCCTCCTTATTAACTTTAGAAATTATCTTTTAATTCTCTTTTATAACACATTTGAATAGATATCTTTGACTGATAGAGTCCACTTTGACCTCCTCTTGACATTCTTTGACCATCGTAAGCCACTCAGAACTCTGTGATGCGACCTCCACTTCCAACTATCTTTCGTTGGAAAGCTATGAGAATGATATTTTATTCTTCTCCCTTGGGAATGTTTCTCATTCTTCCTCCTTTGAAGTAGAAGCCATTTTATATTTCCGCAAACAACAAGATCAGAATATTGCTTGGTGGGCACTACTCCTTTCATGTCGCCACGGAAATGTATTTTGATTTCTTCCTCTTCATATTAAAAAATGTTCCCACCAACTACAAAAACTTTGGTGCCACCCAAACTATACGCTCATTCAATCAACTTGCTCTCTCTTCTTGGGTGGTGCTATTTGATCTAGGTTAGTGTGGCCCAAGTGCTAAAGAGATGATGACATTTATGAACTGGTTCCCATTCCATTGATAAGCCCGTCACCTTCATTTCTTTCTGAGTTGTTTGCCATGTATTCAGGTTTCCTCTAGATCTCTGCCACATCGAGCTTTATCTCTGACGTATTGTGCTTATCAAAAACAAAATAACCATGCACTTAGAATAAAGAAATAAAACATATAGCTGTTTCTTGTTCATGTATCAATCATTCATATCGATGTGGTAGTCTCTTGCTGTAAAGAGTAATTGTGTTAATATTAATACTCTAACATTATTGAGTTGACTCCGATATATCATTTATTTAAGCTCTTATCGTAGTAGCAATCACGTGAGTGGAAAGTATGTCAATGGAGAGGGAACATAAAGTGGAGTCTCAGATGAAAAGGAAAAACTTGTGTGAGGCTCAACTCAAAAGAAAATAAACAAAAACATGCTATTTTCAATATTAAGAAAGACAAGTGAGTAATGGCACGACAAAATATTCTAGTTGTCTTCCTCTCTATGCTCTTAAGCAATATGCATTTGCCTTTCTCTTATTTGTCATGGGAGTAGTTCCCACCTCTGGTCTTTAATCAATCTTATCTTTATGCTATTTTCCTTGCAATCTATTTAAATTCCATCATTAAGAATGAAAGCAAAGCTCCAAATAATTTGGACCATCTAATATATCATAACATCATTAAAATGAGATGTTCCATATAACACATACCATCTATTATCAAGTGAATGAATGAGACCTACTCATTATGGAAAGGAAAGTTTCAAGAAAATTATAGAGCCGATATGTCATGTACCATCCCCTTTAGTAAAATTTATAATTTTCACACGGTTCACTATGAAGATGAAATTTTGAACAATAGCATAGGTTATAGCCACCATTACATAATTGTTCATTATTATGGATTTCATTGCATAGTGAAACATAAATTGTGTTCAATCAGGTATTGCAGATGTCATTGCATAAGTAGGGTATATTTACATTTCACTGATGAATATACAAATAAATTTGTTTTTTATTGAAAGTTGAATTTTTTCGTAAGTGATAGTCATTATATTCATCATTGATCATTAGTTAAATAACACTATATTGTTAAAGATCTACATTGGTTGCTAAACATGCCCATCCTAAATATTGGTGTATTTATTCAATCATACTTTATCATATTAAGCTTACTTAGGCAATTTATTTTCATTAGTTAGGTAGAATAGAATAATTTAAAACATGGAATTTCCTTCTTTTATGGAATTCTATTTTTTCTTTATGCTTTCATATTTGAAAACTTACAAGATCTACATTTGTTGCTAAAAATGCCCATCCTAAATGTTGGTGTATTTATTCAATCATACTTTATCATATTAGTTTACTTAGGCAATTTATTTTCATTAGTTAGATAGAATAGAATATTTTAAAACATGTAATTTCCTTCTTTTATGGGTTTCTATTTTTTCCTTACACTCTCATATTTGAAAACTTACATAAAATAATTCTCTATTTTTATTTTTTCACCCTCATCATCATCATTCAATTTAGAATCTTGAGGTTATACATTGTAATATTTCCCTACTGTTAAATAAGAAATTGTGATATTAGTCTCATATATTGTATAATCAAATTATTATTTTGTGAATAGCTATTATACATTTGGTATGTGGTAGAATTCTTGTTTATGAAAAATGCAAACATGGTATCAAAGTCATAATGTTCTAGAGTTAGTTCATTTCTATGCTTTGTAAGAGTAATTATACTAGATTTTAAGGGTTGGATATGTGTAGGATCATCATGGAAAAAACAGGTCATTCAGTGGCAAAAAATTTAGAAAAATCAGAGTTAGGCAACTTGATGTAAAAATTTCAATAAGTTCTCTATATTATTTCAAAAATACGTAAGAATAGAATCTGTAGTAAATTGAATGTAGTTTCTAAACTACTAGGTTTGTTTAAAAAAATAATAATTTGTTTGGTGCAAATTTAAAATTTCAATGCAATGGTACTTAAATTTCAGGGAAAAAATAAGTAGGTGTTTGTCTGACCACCCTAACCACAATAAAATGATAATATTTTTTTAATAATATTTTAGATATAAGTAGAGGAATCATTCCTCGATGTGATGGAATTTTTTTTGTAATTTTTTTCCAAGTAAATAATTAATTATGAATTTTTTATTACAACTTTTTATAAAATAAAAAAACTTGTATGTCTCACCACCGTAACTTGCTCAAAACTTCATTAAATTCAATTTTTCTTTTTTTAATCTTATAGTATGAGAAGCATAGTATGTGACACATGTTTTGGATTTAAAAAAGGTGATAGCATTTGAAAGTTATAGATGTTTTTCAATCAACCTATCAATCAGGACTTTAGTCGTAATTTGAATAGAAAATGAATAATAATTACTTATTAAATTCAAAGTAAGGCACAATTTATATAGATGGAAAGCTAAGAATCTCTTTTAAAAACCCTTTTCGTTTCATCAATTTTGGGTAAAAAAATAGTCGTCAGCCACATACCCATCATATTGCCACTTTCTGGCCCATCATGATCCTACACATACCCGGTTTTCTCTTTTCTTTTTTTATAAGTAAATTTTGGAGCTTGATGGGATAAATCTAATTTTAACATAGCATCTAGAAACCTTAAGAAAGTCGAGATAAATTTTTGTTTCAAAAAAAATAGAGATTAGGAAGCATACAAATTGTTTATGGGGCATTTTTAGACCAAATTGGCCCTTTTCATTATGTCTAAAAGACCCAAAAATCTCCATTTTATATTAAATTTACTTAAGTTTGATTTTGAGAGAATTTGAGGCAATATTTTTTCCTTGGTCATTCAATTTATAAATTTATAGAAAATAAAAAATCATCTCAGTAATAATATTGTGTAGATTCCTAATAGTTAATAATAAACATCACAACTTGCATAGGCCACTGGGCTACATCACTAGTACCTTTAGCCAATAATCATTATGACCACTTTGACCTTTTTTCTCAGTAGTAGTTCTTTGAGCATATACACTGATAGTGTGACCCTTACTTTTCCCCTAATGTAGAACTACTTTTTAAAAAATCAATTAGTTGAACTAGTAATAAAAAGGTAGTTTTGAGCTTGATTTGGCAATTTCAAGCATACAAAGTGGTTTTCTATAGTTCAAAGGCAGTTTTAAAATCTACAATGGAATCTAGAATATTCTAGTGCATCTTGTTTGCTAGGTGTTGATGTCAACATGATGTCAAGTTTTTCTTGCCTTCTCTCTTGCCCCTCTCTAATGTAGTTTTAATTTTTGGTGTTGAACTTCAAAGGTTTAGTTTCTAATCATGATATAAGCTTTATTTTTTATATGGGATCAATTTTCAAAAAAAATAGTGGTCTAGATGGTTCCTAATTTTGGTGTCCAATTTATGTAGAAATTATATATTCCCATACGTGATTTTGAGTAGTTCACATTTTCAGAAATCTTGAGGCTCAATTTGAGCTCATATGGTAATATTTTTGGGAGAAATATTTTTTAAAGTGCATAATTTTTCTTGTTGTACTTCTCCTTGGTGTAATATAAATTATCTCATCCTATATCAATTATTGCAGTTTCAACTATATGGCTTATTTTTAACAAGTGTAATACACTAAGACTAAAACCAATTCATTTATTTGGAAATGGATAGCTATGACCACACTAAGTATAAAGTTATATCATCATATTTTTGTAAAGGGACCATTACTTAAGTGAATTTAAGAAGATAATATTATGGTGATGGTTTTATTTTAGTTCTTATCATGTGTTCTTGCAATGGGAAAAACTTGAGTTGAACTCCTTACTCCTGATAACTACTCATGAAAATAATTAGTGTGGAATTATCTAAGTCATAAATGTTGCAATAGATATGTAAATGAAACTAGTGCTAAGCATATTGATGTTAACTTGGAGACAGAGTGCAAAAGATAAACCATGAGAAATTTCTTGGTCATATTTGTTATTTAGTATCTTTTAATTTACAATTTCATCTTGAAATATGTAAAAAACCTAAAGACCCTTGGGAGGTTATTAAAAAACTATATGGAAAAAATAAGAAGATTAGGGAATATCAAATTGACAATCATATGTTGAATATTGATCTTAATAATTTTAACCACATTCAAAACTAAATCTCAAAGATAAAAAAAACAAGAACAAAACTAAACGACTACAAATTTGTGAAAGAGGATATACATTCAATTTTGAATGTGTTATCCAATATTTATCTTAAGTATTTAGTATTTATTTTTTGCTTTCAAACCCATTGTATTTCTATTGGAGTTACATAAGTTGAGATTACATTTGATATATTTTTCAATCTTCTAATCTAAGAGGAAGCAACATTAATTAAAATGATATCCATAAAATTATCCAAGTAATAAGAATTAGTGGCTAGAGACCCTAAAGTATAGAAAGAATCATTGAATCTTAAAAAGGAATTAAAAAGATAAGGTAAAAAATATGATAATACATAATCAAATTTTAAATCCTCTCCCTCAAAACAAAAAGGGAAGGTGAAAAATATGATAATACATAATCAAATTTTAAATCCTCTCCCTCAAAAGGGAAATCATGTCTTAAAAGAAAAACTCCCAAATATGCATATTATAAGAAACTAGGACATCAAAAACACAAAAACACATATGTTAATTAAAATAAATTTATCAATTCAATCATCTTATAAAGACAAAGAAAATACCTTCAATGCGTTCATCATCATCATCATCTTCTCCTTGTTCTTCTTCAAAGTTAGAAAAATGTAGTGTACAAAATGTATCCCTTGACATTTTCACACTTGTTTGGGCCCTCCCTACTAAAATTGGGCTTCTTTATGCCTTATTTGGTCCTATTTTGCATCCACAAGCCTTAATTAATGCATCTTTCCAAGGATAATCCTAACACATATGTAATGACCTATCATAATTTAGTGATTTTGGATTGTATGGCCCAGATTTAGTGATCTCAGACTCATACACCACCATGGGAATATGGGTCCCACCTAAGTTTCGAGGCCTAGATCTGAATTTGGCATTAAACTAAACATTTCTTGAAAATTTTGTCTCAAACTTAGCCTACTAGGACTCATACGCATCAACTAGGGTATGATTCCTGCTAGCTTAGACCTTATTTGAAATTAAATTATTGGTGGGATTTTATTCTCCTAGATTTGATGTTGGCTTGTAGTGTTGTAATTTTGGGAAATTTGGTATAAACAAGTATAAATACAAGGTTATTTCACATATTTTCTCCTAGCAAGTTGATGAGAGCATTCCTATAACAAGTTTACGGTTAAATGAGCATTCAAGAGTGATTATCAAGCATTTTGGAGCATTATTCAAGAATCAAGAATCATGTTGAAGTCATCATGTATAATTTTTATGTTTGAACTAACATTTGTGATGTAGAGTTTTATGATTCAAGCAAGCATTCAAGTCAAGATCCACATTCATACTAGCCATTACATGCAATATTGCAACCTTTTGTTCAAGGATTTGGTGAGTTGCAACATTGCATATTTTTTCATTCAACATTCATTCCTTCTATTTGATTTCATATGAAGGTTTGATTACCAAAATGGGGTTTGACCAAGGAAAACCCCTAAACACTAACAAAACAAAAAATTTCCCTCTCTTCAATGATGTGTGATTTGCATATCTAGGTTGAAGATCCATTGAAGAGCAAGATTGGAGAAAAGTTGTCAAGTTGTCAAAGTTGTCATCTACATTGCAAGACCACGAAACGTCGCCTACAAAGTAGAATTTAGTGTTTAAGACTCATAGATTTGACAAGAGTGAAGCTACAAGAAAGCACTAAAGGATATAAGAGTTTCAGATCAACCCTGATACTAGGACTAAATCACCACTTGTGGCATATGAGTCCCAATATACCTAATTTTAGACATTTCTAGTAGATCCTGAGTTACTAGTCCAAATTCTAGTTTCTATTAGAAACCCTAAACTGGGACTAAACCGCCCCTATTGGAATATGATTCTCAGTGTCCATTAATGATCAGTATTTTTTAGGATTTTAGACCTTCATTCAAGCCTCTTCAGTTTCCAGGTGCACCTCTTTTTATCTCTAGTTTACTATTTTGATTTGACTTTATTTCTAGGCCATTTAATTAACTCTTGCATATCATTTGCATTTCTTGTCTTTCTAAGCCCTAGCTTGGTGGTGAACCCAATTTTAGTCTTTAATCACACCCTAGGACACCTTATTGCATATCTTTTTCCCTTATTCCATCCTTGGATTGTGATCTCTAAGGTTTCCTTGAATGAAACTTGTAGAAAATTGGTTGTTCTATGTCCTAAAGCACATGAAATTACTATTTTAGATGTTTCATTTTGGTGAACCTACCCTTTAGAACACCTTCTTTTCTAATTTGGAGTGCACCATAGTCCTAGATATAGCTTCTATTAACTTTTCATTAGGTCTTGCATTAGTTAATTTGCATCTAGGGTTTCTAAATCTTGCATTAGTAAAAGTGCATATAGGTTGCATTTTTGCATCTTACATCATTGAAATTCATTTGAAATATGTTATTTGACTTAGTCTAGTCATCATTCAAAATCAAGAAACCTAAAATTCACTTAGAATTTTCTTAAATTTCTGCAAAAACCCTAATTTGGGACTCATATGCACCTCTAGGCAATTTGGTCCCAGTATAGGTAGTCTTGCCTAATTTTTGGGTGTTCTATGTTGATTGTTTATCAACATTTGAATCCTTGAAAAACCCTATTTCGGACTCATACGCCCCTCTGGGTGATTTATTCTTGTGTCAAAACTTAAGCTACATTTTATAGCATTGAAAACCATGTTTTTGTGTTTCTATTTGTTGTTGTTAGATTTTTGTTTTCGTTTACTAAGTTTTTGTCACATTCATTTCATTGCATCTGGCTTAATTTCATTTGAATCAAAATTAGAAAATAGTATTTATCTTGTGTTCATTGCATCTATCTTGCATTCATTGATTGTCTCTTGCATGATCTTTACAACTTGGTGTCATATTGCTAATACTATAGTGAGGCAAAGCTCGAGACTCATGTCATCCCATGATAGAAAAATCATTGTGGATCTTGGATTATCTAGCTCTTCCACTACTAGTGTTCACATCAGTTCACTAGCTATGTGTTGTGCAGTTTTCGTACACACGTCCCGCTAGAGGCAGGGACCTTCTTTCGCTTTGGTTTTGGTGTATTGGCCCTTTCTTTTGAGGTTTTGTCTTACCGAGGCATGTGCTTTAAAGTATATTTTGAATGCCTAAGTGTTTCCCCCAGGTTATTCATTGAAAATCCTAAGTTCTGGATGAAGTTTAGGTTTTTACCCTGATTCAGGATTTTCCACCATGGTCGGATTTTCCCGGATCTTGCTTGGACTCCGGCTAGACCCTTGTTTTCGAGGATTTTTAGTATTTGTGAATTTTCACGTGGGATGGATTTTCTTGGATTTCGCCCTGTCATCAGCTTCCCGAGTTCCATGACTATCTTATCGATTGCATTAATGGCTTCGTATGTGCTTTGAAGGCTGGATTTCATTTGATTCCTGAGATCTTTTGTGCCATTATGCTCACTATTTTCCATTGTCTGAGTTGAGAGCTGCATCCTTAGGGTTTGTCCTTTGAGCTTTTGGATAGATTTGGGTGTTTGGGTTTGAGTTGGTCTTGTTTGGTGGCAGTTTCTTGTGCTTTCCTACATCTGTTCTTTGACGACCCCGTTCTCTTCACATTTGCTAATTCTTGGTAGGTTTCCGCTTTATAATGGTTTGTGTCTGATTGCTCTGCTTTGAATTGAATTATGAATGGCATGTCAGTTGGTGAGACAAACAGGATTCAACAAGACCTCAGTTCGTAAAAAAATGTCTCATCGACATGCTTGTTCATATTCGCTGTCGGCAAGACTAGCCCTAGTCGGCAGGAGGTCATAGCGGGATCCAGTAGCTTTACGATATTCATTTGCTTCACCAGGACATCCGTCCTTCAGCAAGACCTCCCATCAAGCAGATTTCGCTTTCGCTGAGCTCTGTTCTTTTCAGTCACTATAACCCTTTGAAGTTGGGGAGATGTCATGTATATCATCCCGTGTCTCACCTAAGCCCTTTGTGGGTTTGTATTTGATCACCAGGACACTGTAATTCTCACACCGAATCTTTCGTCGGCAAGACAAAACCCTCGCCAAGAGCTCATAGCGAGCTCCTTCTGTCTTGTCAATTTTTTGTCATGTCACTAAGACCTCCCCTTTCGAAGCGACCTTTTGCCGAACATATCTTGCTCTTGCTGAAACCTTCGCTTTCGGCGAGACTCCTAATGGTCGCCAGGACTTCATAGCTAGGCTTTCTTTTCTTAGCGAGCCTAGCTCTTTTTCGGGGAGACCACATATTGTCGGCCAAAGTTTATGCCGATAGAACTCTACATCGGCGAAACACTACATAGTCGTTGGGACCCCTAACCGAGCTCAGACATTTCACCGAAAGCCCTCCTAAGTCCAGATCTTCGCTATGACAGTGTCTTTCTCACACCGAAGGTCTCTTATGTTATATCGCCGGTTGGTAGGACATCTCAACTTTTCTAGAACCTCATATCGAAAAAGTTAGTCTGGCCGAAGTTATTACTTAAACTCTGATGGTCAGTGAGACAAGGGGGATTCGCAATGACTTTACCCTGAAGAAGATCTCTCATTGACATGACTCTCCTCATCGCCGGTCGACAAGACGTGCCCCACTTGGTGTGACCTCATCCTGAATGGAAGTTTTTTGGCCGAAGTACTTGCCTTTGCACCGTTTAGTCCGGGATTGTGCCTTAACCACATATTTCCATCAAGTCCGGATTTCTCAAAAATTCGCTATCTCCTTGATCTTCCAAAGTCCCTTCTCTGGGCCATTCTTCGTGAAAATTTTCCCTAAACGGATTTTTTCTGAACTTTGATGGAATGTAACAGAATGAGAGATAATTGAATTTTTTAATGGTTTATGATGCATTCATTGATTATTTAATGTGACTTATTGATTGATCATGATCCGATTTGATAGTTAAGTAGGTGTTTCCTAGTTATTTCGTTGGAGTCCGATCAGTTAGGAATTTCCTGAAATTCCTCTCTAGCTCAGATTCTGCAGATGGCCCCAAAACCCAAAATTTGTGTGATCATTTCATATGAGATTTAATGGCACTTTGGTTGCAAGAGATGCATTCTAACAATGTATTGATGGATTAACATTGGTTTCCTATGGTTTTTATTGTAATTTTCTTGATGCATGCAAACTGAATCTAGCAAGATAGCAGAGGGATACTCTATGTCTTAGGAAGAAAGTATTGAAAAAGATTTACAAACAGAGAAGACACATTGATGACACCCTAACTGGTGTCTACAATGGCTGCATTGCTTTTTCGAGATAATGACAGGAAGAAGGAAGATCGCACCCAAGTATTTGAGTCTGGAGTAGTTGAGAGAGTGGTGGCAGGACGTTTAAGCACCAGGTAATGATGATTCTATGTTCGAGCACTAGCTAGATGATGCGGCCACCTACCTTGCAATTATTGATAAGTATTTGGCATATAAAGTAGATTGGGATAAGTCGGTCAAGCACTCAAGGGACGAGATTGCATCCATCGAATTGACTTAGGGTTTTTCCCCTATTGCCTATGGCAGGCCTAGATGGGACGTTCTTGAAAGTAAATGAAGAGCCAGATCAGAACAAACATAATAGGGAAGGGAGCTAATGATAGGCTACGGCGCGATTTGTGCTTCCCTATTATCTTCTCGTGCAATGGTCTGAACTAGATTGTGGATCCCAAGCCAACTTGGATGGAACGTGCATTTATGCTTATTTGACTGACTGTGGGTTTCTCTTGACCGAGTTGTTGCGCCATTAATGCGGCGGTCCCTTGCCTGGCCGATAGGTTTTCTGGGGGAATTCTATATATTGGGCATTTCGCCTCATTTGTGAAGGGTTAGAAGGGTTAGAGGGCTTAGAACAGTTAGAAATAGTTGGAATTTGTAGTTTGAATTGAGAGGTAATTAGTAGCAAGTAGGTATTCTCAAGCAAATGTTGTAACAGAAATCTGGAATTGTTGCTACAGTGGACAATTTGAATACAAGAAATGACATTGTGATTTGGTGCCATACTTGTTTTCTTTTGTTTTGCATGGTTCTTTTTATTCTATCTTTGAAATTGCTTTGAGAAGGTTCATGTTTAGATTAGAATTTATTTAATAATGTTTGTGATTTAATACTTGAATGTTGCAGCAATCCTTCAGTCCATACTTTTCGCAACCAATTGATTGTTAGTTGCTTTGCAAAGTTAGCCTAGACTTCATATTCCATGTGCCTAGTTCGATTGTGAAGATTTGTTCATTTCAACTGCAATAGCATTGTTGAATAAATGTTCATTATTTGAAAACCTTAACACCTCAGAAGATTGCACTATTTTCTGTGAGATTGTAGATTTATCTTGGTCAAGCAGAGATCAGTTTTGAGGGATTGGTCCATTTCGAGTGTTGATTATTTTCATTATTAATCTTAGGAGTAATATTAGATTTAAGATCTCTTTAAAACCCTTATTCCTTTTTCTATTTCTTTGACTATTGGGTTAAATATAGGATTGAAGTATCACCTGATTGTTAGATCTGATAAAGTCGATTCAGCATTTTGCTTGTAGTAAGGTCCCATCGTCATTACCAACATTTTTACATTTCGTTACTGAGTTGTTTATCCACTGTCAAGACTTGACATTAGAGACCTTGGGGTTATCTCTTGAGGCTTGTCGATAGAGATTTACCTTTTAAGAGAGATAGGATATCATATTCTGTCTGGCTATTATTGTGCAGAAAACACGATCAACACTATGGACCATACCCTTAACAACTCTTTTCCTTCAAGTAGTGTGACAAGTGTTGAAAAAATGGTTGCTATTATTCTGCAAGAAAACATAATCCAAATCCATAGACTTAGAAAACCTACAACATCAACTAAGTATTGAAAACATTTCAACCATTGCTATCCCTACCATAGATAGCCTACATCACATGATTGAAAGTGATGAAGGAATAGAACTTGCATGTAACCTAGTGCATATTTTTGGAAAACATCTTACCTCAACAACAAGTTGTGCTTTACCTTTGAACAATGTTCAAAGTCAAGGAGGAACTCAAATTCCTCCTCCTATAACCATTGCCTCTATTCCTACCTATACCAACCCTCAAGTTACAATGATGATGCAACCTACTAGTAATCTCCTTCCTACCTTGCATATTTCCACTAGCAATCCTTGTACCTTTGTCGCATCACACATGATATCTCTGACCACTTTACCTCTCGTAATCATTTCATTCACTGCTCCCTTGAACAAATATACACCTCCACCATATTCACCTCTATCTAAAAATATAACCAATGACGCCATCATAAACCAAATTTTGCAAAATATTTCATTCCTTCAAAAGAAAATTTCCACCATAAACCAACATCAAAATGGCCAACCTACATACTATGTCAAAATCAATCCCTTATCCTTGGAGATATTGTGAAAGTCATTACAACAAGGTCTAGAGATTCCTAGGTGTGAGAAATATGGGGGAAAGGAGATCCTTCTAACCATGTTTCTGCTTATACCGCCTTATGTAGTGATTTTGTCCTTGAGGATAAACTCTTGGCTAAGCTTTTCCCTAGATCCTTGAAGGATACCGCCTTAGAATGGTTTTCCTCATTATCAAAAAACTCAATTTGTTCATTCAATAAACTCATTGAGGCCTTTATAAACCATTTCTAAGTGCACATGACTCCTAAGATGACCTTCGTCAATTTGATGAGATTTAAGCAAAAAGATGATGAAAAGGTTACTAATTTCATTTCACACTACCAACTACTTTATTCCCAAGTTCACGTAAAGATTCTCGATCCTCATCTTCAATGGATGTTCATTGAGAAATTGCAAACTAAGATACAAGATAAATTTACCATGATGAAGTTTCCTTCCTTCATACACTTGTGCACTGCCCTTTGAGATTAATAAAATTCGGTTGGCAATTGTGAAAAAAAACCCACCTCTAGCCGTCCTGAGAAGTTTAAATCCACAAACCAAAATAATTATCAACCTTTTAGAAAATAGAATAAAGGCTTCCTTAAACTTAAGCCCCCTCAACCAACTCAACATGTTGATACCCAAGTGGCTACTATAAGGAAGATGACTCCTTTCACATTTGGTGATCTGCTAGACAATTTACTCCCCTACCCAATACCTTATATAGCACAATGTCACAACTCTTAGAATAGAAAATGATAACTTTTCCTCCCGTTAAAACTCCCAATCCTAATAATCCTTTACCTCCAAACTTTAAATTAAATTATTACTACAATTATCACTAACAAAATGGATACAACACGAAACATTGTAAGTGTCTTAAACATCTTGTGCAAGGCCTCATAGATTCCAGATGACTTCAAATTGGAGGTGTTAATGATCAAGGAAATAACTCTGTTGCCACTCCCAGCCAAAACTTGCAAATATTTACCATTGACCATATGCCAAATCATAGCATTTCATTTTTCAAATCTAGTGAAACTAAAGAGAATGATGTGATGTATGTTGACACAGATGGTGACAACATTGATGTACTATTGAGCAAGATCCTATGGATACTGATGAACAAGGTCCTATGGATAATATGGTTGGATTGATCAAAATTCAGCCTTGTAAGGGTTGAACTAAGAAGCCTCTTGACATTTCTTTCTCATCTAAAGATATAATTAGAAATGCACCTGATGGTCCTCTTTACATAGCTGACCGAATCAATGACAAGCCCACTAATGGGATATTAATTAATCTCGTTTGTGGATAGAATGTGATCACTGAGGAATTCTTACTTGTGCATGAACTCTATCAAGAAACATATGATAAATGAAAATCATGGATGAAAACACATAACATTTTTGCTTTCCCTACAATGGGATCAATCACCCTTCCTTTACAAATAGGACCAAAAAAATTAAATGTCTCATTCTCCATCATCTCAACATTGGATCAATTCCATGTGAAGCTTGGTTAACCATGGCTACACTCTATGGAGTTTGTCCCATCAATTGTGCATAAATGCTTAAATTTTCCCTTTGACAATGAAATTTTCACTCTACACCATAGTGGATTTAATCCTTTGTCTTCCCATGGGAAGATTTCTTTTGGCTCGAGCCTATGGAACCTATTAACCTCGTGAAGAATTATTTTTAAAATCCTATCAAAAGTTCAAGGCAAAACTATCCCTTACAAACATGCCTCAACCTATGACTACGCCTCATATCCTTGATGAAACCATGATTGAACCTAAAGACATTCCAAACAGCTAAGACCAACCTAAGACAGATCCTTTTCTTATCTCCTACAAAAGACCAAGAGATAACGAAAACAACCCCGTCACACCTCCTACAATAAAACAAGTTTACAAACCTCAGAAAAATTAGTTGAACAACATCTTATGGTTCCTTTTGTTCCTCCCCTTAGGGAAGAAAATAAACCTATGGTTGATAAACCTGCTCCTACACAAATGCAACTTGAAAATAAAACTAAAAGAAATAGAAATGCTAGAGAGCATAGGTGTATATGTCATGCTCTTGCTGAAAGGTTAAATGAAGAAAAAAAAAATCAAAATCCAAACTTGACTGAAGCAATAAACGATGAGTCTCCCTCTTTTCTGTAATAAAAAGATTCCATATCGCAACTACCACATAAGCTAAATCCTTCTTTAGATATTATCATTCGACCTCCTGTTGTGATTAATATGGATGATAATGATGAGGTTGCTAAAATTGATGAAAAAAGTACATAATGAATTGAATACATTATTTTCCTCTTCTATGAGCTTAAATGATAATTCTCCTAAGAAGTGTTGAACTTGCAGATGATCCTAGTAATGCACTCATTGTAGTCCCTTTGGCTAGTTGTCTTCCTTTTGTATATGATGAACACAATTGGGATACAAACGAACTGCTATAGGTTGACTCGCATGTGCCTTACTAGTCTTTTGCATTATTATTTTTTTCATGTTATGTGTGTGATTGCAAGTGCGTAATGTGATCCCTTGTATTGCTCTATTTGATGAACTTCTCTCTTTGTGACATTCCTCTATTTGTATATACATTCTTTTCTATGTTGTTCATATTTTATCTTTCCTTTGTCTTGTGTTTTCCTTTTTGGAATGATGCGAGGCGTCGAGACATTTATGTCTCTTCCATGTTTACCCAAAATATTTTCCTTTATCTTTTTCTTTGTCTTGTGTTCTTTTTGGGGGATGACGCAAAGCATCGAGACATTTAGGTCTCTTCCATGTTGACCCAAAAGGTTTTTCTTTTTTTTTCTCTCTTTGTGTCATTTTTCCTATTCCATGAGTATTTGGGGAATGATGACAGTTCTGAGCTCTATAAAAGCATTGTAGCAAAGACATATTGATCTCGAATCCATGGATCCCTGGAATTTTATTTTGGGGGAAACCCCTCCCTTTTCATGATGTAGCTTTATTTGGAAACATATGACTTGGCATAGTACTTTCTGAATAAGCTCTCATGCCCTCTTTTTTGTTAGCATTTATCCTTTGCTAATTTAAAGTAATTTCTCATAGCATGGTGTTTAGCAATTTCTTTAAAGTGGGGGCATACATTGGCATTATTGTTTTTATTTTTTTTCATATTTCATTGTGTAGTCTTCCCACTTCATGTGATGCATCTTTCTTGTTTTGGTAACATTGGGTGTAATTTCCTTCAAAAGTGTGATATCTCTTAGCATATTATATTCCTCTTAGTGGCTTGATGTGACACATGACATCCCCTAAGTTGTGAATATTATATTCTTTGATTGGTCCTCTCTTGGAGACATTAGGAATGATGTTCCCTAAGTTAAGACCTTACATGAACTAAGAAAAACTCCTTTGAACATTTCGTCCACTATTTTGCATTTACAACATCTGTTATATGGCCACCTTGCATAACACACTTTTCTTGCCTATGGAGTTGTTTTGTTTATTCATGATTTTTAAGCATACTAAGCTTTGCATTCCTCATGAAGCTCAAACTTCATTGTTGTGTGGCAGCTTATCAAAGTTATCAGGAGGTATAGCTTTGGTATGGTTGTACATATGGGATCCGAACTTAGGCATGAATTTCCCATAGCCACTTGCTTGTCTGTGTGAGCACATACTGAATGTGTACGTATGTGTCTCACTGGGGGCTCACCTAGTGGATAGCCTAAGGTTCCACTATCCCTTGTGAGCATGTGTTGGTTTGCATAGTGGACATCATGTTCCACTTGTAAAATTTCTTGGACAAGTAGCCTAGATATGATCCACAACATGCAGGAGAAACAATCGAAGCTTGATCAACCCCTTTTGTTTTTGTGTCTTTGGTGGTGTATTCTAGAGCCTTGTTGTTTCTCCTTACATTATTTACATGTGTGTTCTTTTGTGCCTATGTTGGTTTACCATAGGATCTTGATCCTGGGGGCTTGCACAACCCTCTTGATTATTTTTTGTCCTATCTAACTAGCATTGGTATGCTTGGAACCCTCTTGATGCAAGTTTTGTCTACTTTATTGTGAGTTTGAAGCAATTTCCTCTCACAAAATTAGGGGCTAAATTTAATGTACAAACAAGTATCTCTTTACATTTTCCTACTTTTTTGGGCCCTCCTTGCTAAAATTGGGCTTCTTTATGCCTTATTTGGTCCTATTTTGCATCCATGAGCCTTAATTAATGCATCTTTCTAAGGATAATCCCAACACATATGTAATGACCTATCAAAATTTAGTGATTTTGGATTGTATGGCCTTGATTTAGTGATCTCAAACTCATACGCCACCTTAGGAATATGGGTCCCACCTAAGTTTCGAGGCCTAGATCTAAATTTGGCATTAAACTAAACATTTCTTGAAATTTGTGTCCCTAGCTTAGCCTATTGGCACTCATACACCCCAATTGGAATATTATTTCCACTTAGCTTAAACCTAATTTGAATTCAAATTCTAGGCAGGATTTTATTCTCTTGGATCTAATGTTATCTTGTAGTGTTGTAATTTTGGAAAATTTGGCATAAACAAGTATAAATACAATTTATTTCACATAGTTTCTCCTAGAAAGTTGATGAGAGCATTCCTATAGAAATTTTATGATTACAAGAGAATTAAAGAGTGATTATCAAGCACTTTGGAGCATCATTCAAGAATTGAGCATCATGTCAAAGTCATCATGCATCATGTTTTTGTTTGAGCTAACATTTGTGATGTAGGGTTTTATGATTCAAGCAAGCATTCAAGTCAATATCCATATAATTCAAGAAAGATTCAAGATCCACATTCATGCAAACCTTTACATACAAGATTTCACCAATTTTTTCAAGGATTTGGTGAGTTGCAACATTGCATATTTGTTCATTCATCATTCCTTCCTTGTATTTGATTCCATATCAAGGTTTGATTACCAAAATGGGGTTTGACCAAGGAAAATTCCTATCCACTAACAAACAAAAAATCCCTCTCTTTGATGTGTGATTTTCATATCTAGGTTGAAGATCCATTGAAGAGAAATATTGGAGAAAAGTTTTCAAGTTGTCAAAGTTGTCATCTACATTGCAAGATCATGGAAGGTCACCTACAGAGCAGAATTTAGTGTTTCAAACTCAGAAATTTGATAGAAGAGAAGCTAAATGAAAGAACTAGAGGATATCAGAGTTTCAGATCAACCTTGATACTAGGACTAAATTTCCACTTGTGGTGTATGAGTCCTAGTATACCTAATTTTAGACATTTCCAACAGATCTTGAGGTACTAGTTCCAAATTCCAGTTTTTGTCAAAAATCCTAAACTGGGACTAAATCACCCCATTGGTGTATAAGTCCTAATGTGCATTAAAGATAACTATTTTAGGATTTCAGACCCTCATTCAAGCCTCTTCAGTTTCTAGGTGCACCTTTGTTTATCTCTAGTTTACAGTCCTAATTTGAGTTCATTTCTAGGTCATTTACTTAAGTCTTGCATATCATTTACATTTATTGTCTTTCCAAGCCCTAGCTTGATGGTGAAACCCCTTTTAGTCTTTAATCAAACCCTAGGAAACCTTGTTGTAGATCTCTTTCCCTTATTCCATCCTTGGATTGAGATCTCTAAGGTTTCCTTGAATGAAACTTGTAGAAAATTGTTTGTTCTATGTGGACTAAAGCACAAGAACTTGGTATTTTTTATGTTGAATCAAGAAATAATGTGTGTACACACTCTTAAAAATTCAAGGTCAATAAAATTTTACTCCTTGATTATAAAACTTTACATCATATGACTACATTATAGAGTATATTTTCTTCATTTGATAATTATACGCCACCATAATTGTTGATGGATAAAAATGGATATATGTGCATTTATCAAATAGGGTCTAATAACATGGAAAAACAACCATTCAACAATGTCTTTTGTGTGCTTCAAATGCCATATGATATCATTTTTCTATCAAATCACACATAGTGGGCTATATAAGAGTGTTGAGTTCACACTACATTATATGATTATTTAGAATTTACATAGAAAAAATATTATTTTAGCTGATGAGGTAGATCACCAATCTTGTGTATATACCTCACATTTTTATCTTGTTGTTCTTTCAATTGATATACATAATTATGAATCCATTGTGGATACATTTGATGAGATACAATATGGTCATTTGAATCTTAGTATTCTTTCATAAATTGAGGTTTAGGAGACATGTGTCAAGAAAATTCCATCTCCACCATTTTCTTCTTCCTAGTTCAATGTTGTTACAACTAGGAATTCTAGTGATTTAGTGTAAAAAATATGTTTTAACATATTCCAAAGATAGAAAATTGTGATGAGTAATTGATAGACATTATAAGTTTTTTTTTTTAGTCTCATTTGATAGATTTTGGGGAAAGAATTGAGGACATTCATCTCCACTTTGATTATATCTCCTATGAAGTTGCATCATCATCTTTTTCATATGTCATGAGGGTATATGTAGTCCCTCTTTCTCTTTATTCGCCTATTCATTTGTAATAGTTTGAAATTGATTTATACACCCAAGAGAACCATTTGGAGTATTCATCTTTTTCATTTGATCTTGTTCTAAATCTATTTCAACAATGTTTTGATTTGTCACATTTTTTCTATAAAGCCTAATACTTCTTATTTGATTGTAGCACCTCTTAAAACCAATATTGTAACAGCTAAGTAGTCTCTAGAGAAACTATATATTCTATATTTTCTTCCCTCATACTCCTTTCAAGAATGGGAAGTGTGCCATTGAAAAATGGTCCCTTCGCATTTTCATGGTCTTTTAGGTCTTGTTTCATATTGTTAGAGCTATGTTGCTTTGATTTTTTGATGTATCTTGGCTTGAACATGCTTATTTTGGTGCTAAAATTCAAAGAATGATGTCTTGTGAAGGTGTTGTGAAGTGTTGTAAGACATTTCTACATTCTTCTAGACTCTATTTAATGCAATTCATCTAAAAACCATATTTTCATTCATTAACAAGTCCTATTTTGAAGTGTTGTAAATTCTTGTAACAAGATTTCATGCTTTTCTAGGCATATTTTCACTATTGATACCCTTCTCATGCTTTATTTTATCTTTTTATGCCCTCATATGATTATATTAAGTGTATTTTTGGGTCATATCCCAACAAACAACATTAAACTCAACTTTATTCCTGACACTTGGTTTTGTGTCCCAAGTGGGAATCATTTGCTAAGGGTGGTGAAAGAGTCCCCCTTGGCCCCAAATTCAAAATATTTCAAAATTGCTTTTCGTATTTTACTCAAATTCACTTCATGTCAGCCTGTGATGAGGTATGAATGAATAGTAAGGTACAAGATTTGTATAAATAAGTGATTTTCACCTCATTTCAACCCCCATCCATTCAAGCATTCAATCTCCTAAGTCATTCAAGCAATCAAGCATTTTGCATCATCAATTCAAGCACTTTGGAGCAGCCATTGACATCACTTCAGATTTACAAGATCAAGGATGTGGTAAGTTTTCAATACTTCATGTTATTCAATTATCATTTCCTTTGCATGTCACTCATTTCTATTGGAAAACCCATATTCATTAACCCCCCCAACATTTTTCCCCTTTGTGCATGTGTATTTGCAACTTTGTTTTGTATATTTGACAGGTTTAAAGATGTTGAAAAGTGAAATTCAAGTCAACTCATTCATATTTCAACCATTTTGAGCATATTCAGTTTGTTTTCTGCAGAGTTGACCATGACAACCTAACATTCAAACATTGTAGGATCTGGAGTAGCAGTGTTGTCCCTTGATTTTCTAGAAATCTTGCAGAGGACTAATTCACCACCCTTGGTGAATGAGTCTGACTTGAAATATGAAAATATGCATTTTGTCAGAAATCAACTTCCGGCTGTCAGAAATTAGTTCCTGACAAATTTTCAATAGTAGGAGGACTGATTCGCCACCCTTGGAAAATGAGTCCCACTGTGAAAAGTTAGAAATTTTGATCAGCATTCTAGACATTGTAGAAATCTCACACATCATCTAGGTGCACTTAGATTTGACCTTGTACCTTCTGTTTTGCATGATTCTTTCAATTTCCTCATCTTTTATAATTGTTTGCATATCACGGTATGTTTTCAAATATCGCTTAAATTACACTTTAATATTCATTTTAGATCATCTTAATTAGTCAATTGCACTTCAGTCACTTCATTTACATAATATCATTTTGCATACATCCTAATTTGAATGTGCATAAGCATTTTAGGAGCCTAAATCTATCTCTTTCTAGATAAAAAATCTTAGGAAGAGAGCAAGCATTCTAGATTCCCAAAATCATGTCACATTTTGGTGAACCCGACTTCTAAATACTTTAAAAATTCTAATTGCATTCATATCTTGCATCCTAGTTTCATTTTCATTGACATTCAATTAGGAAATTGATTGGTTATTGCATTCTAGGATCTTTTATTTTGCATTAGTGAAACACTCATTTAGTTTTCATTCTTGCATTCAATTTCATTGAAAAAATTGAAACTTTGCATCCTTTGTCTGAATTTTTATTTTGAAAGGCATTTGAATCATTCTTTAAATTATGAAAAATACAAAAAAAATGCATCCTAGCCCAACTCATTCGCCACCCAAGGTGAATCAGTCCCTCTGCATATTTTAGACATTCATTTTCCACTTTTTTAGCATTTTTCTACATTCTTGTTTCCTTTTTCTGCATCCTATTTTCACATACAGACTTTCTATTTTTCTTCATTTATTGCATCTTTGTTTACTTTCATCATGGCATTCTCCTTTAATAAGTTTTGGAATTCCCTCAAATCATTGGTAGACATGTCCCATTGCACCTTTTGTTGTGACCTTAATGACATTAAACAAACTCATGCTCCTTTAACTCCTCATGATTATCCTCCTTGAGATGTAGACATCATTGGATAAGATGATGCTAGCATGGCCAAGTTCTATAATGATTGCCTTCACAACCTAGAAGCAAATGCAACCTTTTATCCCTCTATGAGATCACAAGAACTCCCTATTGTTGCACCACCTAACCACTTTGCTTATTTACATCCTAAAGTCAACATAGGACCTATGGTTCCTCCCTCAAGTGAACCTAGTTCCTCTCAATCACCACAAACTCCACCATTCTATGAGCATACTATGACAAACAATCCTATCAACCTTGAGAAAACCTATGGTAAAGGCTTTAATATTTTAAGTAAACAAGGTTGTGACACAAAACATGAACATGGAATTCATCAAATTTTTGAGCAACAACCAACTAAAGCCAACACAACAGGACTTGGATATCAAGTTCCTTCTCATCCCACAAGACATCCTCTTCAACCTAGGAGACTCCCGGATGTTGGAACATTCATCTTGAATTCTCCTCCTAATCTGAACATTCTCCTTCCAAGTGAACAACCATTCTCTCCTTCTAATGAAAAGGATGTTAGGATCCCTATGGATTCTAGTCTTTATTTTACTCATGAAAAACTAGAACCTAGTAAACGCAAACGACCATACAAAATGAAGAAGATAAAGTTTCCTACACATCCTCCAACTGAATGTGAGCAGAGACTTCAATTACTTTTAAACAACAATCTTATACTTCTACCACCTTCCAATAGACTATTCATTCATCCTCTAGACTCCAACATACCATATTGAAAATACTATTGTGTCCTTGGACATCGAACTAAAGAATGTTGAACATTGAACGAAATACTAAAAAAGTATCACTTCATGGACACTGACTGTTTTCCCCTCATTCCTTAAAACACCAATATCCTTTCATGTCATAATGGTAGAATTTCCCATTCTCACTATTACATGGTCCTTTCCCATCACTCATCTCAGCTCATTCTTGCTTTTACACTTTATGGGAGGAAAGACATTGTTAGCCTTGCCCTTTTAATGCATTTGTTTGTCTCTTAACCTTTTTATTCCTTTTTCCGCTTGTTCATCCAAGACTAAGAAAACAATAACTTAGTTAATGGTTGACTTACATTTTCATTACTTTCCTTTTTCTTCTTTCTTTGTGTGTATCATGTTCCCCCTTATCGTGTGTTTTATGTTTCCTTCTCTTCGTGCATTTATTCTATATGTATCTCTATTCTTATATTTGTTGTGCCTTATTTTTTTCTCTTTTTGTTTTGTGTTTTCCTTTTGGGGATGACACAAAGCATTGAGACACCCTATGTCTCTTCCATGTTGACCCAAAAAAAAACCCTCTCTTTTTCTTTTCAGGACTTTTTCCTTTGTCTTTTCTTGTGTTTTTCTTTTGGGGATGACGCAAGGCATTGAGACCGCAACGTCTCCTTCATGTTGACCCAAAAGGTTTTCCACTTTTCTTTTTTGTCTTTTTGCTTGTGTTTTCCTTTTGGGGATGATATAAGGCATCGAGACCGCAATGTCTCTTCCATGTTGACTCAAAAGGAACTATGTTTTTCCAAGTTGTTTCTCATGTCTTCTTTCCCCTTCCTTTATCTCTTCTCTACTTTCAAGTAATTTCTCACAGAATGATGTGTAGCAATTCCTTTAAAGTGGGGGGCATACATTACCATTATTTCATTATCATTCTTAGTGAAGACTTATCATTTACATGATGTGTTTGTCACTCTGTGGATGACATTGGGTGTGATTTCCTTCATAAGTGTGATCTTTCTAAGCATATTGCATTTCTCTTGGTGGTTTGATGCGACACACTACATCCCCTAAGTTGCAAATATACTATTCTTTGATTGGTCCTCTTTTGGAAACATTAGACACAATGTTCCCTAAGTGACTGACCTTGCATAAACTAAACAAGACTCCTTTGAACATATTACACATAACATTCTTATTCAACAACCTTGCATAGCAAAACTTGCATGCATGTGGAGCTATCTTATTTGTTTGGCCACCTTGCATAACACAACTTGCATGCCTATGGTGCCATCCTATTTTTCTTATCTTATAAAACTCAAACCAAATTTTGCATTTTCTTTGGCTTTGTGGTGCCTTTTGAAAGTTATCGAATGGGTATAGCTTTGGCATGGTTGAGCAGAAAGCCCAACTAGAGGCTTAAATTTTCCCCATAGCCACTTTTGTGTTTTTGTGAGTGCATACCAACTAGCACATGAATCTTATTTTTTAGGCTTTCTCACTTCGCAGATGACTAGTTTTGTGGCCCTAGACTAAGTACACATTCTTTATTTTTCAAACATTTAGCCTAGATCTCTTTTCACAACTAGTTGGATTGATGATCGAAGCTTCACTTAGTTCTTCTCAACACTTGTGTGTTCCTTTGTTCTTATGTTCAGTTTGTCATGGGATCTTCATCCTAGGGGCTTGATCATCCCTCTAGTTTGTTTCATTTCATCCTTGCTAATGTAAGTGCATTTGAACCCTCTAATCGATGTTCATGGCTACTTTAGTGTGAGGAAGCAAGTTTCTCTCACTGAAGTGGGGGCTAAATGTGTCATCAAAAAATGGTCCCTTGTCATTTTCATGGTCTTTTAGGTCTTGTTTCATAGTGTTGGAGCTATGTTGCTTTTATTTTATGATGTATTTTGGCTTGAACATGCTTATTTTGGTGCTAAACTTCAAAGAACGACGTCTTGTGAAGGTGTTGTGAAGTGTTGTAAGACATTTCCACATTCTTCTAGACTCTATTTCATGCAATTCATCTAAAAACCATCTTTTCATTCATTAACAAGTCCTATTTTGAAGTGTTGTAAAGTCTTGTAACAATATTTCATGCTTTTCTAGGCATATTTCACTATTTACAACATTCCCATGCTTTATTTTATCTTTTTATGCCCTCATATGCTTATATTAAGTGTATTTTTGGGTCATATCCCAACAAACAACATTAAACAAAACTTTATTCCCGACACTTGGTTTTGGGTCCCAGGTGGGTCTAATTCACGAAGGGTGGCGAATGAGTCCCCCTTGGCCCCAAATTCAAAATATTTCAAAATTTCTTTCGAGATTTTACTCAAACTTCACTTCATGTTGACCTATGATGAGGTATGAACGAATAGTAAGGTACAAGATTTGTATAAATAAGTGATTTCACCTCATTTCAACCCCCATTTATTCAAGCATTCAATCTCCTAAGTCATTCAATCAATCAAGCATTTTGCAACATCAATTCAAGCACTTTTCAAGCAATTTGGAGCAACCATTGACATCACTTCAGATTTACAAGATCAAGGATGCATTAAGTTTTCAATACTTCATATTATTCATTTATCATTTCCTTTGCATGTCATTCATTTCTACTAGGTTTGATTACCAAAGTGGGGTTTGACCAAGGTAAACCCCTATTCATTATCCCCCCCAACAATTTTCCCCTTTGTGCATGTGTATTTGTATATTTTTTTTGTAGATTTGATAGGTTTACGAGTGTTGAAAAGTGGAATTCAATTCAAATCATTCATATTTCAACCATTTTGAGCATTTTCAGTCTATTTTCTATAGAGTTGACCCCGACAACCTAACATTTAGACTTTACAGGATCTGGAGTAGTAGTGTTGTCTCCTGATTTTCCAAAAATATTGGGGAGGACTGATTCACCACCCTCGGCAAATGAGTCCCACTTGAAATCTAAAAATCTGAATTTTGTTAAAAATCAACTCCCGACTTTCAGAAATCGGTTCTCGACAAATTTTCAACAATAGGAGGACTGATTCACCACCCTTGGTGAATGAGTCCCACTGTGAAAAATCAAAAAAATTGATCAGAATTCCCAACATTCTAGAAAGCTCACGCATCATCTAGCTGCACTCAAATTTGACCCTGTACCTTCTGTTCTGCACGATTCTTTCAATTTCTTCATCTTTCATTGTTGTTTGCATATCACAGTGTGTTTTCAAACATAGCTTATATTACACATTAATATTCATTTTAGATCATCTTAATCAGTCAATTGCACTTGGGTCACTTCATTTACATCACATCATATTGCATACATCCTAATTTGAATGTGAATAAGCATTTTAGGAGCCTAAATCTCTCTCTTTCTAGGTGAAAAATCTTAGCAAGAGAGCAAGCATTCTAGATTCCCAAAATCTATGTCACATTTTGGTGAACCTAAATTTTGAATACTTTAAAACTTCTGATTGCATTCATATCTTGCATCCTAGTTTCATTTGCATTGACATTCAATTAGGACATTGATTGGTTATTGCATTCTAGGTTCTTTCATTTTGCATTAGTGAAACACTCATTTAGTTTTCATTATTGCATTCAATTTCATTGAAAAAACCAAAACTTTGCATTTTGTGTCATAATTTGCATTCTGAAAGGAATTTAAATCATTCTATAAATCGGAAAAATACAAAAAAATTACATCCTGGCCTGACTAATTCGCTACCCAGGGTGACTTAGTCTCTCTGCATATTTTAGGCATTAATTTTGCACTATTTTTAACATTTTCTACATTCTTGTTTCTTGTTTCTGCATCTTGTTTTCACATACAGATTCTCTATTTTTCTTCATTTATTGCATCTTTGTTTATTTTCATCATGGAATTCTCCTTTAATAAGTTTTGGAATTCCCTTAAATCATTGGTAGACATGTCCCATTGCACCTTTTGCTGTGACCTTAATAACATTGAAAAAAATCATGCTCCTTTAACTCCTCATGATTTTCCTCCTTGTGATGTAGACATCATTGGAGAATATGATACTAGCATGGCCAAGTTCTATAATGATTTCCTTCACAACCTAGAATAAAATGCAACCTTTTATCCCTCTATGAGATCACAAGAACTCCCTACTGTTGCACCAACTGACCACTTTGCTTATTTACATCCTGAAGTCAACATAGGACCTATGGTTCCAACCTCAAGTGAACCTAGTTCCTCTCAACCACCACAAACTCAACAATTCTAAGAGCATACTATGATGAACAATCCTATCAATGTTGATAACACCTATTGTAAAGGATTTACTATTTTAAGTAAACAAGGTTGTGATAGAAAACATGAACAAGACATTCATCAACTTTTTGAACAGCAACCAACTAAAGCCAACACAACAGGACTTGGATATCAAGATCCTTCTCATCCCACAAGACATCCTCTTCAACCTAGGGGACTCTCAAATGTTGGAATAGTCATCTTGAATTCTCCTCCTAATCTGAACATTCTCCTTCTACGTGAACAACCATTCTCTCCATCTAATGAAAAGGATGTTAGGATCCCTATGGATTCTAGTCTTTCTTTTACTCATGAAAAGGAGAACCTAGTAAGTTACACAAATGACAATACAAAATGAAGAATATAAAGTTTCCTACACATCCTCCAACCGAATGCAAGCAAAGACTTCAATTACTTTTAAACAACAGTCTTATACTTCTACCATCTTCCAATAGACTAGTCATTCATCCTCCCGAATACAACATACCATATTGCAAATACCATCATGTCCTTGGACATCGAATTGAAGAATGTCGAACACTCAATGAAATACTGAAAAAGTATCACTTCACGGACACTGACTATTTTCCCCTCATCCCTTAAAACACCATTATCCTTACATGCCATAGTGGTAGAATTTTCCATTCTCATTATTGTGTGGTCCTTTCCCATCACTCATCTCGGCTCATTCTTGCTTTTACACTTTATGGGAGGCAAGACTTTTTGGGGATGATGCAAAGCATTGAGACACCCTATGTCTCTTCCATGTTGACCCAAAAGAAACCCTCTCTTTTTCTTTTCCTTTTTCCTTTGTATTTTCTTGTGTTTTCCTTTTGGGGATGATGCAAGGCACTGAGACCGCAATGTATCCTTCATGTTGACACAAAAGCTTGTTCACTTTTCTTTTTTGTCTTTTCGCTTGTGTTTTCCTTTACGGGACAATGCAAGGCGTCGAGACCACAATGTCTCTTCCTTGTTGACTCAAAATGGACTATTTTTTTCTTTGTTTTTTCTCTCTTTTTGTCATTCTTCTAGTTCTATGTACTTTGGGGAATGATGACAATTTTGAGCTCTTTCAAACACACATTGCAACAATGAACATATTGATCCCAAATCCATAGATTCCTTATGTGTTTGGTGTGCTTTCTTTTCTAGGGGGAAACTCCCTTCTTTCTTTGCTTTTCCTTCCATTTTGACATGATGCAGCTTAGCTTCGAAACATATAACTTGGCATAGAAATTTCCAAGTTGGCTCTCATGTCTTGTTTTCCCTTCCTTTATCTCTTCTCTACTTTCGATTAATTTCTCCCAGAACGATGTGTAGCAATTCCTTTAAGGTGGGGGGCATACATTACCATTATTTCATTAGCATTCCTAGTGAAACCTTTTCATTTATGTGATGTTTTTCTCACTCTATGGATGACATTGGGTGTGATTTCCTTCATAAGTGTGATCTTTCTAAGCATATTTCATTCCTCTTGGTGGTTTGATATGATGCACTGCATCCCCTAAGTTGTAAATATATTATTCTTTGATTGATCCTCTTTTGGAGACATTAGACACAATGTTCCCTAAGTGACTGACCTTGCATAAACTTAGCAAGAATCCTTTGAACATATTACACATAACATTCTTATTCGACCACCTTGCATAACACAACTTGCATGACTATAGTGCCATCCTATTTTGCTTATCTTATAAAACTCAACCCAACTTTTGCATTTTATTTGTCTTTGTGGCACCTTGTGAAAGTTATTGAATGGGTATCACTTTGGCATGGTTGAGCGGGAAGCCCAACTAGCGGCATGACTTTTCCCCATAGCCAATTTTGTGAATTTATGAGTGGATACCAACTAGCATATGTATCTTCATTTTTGGGGTTTCTCACCTCGTGAACAACTAGTTCCATGGCCCTAGAGTGAGTACACATTCTTTCTTTTTCAAGCATTCAGCCTAGATCTCTTTTCACAACTAGTTGGATTGATGATCGAAGCTTCACTCAGTTCTTCTCAACACTTGTGTGTTCCTTTGTTATTATTTTTAGTTCATTATGGGATCTTAATCCTGGGGGCTTGATCATCCCTCTTCTTTGTTTCATTTCATCCTCGCTAACTTAAGTGCATTCAAATCCTCTTCTCGTTGTTCATGGCTACTTTAGTGTGAGGAAGCAAGTTTCTCTCACTAAAATGGGGGCTAAATTTGTCATCAAAAAATGGTCCCTTGTCATTTTCATGGTCTTTTAGGTCTTGTTTCATAGTGTTGGAGCTATGCTACTTTGATTTAATGATGTATATTTGCTTGAACATGCTTATTTTGGTGCTAAAATTCAAAGAACGACATCTTGTGAAGGTGTTGTGAAGTGTTGTAAGACATTTCTACATTCTTCTAGACTCTATTTAATGCAATTCATCTAAAAACCATCTTTTCATTCATTAACAAGTCCTATTTTGAAGTGTTGTAAAGTCTTGTAACAAGATTTCACGCTTTTCTAGGCATATTTTCACTATTTACACCTTTCTCATGATTTATTTTATCTTTTTATTCCCTCATATTCTTATATTAAGTGTATTTCTGGGTCATATCCCAACAAACAACATTAAACAAAACTTTATTCCTGACACTTGATTTTGGGTCCCAAGTGGGACTCATTCGCCAAGGGTGGCAAATGAGTCCCCCCTTGGCCCCAAATTAAAAATATTTCAAAATTTCTTTCAAGATTTTACTCAAATTCACTTCATGTCAGCCTGTGATGAGGTATGAATGGATAGTAAGGTACAATATTTATATAAATACGTGATTTTCACCTCATTTCAACCCCCATGCATTCAAGCATTCAATCTCCTAAGTCATTCAATCAATCATGCATTTTGCATCATCAATTCAAGCAGTTTGGAGCAGCCATTGACATCACTTTAGATTTACAAGATCAAGGATGTGGTAAGTTTGCAATACTTCATGTTATTTTTTTATCATTTCCTTTGCATGTCATTCATTTCTATTGGGTTTGATTACCAAAATGGGGTTTGACCAAGGAAAATGACTATTCATTAACCCCCCAAAAAATTTTACCCTTGTCCATGTGTATTTATAGATTTGACAAGCTTAAAGGTGTTGAAAAGTGGAATTCAAGTCAACTCTTTCATATTTCAACCATTTTGAGCATTTTCAGTTCGTTTTCTGCAGAGTTGACCCCGACAACCTAAAATTCAGACTTTGTAGGATCTAGAGTAGTAGTGTTGTCTCCTAATTTTCCAAAAATCTTGGGGAGGACTGATCTGCCACACATGGTGAATGAGTCACACTTGAAATCTGAAAATGGATTTTGTTAGAAATCAACTCCCAACTGTCAGAAATTAGTTCCCCACTAATTTTTAACAATAGGAGGACTGATTCACCACCCTTGGAAAACGAGTCCCATTGTGAAAATTTGGAAATTTTGATTGGAATTCTATACATTCCAAAAAGCTCACACATCATCCAGGTGCACTCAGATTTGACCCCGTACCTTTTGTTCTACATAATTCTTTCAATTTCTTCATCTTTCATAGTTGTTTGCATATCATAGTGTGTTTTCAAACATAGCTTAAATTACAATTTAATATTCATTTTAGATCATCTTAATTAGTCAATTGAGCTTAGGTCACTTCATTTAAATCATATCATATTGCATACATCCTAATTTGAATGTGCATAAGCATTTTAGGAGCCTAAATCTTTCTCTTTCCAGGTGAAAAATCTTAGGAAGAGAGCAAGCATTCTAGGTTCCCAAAATCTATGTCACATTTTGGTGAATTCAACTTTTGAATACTTTAAAACTTCTGATTGCATTCATATCTTGCATCCTAGTTTCATTTATATTGACATTAAATTAGGAAATTCATTGGTTATTGCATTCTAGTATCTTTCATTTTGCATTAGTGAAACACTCATTTAGTTTTCATTCTTGCATTGAATTTCATTGAAAAAACTCAAACTTTGCATTCTATGTCCGAATTTGCATTCTGAAATGCATTTAAATCATTCTTCAAATTTTGAAAAATACAAAAAAATTGCATCCTAGGACTCATTTGCCACCCAGGGCAAATGAGTCCCTTCTCATATTTTAGACATTAATTTTGCACTATTTTTTAGCATTTTTATGCATTCCTGTTTCTTGTTTCTACATCCTATTTTCACATACAGATTCTCTATTCTTCTTCATTTATTTCATCTTTTTTTATTTTCATCATGGCATTCTCCTTTAATAAGTTTTGGAATTCCCTCAAAACATTGGTAGACATGTTCCATTGCACCTTTTGTTGTGACCTTAATGACATTAAACAAACTCATGCTCCTTTAACTCCTCATGACTTTCCTCCTCATGATGTAGACGTCATTGGATAAGATGATGGTAGCATGACCAAGTTCTATAATGATTTCCTCAAAAACCTAGAAGCAAATTCAGCCTTTTATCCCTCTATGAGACCACAAGAACTCCCTACTGTTGCACCACCTAACCACATTGCTTATTTACATCCTGAAGTCAACATAGGACCTATGGTTCCTCCCTCAAGTGAACCTAGTTCCTCTCAACCACCACAAACTCCACCATTCTATGAGAATACTGTGACAAACAATCCTATCAACCTTGAGAACACCTATGGTAAAGGCTTGACTATTTTAAGTAAAGAAGGTTGTGACACAAAACATGAACATGACATTCATCATATTTTTGAACAACAACCAACAAAATCCAACATAGCAGGACTTGGATATCAAGATCCTTCTCATCCCGCAAGACATCCTCTTCAACCTAGGAGACTCCCAGATGTTGGAACAGTCATCTTGAATTCTCCTCCTAATCTGAACATTCTCCTTCCACGTGAACAACCATTCTCTCCTTCTAATGAAAAGGATGTTAGGATCCCTATGGATTCTATTCTTTATTTTCCTCATAAAAAAGGAGAATCTAGTAAATGCAAAAAACCATACAAAATGAAGAAGATAAAGTTTCCTACACATCCTCCAATTGAATGTGAGCAAAGACTTCAATTATTTTTAAACCACGGCCTTATACTTCTACCACCTTATACTTCTACCACCTTCCAATACACTAGTTATTCATCATTCCAACTCCAACATACCATATTGCAAATACCATCGTTTCCTTGGACATCAAATTGAAGAATGTTGAACATTGAACTAAATACTAAAAAAGTATCACTTCACAAACACTAACTATTTTCCCCTCATCCCTTAAAACACCATTATCCTTTCATGTGATAGTTTTAGAATTTCTCATTCTCACTATTGCATTGTCCTTTCCCATCACTCATCTCAGTTCATTTTTTCTTTTACACTTTATGGGAGGTAATACATTGTTAGCCTTTCCCTTGTAATGCATGTGTTTGTCTCTTAACCTTTTTATTCCTTTTTCCGCTTGTTCATCCAAGACTGAGAAAACAATAACTTTGCTAATGGTTGACTTACATTTGCATTACTTCCCTTTTTCTTCTTTCTTTGTGCTTACCATGTTCCCCCGTATCATGTGTTTGATGTTTCCTTCTCTTCGTACATTTCTTCTATATGTATCTCTATTCTTTTGTTTGTCGCGCCTTATGTTTTTCTCTTTTTGTTTTGTCTTTTCCTTTTGGGGATGACGCAAAGTGTTGAGACACCCTACATCTCTTCCATGTTGACCCAAAAAAAACCCTCCCTTTTTCTTTTCCTTTTTCCTTTGTCTTTTCTTGTATATTCCTTTTGGGGATGACACAAGGCATTGAGACCGCAATGTCTCCTTCATGTTAACCCAAAAAAAAATTCACTTTCGTTTTCCTTTTGGGGATGATGCATGGCGTTGAGACCGCAATGTCTCTTTCATGTTGACTCAAAAAAATATATATATTTCCTTTGTTTTCACTCTCTTTGTGTCATTCTTCTAGTTCTATGTACTTTGGGGAATGATGACAGTTGTGAGCTCTTCCAAACACACATTGTAGCAACGAATATACTTACCCCAAACCATAGATCCCTTATGTGTTTGGTGTGTTTTCTTTCTGGGGGGAAACTCCCTTCTTTCTTTTCTTTTCCTCCCATCTTGACATGATGCAACTTAGCTTCGAAACATATGACTTGGCATAGATCTTTCCATGTTGGCTCTCATGTCTTGTTTTCCCTTCCTTTATCTCTTCTCTACTTTCAAGTAATTTCTCACAAAATGATGTGTAGCAATTCCTTTAAAGTGTTGGGCATACATTACCATTATTTCATTAGCATTCTTAGAAAAGCCTTGTTGTTTATGTGATGTGTTTGTCACTTTGTGGATGACATTGGGTGTGATTTCCTTCATAAGTATGATCTTTCAAAGCACATTGCATTCGTCTTCATGGTTTTATGTGATGCACTACATCCCCTAAGTTGTGAATATACTATTCTTTGATTGGTCTTCTTTTGTAGACATTAGACACAATGTTTCCTAAGTGACTAACCTTGCATAAACTAAACAAGACTCCTTTGAACATGTTAGAACTATAAAATTTTGAAAATTTTATGGCTATTTGTACCCATAAGTTTGCTAGGAAGTCCATACCATGAGTACAATAATCTGCTTTGCATAACATAGTTACCCATATTCTGTCATTTGGTCCAATAGAATTCACCTGGCCTTGAGCATTTGAATGTGTAAACCATATCGGCGTAACATGATGCAGGTCTCACCGATCCATAAAGCATTTTATACTAATATATGTCTTTTTGTTGTCTATCGGCAAGACATCGGGAATGTCTTACCAATGATATTTCATTTGGTAATACACATTGGCATGATGCAGTTTGCAGTCTTAGTGAAATAGGGATCCTATCAGCAAGACAGTGGTCATCGGTGTAACTCATAGTGGGCACATGTGTGTCTTACCGATGAAGCCAAAAAGAGGTATGTCACCTAGACTTAAGTCATCGGTGTAATGTCCTGGATTATTCACTTGGTCTTACCAATAAAGCAAAGGTGGGTTTTTTCATTGTCATCGGGATGAATTCAGGGAGTCTTACTGACCCCCTATGTCACATTGATACTCAAAACTAAAGGCACAGAGTGTCGGGAAGACTTAGAACATCAGACAAACTGCAGGACATCAAAGTGATATATGATTTGTTGATAGTTGGAGAGACTCAAAGTGTCAGAGAAACTACAAGGTGTCATAGCAGATGCCTGGTGAATGTTTGAAAAGGCCCAAAAAAGATAATTACCCAAGATTTGAATACGAAAGGGTGTGTCCTTTCAAATAGCCGATGTATAAATATTCATTTTGACAACGAATAATAGCAGAGAAAAGACACAAAGAGCGAGTAAAAAATACAATAGGATACAGAATGTTGATAATTTTGAGACTATGATGCATGTCTAAAAAACTGGAGATTTTAATTGAATTTATTTGATGTGATGACATTTTTCTAGTTTCAGTTGTTTGTTGTGTTAATTAAAAGTATTGCTGAAGTTGTCTCCAAGGTTGATGTTTTCTAATTGTTTAAACTGATATATCAAGGATATTTTTTAGTTTATCAATGCACATTTGTTGTATATGTATGATTGGATTAATTGGTTCTTCCAAGGAAAGATTAAGTCCTTTTAGTTAGTCATAGTAATTAGGAAATCTCATTTGGATCATTAAGAAGAACTCAGTAGTCACATCCTTGCATGTTTATACCAGTTATAAACTTAAAATTATATGCCAAACAATTTGAGTATCTGCCAGAAAGAAATTATTCATTTCAAATTTTCATTTGACTCCATACACCCAATAAGGCATTAGTCTCTACTATTTCATTGTTTAATTTCATTCATTTTTACATATGAACACATTAGATTTAGCCTTGATATTGCTTATACAATTTATACCAAAATAAAACTCATTTATCGACTCCCATTTTCCAATGTGGGTAAATTTCTTTAGGAAATGAACAAAGGTCAGGTCTTCTTTATTCAAATAGGTATACCCTCCTAGGTCTATCAACACCTAAAGAGAAGAAGGTTCAAATCATTTGGCCTTGCCTGTTACCCTAAAACGTTGTGAGAGCTTGGCAACCTCTCATGGTTCAAACCTGCATTTTTGAGAGCTAATAAATTGGCGACTCTGCTGGGGAAAAATTATTGCAGGTTATAAAGTTGAAGATCATCATATAGAGTCATTGAAGAAAGATTCATAATTTGAGAAGTTTCAAAAAAAAGTGATTCTGCTGGGGAAAATCAAAATAATTTTAAAAGAATCATTTTCATAATTTTGGAAAAGTAGGTGGCAACTCTGGTAAAAACTTGATGAAGAATGGATAGAAAATTTGTGTATGGAACAAAAGAATATTGTAGAAGGCCGCAGTCAATAAGAGAAATTAAAGAATTGAAAAAGCAACAGCTACAATTAGAGAAAGAAACACTACAATTGAAGAAAGAAACACTACAATTGAACCACCAATTGTTACTGTATACACTTAAAAATGGTCATATCACATTGTCTGGTAATTAATTAAATATTTTTAATATTTAATTAAAATCTTTTGATTCTATCTATGTATAAATAAATTTAAATAATTTATTTATATTGTTCATGATTTCATTTCGATTAAATATTTAATCACCTTTTCATATTCATTTCTTAATTAATTAAATAAATGTTACAATTTATTTATATTAATTATCATATAATCTTAGTTTGAATATTTTATTCAAATAAAGATTAAAATATTATAATTCTTCTAAATATCATTTATAATTAAATATTCCAAAATATTTGATTATTTCTTCTAATCTAATATTCATTTTTAAATCATTTCAAAATTCCTCTAAATCAATTCAAAAATCTATTCATAATTAAATATTTCCAAAAATATTTAATTAAATTCTTCTAAATATTTCAAAAATCTTCTAAAGTCATTCATGATTAAATATTACCAAAATATTTAATTAATTCTTCTATAGTTTTCAAAAAATCAAAAATCAAATATCAAAAAGCAATAAAGGAAATTAAATAAATTTAAATATTTATTTAATTTGGGATTTATCTTCAACTCCCGGGAAACAAACTGCCAAAACAGAAAATTAAATTTCTCTGTTCCTGTGCAGGCTTGTTCCCGTGGGTTGAAGACAAGCTTCCATTCTTCTCTCCAACCTCTCAACCTCCTCCCTTTTCTTCTCAACTTCTCAATCTCTCACCATTCAAACATACCAGACAATTCACAGCCGTAGATTCTTGCCAGCCGGGATGAAGCCTGCAAAAATCTATAAATACAGCTGCCGGGAGCTCCAAATCATATAGAATTGGAAGCAAGAAAACTATAGCCAAATTACAAGCAGCATTAGCATTCATAGAGTATTATCATAGCAATAGTATAGCAATCATAGCAATAGAATCATGACTCATCTCATCTACAGCCCCTGTACATAATTACAGCCCCTGTCCATCTTCACCATCATTTAGGATAGTTTTCCTTTGCATACTCGTTCTGCAGCAGTCATTTGGAGAAGCTCACACAATCTGAGAGCCAGAAAGCTTCAAACCAATCTCTGGAGATAGAGAAAGACGGAACGTTCTTGAAGAATTGTTATTTTATAGCCAAGTTTATTTCAAATTTTCTTCAATTTAAAGTTCTGTTAATAGTGTTTTGTTTTAATTAGATTAACAATAGCATACACATTTTTGGCGCCCACCGTGGGGCTTTGCCCCCTTTTTAATGTTTTGTTTGTAGTTTTTTTTTGATAGGTTACAAACAGCGGAATAGCGCAGACGACACGTTTTCGGAAAAACACTTCCAGTTTAGCGCCCGTGATAAATCTTTCAGCGCCCGTGACTAATCCTTCAGCGCCCATAAAGTCTGTTTCAGCGCCCTTGAAGTATTTTTCAGCGCCCGTGACTAATATTTCAGCGCCCGTGACTAATTCTTCAGCGCCCGTGAAATCTGTTTAGCGCCCGTAAAATCCTTCAGCGCCTGTAAAGTCTGTTTTAGCGCCCTTAAACTCTGTTTTAGCGCCCGTGATAAATCTTTCAGCGCCCGTAATGTTTATTTCAGCGCCCATAATATTTCTTGCAGCGCAAATTTTTAAAACACTGTAATCTGTAATCTGTACTCGTAGTTTAGTTTTAACTGATTCCGACGCAGCCGCGGACAGTTAATAATCTAAGGATAAAATTAACCAATCCTAGGGTAGTCATCTAAAGGATAAAACGAAGCAATCCTAGGGTAGCCATTTAAAGAAAAACGAACCAATCCTAGGATAGACACATCATTTTTCAATTTTAGCTTAAAATGAATTTTCTGTTTATGTGAAGCAAAATCTTCACTTAGTTTAGAAAATTTCAATTTGGTGCTTAAAATTGAATCTAGTGTTTGCTTTGTTCTCAAGTGATAGGCCTATGCTCTCCCCTTAACTGGGTGATCAAAATGCCAAACTCACTTATTTCTTTTTATGCATCTTTAAGTTTTATTACAACCTTGTAGAGAGCCTGCTCTTGTGGGAAAAAGTACTCACCCAAGAGGAACGACTCAAGTGGGTTCAAGCCAAAGCCAGGCTATTCCACCCCACTATAAAATTTAAAGCAAAATTGGGGAAACCCTCTTTTGATGGTAGTGTGCATGATAACCATCCCCAAAGCCTTTGTTCTAAAGGTAGGGAGGTCTCTCGAGGGAGTTTATCATTTGCCGCACCGAACGGAAATCCTTACTACGAACCTAGTATAGTAACTAACCGAGTCAGTATCCAAACATCATTTCAATTACAGTGCAGGGGAGGGAAGAATCTACCCCCAAGATACTCACCATATAACTGCCAAGGATTGTTTGCTCAGGATTCTGTGATCCACTGGCCACCAGCACGCGACTGAAAAGACAAAAACATGGGCGCCCTTTCGGGGGTGACACGGCTGTGTGAGTCGACGCAGTTTTAAGATGTGGGCTATTGATTGCTATGATGACCTACTTGAGAACTAAGAGTGAGTCTGTTTGAAGTGCTTGTCATGTGTAAAACTTGTTAAAACAATTTTTGAAAAACATTTTGGTTACACACTTGATGTTTAGCATAGGACTTAAAAAACAACTGTTTTTCAATTTGTTTGATGTGTTTTCACTACATTAATTTAGATAAAGATCATCCAAAGCACTCATTATCATATTGATCAATCTCATGTTACGAGATTGGAAATCTACAAAAAATTGTAAAAAAATCCGTTTCTAAAAGGATTAAGAAGCCAAAGAAACCTCTCAACCACAAGAAATTATTGAAGAAACAAAAATTCTTATATCAAAGTCAAAAAGTTTTACTTAAATATAGAACTTTTCTTCATAGGTATCATGATTGTGTTAGAGGTCTTTCAGATGATTATTCCATAGAGCCTTTGTATTCACAAGCTTATTTTCAAAGAAGAGCCCTTTCTCAAAGGCATAACTATAGTCAACGCATCCGTTTTAGTTATATTCCCCAACCAGCAATTGAATACTCTACTCGTCCAAATCAAATCTTACAATAGAGAACTTAGAATATATTGGGCATCTATCACAAAATCCATCTTTTTACAAAGCCATGATCAAAACTTCATAAAGTGCAACAACCATCCTTTTCTAGATCTTTTGCTTATATTCCCACCAACAGGATTTTCATCCTTTCACTTAGGGAACAACACAAGTTACAAGATTAGAAAATTTCATGTAAGTCATAGAATTTTCATTCTATCTTGACCTTCATACATACCACATCAATTGCACTATTTCACTCTTTTGATCAAAAGTGAGTAAAATTTTGATACAAATCTATGCCTGTCTTCACGAGATCTCAAAAACAAATGGAAAAAGACGAAGGAGAAACTACAACTAGTAAAATGGGTGATCGAAATGAAAAAGAAGAGGAAACATTTAATATTGATGAGATAACGGAAGAAAAGCTTCAAGAAGCAGAACAAGATCCTCAATTCCATACTCTTATGGAGAGAATCCTAGAACGTAAAAAAGAAAAATACTTCCTTACATTAGCTAATCAAGGAGCTAAGTTGCCTCACACCTTTGACATAGAGGGGATTAAACAAAATCCTGAAAATCCTCCTAATGACTTTAGTGCGCTTAATCAACAGATCAAAGAATTACAAGGGCAAATAAAGGAAATGCAAGGAGGTACAACAAAGAAATATGTTTTGGAAGACATATCTCCTTATCCATTTGATAGGAGTCTTCAAATGATCCCATTTCCAAAACATTGTGAAATTCCTAAGTATGATAGGTATAATGGAAAAACCGATCCCATAGACCATGTTAGGGATTTTCGAAACATGAGTCTTGAATTTGCCTATGATGATACTTACTTGATGCGATTATTTCCACGAAGTCTAGGCGTACAATCCATGGAGTGGCTTTCAAAAATCACTCCACCTATCAAAACTTTTGAGGAGTTGATAAATCAGTTTATCTCACAATACGCCTACAATATTCAACATCAAATAACAATGCTTGATCTTTGTAAAGTGAAACAAAAGGTAGGAGAACCCTTTACTACATTTTTACAAAGATGGAGAAGGTTATTTGCACGATATTCTCGTCCTATTCCTGAAAAGAAAAAGATGGATATTTTTATCAATAGCCTTGATCCAGAATTAAGCTATAGGCTTAACCTTCATTGTCCTCATAACTTTGAAAAACTGATTGAAAACGCAATCACTATTGAAGGAGCCTTGGTTAAAAGAGGAGTGATAAAACTTGATAATCCAAGTACATCAAATCAAAACAACGATAAAACAAGGTTTTGGAATAGAAACAAAAATGTTGTTAATGATGGTATAGTGGATGCAAATAATTTACGAACAAGACCATCCGTTTTCAATTTATCAAGTACTCCAAGAAACAATTCACAAGGAAATACAATACAACAAGGAAATAACAATCAACAAGGACAAATTTCCAAGCAAGAGAACATGACCAATAAAAATACCAATCAAAATCGTGGTAATTTCAATAATAATCTTGGCAATACCCAAATATCAAATCCGTCTAGACCTTCATTCTTTTCAAATCGACAGACTTTTACTGCTTTGGGTCAATCTCTTGAATCTGCTCTCAAGGAACTTCTTGATAATAAAGTTATCACTTTGCCACCACAAAGAGATTATGAGCCACGAGTTAAACCAACATCATGGAATGACTTGTATTATTGCAATTATCATCGATGTAAAGGCCATAGGACAAACAATTGTCAAGCATTGAAAAATCTAGTACAAGATTTAATTGACAATGGTACTATTACAATTGAGGGACATCATACCAATGATGATCATCAAGCATTCAAAGATCCTTTGCCAAACTACCAAAAGGGGGAAACATCGGATACCAAAGCCAAAAGCATACATAATGTTGAAGACAATATAATCCGCCATATTTACACGGATGATAATCGGATTAATGTTATCAAAATTAAAGGAAAACAAGAATATCAACAGGTTAATGTAACAACAAGAGGTCAAGCAAAGGTTGTTTTAAAAGGAAGTTCATCTAAAACAACTATTTCTTCTCCAACTCAGTATAATCTGGTTGATCAATTGAGAAAAACATCAGCTCAAATTTCTATTCTTGAACTTCTTAAAATATCCCCCATACACAAAAATATTTTAGAAGAAGCGCTTGTAAACACAACTATTGATACTGATCTAGATGCAAATAGATTTCAAGCCATGGTGGGACATTTGTCTTCCCCCACTTGTCTTTCATTTTCCGATAAAGATGATGCTTTTATGACACATCCACATAATTCCTCGTTATATCTTGAAGTCATGATCCATAAACATCGAATTAGACGTGTCTTAATAGATGGAGGAGCCGGTTTGAATATTTGTACCTTAAAATTAATAAATTCCTTAGGAATTTCAGAAAATGAAATTGATTCATGAAGGAAGATAACTATTAAGGCATATGATGATGAAGAAAGAGCTTCTAAGGGATTAATATTGCTACCTATCAGAGTGGGACCTATTGTGAAGAATACTTTTTGTCAGGTTCTAGATCGAGATTTGTCTTATAACATACTTTTGCGTCGTCCGTGGATTCATGATATGCGTGCCGCATCGCCATCAACAGTTATCATCAATGTATCGTTTCCATGATGGACAAGAAATAACTATATTGCCGACATACACCAAACTTGTTCTACCTTAGGTGAGTCAAGATGAGTTCGGTGCTCACATAACAGAAGCTCTTTGTTGTTTCTTCTTCCACCCATAAGTCCAATTGCAAGAATTGACAAAGAATCTTGATACTAAGCTGAAGTTTAAAGACAAAGGGGTAGGTGAATATTCACTATCTCTTTCTACTTTACCTCTTTCTCCAAGATCACATGGATTACCAACTTTATCAAATCAAAAGATTGCGACTGCTTCTACATCTCAAACTTCCGTGCCAAACACAAAGTTTGATGGAAAATTCATTAGAGCTAATACCACTGAAGAAGAAGCTGAAGATAGGAACATCCTAAATTGGCTATACAAAGATGAAGATGAATCTCTCTTGCACATTAAGTTACCTAAAGAACAATATGGTAAAGGGTACGCTATCATGCAAAAGACGGGTTATGAAGGAAATGGTCCTATAGGGAAACGAAGAGAAGGAATTGTGGAACCAATTCAGCCTATTTCAAAGCATTCAAGTGATAAAACAGGACTTGGATATGGTAAAGATAAAGAAGAACTTACTTCACAGCAGACATCATTAGTTCATAAAGGAGAATCTGTGTCAGATAAATCTCATGAATCAGTTTTCCAATTACAAAATAGTTCAGATACTGATTCTAATGAATATGAATGGGACACCATTTATAATGATGAATTCTGGAAGGATAAACAAGTTGATATTATACAAAAATATGCACCTGTTCTTATACAAGGAGAAGGGTCAAGGCCTTCACTCGATTATGTTTTACAAAGCGATCATGACTCAAGTGAGGAAGAATCAGATTCTAACGAGATGGATAATCAACAGGAGAATACCATCATAGACCTTGTCTACCATGAGGATGACAACCACATCATGACTTTGAAAATTCAAGACCTTACCCAACCTAATGATCCTATGCCTTTAGTTTATCCAGAACTTATAGATTGGGACATTAACGCACCTATCCATATTCCTACATTCAGTAATGATGAAGATGTTATAACTTTCCTTTGTTCCTAAAATGAAGAAAACAATTGTTTCATTCAAGAATCTTATACTCATGATTTTGACAAGGAGAGTGTCAAGTCTCTTAGCTGCAAAATAAATGAAATAAAAGATGGATCTATTGATGAAAACCGAAAAAAGGCAGTGATAGATCAAAAGAAAAGAAAAATAAAGAGCGAATCTGACAGTGAAAACCTTTCTGAGGCATTGAAGGATGAGAAACTTGACACTCTTCCCAAGTATTATCATGAAAGATCTTCTATTTTGATTGAACCAATGGAATCAATCAACATAAGTACACCAGAGCAGCCAAAAGTTCTGCAAATTGCAGCATCATTAACAGTTGAAGAAGTCCAGAAATTCATGCAATTCTTGAAGGATAATCAAATTAACTTTGCTTGGTCATATGTTGATATGCCAGGGTTAGATCCTAATTTGATAATGCATCATTTATCTATCAAACCTGGGATAAAACCTGTAAAGCAAAAGCTCAGAAAGATGCATCCACATGTTGCATTATTGGTCAAGGAAGAATTAAAGAAGCTTTTAGATGTTGGATTCATTCGAACTATTGACTATGTAGAATGGATTTCAAACATTGTACCTGTTTCAAAGCCAGATGGAAGGATTAGAGTTTGTACAGATTTCAAGGATTTAAATAAAGTATGTTCTAGCGATTGATTTTCTTCCCTTACCTAATATAGATTGATTGTTGACTTAACTCGCTGACATGCAATATTCATTAATGCCGGATTTCGTGATACAACCGTGAGATAAAATTACAAGATCAAGATAAACAACGCTTACATGTCCTGGGTACTTATTGCTGGAATGTAATGCCATTCGGGTTAAAGAATGCTGGAGCTACTTATCAAAGAGTAATGACAACTATTTTTCATGATATGATGCATACATTCATGGAAGATTATGTTGACGATTTACTTGCTAAATCTCATACACGAGATGAACACCTAGAAATCTTGTCAAAAATCTTTGTCATAATGGAAAAATTCAATGTTCAACTGAATCCAAAGAAGTGTGTCTTCTGCATACATCCTCGGAAAACCTGTGGTACACGTTTCCGTAAAAGGTATAGAAGTTGATCCGTAAAAAAGGTACAAGCTATACGTGGACATACCCACCAACACGTACAATTAAGATCCTGCAAGGGAAGATTGATACCCATCGAAGGTTTATAGCTCCAACTCCGCGCATGTGCTTGCCATTCAATACATTTATTGCATAAAAAATGTTCCATTTAGCCAAATGTGAAGATTCACCGACTGCTAAATATCCCATACATCTACCCGCCTCTAATTCCAATTATTCCGTGAGAGCCGCTATACTCTATATTTCAAAGAATGTATATCTTTTGGGAGCATCATAGCACAAGAAGACTCTACGTGTAAAGAAAAGGGTTATATATTATATCACAATCTTACAAGACATGAGTTAAACTACGCTTTCATTGAAAAGCCTGGCTCGGCAAGAGTGTTTGCTTCTCAAAAGTGGCGACATTATATGTTAACTCATACAGTTAGGCTGATAACAAAGATAGATCCATTGAAGTACCTATTAAGCAGAGCTACTTTAATAGGAAGACTTGCAAAATGGGTAATGATATTAAGTGAGTTTGATATTCACTATGTAGACCGAAAAGCGATTAAAGGACAGGTCATTGCAGATCAGTTAGCTGAAGCTCCTCTACAAGAAGATAATCCAATACATATTGAGTTTCCTGATGCAGATGTCTTTTCAAAGAACAATTCAAGAGACCGTAATTATACTTTGATGGATCATATGCGTCAATATGCTCTGGATTCTTTTTGTTACACCTGAAGGACATACCATCTCACGATCATATCGGTTGATGTTTCCTTGCACAAATAACATAGTAGAATATGAGGCATTACTCATAGGATTAAAGATAGCTTTGCAATGGCAGATTACAAAGCTGGAAGTTTATGGTGATTCACAACTTATCATTAATCAAATCAATGATGATTATCAAACCAAAGATGATAAGTTGCTACCATACAAACACATGGTGGATGATTATAATAAATATTTTGTGTCAATTAAGTTTTCACAAATATCAAGAATTGACAATAAAGCTGCAGATGCAATGGCGACCATTGCTTCTTTATTACAAATATCAGAAGATCAAACTAAGTATGAATTCTTGGTGGAACAATTGTTTTCTCCTGCATATGATAATCCTGAAAACCAAGTTATATGTCATTTGACTGGTTCAGATTCACCCTTATATGGCAAAACATATACCTATTTGAAAGATAACATCTTGCCTTTAGATTTATCACGAAACCAAAAATGGAATTTTATTCGCCAATCATCCCGTTATACCTTAATTGCCAATATCCTTTATAGACGTGGTCTTGATGGTACACTCCTTAGATGTCTTGAAAGTGACGAATCTGAAAAAGCCTTACAAGAGGTTCACAGTGGTATTTGTGGAACTCATTCAAGTGGTTTGACCTTAGCAAAGAAACTTGTCAGAATGGGATACTATTGGCCTACAATGGAGCAAGATTCTTTTACTTTTGTTAAGAAATGTTTTAAATGCCAGATTCATGGGAATCTTATTCATGCACCTGCACAGGAATTGCAGCCTTTTATTTCAACATGGCCTTTTTCTCAGTGGGGATTGGATCTTGTTGGTAAAATACATCCTTCATCGTCAAATGGTCATAAGTTTATCATCACAGCTACTGAGTATTTTACAAAATGGATTGAAGCTGTTCCTCTAACAACAGTGACTGGTAAACAGATATCTTCATTTATCCTGAATTACATTATTTGTAGATATGGAATTCCTAATTCTATTGTTACCGATAATGGAAGACCTTTTAAGAATCAGGATGTTGATGAACTTTGTGAAAGATTTCATATCCAACACAGGTACTCCACACCTTATTATCCACAGGGTAATGGTCAAGCAGAAGCTTCTAACAAGACCATTTTAAAGATATTAAAGAAGACAGTAAATGATGCTGGACGTGATTGGCATGTTCAACTCAACCCAGCTTTGTGGGCATATAGAACTAGTATTTGCACACCAACAGGAGCTACACCATATGCTTTAGTCTATGGAGCAGAAGCAATCTTACCATTGGAAGTTGAAATACCTTCGCTTAGGGTTTCACTTAAGGGATTGATAAGTGATGAAGATTACCGAGTTTCTCGCCTTCAAGAACTCGAACTGTTAGATGAAAGACACCAACATGCAGCTGATCACTTGAAAGGTTATCAACAAGTCATATCTCGTAGTTATAATCACAGAGTTAAGCCACGGGCATTTCAAGTGGGTGACTTAGTTTTGAAGGAAAATCCACGTAATCAGCAAGATAGAGAAAAGAAAGGCAAATTTGAACCTAATTGGCTTGGTCCATTTGTTATTATAGCAGCATATGGTTCTAGAGCATATCAATTATCCACATCAGAGGGGGACCTGTTTGAAAAGCCAACCAATAGTATTCACCTTAAGAAGTTTTATGTCTAAAAAGTCCTGAAAAAATCAAAAAAAAAAATCATACAAAGTCCTAAAAAAATCAAAAAAATCATAAAAAGTCCTGAAAAAATCAAAAAAAATCATAAAAAGTCCTGAAAAAAAATTTAAAAAATTAGAAAAATCTTGAAAAAGTGCAATAAAAACAAGTGGTGAAAACTTGGCAAACAAGCGCTACTTGTGATTGAAATGGGCTCCTCCATTTATTAGTTTATGTCTTATTTTCACTTTAGGCATCATTCATCCACGTCTATCATCTGTAAATATCTTTCATTATCCATATCATGTAGTGGGAATCTTTAGGTTTCATCATGGCTTGATGAAATTTGTACATATCTTTTATCTTTAGGTTGTATTTACATTGGGACCAAAACGCAGAAAAACACAAGAGAGGGGCAACGAGCTTTCAAAATATCACAAGCAGACAAGTAACAGTTTGACAAAACAAAACGAACATTGTCAAATCAACTCAATCACAAACATGTTTATGCCAATAACATGATCCAAACAACTATCGAAGTGAGAATATCAATGATGATAACCAAGTTGGATGATCTTAATCTGAATAAATGTTTGAAATGCCTTAAACAGAATTTGAATGGTTGTTTAATTTTCTATCATATCTCTGGAGTAATTCGATGATGTACTGAACTAGAAAAGCAAGGAAGGAGTATGATTTTTTTTGTCTTCTGTTTGTGAGGAAATCATTAGTACTATGCAATTTGGTCGCGAGACATGCTCTACTATAGATCATGGATGACATTTCAGAATTTGCATGGGAAAAGGGTTAACTCTTGTCTGTTTATGCAAGCAATACTCAGGTCATCTTGGTTCAATTATACCTAGATGTTTGTATTAACTTGCTATATTAAAAATCATGAAAGCAATACTCAGGTCATCACTGGTGCTAACATACCCTTTGATGCTTGTATTAACTTTCAACATTTCAAAGCTCTATGATGATACAAAAAGCATGTATAAGCTCTCCAAATGGCAATATTGTATGAATGTCTTGCATGGTTAGTATAGATTGCATTCATGTTAGAATTTGCATTTTGAATTTATAGATTCCCAAAAGCTGGCAAAGAATCAAAGATCTATATCTTTTCAAATATGACTGAGTATATTTTGACATTCACAAAACATCATACATTCATTCATTTTTCATAAACATCATTTCATAAATTATTGCATCATCTATCACAAAACATCATACATTCATTCATTTTTCATAAACATCATTTCATAAATTATTGCATCATCTATCATAAACATCATACATTCATTCATTTTTCATAAACATCATTTCATAAATTATTGCATCATTTATCATAAACATCATACATTCATTCATTTTTCATAAACATCATTTCATAAATTATTGCATCATCTATCATAAACATCATACATTCATTTATCTCATACCATCATGAAACCCTCATATACATACACATCATATATCATGTAAAATCATCTCTGCATATCTCAAAAATGAATGTCAAAATGTACAAGGATGTCAAATTACAAATGATATAATATCATCAAAAATGTGATCATCTCACGGTGTATACAAAATGTCTCAACAAAATATCATGAAAGGGATCATATACAATGCACTAGGCAGAGCTATCCTGTGATGGAGCTGGCCTAGGACCTGTACCACCTGCCCCTGATGGACCTGCTCCACCTGACCCCGGTGGCCCTCTAGGAGGTAATGGCTGTGTCACACCCCTGCTGGTAGTACGAGAGCGACCATGAGTAGATCGTGACTGAGTATAGCTATCTCTCTGCTCAGCTGGGACTGCATCATGATATCTGGTGCGATAAAACTCTGCCTCTCGAGTAGCCCTCGTAACCTCTCTCATCATATCACCTGGCAAAGTGCTACCTGCCACTCTCTGTAGGCTATTCTGCAGTAATGGCTCCTCGCTTCACCCTACCGTTTTAGCCGTGATTCTCTACAGTGATCAAGTCACCAACCTCAGAATCGTGGAAATCGCCTGCATGTGATAGCCGAGCTCGCAAGTTTCAGATCAGGCTCGCGAAAGAGGATATCTCGATCGCTATCATTTGATCGACGCGAGATGGGTCAAGATGCTCTCATCCGTATCCACCTATACTACCTCCTCTCACCAGACTACTTCCTTCTCGCTTACCTTCGCACTTCCGCCGCTCTCGTCATGAATTCTACTATCACTACCATCATCTCCCATTCGAAGTTATCATTCTCGGGCTTACCTCTCAGTTCTTTCACTTATCTCTTCGAATTAATACCTGACCAATCTTCTTCGTTGACGTTTCGCCTAATGACAGAGTAACGGTCAGATCAAACATGCGGGAGGAGGATGCTGTAGAACATACTGAACATACTCATGTGTCGCCCCTGCATCCAGAACATCCGCCTGGTAGTCCCACATCTGTGCACCTAAACTGATAAAATCTGCAACAGCTGCATCATAAGAGATCCGTGGGCCCCACACTGCAAGCTCTGCCTGTCGCCGTGCATAAATAGCTAAACCAACAGGCATACCCTGAGTCCGACCAAACTGTCGCAATACACGTCCAGCAAGAAATCTCTCCAAAATCCATGTGGTCCGTCCAATCAAAAATCTGGAAGTGCATACAAAAGGCATCTCCCTCGCATCCTCTGGCCATGGCTCACAATCCAAATATGGCCTCCAGCATACTGTATCCAAACTATCCAATAGCCGCTGCCAATACACTAGCTTGCCCAGTCTAGGCTGAGTAATAATATGTGAATATCTCCATCTGTATGCTCGACCAGCTGGTCGATCTCCTCGAGTCAATGGACGTAACACTGCAAAATGCTCCCATGCCCATATCTGTAATAATGAGCATCCAACCGCAAAACTCCGGCCTCTACCATAGACAATGTGATGTAACTCGTCATATAGGTGGGCTAGCATACAGCTACCCCATGCATATCGTGTGCCCTGCATCACCATGCTCTCTAAGACACGACCCCATCCGATCGCGAACCCCTTCGACCTATGGTCGGGGCACAACACACCTCCAATGAAACCTGCAAGCACAGCTGGTAGTGGTGGGTAGGAATCTGTAATCTCACTCCATGGGATGTAGTACCCAGCTATCTGATCATCTCTGAATATCCGTCTCAAAGCAAGAGTACCTCCAGCCTCTCGTCTGTCAAACACAACTACCTCTCCCATCACTGGGATCCGTAGGATGCGATATACATCCTCGGGAGTCACTGTAATCTCGCCGGTCGGTAAATGAAAGGTGTTGGTATCGCTATGCCACCTCTCTGCAAGTGCTGTCAATAGAACCCTATTGAGGCGAACCTCGGGCATATCAAGTAATGAAGTCAAACCACAAGCGTCAATCACATCTCTATCAGACTGTAACAAATGTGGAATCAATGACCATGTACTCGGAAAAGCCTCTCGTATCTGCAAGACACCTAGTCTCTCCTGTTCACATACATCATCAAAACAACATCAATATCAAATCATTTTAACATATCAATTCAAAATGAATCAATCAACATCAACATCAACATCAACATCAAGTTTCTTTCTAACAACTTTAGAAGAAAACTTATCTATACTATTTGTTTTTAACAACTTTAAAAGCAAATTTATCAACTACTATTTGTTCTCCAACAATTTGGGAAACAAATTTATCATGTGGAACAAAAAGCGCTACAGAACTAGTTGTATGCGCTACAAAAATCTTTATCAGCGCTAAATAAAATTTTGCGCTACAGAATCAATTAATGGCGCTATGATTTATATCACGGGCGCTATGGAAAAGTTTGCGCTACAATATTGGTTAAGAGCGCTGCAATACATCTTAGTTGCGCTACGATATCATATGCGCTGTGGAAAATTTCAAATGCGCTACGATACGCCTTAAGGGCGCTACAATATTGTATGCGCTACGAAAATTGTTGAGTGCGCTACGAAAAACTTTAAGAGTGCTAAAACTCAATGTTTTTGAATTAAAACATTAAAAACATGCGCAAAATGAAATTTTCGACAGACAAGCAGTTACGAGACACATACCGGAGGTCCGTAGTGAGCCGGTCGCTGATAACGTCGGATACGCTCGAAACGGTGTAGGTGAACTGGAAGTGCCATGATTGTCAACCCAGAGCTCAAAATTTGCAAATTTTACTAGGTTAAAATTGAAAATGACATGGAAAATGACATTTTTAACCTATATAATGGTAAAATTGGGGCATTTTATCATTTTTTTTTTTTTACATACAAGGGGCAATTTCTTCATCAAATTTTAATTTAATATTTCTTCGGGTCAGTTTCTTCACATCATTATTTTTGAACGATGAATCGACATCTTCAAAATCAAAAAAATTGAAAAATTCCACAAAAATCTAAAAAAATTCAAAAATTCAAACATCGATTCATCGTTCGCGGGGGCATATATCTATCAACAAATCAAAAATCAATATTTGGGGCAAAATTTCAAAAATTCTTTGAAGTAATGCGTAAAACACATCACTTCAAAGAGGGGCAAAATGTATACACTTAAAAATGGTCATATCACATTGTCTGGTAATTAATTAAATATTTTTAATATTTAATTAAAATCTTTTGATTCTATCTACATATAAATAAATTTAAATAATTTATTTATATTGTTCATGATTTCATTTCGATTAAATATTTAATCACCTTTTCATATTCATTTCTTAATTAATTAAATAAATGTTACAATTTATTTATATTAATTATCATATAATCTTAGTTTGAATATTTTATTCAAATAAAGATTAAAATATTATAATTCTTCTAAATATCATTTATAATTAAATATTCCAAAATATTTGATTATTTCTTCTAATCTAATATTCATTTTTAAATCATTTCAAAATTCCTCTAAATCAATTCAAAAATCTATTCATAATTAAATATTTCCAAAAATATTTAATTAAATTCTTCTAAATATTTCAAAAATCTTCTAAAGTCATTCATGATTAAATATTACCAAAATATTTAATTAATTCTTCTATAGTTTTCAAAAAAATCAAAAATCAAATATCAAAAAGCAATAAAGGAAATTAAATAAATTTAAATATTTATTTAATTTGGGATTTATCTTCAACTCCCGGGAAACAAACTGCCAAAACAGAAAATTAAATTTCTCTGTTCCTGTGCAGGCTTGTTCCCGTGGGTTGAAGACAAGCTTCCATTCTTCTCTCCAACCTCTCAACCTCCTCCCTTTTCTTCTCAACTTCTCAATCTCTCACCATTCAAACATACCAGACAATTCACAGCCGTAGATTCTTGCCAGCCGGGATGAAGCCTGCAAAAAATCTATAAATACAGCTGTCGGGAGCTCCAAAAGATATAGAATTGGAAGCAAGAAAACTATAGCCAAATTTCAAGCAGCATTAGCATTCATAGAGTATTATCATAGCAATAGTATAGCAATCATAGCAATAGAATCATGACTCATCTCATCTACAGCCCCTGTACATAATTACAGCCCCTGTCCATCTTCACCATCATTTAGGATAGTTTTCCTTTGCATACTCGTTCTGCAGCAGTCATTTGGAGAAGCTTACACAATCTGAGAGCCAGAAAGCTTCAAACCAATCTCTGGAGATAGAGAAAGACGGAACGTTCTTGAAGAATTGTTATTTTATAGCCAAGTTTATTTCAAATTTTCTTCAATTTAAAGTTCTGTTAATAGTGTTTTGTTTTAATTAGATTAACAATAGATTACACAACACAGTTACAATCAAGAGAATTCTGCAATAAGAATGAAAGGCAGGTGTTGGACCCCTCAGGGGCCTCATAATACAATTGAGAATCTTCACAATGGAAGCAATGCATATCATGCACAACAGAACATTTATTCACCACAGTCGTCGAAGCAAGTAAGTGCTTATCCAGAACCCACTTGAAGGTGTCAATCAAAACTTGCAAAAAAATGTATATCCAAATCAACTGTTTGTGGAGGAAGAAGATGTGTATGTACATACTCAAAGCCAAGATTCCATCACAAAATCAAAATGTGGAATTAAACCCTTTGATGTGTTTCTTAACATAAGGAGACATGAAGGAGAAGATAAAAGCTCTCTATACAATAGGATGATAAATATCTATATGAAATTACCTCCTAATTGTAAGCCTACAAGACCCCTTTTTGTTGCACAATTCATAAGAGTTTGGAAACCTGAATCAACTTATTGGCCAGAATCATCAATACAACATGCCTTTGATTGAGTGAATAAATTTATTGATGCCATGGAGAGGATAAGGTATGAGAACACTATCAATGTTGAATCCAATAATTGTATTTTTGATGAATATAGAGAAATCGATCAAACAATGCAGCCAATAGAAGATGAGACATGTGCAAGTCAGAATGGTTCCTATGATAGCCTGGATGATGAAGATAAAGATACAAGAGACCTCTCTTGCATAATAGATTGTGACGGGGAAAGCAGTACATGTTATGAGGGATCCAATGAATATTCAGATTGTGAAGATGAATCTATGGACTTTGACTTACAATGGGGGTGATTCTTGTGGTGATCAAGAGGAAGAAGCAATGGACAATGCGGGTCCATTTGACAATGAACAAATAACACTTCCAACTGCAGTTGAGAGCTACAGGGAAACAGTTGATAATAAAGAGAATGATTTCTCTATGTTTTTGAATCCACTCAATGATGAGGATGTATCATGCCACAATGAGGAAGAGTTTGAGGACAATCATGTCAATCATGATCTACAACAAGGAGATATTTTCAGCTCTTATGGAGATCAAGAAGAGGGAGAAATAGTGGAAGATATGGAAGAAGAAACATGTTCACTCAGCAGTGAGCAAATTTCAGATATACTAACTCTTGAATACCAAAGATGTGCACATGAAGTTGATTATGAAGTCCTGTGTCCAACCTACATTTGTTTTGACAGTGAAAGTTATTTGTGCAATGATTCATATGACTCCATGTGCATTTCTCAAAATGATGGACAAACCTTTGAGGCTGATTGAGAAGAGGTATGTGATTTAGAAATTTCTAACTCATGTGGAGAAGACATTTATTTACATACCAAGGATGATAGGAGTCCAGCCTTGATTGGTTATATATGCATGATATTGAGGATATGAATCATATTTCAGTGTCAAATGGTGATATGGAAGATGTGCAAAATGTTTCAAATTTATTTATCTCAAACAGTGTTGATATGACAGAGCATTTAGATTTGTGTGAAAAGCATTCAAATATTCAGATGAGTGACACAGATGATCATGATTTTTTCCTTCCTCATGTACATGAAATTTGTATTCCTTGGTTGCATTATGATTGCAAATTTCCTGTGCAGATTAATCTCAGTTATATGATGAATAAAGAATGTTTTCAGTTTTCAAATTAGTAGGGATATCATTTGATGATGCAGGACCCATATCAGAATGGGGGAAAGAGTTGCAAGTATCTTTATGATAGCAAGAGTAGTAAGGAGGATGGCATGAATACTTTCAAGAGAAGTTCATTGAGTTCAAATCAAAATAAAATTTATGATAGAGGAAATATGGGCCTTTCTTTTGGGTGGCCTTGAGCCATCATTTATAGAAAAGAAGTTTGATTTTGTTGCCAAAGGACTATAGAGGATTAAGGGTTGCTAGTGCATGGAAAACTCTTGACATTCCTCTCAAAAATTTAGTTTTCATGCATAGTAGTTTAGGAAATAAAAAGAATAGGAATTTCCAGTACATGGACAATCCTGACATTCCTTCTTTCTAAATAAATCTTTCCATGTACAGTAGTATAGGGTCATGTTCATCTCCATTTCCATTCATTCCATCCTACTCACTGGTTCATCACTTTGAAATTTTGGTCTACTCACCCAGAAATCTAGATCCTTGCAATGATCTCACAATCATTCAAGATGGAGCCACTATTAGAACTATAAAATTTTCAAAATTTTATGGTTGTCTATACCCATAAGTTTGCTAAGAAGTCCATACCATGAGTACATGAATCCGCTTTGTATAACATATTTTCCCATATTCTGTCATTTGGTTCCATAGAATTCACCTTGCCTTGAGCATTTGAATGTGTAAACCATATTAGCATAACATGATGCAGGTCTCACCGATCTATAAAGCATTTTAAACTAATATATATCTTTTTGCAGTCTATCAGCAAGACATCGAGAATGTCTTACCGATGATATTTCATTTGGTAATACACATCGCATGATGCAGTTTGCAGTCTCAGTAACACAGAGATCCTATCAGCAAGATAGTGGTCATCGATGTAAGTCATAGCGGGCACATGTGTGTCTTACCGATGAAGCACAAAAGAGGTATGTTGCCCAGACTTAAGTTGTCGATGTAATGTCCTGGAGTATTCACTTGGTCTTACTCATAAAGCAAAGGTGGGTTTCATCATTGTCATCAGGATGAAGTCAGGGAGTCTTACCGACCCCCTATGTCATAGCGATACTCAAAACTAAAGGCACCAAGTGTTGGGAGACTCAAAACGTCAAAAAAACTATAGAACATCAAAGCAATATATGATCTGTTGATAGTCAGAGAGACTCAGAGTGTTAGAGAAACTACAAGGTGTCATAGAAGATGCCTAGTGAACGTTTGAAAAGGCCCGAATAGGATAATTACTAAAGATTTGAATACAAAAGGACGCATCCTTTCGAATAGTTGATGTATAAATACTCATTTTGACATCGAATAACAGTAGAGAAAAGAGACAGAGAGTGAGTAAAAAATACAGTAGGATACAAAATGTTGATAATTTTGAGACTATGATGCATTTCTAAAACAATGGAGATTTTAATTGAATTTATTTGATGTGATGACATTTTTCTGGGTTTAGTTGTTTGTTGTGTTAATTAAAAGTATTGTTGAAGTTGTCTCCAAGGTTGATGTTTTCTAATTGTTTAAACTGATATATCAAGGATATTTTCTAGTTTATCAGTGCACATTTGTTGTATCTGTATGATTGGATTAATTGGTTCTTTCAAGGAAAGATTAAGTCCTTTTAGTCAGTCATAGTAATTAGGAAATCTCATTTGGATCATTAAGAAGAACTTAGTAGTCACATCCTTGAATGTTTATACCAGTTATATAAACTTAAAATTGTATGCCAAACAGTTTGAGTATCTGCCAAAAAGAAGTTATTCATTTAAGATTTTCATTTGACTCCCTACACCCAATAAGGCACTAGTCTCTACTATTTCATTGTTTAGTTTCATTCATTTTTACATATGAACACATTAGATTTAACCTTGATATTGCTTATACAATTTATACCAAAATAAAACTCATTTATCCACTCCCATTTTCCAGTGTTGGTAAATTTCTTTAAGAAATAAACAGAGGTCAATTCTGCTTTATTCAAATAGGTATACCCGCCTAGGTCTAGCAACACCTAAAGAGAAGAAGGTTCAAATCATTTGGCCTTGTTTGTTACTCTAAAATTTTGTGAGAGCTTGGCAACCTCTCATGGTTCAAACCTGCATTTTTGAGAGCTAACAAAAAATATTACACATAACATTCTTATTTTGCCACCATGCATAACACAACTTGCATGCCTATGGTGCCATCCTATTTTGCTTATCTTATAAAACTCAAACCAACTATTATATTTTCTTTGGCTTTGTGGCACTTTGTTAAAGTTATCGAATGGGTATAGCTTTGGCATGGTTGAGTTGGAAGCCCAACTAGCAGAATAACTTTTTCCCATAGCCACTTTTGTGTTTTTGTGAGTGCATACCAACTAGCATATGTATCTTACTTGTTGGGATTTCTCACCCCATAGATGACTAGTTCCATGGCCCCAGAGTGAGTACACATACTTTCTTTTTCAAACATTCAGCCTAGATCTCTTTTCACAACTAGTTGGATTGATGATTGAAGCTTCACTCAATTCTTCTCAACACTTTTGTGTTCCTTTGTTCTTATGTTCAATTTGTCATGGGCTCTTCATCATGGGGGCTTGATCATCCCTCTTTTTTGTTTCATTTCATACTTGCTAACGTAAGTGCATTTGAACCCTCTTCTCAATGTTCATGGCTACTTTAGTGTGAGGAAGCAAGTTTCTCTCACTAAAGTGGGGGCTAAATGTGTCGTCAAAAAATGGTCCCTTGTCATTTTCATGGACTTTTAGGTCTTGTTTCATAGTGTTGGAATTGAGTGTGTCCATATTTAATTTTCAAAATAAATCTCATGCAAGCGAATTGAGAATCAACCACAAAAGTTTGAAACCTAACCAATTATCATGTATGAGATGGATTGACAACCATCCAAATTGAGTAAGCAATGTTTGAAAAAGCTAACTGTAAACAACTGTTTTCTTTTACCCAATCAAAATAAATCATTTGGAGACATTTCCAACCTATCAATGGACTCAACCATCTCTTTAATGATGAGGAAAACCCTAAGTTTCAACCTCCCTACTTTCCCATGAGACTTCACCTGCGTGCAACTTTCAGCAATGGGGAAATGAGGAAGGGATGAGATTAAATCACAAGCCTTCAACATGTGTGTGATTTACCATAAGACCACCTACCCATGCTCATAAGTTTTAGATTCCACCAACATCCAAGATTAGAAGATGACACTTGCATTTCAAACACGTTCTTTGAAAATCCCATTAGTAGCTCAAATTTTATCCTTCATAACCATGATTGAAATATTTCATTAATATTTCCATTTTTCTAATGTTTACTCTACCTTTCAAATTGCTCCATGTGGTGCTCTCCAACTTCCCCCCATTGAGAGATGGGAAGCAGAGGTGGGTCCCCCATAGGATGGCAAGGAGCGGTCAAGATTGACCTACATCATCCACCTTCAGTCTTCGATCTCTTCTAAAATGAGTGTTTGCTTCCTTTAAAGCCTAGTGGGTCCCTCTAATAAGGGGACAAATATAATCTCTCCTGCCTCACGATAATATTTTAATGCAAAATAAAATTAGATGGGGAAGCGGGGAACCGTGGCCTAGATGCAACTACGTCAATCAATATCCACCATCGATCTATTTCATCCTGTTGCCAGTTGGCTTTTCAAATATGTTGTGCCTGTCAATATAGAGGGCACGTGGCACTTGCCTTCCATCCCATGAGAATATTCTAATGATAGAAATAATGGGATAGGGGCATGAGGAGTATTCCAGATCTAATACATAGATTGACAGTCTTTATAAAGCATGGAATCTACATGTGCAAATTGTCAGTTCTTAACAAGTGGCCCAACTAGGCACACGATGGATGGGGACATAGAGATTAAGTCTGAAACCTTAGGCTAATGATGGAATTATTAAAATTTTAAACTAGGACCCAAGATAATATTTCACAGATTATGAACCCGCATAACATTTAAGACAATATTTTCAATAACATGATAGGTAACGACAGGGATTGCTAGGATGGAGGGGTCAGAAACAAGATGGACTTAACTACATAATTCATGACTTGAAAGACTGGTAACTGATGATAAAAGGTCAATGAAAAGACATAACATTTACAAAGAACTCAAACTTAGGATTTTTTGGAAAGGGTTTTAGCAACTCAAAAACCCTAAAGCATGATAATAATAAAAAACCCTAAGCCCTAGGTCATGAGAACAACCAAATTTTACAAAATTTTAAGTGGAAAACAAAGAATTTTTAGGGGTTCCACCAGTGGCTCCTCTTGGGGATGTCTGTTCTTCCAAAATAGAGCAAGATCACATAATCTCAGGTTGAAGCAGACCAAGCACAAGGACTTGAAACAAGGACCTACTCGAACATGGCAAGAAGACCAAACCCAAGCAAACCAACATATATACAAAATTTATAGGACTATAAAATGTACATGGAAAAGTGCATATTTCAAGAGAAATATGGCTTCAAGAATTGTCCATGTACTAACAGTTAGAGAATTTCACTAGTTAAAATTTGGAGGAAGTATGAATCTTCCCCATATGTGTTGGCTATCACATAAGGACCTAACCACAGTGCCTCAAATTTTCCATTATTTTCCTTATCTTGAGCCCTTGCATTCCACATTAGTACCATACTATCCACTTCAAATTTTCTAGGAGAAGCTTTCTTATCAAAAAAATGCTTGACCTATAGTTGCATCTTTGCATTTTTTTCATGAGCTTCTCTTCTAGTTTTATCTAGATGTATAAGATTTGCAATCCTATGTCTTATCTCATCACAGATGTTGTTCTCATCATACTATTGCACAAACTTGTACATCTTTAGTGGATTATTTTGAGGAATTCTAGCATCCAAACCATAAACTAGGCCAAAAGGTGAATGTCCAATAGCCTTCTTTACAATAACCCTGTCAACCCACAATGCAAGCTTCAATTCTAAGTCTCATGCCTTCTTATTCTTCTCAATCACTCTTTTAATGATTTTCGTTAGGCTTTTGTTGCTAGATTATGCTTGACCATTCCCTTCAAGATGCTAAGGGGAAGAATAAGAAATCTATATGCCATGTTTGTCAGAAAAATCCTTGAACCCTTATGACCTAAAACACATAGAATTATAAGAAATTATCTTCTCTGGGACTCCAAATCTAATCAGAATATTATTCATTAGGAATTCCACTACCACTAGATACTTGTTTCCTTCTTTGTGGGGATTGATTCCACCCACTTTGTAAAATAGTCAGTTGCAACAAGGATCCATGAATGCCCCCCACTAGATTTTTCTGATATTTCACCAATAAAGTCAATACCCCATTGTTGGAAAGGGGCCTAAACATAAATAGGCATAAGTGGCAATCTTCTTGAGAACTTCAACTTCCCTACAAATCTCTAGAAATCATCACAAGTCTTAACAAACTTGTGGGAATCTTTAAAAATAGTGGGCCATCAGAATCCTTCCCTCAAGATCTTATGGGTAGTTGTCTTGGCCATATAGTAGCGACCACACACTCCACTATGCATTTCTTACAAAATATCTAATGCTTTCTTTCCATCTACACATTTGACCAACACACCATCTAGGATTCTCAAACATAGTTCATTATCAATAATAACTTACTTAATGGCATGTAATTTTAAAGTCCTTTTGTCATTGTCAACCATACCTTATAGGCATTACAAAGTTTCCAAGTACTGAACAATTCTCCTATACCAACCACAAGTCTGCATATCAAATATAGGTGCAACATCAATACTTTCAACTTGATTTATTTCATTTTCCTCCAAGTTAGTCTCATCCATTATCTTAGCTATACCTTGTCCTCTCACTAACTTGGTAATTTGAACATCAATGTTAAACTCTTGGATCCTATTGATCCATCTACACTTTCTGCCTATAATTTCTTGTTTAGTGAAGATGTCCTTCACAACAGAGCTTGGCACATAGGCTATGACTATAGCTCCCATTAATTAGGTTTTGAAATTATTTACAACCTTAACTAAAGCATGTGCTTGCTTCTCAATCATGTCATATTTCAGTTTTGTGGCCTATAAAAATTTACTAAAGAATGTGATAGGTTTCAAAAAGCCCTCATCATTTATCTGCTATAAAACAACAACAATAGTATGTAAAGAAGCAAAAGAGAAAATATGCAATGGTTTAGAAAAATCTAGAGACTTTAATACTAGAGCCTCTTTGATAGCCTTCTTTGTGATCTTGAATGCTTGACTAGGATCCTCACTCCAAACCACCTTTTCTCCTTTCTTTAACATCTTAGACATAGATCTTGTGATTCCAAAAAAAATAGAAAGAAACCTTCTCAAGAAATTGATTTGACCATAAAATGACTAAATACCTTTGGCATTTTTTGGTTGTGAAATTTTATCTATGGAAGCTACTCTCTCAGGATCAGTCCTTATCCCATCCTTAGACACAATGTGGCCCAGTAGCTTACCTCCCTTCACTCCAAACACACATTTTTTAGGATTTAATGAAATTCCATACTCAAGTGCTTTCTTGAACACTTTCTCCAGATGCATACAATGATCTTCCTCTTTTTTACTATATCCAGTCAGGTCATCTTGATACATTGCTATAAATTTGTCTATAAAGGAAAATGCCACATCCATGGATCTCTGAAAAGTAGCCCCTGCATTTGTTAATCCAAATGGCATCCTAACATAGATCTAAGTGCCCCATGGAGTGGTGAAAGCTATTTTATATTGCACAAATTCTTTAACAACTACCTAATTGTAGCCTGAGAATCCATCCATCATAGATAACAACTCATAGCTAGTTGCCTTCTATAACATGGCTTCCATGTTTGTAAAGGATAATTATCCTTTAATGATGACACATTCAAATGTTTGAAGTATACACAATTTCTAATGTCACCATTTTTCTTTCTGAATGGAACAAGGTTTGAAACCCAAGTAGAATGCCTAATAGGCTTAATAATCCCACCATCTCTTAACTTCACAAGGTCTTCCTACATTTTAGGTTACAAAGTTGGATTTAGTGCCCTTTGTTTTTATCTGAAAGGTTTGGCATCTGGCTTCAAGGGTATTTCATGTTGAAATAACTCCTCTCTATAAGCTTTCAGGTCATCATATTACCATGCAAATACATGTCTATATTTTCTCAGTAGAGCAATCAAGATTTTGCTAACCTGAGGTTTCATATTCTTCCAAATGTACACCTTCTTGGGAGCATTTTTTGTTCCAAGATTAACTTCCTCTAAGTCCTCTTTGTGGGTGGATTTTTGCTTAGCATTACTTCTATCAGGGCCATCAAATACCCTCTCCAATGCTACTAGTCCTTTGGGAGTCTTATTAGTTTTCAACTGGATAATCTCATTCCCCAATATAGTCTCTTTACCATCCACTTCCTCCACAAGGCTACAAAATTAGTTTCTTGACCCTCATACTCATCAGTGCATTGAAAAAACTACAAGATAACATCATCATCATTAAAAACTTATCAATTCTTGATATTATCAAGCAATAAGGGTCTAATCTATACTTCAACCTTTGAAATGCAACCAAATGTAATACCATTTGGTAAGAGGGAAATGTAAGCAAGTAAATCTACTATCCTATTGTTACTCTTGTCAAACCAATCAATGCCAAATGCATCAAACTATTCAAGTGAATCCCAAAAAACATTCCTATATTGCCTTAATCTAGTATTTTTTTTATGCATACTTTCCTCTAGCTTGAGAAACCACTAGTTCTAAGTATCCAATAAATCTTAACTTTTTATTGTCATTTTCTCAGCTAACCTCAACCCTAGCAATAAGGCCTCATCATCTCCTACATTATTTGTGCAAGCAAATTGCAATTAAAATAAAAACTCGAAAGTCTTACCACTGGGGGAAATGAGTATTACCCCTGCACTAGCTCCTTCCTTTGAGCAACCTCCATCAAATCTCATATTCCATAAGTCATCATTGTTGGCTAGCTGCAACACTTCCTTTTCTAGAGTTGCAAGTTGTTTTTCTTCCTCTTATTGTAACTCTTTTATTTTGAAGTTATCCATACCAGTGTCTACAAAATGAATTCTGTCTACTTCTCCTATGAACTCAATGATATGTGGAGCTCTTGGTTCCCTTACGAGATTGATGTCTTTCCCTTCAATTGGAAAAGTTGTAAAGGATATATCACATTGCATGCTACCTCCCATAGACACACTCCACTTCCTTGACAACAACATGCCATAATTGGGTGGGATATCCACCACAACTACGCTCATGACAAACTCCTTATCAACGAAAATAACTAATCTATATGGGACATCTTTTATAACTCCAATAACTGGGACTTCTCCAAATTCCATGGCATAACACTTACTATATTCACAATTTACTTTCAATCCCATTTCTTTCATTATCTCTACTGGCATAATGTTTGATGAAGCTCCTGAATCAATCATAAAAATTTTAAGTAGCTTACCATAAACAATTAGAGTTACATAGAAGGGATCAATATCATCTAGTGTAGTAATGAAAAAAGTAGCCTTTTTTCCCTTACTTGGTTTGATAATTGATATTAAAACAAAATTAATGGTGTCTTGGAATAGTGTTGTAATATAATGTACACATTCACATCATTCTAGGACCTTTATTTGATTAAAACATGCTTTAATTGATCCTTTGCAAAGGTGTTGTCAAGTTTTGTAACACACTTTCACACTTTTCTAGGATTGATTTACTTAATTAAGCTTAATGGGCCCTTCTAAATAAAATGTATTTAAATTTGTACCTTATTTAGGTGTTTTAAAGTGTTGTAAAGAACTTTCACATTTATCAAGGGTGGTCTTAATTAATTGTGGTTAATTGGAGTTAATTAACCCCTTTCATTCAAATTTAAACCTTATTTATGACACCTCCCAAAGATCTATCCCAAATCCCATGATTTAAATAATATAACATTTAATTGGGAAAAATTAGGTCCTAGAAAATGGTGCCAAGACCCATTTTCCCTAGGTGGTGAATGGGTCCTCCCTTAATAGAACCCCCCTTTATCAATTGATCGGAAATAGGTTTTTAATGCTCTTTCCATCCCCCATGGGTAGGTCCTAAAAAACTGAGCTAGGACCCATTCACCCTAGGTGATGAATGGGTCCTCCATTAATTATCACCCCCTTTTCAAATTTAATTCTGGTGGGAATTTAATAAAGTTTACTTCCAGATCTGGTGTCAGCCTTAATTGTTTGAATTTCGGGGTTAATCTCTTAATTTAGTATAAATAAGGGATTAATTCACATTGTGTCTCCTAGAAAGTTTATGAGACGTCCTAGCAACTTCAAGAGAGCATTATAGAGCATTACAAGAGAATTCACAAAGCATTTCAAGGAAGATTTCAAGATTTTATTGCAACAATTCAAGATCATATCATCATGTCAAGGGTTTAATGCATGCGTGTATGTTGTTGAGCTAAGAAAGTGGATGTAGCATTGAAGATATACTTGCAAGCATTGTTCACATCATATTCAAGGATCCAAGATCTACATTCTTCATGGCCGCTACATGCTATTTTGCAGATTTCTTTCACAAGACATCATCAAGGTGACATCAATTGCATATTTCATGTTTCATGCTTCAATTCCTTTATTTCATCATTTGGTTTAATTACCTACAAGGGGTTTGACTTACGAAAACCCCCATTCTCTAAAAAATAACAATTTTTCTTCCCTTGAATGTGTAATTATAGATTTACAGGTTAAAGATCAAGTGGAGCAAGTTTGGAGCAAAATTGTCAAAGTTGTCAAGTTGCAAAAGTTGTCATACAAAGTGCAAATCAAGTATTTGAAGCTACAAAATTATCTATAGATTTCCAAAAGTTGATAACCGGGATTTTTAAAGTGTAGGCATCAAGGAATAGGACATTGATCTTAGTTTTAGAAACCCTAACAGGGACCCATTCGCCACTGAAAGTGAATGAGCTCTCCATAGCCTATAAACAACAAGTTTTTGACAAGGTACAAAACTTTTTATGGTCTAAAAACTTCCCTCATAGTTGCTATAATAGTTAGGTATCATTTTTTATTGTTATTTACATCTTATCATATACATAATTGAGTGTTTTAGTAGGCAAAATATTTAGTGGTTTATCATCTTGTTCACTCATGGTGGTAAATCCTACCTTTTCCAAATTAAACATTTGGACATGTTGTAATGGTACTACCCAAATGAATCTGAGGGATCTCACCAATATCTCCCTCCATTATCTCATCACTAACTTGATTTGCACTCACTTTAGGCTAAGCATCCACCTTTTCTTCACAAGCCTTAGTGGCTCCATTCATAAGGGTCACTGCCTTCTACTTGTGTTCATCAATTCTCATCATTTCCCTTAAAGGGATGATCACTTTGACTTAAGAAAGAATATGGAACATATCAACTAGGTTATACTTTGGCAGGTCATAAGGAGTTATACTCTATTCCTCCACTTGAATATTTTGTTTCTCAACCTTTTGTTTAGCATTTTTCTTCTCTTGTTTCTTCTCAGGTTGTGAGTATTCCTAGCTTGTTCCACCAAGGCTACAGTCATCTGCTTATATTCTTCATTAGAAGTTTTTCTTTAAGACACATCATCTTCCTCCACTTCTATAGCACAAATATTGTCCTCAATGCCTTCATCTTCATCAGGGAAAATTTGTTGATGATACGAGTCTAACTTTTGTCTTTGGAAATCAACATCAAGTTCTTGTGACTCATATTCTAAGGAACAATCCTCATTAGAAAAATCATATCTATGCATACGTACATTGATTTCAATATCATTTTCTTCCATTCACTCATAATTATCTTATTGAGCCTACTCTTCTTCAAACTACCTTGCTACTGAACAAGTTTGAGAGGCATGTGGTAACTGGCAGACAACACACCAAGGTGTTTCCTCAGCAAAATTAACTATTTTTTTTTGCAAAGGATCAAGGGGGAAATTATTTTGTGCATTCTTCTAATTGTTTGGAATTGGCTTTCCATTATGCCAATTAGTATTGTATGGATGGTCTTGCAACCAAGGGAGTCTCACATTCTTTTGGAAATCTTGTTTTTCATTAGAAATACCCTTGTCTTGCCTTGCAAGTCTGTAACTTAGATCCTTCATGATACTAGCAAAATTGTCAAGCTTATCCTCAAGAGAGTGCCCTTTTGCTCCAGAGTTTCTATCCTCTCTCTTAGGATTCTTGAGGATTTTCACATCATCTCTCATTCCAACTTTACCCATTTCTCTACTAATATTGTCAATGTGGATTTCCATCTTGAATGCTTCCCTTAGCTTTTGAGGAATTTTATCCAATAGGAGATAACTCATTTTAGCATCAAATGCATTACAATAATTTACAAAGCACACACTGTCATTCCACCAAAAATGAGGAGGTAATCTATTCATTGCCTTTTGGAATCTCACATTAAAGTCAACAACTACCTCATTGGAGCCTTTTGGGATATTCTTAAATTGATTCAAGAGGAACCTTGAATCATTCTTATCACTGTACTTCTCTCTAAATAACCTCTTTAATTCCTCCCAAGAACCAATACTCTCAACAAGTAAACCCCTATATCATTCTCTGGCATCCTTTGTGAGTGACTGCATGAAGAATTTCATCATCACATACTCTACTTCCACCTCAAATGCATCCATGACATTAGTGAATATTTTTAAGTGATCTTCACCACTTATAGCATTGTTACAAAATAATTTCACTAAGGAAAGTCTAATGTCATCATGGAGTTGGTTAGGATACCTAGGAATTCCAATAAAACACAATTTCTAGTATCTATCAATGTGCATTGCTCTCCTGGTGAATCAATCTCTTTGATTAATTTTAGGCTCATTATCTTCTTGATCATTGGATTGATCACTACCCTTTCCATTTCCATCTCCACCATTACCACCACCTCCATTCTTCTTTCCACCCCCACTACTTCCTTCTCCATCATCAAAACATGTATTCTTATTTTCGTGGTTTCCTCCACCTCCACCACTTTGATCTCGACCACCACCCCCACTAGGAGTATGTTCATTTTAATTGGTCTTATGTAGCTCAAGATCAATGTTTCCAGAGCTTGAACTTACTGTATCAGGTATAAAGATCTTAAGGAAAGAGATCTTTCTCGCCATCTTTGCATTTGTAGCCTCAATTTCAGCTTTCTTCAAGTCTTGCTACAACTTGTCACTCTCTACTTGTAGTATCAATATCTTAGGGTCAGGAGGTGCATTTGATGGAATGGAATTGTTCTAAACATTCTTGGTGGATGTATTAGTGGATGAATTATTTGTATTTGTATTGGTGTTTGTATTGAAGTTACTTTTCTTATGTTGGTCAGCGAGCTTCTTCCCATGATCTACAGGTTGTGATTTCTTAGTAGCAGTGAATGGATCTAAGGCTTTAGTGGCTAAGACGGATGTGGTATAAGTACTTTTAGTATAGGTTTCCATTGGAATGGTTACCTTAGGAGGGTTAGGAGTTGCCTTAGCAGCAGGACTAGAAGCACTTTAAGAAATTACCTTCTAATTTGTAGTTTCTTTCATCTTCTCAAATCTTTTCTTCTAAGCATCTCTTTCAAGCATCTTACCTTTAATCCTATTCTCTTTCTCCTTCAACTCTTTTGCTTTTTTCTCTTTCAATTCCCTAATTCTACTTTCTTCTTCTTCCTTAATTGTGAGCTCTTCCTCTTCCAAGGATTGCATATCCTTGTCTATAATATCTCCATAATCACTTGGCTAAGGAGCATAGAAGGTAAGATTAGTTGGTTCTGTTTCAAGGGAATGGTGTGAGGCTACATTATGGGATTCACCCCTTTACTTGAAGTTACCATCATTAAAGACAAATTTATCTCAATGGTTTGCCCATGTACCTCAAAGTTTATTATCATTTTCCCAGAATTAGACACCTTTCTTCTTCTGTTGGCATGTCAAAGTCATTCTCAAAAGCTTCCTCAGTGGGAAAAATTCCTTCATTTACATTGGGCACCTCAAATTCATGTGTCTCCTCATAAACCTTTACATTATATTTATCATTACTTAAAATATGATATGCATTAGCAGGAATTTTGATGGACTTACTTGATTCAACATTCTTCTTTATCCAAGATGGTTTCTTATCCTTTGAAAGCTCGGACTCCAACTTCTTCTCAAGATGCTTCTTCATGTAGCTTATGGTCTTCCTCATGGTGTTAAATTTTCTCTCAGAATTCTCCTTCTCACTCTCTATTTGAGAATTAAATCTTGCATTGGCACAAAATACTTTAGAGTCACCACCTAGGATATTGGGAAATAGAAATTGATTACACTTTGGGGTTGTACTTCCAATCTCAAAAAAGAATTTAAACATAACCTAACATGAAATGGAGAAAGGGACCAAAATTCAAAGCATATAATTGGACTTTCCTTATTTTATGATAATTTGAACAAATTGTTCTCTAAGCAATGAAGAACAATAAAATATTTGACTCTAACTATACCAAATCTGACTTAGAGTTGTTGGACTAGCAATGTCCCCAGTAGAGTCACCAATCTATTGGTTATTTTTTGAGAAACAAACTTAATCTTAGGAATTATCTATGAATTTTCCATAATTTAATGGTCAATAATGGTGAGGATTGGCTAATGAACAAGTACAAGATTGATAGGCTTGACATCTACACTTTGAGCTCTATGAAACCCAAGAGGGTGATCTTGACAATGTTTGAATTGATACTCTTGTGCCAAATTACCAATAACATTGTAAATAACAAATACATTCCTATCAACTACAAATAGACATAATTCTTCAAGAACTTGGTTGGTCCTTTAGCAAACTAATGTCTAAAATCATGGAACGGGTAGATCTCATACAACTTTGCAATAATTTGTAATGCGTAAGTGATTTTCAATATGAATTTGTTCTTTGATAGGTAAGATCGACTCAATTTACTTCAAAGATGACCAAATTAACATAACAATACTTTATCCTTCGGTTACAGACTCATATTTTTAACAAACTATAATACATCAGCAATTAAACCTAGCATTTAAAGACTATTGTTATATTGCTTTGCAATACACAACTCAATGTATCCAAAACAAGAACTACTTAGTAATCCTAATACTCCACCACATAGATCTATTATTTAATCAAAGAATTTTATTAGTTCTTTGAACTAAAGTAGAAACAAAACCATACATTCAACCAAAGAGAGTGAAGAAAAATAAAATATCATTGATCATTTCATTTATGATTTGTGTAGAAAAATACATGGGAGACAAACTATTCCAAAATTTGTGATTTTCATTCATATGCCTATTGGAAATATGGAGCCTTGCAACATGAGCATGAAATGTATGTGGATTGATCTGGTTGTTCCTATATTTCCATTGATTTCAACATGGTGACAACTATATGGGAAGCTTACGTAGTTTTTTTGGAAGTTGTTCTCTACTATAAGTGTTCCTTTTTATGAACCAGAGTGTTATTTTTTGAGTCCGAAATTCACCACAAGAAAAGATATGACTCTAATATCTTAACCATATTATTTCTCATTCAAACATCTATATCTTGAACCTTGAGAATTTTTTTTTTGTGAACAAAAGGTTATCATTGACAGAGTTTAGCTTTGTATTCCATTGGTGTTTCTCTACTCCGCATATATGTGTGTGAGACTCTACATTTTCTTAAGGATCGAACATTCTAATGCTACAACTCTAATGATAGCCTATATGATGATATTGTGATTATAATTTGATGTAATATCAAATCTGAAAGGTGTTTTCTTTTAGGATTATATGTTGGTTTAGATTTTTTGTGGTTAAGTCCTAGACTTTGCTAACCTAACATATGACATATATTAAGAATACTAGATATACTTTGTGGATGTTTTCTATAGATCTATGCCGAATTGATATGATGGACTACATGGAAAAAAATGTTTTAAATCATATATGGTGCCGACAAGAGTGTTTTGATTATTTTTCTTTCATCTAATTAGGCCAACCTAATTGATGAATAAGATATACTTGCATATATATAATATTCATTGAAGAAGAAAATAGGAAAAGGTGGTGGTGTGTGTGTGGTGCACGGAGAAGTGTAAAGTTCTAAACATGGAAGGAGAAGGAAGATAAGTATAGTGTAGTGAAAAGAGGATCAAGGGATAAGTGAATATGTGGGCCTAAATGCTTTATCAATTGTGGATCAGAATAGAATTATTGAGCAACTGTTGTGAGAGGCAGTACTTATTTTTCAAAGCTTCATCAAAATTGAACCTTGCACACAGAAGGCATATTCTATCAATTCATACTCTTAGTAGTGAGTCATATCTTTTGTATCTTAGTGGTTAGCCATCTTTTTTATTCCACTTGTCAGCCTTTTAAGGATAGTAACACCTGGAAGTGAGCCCTACAATATCTTGTATCTAGATATAATATATTGTGCATTAATCCTCACTGTGGTTTTTCCCCTTTTCAGTTTTACACGTAAAAATCCTAGTGTTCATGTGTGTTGATGCATTGATTTGTTTTCATGTTCTCCTTTGCTGATTCAATTAGAATTGTGATAATGTTTAGATGGATTTTATTTGATCAGTTTTATGGAATACTGATTCACCCCCCCTCTCAATATTCTGGATATTCAACAATTGATATTAGAGCCTGGTTCCTCCAAAGGAGCCTACTAGCTTGAGGAAGATTCTAGAATTTGAATATAAGAATTTTTTTTCCTCTGGAAGTGATCTCTACTGAATATTCAAAATAAATTGAAGATCTGAAGAATAAGTTGAAGGAAGCGAATTGTTGTATCAAAGATCTAAGGAGAAGATATGAAGATGCCTATGATAAATTGAGAATAGAACATGATGAGATCACTAGACTGCTACAACAATTGGAAGAAATGAAAAGTAGTGAATTCTTTCAACAAGTTGAAATTCATGAGAAAACAGATGAATGTGTCAAGCTTGAGCAAGAAATGGAAATCTTGAGATTAGATCTAGAAAAGGACAGAAGATTTGAGGATAAATTTAAGACAAGTTCTGCAATGATTAATGAGTAGATTATTTCTCAAGGACTGAAAATGGATTAAAGTGGTTTAAGTTTTGAAGAAGGTTAGATTTCAAAAGCGAAGAAATCTCCTAACAAGAAGACTCAATGCAAAGATGGACAAATCAAGAACTTAAGAAGTAATTCCGGAAGGACTCCCATCAGACAACCTAATGCTCAAAGGTATATTTCTTTCAATGGTGTTTGTCATTTCTACAATAAATTTGGTCATAAGGAAAAGGATTGCAAAATTAGAATGAATGATACTCTATCTTTCTCCAACAAAATTTTTTAACTACAAGAATTTTGGACATAAGGTTAATCAGTGTGAACATAGATTGAATAAAAGAAAGTAATGAAGGAATAATGTTGTATGTTGTGATTACAACAATTCGAAATGTCTTGCTAATAAATGTAGAAGAAGAAAAGATAACTATCTGGTAAAGAAGAATGAACCAATCATTGATTCGGAAGAAGTAAGAAAAGAAATGAAAATAATCTAGAGAAAGAAAGGAGGACTCAAGCAAATTGAATCAGAATCATCAGTCTTATCTGTGCCAACTTCTGGTATAGATATGCCCATCAATTTTTGAGTATGGCAATGACTAAGGGGGGGAAATTATCAGAAAATCTACTAAATCCCCTTATCAATACTTATGTCACATCATGGAAAAAGTATATTTAATGTGGTAACAAATTCAATGAATTTTTTAGTCGCATATGTGAAGAATGAAGTTTGCATAATTTTGAAAGGATGGAAGTGAACACAAATTTTGAGGTGATCTACTTGTAATTTGAAGAATTCATTGCAAAAGAATTCAAAATCGAAGAAATAAATTTAGATATATCAAGGAAATTGTATTCAAAGGGCATATGCATTTTTGAAGAAGCCTGCAAAGGAAGTTTGGAGAAACCAGAGCAATTCAAAATTTTAGGATTTGAAGGAATCATGCCCTAGAAGCTGGACATCTATCCTATTTTTCATTGGAAATTACAGAGGTATCATGCTTACACAATCTTTCATCTTTTATGCAATGGATAATTCGAAGGTTGTTAATGTTTTGAATAGATTGCAAGTCAAATTAAGGAAAATTTTGAAAAATATGTTGGAAGAATCAGCTAGTGCATTCTCTTGTATCCCTCCTAGGGTGTTTCTCTTTGAAGATATCTATGCTTTCATCTATAGTAATATTGAGGAAATGGCATCGGTTTAGTTAAGTATCCTATGGAAGAATGAATTGGAAGAAAATCATGATGTTTACAAAATATTGGTTGAGAAGAAGTTGGATGTATGGCAGAAATCCCCTCTATTTGAATTCAACTAGAAGTATATTCGAATGGTTTTGAGTAGGATTCCTTATGAATAATTGTGGATTGATGAAGCATATTTGATTACCAAAGAAGCAATTAGACATGTAACCAGTTTGTGTTCCTCTGGACTAGTTCCCAAACAAAAGTTTGTAAATGAACAAGAGATAATTGAGATGAGTAACCCTCAGAGGAAAATTAAAGATCTAGCCATTAGGTATGTTGTGATGGTTATTGGCCACAAAGTTTATTTACCTAGAAGTTACCTCACAATTTCTACTATTGCTATTCACATTAATATTGATATGGTTAGAAGAGGTATGAATTGTAACCTGTGTGACCTACTTCGAATACATATTTTGAAGAATTTGAAGGAAATCCAGAAGAGCAAGAAGAATACATTATGATACGGGAATTTGATTGTTTGCTTAATATTTTACTTCTTGAAAGAATTATTAGTAATAGGAAGGATAGAATAAAAAAATGTAGAATCTATTGCCCATCAGATCAAAAATTTCATCATAAATCTTGGTGGTTTAGATGCTCAAGAGACTACTCTTGTTACATTCTTTGGAATTTTTTAAATGAGGATGAACAAAAGATCAAGGATTCTAGAAAGTGTAACTAAAAGGTACTCTGAAATTATTAATTTCCTAGTGTCTACAAATTTCTATCATATAGAAGTAATTGAATCCAGATTGGTGTGGATATCTTAGTTAGATTATGAAGTTTTTGAGACTGAGATTGACCATTATAAAAAAATTCTTTTGGAGAGCCCTAAGAATCCCAATGAAGAAGAAGCCTTCAATAGTGCAACTGGAATAAGGAAGAAGAGAAAAAGTGTTTTCAAACAAGAAGTCATAGAAGGGAGTGAATCAAAAAGAGCTCAACATGAGCATGAAAGCATAAACATCAAGGAGCTTTAAAAGAATTGCAAAAAGCTATTCCCGATGCTAACTTTGACTCATCTATATTAGTTGTGGAAAATCTCAGAAACATGATTAATTCTTTGAAATTCTATATCTCTGGACTAGAAGTGCATGTTGGAATTAGGTTTGTAAAGAAAATTTAGAAGATATCAAGAAGAAATGTGTAGATGCATATTGCAAAGTGGTGATGGAATTGAAGAGTGTACATGTTTGTGAGGAAGAGGCTCAGAAACTACTTTCTTTCTGCCTAAATTGGTTTGGCAGTACATTTAATATAAGAGATGAGATAACGAAGAGTGAAACTCGGATGAGCACTCAAGCATATATGTACAAATTGTCTAAAGATAGAAATAATTAGAGATGGTCCTACATTGTGCAGCTTTAGGACAAATTCTTTTCTCTACAGGATCAAAGAACAAAAGTGATTAGGAAGTTTTTGACACTCACAGATATGGTTAAACTCAAGCACAGTCTTGTATCTAGTGCTCTTGACAGTATTGGTAATTTATCAAGGATTAATTTTAGCCCCAAACTTTAGGAGATGGTATAGAGTCTTTGAATAAGCTTGAACTATTGCACAAGACTCTTGCAAGTGTGAAAGATGCATGGTAAGAAGGAAAAGATTCATGGAAGGATATCCTAAAGAATCTCAAAGGTTCCTCATCTTCAAGTTAATTCAATTCTCTTTGTGTTCATATATTTTTGGTTAACTCTTTATGCTTGTATATATATTGGACCCCATCCTTTTCCATTGATGTCAAAGGGGGAGAGATAGAGATAAATAGAGGAAAAAAAAATTTTAGAAGAACAGTTTTGAAAAGGATAGTATTTTAGTTGCCTTATATCGGAAAAATGTTTTTCAAATGCATGTTTCCAACAATGACAAAGGGGGGGATTGTTGTAAATATGGAACCTTGCAACATGAGCATGAAATGTATGTGGATTTATCTGGTTGTTCCTATGTTTTCATTGATTTCAATATGGTGACAACTGTACATGAAGCTTACTTAGTTTACCGAAAGCTATTCTCTAGTGGAAGTGTTCCTTTTTGATGAACCAGAGTGTTAGTTTTTGAGTTTGGAATCCACCGCAAGAAACTATATGACTCTAATATCTTAACCATAATGTCTCATTCGAACATCTATATCCTATATCTTGAGAATTTTTTTTTTGTGAGTAGAAAGTTATCACTGACAGAGTTTAGCTCTGTATTCCATTGGTGTTTCTCTGCCCTGCATATCTATGTGGGAGACTCCACATTTTCTTAAGGAGAACATTCTAATGTTGTAGTTCTAATCATTATAATATCAAATCCAAAAGGTGTTTTCTTTGAGGATTATATATTGGTTTGAAGTTTTTGTGGTTAATTCCTAGTCTTGGTCGACCTAACGTATGAAACACATTAAGAATACTAGATATACTTTTTGGATGTTTTCTATAGATCTAGGCCCACTTGATATGATGCACTACATGGAAAAAAAAAAAATTAAATCATATATGGTGCCAACAAGAGTGTTTTGATTATTTTTCTTTCATCTAATTAGGCTGGCCTAATTGATGAATGAGATATACTTGCATATAAATATAAGATTCATTGAAGAAGAAAATAGGAGAAGGTGGTGGTGTGTATGTAGTGTGTGGAGAATAAGTGTAAAGGTGCAAACCTGGAAGGACAAGGAAGAGAAGTATGGTGAAGTGTGAAGAGGATCAAGGGATAAGTGAATATACAAGCCTAAATGCTTTATTACTTGAGGATCATAATAGAATTGTTGAGCAACTATTCTGAGAGACAGTACTTCTTTTTCATAGTTTCATCGGAGTTGAACGCTACACTATTTTCATGTTCTCCTTTGTTGATTCAGTCAAAATTATGATAATGTTTAGATGGATTTTATTTGACTGGTTTTATGGAATATTGATTTAACCCCCCTCTCAATATTCTAGATATTCAACAATTCCATTGCTATTATAAAACTATCATGCCTATTACAAGCTAGAATTCACACCTAAGACTTAGAACTATCCTATTCCTCTATGCTTGAATTTACAAAATTTCTATTACATGAGCTTGAATGCTTAAACATCAAAATACCTATGTAATTGGCATTGAATTCCCATTTATAGAAATATAGGGGCAACAAGCTTCAGGCCAAATTACAATTTTAGTCACATTTTACATTTGACATTCATTTGCATTTCAATTTCAAAAATCCCCAAGCAGTTATATTTGCATCTTGTGATGTGGGGGAAAACATATAAGAAAAAAAAATATTTTCCATTTGTTGAAGAAGGTTTAACTTCCTTCCAAAGGGAATCTTTTGTCATTGTAGCAGCATCAAAAACTCTCATCCACAACAGCACCCAAGAAAAGAACTCCAAACTGGAGCTCTATTTTTGCTATGGTTCATCATCTTCAGAATCAAAATATGCATCTCACCTTCATGATTTTTTTGAAACTCAAGAATTTACCTCACCATCATTAGAGTCTTCTTAACCTATAACTGTAAGAAGATATTGTGTATATTTTGGATTAATCTCTGCCTCATCACTCATATAATTTGCCTCATCTTCCATGACAACATCAGGTTCCCCCATATAAGAATCATAAGCCATGTGGTCCTTATCCTTCTTCTTTTCCTTCTTAGACTGACCAACCTTATCATCATTATCATCCATTATGTGCCTAGCTAGCATGTTTTTCTATAATAATCTTCAACAATGCCCTTGGCTTTACCCTCCATAGAAAAAGTTCTCTTCTCTACCTCTAGATTAGTAGATTTCTCAAGTACATCTAGCTTAATTTTAGGTGTGACATCCTTGGTTTCATGCCTATTGGCCCTTTTCTATTTGGGTTTCCTCTCTAGTTGGGGGGATGACACATGGTTCACTCATTTTCATGGTACAACAGGCCTAGTGTTTATGAATTTTACTTACAAAATAATCACTGGTTTATGCTCTCAGAAACAAATTTTTAGAACAAAAATCCTCCCACACCATGCACAATTTTTAACAACTCAATGGAAATTGTAAATAACCAAACCCTTGCAAACCCTAAGTACCTAAAGCTTATAGAACTTTCAACAATTCCCCAAAGTAGCTAATTATGCACAGTTGACACAAAAAAGTGTGGATACCTACTTAGCCAGGAAAAAATTCTTCAATTCCTCTACAACTCTTCACTTGAGCACTTTACACCTTCTTCTCTAGCTCTATACCAATCCTTCAACTCTCAATGATAGCAATTGTGAAAAAAAATGGCTGACAATACTCTTTATGATGAATGATTGGAGTGTGTCCACCATTATTATTCAAAAGAAATCTCACACGAGTGAACTGACAATCAGTCACACAAGTTTGAAACTTGATCATCAATGATATGATGAGATGGATCAACAACCATCTAGATTGAGTCAAAAATTATGAAAAAATTGATTGTAAGTAGTTGTTTTCTTTTACCCAATCAAAATAAATTATGTGGAAGAGCTTTCCAACCTATATGTAGGCTCCACCATCTCTTAGTGGTGAGCAATACCCTAAGTGTCAACCTCCCCGCTTCCCCATGAGTCTTAACCCATGTTCAAATTCTAGCAACGGGGAAACGAGGAAGGGCTGAGATTAATTTGTAAGCCTTCAACATGTGTGTGATTTTACCATAATACCACCTACCTGTGCTCATAACATTTAGATGCCACCAATAGCCAAGATTAGAAGATCTCACTTGCATTTCAAACACGTTCTTTGAAAATCCCATTAGTAGAGTAGATTTTATCCTTCATACCCATGACTAAAATATTTCATTAATATTTTCCTTTTTCTAATGTTTACTCTGCCTTTTAGATTGCTCCACATGGCTTTCTCCCACTTCCCCACTAAGAGACAGGAAGCATAGGTGGGGTCCCCCATGGGATGGTGAGAAGCGATCAAGAATGACCCACATCATCCACCTTCAATCGGCGATCTCTTCTAAATAAAGTGTTTGCTTCCTTCAAAGCCTGGTGGGTCCCTCTAACAAGGGGACACATGTCATCTGCCCACTACCCCATGATAATATTTTAATGCAAAAAAAAATCATACAGGGAAGTGGGGAACGACCTAGATGTAGCTGCATCAATCAATCTCCATCATTGATTTGTTTCATCTTGATGCATGCTAGCTTTTCAAAGATGTTGTGCCTTCCAATATAGAGGGCACGTGGCGCTTGTCCGCCAACCCGTGAGAATATTATAATGAGAAAAAGAAATGAACAGGGGCATTAGGAGCAGTCCAGATTTGATCACATAGATCTGACAGTCCTTATAAAGCATGGATTCTACATGTGCAAATTGTTAGTTCTTAAAAAGTGGCCCGACTAGGCACACGATGGATGGGGACATAGAGATTAAGGCTGAAACATTAGGTGAATGATGGAATTATTAAAATTTGAAACTAAGACCCAAGATAATATTTCAAGGATTATGAACCCGTATAACATAAGACAATATTTTCAATAACATGATAGGTAACAACCAAGACTGCTAGGATGGAGGGGTCGGTAAAAAGACGGACTTAACTATATAAGTCATGATATGAAAGACTAAGAACCAGCGATAAAAGGCCAATGACAAAACATAACATTTACAAAGAACTCAGAATTAGGATTTTTTGGAAAGGGTTTTGGCAACTCAAAAACCCTAAGGCATGATAATAAATGAAGCCCTAAGCCCTAGGTCATTAGAATAACCAAATTTTGCAAAATTTTAAGTTCAACACAAAGCATTTTTAGGGGTTCCACCAGTGGCTCCTCTTGTGGATGTCTATTCTTCCAAAATAGAGCGAGATGACATAATCTTAGGTTGAAGCATACCAAGAATGAGGACTAGAAACAAGGACCTGCTTGCACAAGGCAAGAAGACCAAACCCAAGCAAACCAACATATATACAAAATTTAGAGGACTGTACAACGTACATGGAAAAGAGCATATTTCAAGATAAATATGGCTTCAAGAACTGTCCATGTATTGGCAGTTCAAGAAGTTCACTTGTTAAACTTTGGAGGAAGTATGAATCTTCCCCATGTGTGTTGGATATCAAATAAGGACCTAACCACAGTGACTCAAATTTTCATGCTTTCCCTTATCCTAAATCGTTGCATTGGACACATTAGTACCATATTTTCCACTTCAAACTTTCTAGGAGAAGCTTTCTTATCAAAAAAATGCTTGACTTGCAATTGCATCTTTGCATTTTTTTCATGAGCTTCTCTTCTAGTTTCATCTAGCTATATAAAATTGTCAATCTTGTGTTGCATCTCATCACAGATGTTCTCATCATACTCATGCACAAACTTGTACATCATTAGCAGATTATTTTGAGGAATTCTAGCATCCAAACCATATACTAGGCCAAAAGGTGAATGTCTAGTAGCCTTCTTCATAGTAACCCTGTCAGCTCACAATGCAAGCTTCAACTTCGAGTCTCGAGCCTTTTATTCTTCTCAATCACTCTTTTAATGATTTTCATTAGGATTTTTTTGCTAGATTCTACTTGACCATTCCCTTGAGGATGGTAAGGGGAAGAATAAGAAATTTGTATGCCATGTTTGTCACGAAAATCCTTGAACTCTTCTGACTTGAAACACATAGCATTATCAAAAATTATCTTCTCTAGGACTCCAAATCTAATCAAAATATTTTTCATTAGGAAGTCTACTACCACTTTACTTGTTTAATTCTTGTGGGGATTGCTTCCACCCACTTTTTGAAATAGTCAATTGCAACAGGGATCCATGAATGCCACCCACTATATTTTTCTGATATTTCACCAATGAAGTCAATACCCCATTGTTGGAAAGGGGCATCAACAAAAATAGGCCTAAGTGGAAAACTTCCTGAGAACTTCAATTTCCTTAAAAATCTCTAGTAAGCATCACAAGTCTTAACAAACTTGTGGGCATCTTTAAAAATAGTGGGCCACCAAAATCCTGCCCTCAAGATCTTATAGGTAGTTGTCTTGGCCATTTAGTGGCCACCACACACTCCACTGTGCATTTCTTGCAAAAGCTCTAATTCCTACTTGACATCCACACATTTTTGCAAGACACCATCTGGGCTTCTCAACCACAATTCATTATCAATAATAACATACTTAATGGAATGTAATTTTAAAGTCCATTTTTCACTATCAACCATACCTTCTAGGCATTGCAAAGTTTGAAAGTATTGAACAATTATCCTATACCAACCAGAAGTTTGCATATCATAGATAAGTGCAACATCAATACTTTCAACTTGATTTATTTGATTTTCCTCCAAGTTAGTCTCGACCATTAGCTTAGTTAGACATTGTCCTCTCACTAACATGGTAATCTGAACATCAATGTTAAACTCTTGGATCCTATTGATCCATCTACACCTTCTGCATGTATTTTCTTGTTGAGTGAATATGTCCTTCATAGCAGCACTTGGCACAAAGGCTATGATTGTAGCTCCCATCAAGTAGGTTTTGAAATTCTTTACAGTTTTGACTAAGGCATATGCTTGCTTCTCAATCATGTCATTTTTGAGTTTTGTGGCCTGTAAAGATTTACTAAAGAATGTGATAGGTTGTTCAAAGCCCTCATCATTTTTTTGCAATAAAGCAACAATAAGAGTATGGAAAGAAGCAAAAGAGAAAATATGCAATGGTTTAGAAAAATCTTGAGACTTTAATATTGGAGCCTTTTTTATAACCTACTTTATGCTCTTCAATTCCTAACTAGACTCCTCACTCCAAACCACCATTTCTCCTTTCTTTAACATATTAGAGATAGGTCTTGTGATCTTATAAAACTTAGTGACAAACCTTCTCAATAAATTTATTTGACCAAAAAATGATTAAATACCTTTGGTATTTTTCCCTTCTATTTTATCTATGGCAACTACTCTCTCAGGATCAATCCCTATCCCATCCTTAGACACAATGTGGTCTAGTAGCTTACCTTCCTTCACTCCAAACAAAAAAATATATATATTTAATGAAATCCCATACTCAAGTGATTTCTTGAACACTTTCTCCAAATGCATACAATGATCTTCCTCTTTTTTACTGTATGCAATCAAGTCATCTTGATACACTGCTAGAAATATGTCTATGAAGTCAGTAAATGCCACATCCATGGCTCTCTAAAAAATTATCCCTTGCATTTGTTAATCCAAATGGAATCCTAATATATACATAAGTGCCCCATGGAGTGGTGAAAGTTGTTTTATATTGCTTAGATTATTTAACAATTACCTGATTGTAGCCTAAGAATCCATCCATCATAGATAACAACTCACAACTAGTTACCTTCTGTAACATGGCTTCAATGTTTGGCAAAGGATAATTATCCTTTAATGATGACACATTCAAATTTTGGAAGTCTACACAAAGTCTAATGTCACCATTTTTCTTTTTGATTGCAACAAGGTTTGAAACCCAAGTAGAATGCCTAATAGGCTTAATAATCCCAACATATCTTAACTTCACAAGCTCTTCCTACCTTTTAGGTTGAAAAGTGGGATTTATTGGCCTTTTCTTTTGTCTGAAAGGTTTGTCATCCGACTTCAAGGGCATTTCATGTTGAAATAACTCCTCTATGTAAGCTTTCAAGTCATCATAATACCATGCAAATACATGTCTATATTTTATTAGTAGAGAAATCAACATTTCTCTAACCTAAGCTTTCATCTTCTTCCCAATGTACACCTTCTTGGGAGTCTTTTATGTTCCAATATTAACTTCCTCTAAATCCTCTTTTCGGGTGGATGTTTGCTTAGCATTACTTCTATCAAGGCCATCAAATACCATCTCCAATTCTACTAGTCCTTTTGGAATCTTATTTATTTTCAACTGGATAATCTCATTCCGAAATATAGTCTCTTTACCATCCACTTCCTCCACAAATGTTGAAAAATCAATTTCTTGACCCTTATACTCATCAATGAATTGCAAAAAATTCAAGATATCATCATCATCATTAAAAACTTTCCAATTATTGATATTGTCAGGAACTGAGGGTCTAATCTACACTTCAATCTTTCAAATGTCAGCAAATGTAATATCATTTGGTAAGAGGGAAATGTTAGCAAGTAAATTTTCTACCCTCTTGTTACCCCTGTCAAACCAATTAATTCCAAATGCATCAAAATGTTCAATTGAATCCCAGACAACATTCATATATTGCCTTAATCTAGTATTTTTTTATGCATACTTTCCTCTAACCTAAGAAACCACTAGTTCTGAATCTCCAATAACTCTTATAATTTTAATGCCATGTTTCTTAGCTAACCTCAACCCTACCAATAAGGCCTCATACTCTGCTACTTTATTTGTGCAAGAAAATTTCAATTGAAATGAAAACTTGAAATTCTTACCACTGGGGGAAATGAGTATTACCCCTACACCAACTCCATCCTTTGAGCAAGCTTCAAAAATCTCGTATTCCATAAGTCATAATTGTTAGCTTGTTCTAAAACTTCCTTTTCTAGAGGTGCAGGTTTTTTTTCTTCCTCTTCTTGTAACTCTTCTATTCTGAAGTTATCCATACTAGTGTCTATGAAATGAATTTTGTATGCTTCTCCTGCAAACTCAATGATATGTGGAGCTCTTGGTTCCCTTACACTCACTTAATGCATTTTCCTTCAATTAGAAAAGTTTCAAAGGACATGTCACATTGCATGCTACATCCCATGGAGGCACTCCACTTCCTTGAAAATAACATTCCATAATTGGGTGGGATATCCACCACAACTATACTCATGACAAACTCCTTATCAGGGAAAGCAACTAATCTATATGGGACATCTTTTATAACTCCAATAACTAGGACTTCTCTAGATTCCATAGCATAAAAAATTCCATATGGATAATTTACCTTTAGTCCCATTGCTTTCATTATCTTTATTGGCATAATGTTTGATGAAGCTCTTGAATCAATCATACAATTTTTAAGCAACTTACAATCAACAATTAGAGTTACATAGAAGGGATCAATATTATCTGGACATGTTGTAATGGTACTACCCAAATAAATCTGAGGGATCTCACCAATATCTTTGTCCATTATCTCATCACTAACTTGATTTCCACTCACTTCAGGCTAAGTAGCCACCTTCTTTTCTTCATGAGCCATAGTGGCGCCTCTGATAAGGACCATTGCCTTATGCTTGTGTTCATCAATTCTCATCATTTCCACTAAATGGATGGTCACTTTGACTTGAGAGAGAAGCTGGAACATATCAACTAGGTTATACTTTGGTAGTTCATAAGGAGTTATAATGTGTTCCTCCACTTGAATCTTTTGTTGCTCAACCTTTTGTTTAGTATTTTTCTTCTCTTGTTCTTCTCATAATAAGCACTTAATTTTTCTTTTTCATTCACAATAGGAGATACAACTTCACCAAACTTCTTGACTGCACTATCCTTTTTGGCCCAAATTCTTTGTCCCTTACTTTCTTTAGCTTTAGCCAATTATTCTGATTTACTCCCATGTTTCTTTGCATTCTATTCCTTCATGAATATGCTACCAGGATTTCCTACATCACAATTAACAATCCTACTTCTCAGGTTGTGAGTATTCATATCTTATTCCACCAAGGCTATACTCATCTACTTATATTATTTAGTAGAAGGTCTTCTTAAAGAAACATCATCTTCCTCCATTTCCATAGCACAAATGTTGTCCTCAATGTCTTCATCTTCATTAGGGGAAATTTGTTGATGATACGGGTTTGACTTTTGTCTTTGGTAATCAACATCAAGTTCCTGTGACCCATCTTCTGAGGAACAATCCTCATCAAAAAAAAAAAATCTATGCATAAGTACATTGATTTCAATATCATTTTCTTCCATTGGCTCATAATCATCTAATTGAGTCTTCTCATCTTCAAATTTCCTTGCTACTAAACAAGTTTGATAGGCATGTCATAACTGGAAAACAACACACCTAGGTGTTTCCTCAAAAAAATTAACTAAATTTTTCTACAAAGGATCATGGAAGGCCTTATTTTTTGCATTCTACTGATTGTTGGAAATTGGCTTTCCATTATATTTATTAGTATATGGATGCTCCTACAATTGAGTGGGTCTCTCACTCTTTTGAAAACTTTTCTTTTCATTAGAAAGACCCTTCTCTTTCCTTGCAAGTTTGTAACTTAGATCCTTCATGGTACAAGCAACATTGTCAATCTTATCCTCAAGAGAGCCCCTTTTTCCTCTAGAGTTTATATCCTCTCTCTAAGGATTCTTGAGGATTGTCACATCATCTCTCCTTCCAACTTTACCCATTCTCTACTGATATTGTCAGTGTGGATTGCCATCTTGAATGCTTCCCTTAGTGTTTGAGGATTTTTATCCATCGGGTGGTAAATCATTTTAGCATCAAATGCATTATAGTAATTTACCAAGCACAAACTATCATTCAACCTCAAATGAGGAGGTAATCTATTCATTTCTTTTTGGAATCTCATATTGAAGTCAGTAACTACCTCATTGGAGCATTTTGAGATATTATTAAATTGATTCAAGAGGAACCTTGAATCAATCTTGTCACCATACTGCTTTCTAAATAACCTCTTGAATTCCTCCCAAGAACCAATACTCTCAGCAGGTAAACCCCTATACCATTCTTTGGCATCCTCTATGAGTGACTACATGAAGAGTTTCATCATCACATCCTCTACTTCCACCTCAAAGTCATTCATGACATTAGAGAATGTTTTTAAGTGATCTTCGCCACTTATGGAATTGTTACTAGAGAATTTCACTAAGGCAGGTTTGATGTCATTAGGGAGTTGGTTAGGATACCCAAGAATTCCAGTAATCTCAATTGTTGCTATCTATCAATTTGCATTGCTCTCCTAGTGAACTAGTCTCTTTGATTATTTTTAGGCTCATTATCTTCTTGATCACTAGATTGATCAATACCCTTTCCATTTCCATCTCCACCATTACCACCACCTACATTATTCTTTCCACCCCCACTACTTCCTTCTCCATCATCAAAACATGTATTCTTATTTTTGTGGTTTCCTCCACCTCCACCACCCTAACCTCCACCACCACCCCCACTAGGAGTATGTTCACTTGACTTGGTCTTACATAGCTCAATATTAGTCTGTCGAAAGCTTAAAGCCACTAGATTAGTTATAGAGATATTTCTAGCCATCTCTGCATTTGCAGCCTCAATTTCAGCTTCTTCAATTCTTGCTGCAACTTGTCATTTTCTAGTTGCAGTCTCAAGATCTCAAGGTGAGAGGGTGCATTTGATGGAATGGAATTATTCTGACCATTCTTGGTGGATGTATTATTGGATGAATTATTTGTATTTCTATTGGTGTTTGTATTGAGGGTAGTTTTCTTATGCTGGTCAACGAGGTTCTTCCCATGATCTACAGGTTGTGATTGCTTAGCAGTAGCAAATGGATCTAAGGCTTTAGTGGTTGGGATGGATGTGGTATAACTAATTGCAAAAAATGTTCCCATTGGAATGGTTACCTTAGGAAGGTTAGGATTTTCCTTAGCAGTACGCCTAGAAGTACTTTCAAAAATTTCCTTTTGCTTTGCAGCTTCTTTCATCTTCTCAACTCTTTTCTTCTAAGCATCTTTTTCAAGCATCTTAGCTTTAATCCTATCCTATTTCTCCTTCAACTCTTTTTCTTGTTTATCTTTCAATTCCTTAAATCCACTTTCTTCTTCTTCCTTAATTTTGAGCTCTTCCTCTTCCAAGGCTTGCATATCCTTGTCTATATCCTCTTCATCTTCCAAGATATCTCCAAACTCACTTGGCTTAGTGTTGAGAAATGTGACTCAAATTTACTGGCTTGATCGACTTCCTATAGATGTTGTGTTTTTCTCCTTCATCGGTCTAAGTTAAGTCATTGGGTTTCAAGTTTTTTTGAATTGAAGTCACAGGGTTCTAAAGTTTCATAACCTCATGACTTAGTGATTATGATGTGAAGGCTAATCCCTATATTGTCGCTGTGTCGTGGGTTTTGTGAACTTTGAAACATCTCACTTGAGGTTTGGAAGTTTGGGTTTTGAGCAACAAAGTGATCCATTTGTTGTTGGAATGTCACAGGTTTTGAGAACTTCACAACCTCTAACATGAGGTTCATAATTTCAAGTTTTGGGCAACAGGGTGATCCCTGTGCTATCAACGAATGGAAAGTTCTGGGAACTTCACAACCTTTGACATGAGGTTTTGAAGATCATTTTTTTAGTGATATAGCAACTTGGAAGCCAAAAAATGTGAGACCTGATAGGATGGTAGAACTTCATCGAAGGGAAATAGGTGGCAATAACATGGAGGATAGATGGCATGTGGGCCCATGTGCTCAATGAACTTCGGTGAGATGGTAACAGATGTCTCTTCTACTAGGCAACATAGTGTTAGGTGGATAACCCTAAGTTTGACTGTCAATATTTGTTTGATTGCTTATCCAAAGACCAAAATTGGATGTGTGATGATGGCATGTGGCTCGAGGTGGAAACCCTAATGGGGTGTGGTGTTTGAACAGTTAGAGGACATAGAGTGTCAGTGCATCTAGCTGAGTAGGCTGATAGGATGATTGTAGGCCAAGGTTACCAGGCACATGCAAGCCAAGAGGCTACAGGAAAGCTGAGATACTGGGTCCAAGTCAAGGTTACCAAGTTCCTGCAAGCCGAGAGGCTAGGTGCAGGTTGAGAGGTTGTGGGCAAGCCGAGAGGCTAGGTTGTTGGACTGGCCAAGAGGTTGGGAAGTTGAGAGAGATGAGTCTCGAAGAAGGAAAATACCGAGCAATTGTGCGAAAGAGAGGCCAAGAGGGTGATGGTCAAGCCATGTGGCTATGTAGCCAAATGATATGTCTCTCACTGAGGTAGGTGGTCATAATGGGTTATGCTACCAAATTTTCTCCAAAATGGAACAAGATGTAAATCTCTTGTAAAGGCTGTGAGCCTGATATTCTATTGTAACTGTATTTTATTATTGAATAATACAATGGTGATCTAGGCTTTTGGAGTGTGAGGTTTTTTACCCAAAAGGGTTTTCCCCACGTATATTTGTGTCTTCATGTCTTGTGTTTCATCTTTCATGGTTGTTGGTTTTGTTTGTTGAATCTATTAATTATGTTGTTGATATTGGTAAAGCATGAGTTTCTATCAAAAGGATTAATCTGGGAAATAAATTGTCTGATTCCACTTCATGGCATAGTAGTATGTGTCTTTGAGGCAATCTAATGGAATAAGGTTGTTGAAGGCACTGTTGATCTCAGATGTTTCTTTTTGAGATGCCTAATCCATATTTTCTGACAAGTGGTATCAAAGCCTTCTTCTAGGTTTTGTTTCTCCCTAGAGATGATCATTTTGGGTATTCCTTTTGTGAAGATTTCTTAGTTTGTCAGGCTTGAGGAAATCTAGAGGAATCGATTAATGTATTGATCCTTTGATGAGTAGAAGTTCTTTCTTTTTTGTTTAAGTCTTTGAGACAACACATAGCATGGAAGATGGTGAGGATGGAGAAACTAGAACTGGTTATACTGGAATGTTGTGATTTGAGGTTCCTAGTTGGCAGGGGTATAACCCTAATGCATGGGGTGAAATGTTTTTCCTTTGTGGTTGTGTTGCAGCAAAATATTTCATATTGGGTGTCTATGTGAGAGGCTCACTGATGATATGGAGAAGCTTGGGTTATTTTTCAATCATGGAGTAATGTGCTTATGCTAGGTATTTTTATTGTTATTGGAAGGTATAGTATTATGGTACCTTGATTGCAAGTAGGCTATGGATTTGATCATTAGATGATTTGGAAGCTTCTGAAATAGCATGTCTCTCTCGAATGCATGTGCATGATGGTGGTTTTGGAGTTGGCTTGAAATGGGCATGGAGTTCCTGAACAGTTGTTTCCTTTTAAGGATGGTTTGTACTTGCATGGATCTGTGGTTTTACAAGTTTTACATGATCAAGAAAAACTTGTGGTTATGTGGATTTGTTGTTAAGCTATTTTGTAGACCTTGGCTTTTGGCATGTGGCTGGATGAGATAGTTGCAGCTCGACATGGTTTGAGGAGGTAAGATTCCTTCTCTACATGGGAGTGTTGGTACATGATTTTTCACTCAACATTCTTGTGGTGTTGCTTGGTGGTTTCCTAGACCATGGTGCTCAAGTTTTGGACATGATTGGAAAATCAATCTGAGCTTGGTATAGTGCTTGAGTCATGTTGTCTACGTTTCTATTCTCTTTGAGATCTTAGTTTTGTAGTTTCCAGTGTGATCATGGGTTTGCATATTTTTGTTGAATGGATCTATGGGTTGTACAATCTTGTGGGCTATCTTTACCTACATGTTTTTTGTGGGAAAACTTAGAAGTGGACTGTCTATATCTACGAGGTTGATTCAGTGTTGGTGAAAAATTGTTAGTTTCCCTTGTCTGTGGTCACTTGTGCATTGGTGTGGTTGCTCTAAGATGAGAGGATGGATGGTGTTGATTACCTGAATAGTTGGTTATGGGGACCTATAGCATGTGTATTGTGATGTCATGGATATCATGGATAGCTTGGATACACAGTTTTCTGTAAGATTTTGAAAGTGATGGTGTTTTCTTCTTGATTTTGGAGATCTTGGTGTCACTTGGTATTGTTGTCAGAAAGACATGTTATTGTGTGGACTTGAAGGATTTACAGTTTAGAAAATGTTTGGTCATGATGCTTGGAAAGCTCAGTATCATAGTTTATTGGGAGCTTTAGCAATGACTATGGATTCATCACTTGTTGATGGATGGTATTCTCAAGTGTTACAGATGTTACTAAGAGGAGCTCTTAGATCATGTTGTTGCAAAAGGGTTCTTTTGCATTTGCATGGACTCTATTTGAAGATGTGCAACATCTCGTAGCCATGGAGGATTCTTGGAGTCTTTGGTTGAGGTGTTGGTGGTGCTTGACAGGTGATTTTAGTTTAGATTTTTTTGTGTTTCATGTCATGGTATACTCTTGATTGCACATTAGATTTTTGGCATGGTGCATTGTTCTTGAGACCATGGTATGTTCACATAGAGCATGGGATCTCCTAAGGGGGATGTGTAGATCATGATTTCATGGCAAGTTCCTAGTTCAAATGATTGGAGCTTTGGAAATGGTCTAGTAATTCTTTGTGTATTGGGTGCATTGGTCATATGCTTGAGAACTTCATGATGGTGCAGTAATGCATTTGGAGTTTAGCATGAGATGATTGGTTGTAGGTGTTCATGGATACATGAAGAATAAGGTGAGGTTGTATTTCTCTTGAAATGAGAGAAGTGTTGATGGTTACTCTTGATGATATTTCAACAAAAAGTCCAAGGAGCCTACACCTTGGTTGGACGTGAGTTCAACAGAGACCAACAAGGAGATTGCTCTTGGAGAAGTAATGATGAATTGGTTATCCTGGAGGAGCATTCTCATTCCCCACTCTTGGTCTACTTGATAGTTTATTGCTTGACAGGTATTTCCCATTGCTTCTCTTAGGTGTTTGATGCTTTCTTTCATGGATATGGATCTTGGACTGCTATTAGATGTTTTTGAAGGATTCATTGTGAGAGATGGATAGCATGGTAATCTCCTTGTGCATTGTGATTACTTTCATTGATGTTGAGTTTAGGAGATGCAGTGGGATGATTTCTTGAGATGGTAAATGAAATAGTTTGATCTTCTTGGAGAAGCTTACATCCATATAATTACATGAAATATATGTTTTGTTTGATCTTGGTGATTAAACGGTTGGATTTTGTTAAGGATTTTATTTTGGGGTGTTGTGAAGGAGATCATACTTGACATAGTTGGAATTTAGAGGTTTATGTAGAAGGATTTTCTACAGGTATATGATGTACAAAATTTTCTCTTTGTGGTCTTGGTTATGGATACTTGTGGTGAGGGTTGTACAGGTTGTGCATATCATTGTGGAAGGTTCTTGAAACTACATGTTTACAGTCTCTATGTGATGTTGTTCGTAGACTCATTATGCCTTGATTTTTCAAATTCATTACTTGTGCAGTGGTAGTTCCTAGATGTGTTTTGTCTTCTTTGACTGGCTAGAACATGGAGCTTGCATTTGTTGTTGATGGGTTGGCTATGTAAGTGGCATGAGTTTTCTGATGTGGATACCTTGGGGGTATGTGTGATTGGATGGATTAGCACTTGTTGTGTGTGTTATTTTTAGTTGTGTGGGTTGATCAGTTGGATGGGAGCAGTCAATTCTTTGGTTGTTGTTCTAGTTGATGTTCTATCTTGTTTCTAGAGAATGACTTCACGGTTGTGTTCATGATTGATGGATTTGAAGTTGACATTGTGTTGCTTCTATATAGCTTGTGAGCATAGTGGAGTGGTGGTGGTGTTGAAGCCCTTGCTATCTGTAGGATCTGATGCTTGTGTTCTTGAGACTGGTACATATATGCCTTGGCTCATTCCTTTTTCCTATGGTGGATGGCTAGAACTATTGCCTGAGTTGGTGGACATCTTGGTTGTCATTGTAGATGTCTTGGTTGGAGTGTGAAACCATTGTTTCAATATTCATGAGTTTTCTTTGGAAGGAGCCAATAATATCTTCGTCAAGTGGGAGAATGTTGAGAAATGTGACTCAAATTTACTGGCTTGATCGACTTCCTAGAGTAGTGTTTTCCTCCTTCATCAACCTAACTTAAGTCGTTGGTTTTCAAGTTTTTCTAATTGAATTTGTGGGGTTCTAAAGTTTCATAACCTCTCGACTTAGCAACTGTGATGCAAAATTTAATCCCTCTATTGTCGATGTGTCATGAGTTTTTACAAACTTCACAACCTCTGACTTGAGATTCAAAAGTTCACATTTTGAGTGACAGACCAATCCCTTTGTTGTCAACATGTCATAATTTTTTAGAACTTCACAACCTCTAACATGAGGTTCAAAAGTTGGAGTTTTGAGCGACAAGGTGATCCCTATGTTGTCGGCGAGTTGCAAGTTCTAGGAACTTCATAACCTCCAACATGAGGTTTTGAAGTTTGGATTTTTAGCAATATAGCAACTTGGAATCCAATAGATGTGGGACCAAATAGGATGGTGGATTGTGATCAAATGCCGACAGGTGGCAATGACATGAAGGATAGATGGCATGTGGGCCCATGTGCTCGGTGAACTTTGGTGAGATGGTAATGAATGTCTCTTTGAGTGGGTAGCATGGTGTTAGGTGGATAACCCTAAGTTTGATGGTTGAGATTCATTTGATTGCTTATCCGATGACCAAAATTAGATGTTGGATAATGGCATGTGGCTTGAGGTGGAAACCCTAATGTGGTGTGGTAGTTGAATATTTAGAGGACATACAGTGTTGGTCAATCTAGCTAGGTAGGCCGAGAGGCTAAGTGCAGGATAAGGTTAGCAGGTGTGTGTAGGTTGAGAGGTTGTAGACAGGCTGAGAGGTTGTATACAAGCTGAGAGGTTGGGTGGAGGTTGAGATTATGAGGTGTGTGCAAGCTAAGAGGCTGGGTGTAGGCCAACGTTACCAAGTGCATACAGGCCAAAAGGCTATGGGTAGACTGAGAGGCTAGTTTTTCAAACTAGCCAAGAGGCTAGGAAGCTAAGAGAGAGATGAATCTTGTAAAAGGAAAAGGCTGAGCGGTTGTGCAATAGAGAAGCCAAGAGGTGGGTGGTCAAGCCAATTGGCTGTGTAGCCAAATGAGATGTCTCTCACTAAAGGAGGTGGTTATGATGGGTTATGCTACTGAGTTTTCTCTAGAATGGAACAAAAATGTAAATCTCCTATAAAGGCCATGAGCCTGATATTGTATTGTAACTGTATTTTATTGTTGAATAATATAATGGTGATCTGGGCTTTTGGAGTGTGTGGTTTTTTACCCAAAAGGGTTTTCCCCACATATATATGTTTGTTCATGTCTTTTGTTTCATCTTCCATAGTTTTTGGTTTTGTTTGTTGAATCTATTAATGGTGTTTTTGAAACTAGTTAAGCATGAGTTTCTCTCAAAAGAATTAATGTGGGAAATAAACTATATCTATTTTTTCTTTATGGCATAGTAGTGTGTGTCTTTGAGGCAATCTAATGGAATAAGGTTGTCAAAGGCACTGCTAATCTCGAATATTTCTTTTTGAGATGCTTGATCCATATTTCCTGACACTAAGGAGTATAAAAAGTAAGATTAGTTGTTTTTCTTTCACGGGAATGGTGTGAGGCTACATTATGGGATTTACCCCTTGGCTTGAAGTTACCATCATTAAAGACAGATTTATCTCTAGGAGTGGCCCATCTACCTCGAAGTTTATTATCCTTTTCCCAAAATTCCCACCTTTCTTCTTCTCTTGACATATAAAGGTCATTCTCAAAAGCTTCCTCAATGGGAAAACTTCATTTACATTAGGCATCTCAACTTAATGTGTCTCCTCATTAACCTTTACACTATTTTCATCCTTATTTAAAGAAGGAGATGCATTAGCAAGAATTTTGGTGGACTTACTTGATTCAACATTCTTCTTTATCCAGGATGTTTGCTTTTCCTTTGAAATCTCAGACTCTAGCTTCTGCTTAGGATGCTTCTTCATGTAGCTTCTAGTCTTCCTCATGGTGTCAAATTTTCTCTCAAAATTCTCCCTCTCACTCTCTATTTGAGAATTAAATCTTGTACTAGCACAAGAGACTTCAGAGTCACCACCTGCAATACTAGGAAATAGAAATTGATTACACTTTGGAGTTGCACTTGCAATCTCATAAAATAATTTAAACATAACTTGACATGAAATGGAGAATGGGACAAAAATTCAAAGCATATAATTGGACTTGACTTATTTGATGAGAATTTGAACAATTTTTTCTCCAAGTAGTGAAGAACAATAAAATATTTGACTCTAATTGTAACATATCTAAATTAGAGACATTGGGCTAGCAATGTCTCTAGTAGAGTCGCCAATTTGTTGGTTATTTTTTGAGAACAGAACTTAATCTCGAGTATTATCTATGAATTTTTCATAATTTTATGGTCAATAATGGTGACATTGGCCAACAAATAGGTACAATCTTGCTAGGCTTGACCTCTACCCTTTGGGCTCTATGATTTACCCAAGAGGGTGATCTTGACAATGTTTAAATTGATACTCTTGTGCCAAATTACCAATAACATTGTAAATAACAAATACATCCCTATCAACTAAAAATAGACATAATTCTTCAAGAAATTGTTTGATCCTTTAACAAACTAATGTCTAAAAGAAAGGAATGGGTAGATCTCATACAACTTTACAACAATTTGTAATGTGTAAGTAATTTTTAATATGAATTTTTTCTTTGATAGGTAAGACCAACTCAGTTTACTTCAAAGATGACCAAATTAATAGAACAATGCTTTATCCTTGGGTGACGGACTCATATTTGTAACAAACTATAATACATCAACAATTAAACCTAGCATTTAAAGACTATTGTTATATTTATTTGCAATACACAACTCAATATATCTAGAACAAGAACTACTTAGTAATCCTAATACTCCACATAGATCTATGATTTCATCAAAGAATTTAATTAGTTCTTTGAACTAAAGCAAAAACAAAACCATACATTCAACTGAAGAGATTGAAGATAAATACAAGATCATTCATCATTTCATTTATGATTTGTGTAGAAAAATACATTGGAGAGAAAGTGTTCCAGAATTTGTGATTTTCATTCTTATGCCATTGTTGTTGTAAAACTATTATGCCTACTACAAGCTAGAATTCAACTAAGACTTAGAACTATCCTATTAAGTTGTGCTTGAATTTACAAAATTTCTCTTACATGAGCTTGAATGCTTAACCATCAAAAAAACTGTGTGATTGGCCTTGAATTCCCATTTATAGAAAAATGGGAGCAACAAGCTTCAGAAAAAATTACAATTTCAATTACATTTTACTTTTGAAATTTATTTGCATTTCAATTTCAAAACTCCCCAAGTGGTTATATTTGCATCTTCTGATGAGGGGGAAAACATATAAGATAAAAAATATTTTCCATTCGTTAAAGAAGATTTACCTACCTTCCAAAATGCATCTTTCATCATTGTAGTAGCATCAAAAACTCTCATCCATGTCAGTACCCAAGACAAAAACTCCAAACTAGAGCTTTGTTTCTACAATGGTTCATCATCTTCAAAATTAGAGTATGCATGTCACCTTTGTGATTTTTTTGAAACTAGAGAATTTACCTCACCATCTTTAGAGTCTTCTTGACCTAAAAGTGTAATTGGGCATATTCTAGATCGGACTTAGCCTCATCACTCAAATAATTTTCCTCATCTTCCATGTCAACATTAGGTTCCCCATATAATAATCATAAGCCTTGTGGTCCTCATCCTTCTTTTTTTTCTTCTCAGACTGACCAGCCTTATCAACGCTATCATCCCTTATGTTCCTAGCCAGCACGTTTTTTCTATAATCATCTTCAGCAATACCCTTGGCTTTATCCTCCATGGGAAAAGTTATCTTCTCTACCCCTGGCTTCATAGATTTCTCAGGTACATATCGCTTAATTTTAGCTGTGTCATCCTTGGTTTGAGGCCTTTTGACCCTTTTCTATTTGGGTTTCCTATTTGGTTGGGGGTATGACATGCTTGGTTCACTCATTTTCATGATACAATAGGCCTGGGGTTTACGAAATTTCACTTACAAAATAATCTTGCTAGATTATGCTCTCAGAAACAAACTTTAAAAAAAAACCCTCCCAGACCATGCACAATTTTTACCAACCCAATGAAATTTGCAAATAACTAAACCCTTACAAACCATAAGTGCCTAAAGCTTGAAAAACTTTCAACAATTCCCCAAACCTAGTAATTATGCATAGTTGACATAGAAAAGTGTGAACACTTTCTTAACCTAGAAAAATTTCTTCAATGCCTATGCAACTATTTACCTAAACACTTTACACCTTCTTCTATGGCTCTAGACCAATTCTTTAGCTCTCGATGATTACAATTGTGAAAGAAAAATGGCTGACAATCCTCTTTATGTCAAATGAATAGAGTGTGTCCACCATTAATCTTCAAAAGAAAGCTTGTGCGAGCAAGCTGACAATCAACCACACAAGTTTGAAACCTAATCGTCAATCATGTGATGAGATGGATCAACATCCATCCAAATCGAGTCAACAATGTTTGAAAAAGATAACTGTAAGTAGCCATTTTCTTTTACCCAATCAGAATAAATCATGTGGAAGAGCTTTCCAACCTATTCGCAACTCCACCATCTCTTTAGTGCTAAGGAAATCCCTACGTGTCAACCTACCTGCTTCCCAGTGAGTCTTAACCTGCATGCAAATTTCACCAACGAGGAAATGGGGAATGGATGAGATTAACTCCCAAGCCTTCAAAATGTGCATGATTTACCATAAGACCGCTTGCGCATCCTCGTAAATTTTAGATGCCACCAAAAACCAAGATTAGATCTCACTTGCATTTCAAACACGTGCTTTGAAAATCCCATTAGTAGCACAAATTTTATCCTTCATACCCATGACTAAAATATTTCATTAATATTTCCCTTTTTCTAATGTTTACTATCCCTTTTAGATTGTTCCACATGGTGCTCTCCTGCTTTCCTGATGAGAGATGGGAAGCATAGGTGGGTCCCCCATGAGATGGAAGGGAGCGGTCAAGATTGACCCATGTCATCCACCTTTGATCATCAATCTCTTCTAAACAGAGTGTTTGCTTCCTTCAAAGCTCGGTGGGTCCCTCTGATAAGGGGACACATTTCATCCACTTGATACCCCATGATAATATTTTAATGCAAAAAAAAATTAGATGAGGAAGAAGGGAATAACCTAGATGCAACCACATCAATCAATCTCCACCGTCGATTTGTTTCATCCTACTGCCTGCTAGATTTTCAAAGATGTTGTGCCTGCCAACCCATGAGAATATTATAATGAGAAAAATAACTAAATGGCGGTACTGGGAGTGGTCTAGATTTGATCACATAGATCTGACGATCCTTATTAGGTTTGGATTCTACACATGCAAATTTTTAGTTCTTAAAAAGCAGTCCAAATATAGGCACATGATGAATGGGGACAAAGATTAAGGATGAAATCTTAGGAAAATGATGGAATTATTAAAATTTGAAACTAGGACCCAAGATATTATTTCAAGGATTATGAACCTGCATAACATCAAATAATATTTTCAATAACATGACGAGTGATGATCGAGATTGCTAGGATGAAGGGGCCGGTAAAAATATGAACTTAACTACATAATTCATGACATGAAAGACCTGGAACCAGTGATAAAAGGTTAACAATGAAACATAACATTTACAAAGAACTCACACTTAGGATTTTTTGGAAAGGGTTTTAGCAACTCAAAAACCCTAAGGCATGATAATAAATGAAACCCTAAGCCCTAGGTCATGAGAACAACCAAATTTTGCAAAATTTTAAGTAGAACATAAATCATTTTTAGGGGTTCCACCACTGTATAAATTTATGATCATGTTTAGTTAAGGAAATCCCTTATTTTTTAGTTTTCTCCCTCTCCCCCATCCTTATCAAGTTTATATTCTTGAGGATATATTATAGCTCCTTCTTTCCATTAAATAATGAATTTTGGAATTAGTCTCATATGTTGAATATTCAAATTCATATTTTGTGATTATCTATTACACATTTGGTCTTGGGTTGAATTATTTTTATGAAAAATTATAATGCTAAATACGTGATATCCATTGCTTTCTTGCATTTTGTTTTGATTTGTTTGGTTGATAACCTATTTAACATTTTTTAGCATTATAATTTGTGTAGGATTCAATGGTGAACTCCTCAACACCCTACGATCACCTGTAAGACAACAATAACTTTGACAAGAGAGAAATGGCAGAAATATCATGTTATGATTATGAATGCAAAATTGCTAGATTGAATATGATGTAAATATGATTTCTTTCTTATAAAGGTAATTTGTGAGATAGAATTATACAAGATCTTCACATGTTTCATAGTGATGTATAATGAGACAAATACCTCAACAAATATTAAATGACTCAGAAAACAAGCATTAAATGCCAAAAGATAAGATAAGATCTAGTGATGGTTAAAACTATCTAGAAAGATTCCCTACTAGGACCTAAGTGGACTTAACATGTAAATAAAACCCAAATAAGTAACACATATTTACACCAACACCCCCCTTAAGTACAACTACATTCTAGGAAACACTATCCAAGAAGACAATCCAGAATCCCCTAGAAGAAATCATAGAACATGATCTAAAGAAAAATAAGCCTACTTCAAATTTTGTCCAAAAGAATCCACACTCATGTCAAATTGTAAAGGATGATCATATAGAGAATCAACAAGAGGATCATAGTTTTCCCTCACAACAACTCAGGAAGGATCATCTTCATCAAAGAGAATATGTACTCAATCAATGATGTCTCCCAAATCTCAAATGTGGGACTCACAAAACAAACCACCAATGTATGTCAAGTACTCATCCCAAGTAGCCATCTCTGGAAGATGATGTATGTCCTACTACACTGAATCACAAGGAGACAAAATTGTGGCAACACAAGCATCCTTAGAAGCAATAGTAGATGAAGGAGATGATATCTCAATGCATTTCATATAACTACACTATCATACCCCATTTTTTCCTCAACATATGATGAAGTAAAAACACTAGATGATTTTGCCAATATTGGATTACAAGTGTCCTCAACCTCAAGATATTGACACATAGATGAAGAGGATGAACTGGCTAAATATAGATTAGAATCCATAGAAACTGAAGTCTCAATAGAAGTCTTAGTAGGAGGAGAATGAGAAGGTTTTGTGTCATCAAAACAACCATACATTTCCTAATGAGCAATCACAATAGTTGTTTTATCATCAAGTGGAATAAGACAATCCGCAATAGGATCCTTTGTGAATGCAGGTTTATTCAAGTCTCCATACATCTCCCAAAATTGTGTCATAAGTTCATGAGGGATCTCAATAGCATTAGTGGTGATTTGTGTGTCAATATCACAACTACAACCAATTACTCCTAGGATATGTTCTATTTTTATGTCTCGCACAACTCTCTTTCATTTGGATGATGATTTAGGAACTATTCCATGGAGATATGAAAAAAATTTAAGCCACCTACAATGTGTTAGGATTCCATCTCACAAAGACATAAAGTTCCATATATTCAACTTTTTCAACTTGATTATAACAAAATGTCTTTTGATACCCATATTAAACTCCTCAACTTTAGTCAATCAATAGACCAATCAAGAGACATAAACCAACAAAAACATCATATTACCCCCTAAATTACTCAACCAAGAAACTCCCAAGCAATATATGAGATTGGAACTTTATAATTAGTGTGATTATAGGTGCCACTTGCCAAAAATAATGAATGGGACTTGATCTTAGTGCAAGCAAATGCCAAATTTGGTCACAATCTTTAAGAAAAAAATTTACACAAAATGAAATCAATTTGATAACACCACTAGAAGTACATGAAAAATTACGCACTTTCACAAAAAAAAATTACCCAAAAATGTTACTGTAGGAGCAAGAATAGAGCCTCGAAAAATCCCAAAACGATAACATCTCAACAACACCTATGAGAATCTACAATTTTAAGAAAATCCACACAAGCATGAAACTCTACCCCAAATAAAAAAATATTTCTTGAGAAAAGGAATTTGTAAGACCAAGTTATGAGCCTCCAAAGTCAAACTATAAATTCAAAAACTTCAATGGAGAGGGGGGCCAAAAATATTTGAAGGTTGTTGACATCATTGTTGATGTAGTGCTAACATCAATAGCATAAGCAATTAAATTTGATGACTAGTTGGGTGTCGCTATTGGAATACATCCTCAACTACCAAAATATTCACTGCTTGTCTAAATCTGGAATGTAGAGTGAATCTAGGTGGAATCATGGAATCAACAAAGATATTTTTTATTTTCTCCCGCTAGTTTTTTTAAGCTAACTAATGGAGGTTGGGGCCCACAAATATGAACTGGTGGCCTATGGTGAGTAGAACTATGTCATGTGGTGCTTGTGTAGGCATGGTTCTATAGTTCTATGTAGGTACTATGCAAACAATACCTGCATGTATTTTTTGTTTTTTTGTTTTTTATTTTAATTTAATTTTTTAAAGAAATTTTTTAAAATAAACTATTTTAAAACTAAAAAAAAAAAATTTAACCTAGCATGATTTTTTTTGCACGTGTCATACAACACCAAGGGGAGAATTTTTTCTCTGAGGGATTGGGGAAAATGCTTTGATTTTTATCATTTGATAGTTGATCTTCGAGTTTTTGGGCATTTTGGTCATGATGGAAAGGGTAATTTTGGCCTAAAGTGCTTCAAATTTTAGCTACCTCATGTATCTAGTATCCTTTGCCCAACTTGAAACCCTTATAGATCAAAAAAAATATGACAAAATTTGAAAAAACAAAAGGAAAACCTAACTTCCTTTGATGCCATGGATTTAATGGTGAGGTCCTTGAAACCTCTAATCACACCTAACAATATCGTCAAGCCAAGATTAGTCCTTCAATTCTTGGAAGAAGTTTAGAGCACTACAGATCTGATACCATGTAGGAGTTAATGGTGAACTCCTCAACACCCCAAGATCACTTGCAAGACAAAAATAACTATCACAAGAGAGAAATGATAGAAATATCATGTTATTATTATGGATGCAAGATTGTTAGATTGAATATCATGTACATATGATGCCTTGCTTATAAAGGAAAGTTATGAGATAGGATTAGACAATATCTTGACATGTGCCTTAAACCTATATAATCAGATAACTATCTCAAAAAATATTAAATGTGTTGGTGTGAATAAATGTCTTGTACCTAGCTAATCCATTCACTAGGTAATTAGATGACATATTCACATGTTAAGTTTACTTAGGATATAAGTTTATTTCTAGAAGTCTTAGTTGGCTTTTCTAGAACTTATCTTATCTAGCTAGTAATGCTTGATTCCTAGGTAGTTATTTTGTTAGTTATCTCATGTCATAGGATTAAGACACTTGTCATGATCTTTTCTAATCCTATCTCTCTACCTTTCCTTTATAAGCAAGGCATCTCATGTACATTTCCATTCAAGCATATTCAACCATTATTCAATCTTGCATTGTTGAAGCAAGCTTTCTTGTCATTTTCTCTCTTGTGGAAGTTGTTTTGGTTTAGCAACTGTTCCTGGGGGTGTTGGGGAGTCACCATTTACTCCCACATGGTATCAAAGTTCCACTGTTGTAGATTCCTTCCCAAATCTAAGGGTTTCTTGTTGGATTGAAGATTTTGCTAGATGCATTTTGGGGTTTCAAGAACCTCATGGTTGAATCCAGGGCATCGAAAAAAGTTAGGTTTTCCTTTCATTTCTTCAAATTTTGATATATTTTGGTTGATCTATGAAGGGTTTGGAAAAGAGTGAAGAGTAGTTGATCTAGGACATCACTAAATTCGGAGCACTTTGGGCTTAGATCGGCATCACCATCACGTTCAGAAGGCCGAGAAAAATAATTCTTACTGTAAATTCATCCATTTTCGGTAAAATTTATTTTTGAGGAAAAAAATTGTCGAAGTAGGTTGTACGGCCTCCCAGGTCAACATTATTAATTTGCAGAAAAAAATATTTCAAAAAAATAATATTCTATGCGAAAAAAATTGATTATATCGAGCTATAGTTTTGATCAAAATATTTGGGCAAATATTTTGTAATAATTATTGTGGGGTTTTAAATTTTTTGTAGGTTGAGTGGCATATTCTTTCTATAGGGAATATTCCCTGTCATACACCATCGCAATCAAACTGAGGAGGTGTGAAATATTCCATCGACATTTTTAATAATAAAAAGTTTTGATTTTGATACTTTATATCTCTACCGACATCCCCTGCAATCAATTAGCATTTATTAAATTTGCAGTTTTCATAAATAAATAAATAAAAATTTAAAGTTTTTTTACTAATGGTGTATTTACACCCCTAGTTAGGCCCCTTAAGCCATTGGCTTTGTCTAGGGTCATGGGGCTTAAAAACCTCAGTCACACTTTGAACAATGCCCACTGCCTCCTATCACCGCTACCCCGCTACCCGCCTAGTGGCCATTTTTTTATTTGCAATAGCTACATGGACGGTATATGGGCAACAAAAATAAGCCCTTGAGTGCCAATTTATTGCACTAATTTAGTCTTCTATGTACTTGATTTTCCCCCTTTGTGCCCAAAAATAGCCAATTTTTTTCATTTTTGCATAACTTTCACCCATAGAGGTGAAACTTTTGAAACAAAATATTATCATAAATAAGTCAATCTCAAGTTTCCATTGGTGTAATTATTTTTTAGAAATTTTTCTGTTTGGTGCCAGATTTTGCTATTTAAAGTAAAATAATCATTTTTGGCTCTCGAGCTTGTAAATTCTTGCCACAATCTCTGATTTTCACGATTCTTGCTACATTGGAAAGGTATTGAGGAGCTCTATCCATCCATCCATGCACTTCTTCCATGTTTTGTCCTAGTTATTTTGTGATTTCATATTTTTCTTTGTGGGTCTACTAAAGCATACTTGGATATTTTAGTAGTTGAGAGGGTTTTTTATCATTGTACTTCATTTCAACTGTACTGTATATTTTGATCTCATAATGTATCATTTGAGAAGTGTGTTATCATTGTAATCATGGGTTATTCAACTCATCCTTTTGTAATAGTTCTGACTATGGATAATTATGAGTTATGGAAAAAAGGCATAATAACACATTGCAAGTGGCCAAAAATATTGCCACATCTTTATGGGCTCATTCTTAAATGAGAAACAACATATAGGAAATCGATTTGGGGTAATTATAATGACCATATCATAGGATTTATTGGTTCTACTTTCAGTGTCAGAATCTTCAATGAGACCTATCATAAGGTCTTCTCTGAAATGTCATATGCCCACACACAGTTTGGACCAAAGTTTGGGAGATATTTGGAGATCCACATAAGCCTCCATTTCCAAATGATTTTGCTTCAGATTGGCTCATTCCACTTGATGATGTTGGCAACATACCCTATGGTGATGATACCCTAGAGGAGATTGAATATGATGCAGAACTTGAGCATCTTGATGATCCAAAACCTACTCCTCTAGCTCCTACTTTTCCAGTTGAGATCACATCTTCATCTTCAATTGATGATTCATTAAGTTCTTCCAGTGATTCATTGCAATAGGTATGTGATAGTCATCCTAATTGGGATTCCTATTTGACATACATTGCCTCTTTGTTTGTGGAGTCTCACATTTATCATTTGGAGGACCAATTTGAGGGTTAATCTCTCTTATTCGATGATAGTCATGAATCAACTATTGTCACTTCATGCTTGTCTTTGGAGTTAGTTCAAGATCAGTTCCCACTTGTTCCTAGTTTGTCACAGTTTATTGTGATTGGGCATGTACCTGATTGGATTTTGGCATCATCTTCATCATCCAAGAACATGGAAACACATGAGCAGATTTTAGAGACAATCTTCATATTTTAGAGACACAATCTTCATACATATGAATTCCTCTTCCTACCAGTTCCTATCTAGAATGGGAAGCATTCCTATAGTTGTACTTGGTGTTTCTTCTTCCCAAGGGGAGAAACATTGTTTGTAGGCATTGGACTATGTTTTATCTTCATACATTAACCATATTTGTAGGTGATTACACATTGTGGGGGGATATCTTATCTCTCTTTTTCCCTCCTATGGGGGGGTCATTGATTGTATATGCATGATGGATGTAGTCCTTGGGGGGTATCATTGAGTCCTCCATACATCATGTTTGGTTTGGTTTATTTTGTTTTCTCTCTTTTGGAGAGGATTTTTGTCCCACTGGGTTTTCTCCTTTTTCTCTGTTTGTGATTGTAAATGGGTACCTAACATGGCCTAGGATTAAGACACTTGTCATGAACTTTTCTAATCCTATCTCTCTGCCTTACCTTTATAAGAAAGGAATCTCATGCACATTTGCATTCAAGAATATTCAACCATTATCCTAGGGGTGTTGGGGAGTCACCATTTACTCCCAAAAAAGGACTTAGGACACAAGCATTAAATTCCAAAATATAAGATAAGATCTAGCAACAACTAACACTATTGAGAAAGATTCCCTACTAGGACCTAAGTGGACTTAATATGTAAATAGGATCTAGATAGGTAAAACACATATTTACACCAACACCCCCTTAAGTAAAACTACATTCTAGGCCACACTATCAAAGAAGATAATCTAGAATCTTTAGAATCAATTGTAGAATGCAATCCAAAGACAAATAAGACTCCTTCAAATGTTGTCCAAAATAGTCCACACTCATGTCAAATTGTAAAGGATGATCATATAGATCCAAAATTGTGGCAACACAAGCATCCTTAGAATAAATATTAGATGAAGGAGATGAGAGCTCATTGCATTTCATACAATCACACTTATCATCCCCCATTATTTCCTCAACATATGATGAAGTAAAAGCACTAGATGATTCTGCCAATGTTGGATTACAAGAGTCCTCGGCCTCAAGATGTTGGCACACAAATGAAGAAGATGAACTATCTAAATATAGATTAGGAGCCATAGAAACTAAAGTCTCAATAGAAGTCTCAGTAGGAGGAGAAGGAGAAGGTTTTTTGTCATCAAAACAACCATACCTTTCCTAATGAGCAATCATAGTAGTTATTTTATTAATTGGTTGAAACTCATTAGGTGGAACAAGACAATCCACAACAATATTCTTTGGCAATGGAGGTTCATTTGAGTATTCATACATCTCCCAAAAAAAATTTATAAGGTCGTGCAAGGGATCTCAATACTACCAGTGGAAATTTGTGTGTCAATATCACAACTACAACTAATTACTCCTAGGATATGTTCTATTTTTATGTCCCACACAACTATCTTCCATTTGGATGATGGTTTAGGAACTAGTACATAGAGATATAGAAAAAATTAAGCCACCTACAATATGTTAGGATTCCATCTCACCAAGACTTAAAATTCCATCTATTCAACTTGATTATAACAGAATGCCTTTTGATACCCATATTAAACTCCTTAACTTTAGTCACTCAATAGACCAATCAAGAGACATAAGTCAACGAAAACGTAAGATTACCCCCCAAATTACTCAATCAAGAAACCCCCCAAGAAATATATGAGATTGGCACTTTATACTTAGTGTCATTATAGGTGCCACTTTCCAAAAAAATTGAAGTGCACTTGATCTTAGTGCATACATATGCCAAATTTGGCCACAAGCTTTAAGAAAGTGTTTTACATGAAATGAGATCAATTTTATCAAACTGCTAGAAGGTACATGAAAATCATACACTTTCACAAAAAATCCATACAAAAATGTTATCGTAGGAGCAAGAACGGAGCCTCGAAAGTTACCAAAATGAGAATGAATTAGAAACACTTGTGAAAATCTACAATTTCAAGAAAAATTGAACACAAAAATCAAAAACCAATTGTACCACTATAAAGAGCATAAAATTCTACCTGAAATCAAAAAATATTTCTTGAGAAAAGGAGTCTATATGACCAAGTTATGAGCCTCCAAAGTTGGACTCTAAATTCAAATACTCCAAAGAAGAGGGGGGCCAAAAATCTTTGAAGGTTGTTGACATCATTATTGATGCAATGCTAACATCAAAAATACAAGCAATTAAATTTGACAAACAATTGGGTTTCACTTTCAAAATATACCCTCAGCTATCAGAATATTCACTGCTTGTCAAAATCTAGAATATATGGTGAATTTAGGTGGAATCATGGAATCAACATGAACATTCTTTATTTTCTCCTACTAGTTTTTCTAAGTTGACCAATGGAGGTTGGGGCCCACAAATATGAACTGGTAGACTATGGTGTGTAGAACTTGTAAGGAAAGCAGAGGTGCAAAAATTCCTTCCTAATGATCAATCCTTAGGAGAGAAGTGCAGAAAATCACTCATTTAACAAGTTACATTCATTGAGATGCACATTCACATAACAAAAGGATAAAAAAATTATCACATACAGAGATAACACCAGATTTACATGGGAAAACCCTTATGGGAGAAAAACCCACACACCAAGTAAAGTCACTTTGTATTACAATAAATAGATTACATACAAAGTTATAGACTTCACTCTTAGATGTTAACTCACATCAGCAATACAATCCCTTGATTGACCTCGCACTTAGATTGCAGTTCACATCACACTATTATAATGTTCGTAAAAGCATCCAATGTTGCACCACCCAACCACTGTTAGGTTTTCATTAATTTCACTATCTTCACCGACAAGCTTCCTTTGTCTTGGGCCACACACACCACCATCTAGCATGTATCAAGCCACCTAGCAATTAATTTGGTTACTGAGAATATTGCCATATTTTCTCTTTGTCAATCCTCGAGTGAGATCATGCATTTAATGAAAATATATTGCTATTAGGAAATATAGCTTTCGGTCCAATGATTGTTGATTCACAATAGCAATGTAAAATCAATGAATGAATTTGTACCATGTGTCAACACATAACTTATCCACCACTTTTGACTATTGCATCATTCGGGTTCACCCATTCAACCATCACCATATCGAAGGGACACCAATTCGTCTTCTACCAATGTAAGCAAGTCCCACCGATGTATACTTCACAACTACATGTCTATCAACTCATCGATGAGACAAGGTTGACAGTCCCAATGAAGCCCATGAGTCCCACTGATGAGATTCATCGGTCCATTAGGGAGATAGACATTAAAGTCCCACTGAAGTAGCCACGTCCCACCAATACAAGGAAAACCCGGCGACACCCTTTTACAACTTATCGGCATCCATGTCACTACCATATAGCTAATGTCACCTTCCATGCATACCACTCCCACCATCCATTGGTTATGTCTCCAAGTTGGGAGAAACTCGAACTTCACAACCTCCATCAGAGGTTAGGAAATTCCTGAAACCTATGACAACAAGGAGATCGCCATGTCGGGATGTTATGAATCTCATGAACCTCACGACATAGGTTCTAAGGTTTGAAAATCCAGTGATCCTATGATAAGCACAATGTCACCAAGTTATGAACTTTTAGAACCCCGTGACTTAGGTTTCAAGGTTCTAGATTTCGGCGATAGGCCAACAAAAGGAAAATGCCAAGTCTTAAATAGAGGTTCAAGCCAGCAAGTTGAGGCATATTTTCCAACAAGCTCCCACCTAATGAAGACTTACTGGCTTCCTCTAAACTCAAAGTTATTAAAATTCATAGGCCTTGAGGCCCGTCGAATTGGCACACCACCTATACATGTCTGTGCTCACAGGCTTTGTCAATGCATCAACAACATTCTCCAAAGTATCCACTTTTTCCATATTAACCTTCCATCCTCCACTGTATCATGAAGGAAATGATACTAAACATTCATATGCTTCATCTTGGCATGGAAAGTGGGATTTTTCGCCAAACAAATAGCACTCTGACTATCACAGCAAATCGTAATCTTCCTTGCATTAAACCCAATGTTAGAACACAAATTTCTAAGCCAAACAACTTCTTTGCAAGTGTGTGTTGCTTCCCTATACTCCACCTCAGTAGTAGATAAAGTGACTACAGCCTACTACTTGCTCATCCAACTCACCGCACCACCAAAAAACATGAAGATGTATCCACTAGTGGATATTCTGCTCTCAATGTCCCCTACCCGATCAGAATCCACATACCCACTAATACTAAGAGATCTCTATGATACAATCGAGTTTCCATGATAACATAAAGCATACTCTGAAGTTCCCCTCAAATATCTAAAAACTCTCTTCACAACATCGGGAAATGCGGTCTTCTTAGATTAGTCATAAACCAAATAAGTACTCCCACTACTTGGGAAATTTCTAGCCTTGTACAGACCATTGCATACATTAAACTTCCAACTGCACTTGAATAAGGCACCCTTTTCATGTCCTCCATCTCAGTAGGAGACTTTAGACAATATTCAATAGATAGCTTTGTTCCCTGCACTAGTGGAACAGCTGCTTTCTTGCAATCATTCATACCAAATTTCTCCAGGATAATGTTGATATACTTACTTTGGCTGAGCCAAAGCTTTCTACTTCCTCTATTCCTTTTTATTTCCATCCCCAGAATATACCTTGTTGCACCTAGATCTTTCATTTCAAACTTTGCAGATAAGTGAGATTTTAGATCAAAAATCATAGTCTTACTATTACCTATGAACAACATGTCATTAATATACAGGGAAATAATAAGAACTTGATCATTTTCAATTTTTTAATAAACACAATGATCTAATTTTGATCTCATGAATCCCAATGACAACACAAAGGTGTAAAACTTTTTGTACCACATTCTAGGAAATTGCTTTAAACCATATATAGATTTCTTTAACTTGCAAACTAGGATTTCTTTACCTTCTTTCACAAAGTTCTTAGGCTGGGACATATAAATTTCTTCTTTCGACTCTCCATGAAGAAACGTTGTCTTCTCATCCATCTGCTCAATCTCTAAGTCATATGTTGTTGCAAGTAACAAAATAAATTTGATAGATGTTAGCTTAGCTATAGGAGAAAAAATTTATCCATAATCAATTCCCTCCACTTAGATGTTAGCTTAGCTATAGGAGAAAAAATTTATCCATAATCAATTCCCTCCACTAATAGCATAGGCACAATTCAAATCCAACATAGAAAATCCATACATATCAGGTTGATGCTTTTCACGTGTAGACCTCCTCACAAGCTGAGGCTGAGGTTGTGGTTCTTCTTCTTTAGAACTCTCAGAGCTGCTAGAACTCTCCTTAGTTTCAGGTACACTTTGTACTTCATCTTTAACTATTATTCAAGGAATTTCAACCACATCATTCTTCTTTTCCTTTTTATCTATCTCTAACTGCAAAACAGCTTCTAAAGGATTTAGCTCACAAAAGATTACACTTCTATTGTACAAAACCTTCTCAATAATAGGTTTCCAAAGCTTGTATCCTTTCACACCAATGCCATAGCCGATGAAGATACATTTCACAACCTTGTTCTCCAACTTTGATAATTTCTCGTTCAACACATATGCATATGCCTCACAGCCAAAGACATGAATATGTCTCAGAGAGGGCTTCTTACTAGACCACACTTCCAAAGGTGTTTTGTCAACAAGAGTTGAACTAGGTGAATGATTTATCAAGTAACATGTTGCAGCCATAGCCTCAGCCCAAAAATTTTGCTCCATACTAGCACTGCTCAACATACTTCTCACTCTTTCCATTAGCATCTTGTTTAACCTTTCGGCAACTCCATTCTATTGTGGAGCATAAGGTGTAGTTTTATTCCTTTTAATCCCATGGTCTTTGCAGTACCTTTTGAAATCTACAAAACAAAACTCACCACCATTGTCCACCCTCAAGCATTTAATTTTCCTTCTAGTCTAATTTTCTACCAAGTTTTTAAACTCTTTAAATTGATTGAACACTTCTCATTTACTCTTTAGAAAATACACAAATTCCCTTCTCGAATAATCATCAATAAATGAAACATAATATCTAGACTTTGATAATGAATGAACATTCACTAGACCAAATACATCACAATGAACATAATCCAGTATGCCAGAAGATTTATGCGGACTCAAATAAAATGAAACATGGTGTTGCTTTCCATAAATTCAATGTTCACAAAAGTCAAACTCAAGGTTACAATTAACAAGCCCTTCAACTCTTTTATTCAAGGTTACAATGACCAATGTTAAAGTATGGAGTGCGATGAGTAAAGCTGGTGAGTCTTTGGTTTAGAACCAAATTGATGAACTATTTGATTCTTGAAAAATTGTGGCAGATGAAACGATGAAGATGAAGCATACTCTTGAGGAAATAATTCTCACCGTAGAGGAACAAATGGAGAGAATTTTTGCTAATCTAGAGAAGGGTGGGGAGGGGACTAAATATGTGGTTAAGTTTGAGTCTATTGGAATTTCCTCTCCTTTTGATAGTGCCAAGAAATGCAAGGAGATTGCTCCTAGTGAGGAGACTAGTGTTAGTGGTAGGCTTATGGAGGAAGAGGTTTCTATTGATAAGGGTGGTGATAAGAATAATGTTTTGATTAGTGAGGTGAATGTGGGTGGGCCTAAGGATAGAATGTGAAACAAGACCAAGGTTCAGTTTGGGGCTCCTATTAAAGATTTATCTGAAGTCATGGATGACGGTTAGAAGGCTATGGCGAGTGACATGGAGGCTACTGATATCCTAAAGAATATTTAGTGATGTTGCTTGTGTCCCTCCTTTTTGGCTACTATTGTGCTGATGGTGTGCTACATTTGGGTTGTTATATGCTTTATATAGTTATCTTTACTTTCAGCTATTCTTTTTTGTAAAGGGTTTCGGGCCCCTTCAAAACCCATTTTTTACCTCTATTAAAAAACAAGCCCTTCAACTAGATTTTTATTTTTCAAGGCTGTTAAGCCTTTTTCTCCTAAGTGACTGAGTTTATGATGCCACAACATGGTTTTCTCTACTAGGAGTTTCACCTCCAAGTAATTTGCACCTAGAGGAGCTTCATTCTCCTTCTCTACACAAGAAACTTTCCTTGACTTTATAGAGATGTTGTTACATTGAATAGGACATGCATCCAGCTTGCACAGAGTACCTATGTGTGCACCCTTAGCCAGCACCATTGAGCCTCTAGTCATCTTATAGCCTCAACTTGAGAAAGAAACTTGCAAACCAACATCATTCAGCTTACTAAAAGAAAGCAAGTTATGAGCCAAACTAGTTATGTATAGTACGCCATCAATTCCTTTGATTCTTCCATTAGGGAATTGGATTCTGACTCTTCCACAACAAACAATTTCTAGAGTTGAATCACTTTCTAGGTACACCTTTCCACCAGCATACTTTTCATACTTAGTGAACCAATCTTTGTGAGATGTCATGTGAAAATATGCACTTGATTCAATCAACTAGATATCATTTGATTCCTAAGTCACCAAAGCCACAATGAAGGCATCTACATCACTTTGAGAAAAGTCATTGTCTGAAGAGTTCTTCTTCTTCTTCTTCTTTTTCTCCTCCTTACAATCCTTTTGGATATGACCAATCTGCCCACAGTTCCATCATTTCACCTTGGACTTCTTACTAGGAAACTTTGATCTCCCTTCATATTTGGATTTAGACTTCTTATCTTTCTTCTTGCCTCTCTCCCTTGATCTACCCCGAACAACAAGAGCCTCCTTATCCATTTCAAAATAATTCCTTCGCATTTCTTCTAACAGCAACAAGGCAAACACATCTTCCATCTTGAAATTAGTTGTTGTACTTCCAATATCCATTACTAGATGATCCCAAGTTTCAAGTAAGGAACATAACAGAAGCATATAACGATCCTCCTCCTCTATATTCACACCCACAGATGCCAACTAAGCAACAATCATATTAAATGAATTCAAATGGTCTGCTATAGATGCACCTTCTTCCATCTTCATGGAGTAAAAATTTTTCCTAAGGAATAGCTTATTCACTAGAGACTTTCTCTAATAAATGTCACCAAGTTTCTTCCATAATGAAGATGTAGTCTTCTCTTCATGGACGTTTAGGAGTATAGAATCAGCCAAACAAAGTGTTATCAACCCTATAGATTTTCTATCTGTGAGGTCCCAATCTTCTTGATTCATACCTTGTGGCATATTTCTAGACAATAATCCAGAGGTCTCTATCCACCAACAGGTCTTCCATTTTGAGTTTCCAAACCTCAAAATTTCTGCCATTGAACTTTTCAATTTCTACTCTACCTGATGTGCTTTCCATCTCAAACTGTAAACAAGACAATCGGTTCTTCTTTTGCAAGACTCCCATTGAATAGGATTAGCACAAAAAACTAGCCCTACTCACAAAGATAACACAACTAATCAGGATTTGATACCACTTGTAAGGAAAGTAGAGGTGCAAAAATGCCTTCCTAATGCAAAATTGTCAAGAGAGAAGTGCAGAAAAACATTCATTTAACAAGTTACATTCATTGAGATGTGCATTCACAGAACAAAAAGATAGAAAAATTATCACACAAAGAGATAACACCATATTTACATGAGAAAACCCTTATGGGAGAAAAACCCACACACCAAGTAAAGTCACTTTGTATTATAGTAAATAGATTACATACAAAGTTACAAACTTCACTCTTAAATGTTAACTCATAGCAACAATACAATCCCTTGATTGACCTCACACTCAAATTATAGTTCACCTCACACTATTATAATGCTCATAAAATCATACAGTATAGCACCACCCAACCATTGTTAGGTCTTCATTAATTTCACTATCTTCACTGACAAGCTTCCTTCATCTCGGGCCACACATACCACCACCCAGCATGCATCAAGCTTCCCAGCAATTAATTCAGTTACAGAGAATATTACCATATTTTCTCTTTTTCAATCCTCGACTGAGATCATGCATTTAATGCAAATATATCACTATCAAGAAATATAGATTCCAGTCCAATGATTGTTAATTAATAAGAGTGATGTAGAATCAATGAATAAATTTGTGCCACATTCCACACATCACTCGTCCACCACCTTTGATTATTGTACCATTCAGTTTCACCAATTCAACCATCACCATATCGGAGGGACACCAATTCGTCTTCCAACAATGTAAGCAAGTCCTACCACTGTATACTTTGTAGCTACATGTCTATTGACTCATTGATGAGACAAGGTTGAGGGTCCTACTGAAGCCCGTCATTCCCACTAATGGGAGTCATCAATCCATCAGGGAGATAGACATTAAAGTCCCACCAAAGTAGCCATGTCCCACTAATACAAGGAAAACCTGGCGACACCCCTTTATGACTTATCGGCTTGTACGGATAACCATATGATGCCAAGGGGAGAATTTTTTCTATGAGGGCTTGGGGAAAAATGCTTCAATTTTTTATGATTTGACAATCAATCCTGGGTTTTTGGGCCTTCTAGTTATGATGGTAGGAGCAATTTTTTCCTAAAGTGCTTCCAAAATTCAGCTACCTCACAGATTTGGTATCCTTTTCCTGACTTGAAAACCTTGTAAATTAGAAAAATATGACAAAATTTGACAAAAAAATTGAAACCTAACTTTCTTTGATGCCATGAATTTAATGACAAGGTCCTTGAAACCTTCAATCACACTTAACAATATCTTCCAACCAAGATTGGTCCCTCAAATCCAGGAAGAAGCCTAGAGCATTGAAGCTCTAATACCATGTAGGAGTTAATGGTGAACTCCTCAACACCCCAAGATCACTTGAAAGAAAACAATAACATTCACAAGAGAGAAATGATAGAAATATCATGTTATGATTATGCAAGCAAGATTGTCAAATTGAATATCATGTGCATATGATGCCTTTTAAATAAAGGCAAGCTATGAGATAGGATTAGACAAGATCTTGGCATGTTTCTTAATCCTATATAATGAGATAACTACCTCAACAAATATTAAATAACTTAGGACACAAGCATTAAATACCAAAAGATAAGATAAGATCTAGCAACAACTAACACTATCTAGAAAGATCCCTCCTAGGATCTAATTGGACTCAACATGTAAATAAGACCTAGATAGGTAAAACATATATTTACACAAGAAATTTGTTTTCTTTTGTTGGTGTATATGTGTTTTAAAAATTAGATGTCATTGTTTAATATGAAAAACATTAAATTATATTTAAACCATCCCACACTATCTAGTTGATCATCCATATCTTTAGGTCATCTCACACCCTAAGTGGTATTTACATGAAAATTTATGGTTTTTGTTGGTAAATCCCTACTTTGAACAACTGACTAGGTTTACCTTTTTATTGGGGGTTAGTTTAGAAGAACTGCAATTTTGATGTCGTAGGTCTTTCAAGTAAGTTCCTATGGGTTTTTGGGTATGGCTTTTATTCTTTCAAAGAAATTGTATGCTTCTAAGCTTCATATAATTTTTTATCTACCATGGAAAGGTCTTAAAAATATAATAGCTAAGGATATTGGACAATATCTAAAAAAATTATCATGAATAGGAATTCTAAGAACATCAATTGCATTTTATGGTATAAAATTTAAAATTATGTCATATACGACCATCAAATTTAGCCCCTAATTATAATAAGACAATGGTACTAAAACTTGAGCAAGCTTTTTAAAATATGACCATATGTGAAGAAGCTAGTGTATCAATAGTAAAAATTTAACATAAAAGAGGGGTAAAAATTTATTAAAACAAGAGAAAATTACAGAGCCAAAACATTACATAGCCTTATCAAGCTCCACCAAATGGTCCAAATGTTGAGACAAATCAGGGGGTAATTGACCCCGATCAACCAAATTCCAATCATGAATATGATCAGAAGCCCATTTAGCCAAACAATCAGCAACACCATTCCACTCCCGAGGAATATGAGTAAAAGTAACAAACTCAAGAGAAACACAAAGATTGAGAATTTGTTCAATAATCAAAGCCAGGTGCCAACTAACATCCTCAAACTTCCGCCTGTTCAGCAAGTTAACCACAACCTGAGAATCAGACTCACATATGATCCTGCTCCACCCCAACTTACTGCCATGCTCCACAGCCAGTAAAATTGCCTGGGCCTCCATAAGATTATTAGTATGAAGACCCTTATAAATAGAGAAAATAAATTGAACATCCCCAGAACTATCCCGACCAACACCACCAATTCCAGCATGACCAGGGTTTCCACGAGAAGAGCCATCAGTGTTAATTTTAAGGATACCTTGAGGAGGGGGAGACCATCTTCCCTCCCTATTCACCTTCGGAGTAGGATGCCTACACCTGTTGCGCATAAGCTGCTGATGCGAAGGAGGCAGATGAAGGCGGTTGAAACAGCCAACATCCGAAGGAGCAATCGAAACAGACAAATCACACTTAGCCGAGATCGTTTCTCCCAAAGAATGCAATATTTTCCACCACAAGCGAGGGGCCTCCATCGTCATTTCCTGAAAAATCCGACGATTCCTCTCCAACCAAAGATTCCAAATGATGAAAGAAGGGCCAATAGTAAAAATTTAAAGATTACTAAAATTTTATATTTTTTGAGGTGAGCAAATCTATTTTGTGATTGTTTTTAAGATAATATTTTTTTAGTTTAAAAAAATAGTGATTGTTTCAAATTATATGATTAGAACCCCCTTCCTCCTTAAAATGAACTTTGATAGTAGTAAGCAATATTAAAGGGAAATTACCAAGATAATAAATTGATAAATTTTATTTAACTCAATCAGGTGAATTAAGGAATTTTAGAACCTTACAAATCCATTAGCAATAAAGATAGGGAATTCTAAGTAAAATTTATGAATTTGGTACATTGAATTTGTCTTATTAAATAATGATATGATACCCCATGATAAATTAGTCATGCATAGTCACTTGATGTCAAAAACCATAAAATTATAAAATTATAATTAAAAAAACTATATAATATCCAAATAGGATTAATAGACCATAATTTTAATTTAAAATATTATTCAAAGGGTTATGATCTCATTGGTTAAGAGAAATAATATACTAATGCATATTAATTGGTGAAGAATAATAGTCTAGAATAGTAACAACAAATTAGAAAAAATGAATAGAATTAGGAGATCTATTTTTTAATGCAAAAATGAGATATTTATAGGTAATATAATTCATTGAATTAATTTCCACATGACCCAACTAGTATTTCTACTTATAGGTTTTGATTTCAAATGTTACATTAAAAATTGTGTATTTTTTAAAAAAATTACATCATATTTTGAGATCACATCGACATTCCTAACCCTTATTTATTAGTCTTTCTTGTCATCAATTCCAAGTGTCACATTTTATATTTATTCATATTTTCTATGTAAACTAGTGTATCTTTCATGTCTATCTCATGTTTTCTTGTTTGTCAAAATTTTAAAAGCTTATTGTGTATGAAAAAATAGCATGCACTAATAATTACTCATAAAATAGCCATTTATTTAAGCTTTTTCCACTTTTCTTCTTGATTTCCAAGCTTAGTAATAAACTTGGGTTGAATTCCAATGGATAGTTTGGGTCCATAATCTCTTTATCTTCCCTCATACTTATATTTTTAAATTTATCTCTTGAATTTTTCTATCAATTCACTCATCTAATTTATTGCTATAAATATTTCTAGCATTTCGAATATTCTTGAACACCATACTATCCAACATTTTTTTTTTTTTTTTGCATCTTTTGTATATCTGTAGATATTTATGTTTTATTTAAATTGTAGGTTTTACTTCAATTAATGGTGTGAAGTAATAGTGTTCAAACCTTATTTTTAATTTTTTAATAGAATTTATGAATCCTTTAGTGTTTTCTTGGCACTTGTTGGGATTTTCATTCTTATTTGACAATCATAAATGTTAGATATTACATCTTGTAGACTTATAATTAATTTTACTAAAATTTACACGATTTTGTATAATTCTATACACATAGGATAGTTGCACACACATATTTCATTACCTCTTGATTATTGACTATAACTGGAGATCAAAATACCCAAATAAGGATTTTTCCATTCTTGACGAAAGCTCTTAAGAAACTCTAACCTTCCTCCTCTTAGATATAGTTTAATTAAAGATCACAACTACATAGAAGTTTGGTTTCAATTTTCTATTCTCTTTGTGATTTTATTTTTCCCATCTATTTAGTATTGTTTTAACATTCTTATAATTTTTGGCATATTTTGAAGTGTTACTATGCTTTTCTTTCATCTCCTTTGTGCAAGTCCAATGTTACATATGGAAATTTACATTTTTCCATAATTTTATATGAAAATACATAGCCTATAATATAATTCACAATTGGAGTACAATGCAATGCATGGACATCCACATCATGACCACATTCTAAACAAAGATATCCATCTTCAAACACTATGTTTTATTATTTTTTGTACTTTTTAGTTTTGCATTCTATTTTATATTCCATTAATTATATCTTTTAAATTTTTAAGTTCTAAACCCAACTCTCTTTCACTTTCACCTCACTTAAGTAGAAAAGGTAAAAAAATTATGTAGATATGATTTTATTTTAAATTTCTATTTACAATAATAGAGATAAAATTCATTATAACAAAATAAAACCTTGGAAACACAATCTTACTTAGTTAGTAGTATATAAAAGTTAAATTTTTAGGTTAAAACAACCAAACAAAAATATTTTTTTTCTATTATAGTTTGGTGAATATAATATTATTAATTATAATATTTTTTTATCAATTTATATTGTGTGGTGTGACATTCATTTATATGATAGGGTAAAAGTACAAAGTTGTGTCACACTTTCGGTCAACTTATCAGCATATAAGTGAATTTAAGAATTTCTAACTAAAAATCAAATTTGGTCAAACATATGATCTAGCTAGATTTATTATAGCTAATTTAGATATAGAAATATTTTTTCCAAATAAAAGGTTCATTAAATGCATATATAACATCATTTTGAGGCCAATTTGCCAAAAAAAAAAATATTCAAAAAACTTGATGTTTCAACAACTACTACTCATGTAGATAACATTTTTGAAAAATATAAAAAATACCCTTTTGTAGTTCAATAAGTTTTTTTCAAATAAATACTTTAATAGTTTTATTTTATTTTATTTTTGTATTTTAATTTTTACTAAAAGTAGGTTATCAGCACCAAAACATAAGGTTGATTATCTTATCAAGAAAAATAGTAAAAATTATTAAAAAAATATGGTGTACTAGATAAAATAATCTGTCAAGATGGTATATTTTTTTCTATTTTGGATAAACAATTTACACAAAAGGTGGCATCCCATGGAAATGGTTATTTTTCAATATGCACCTATTTTAATGTTTATTTAAAAAATATATCAATCAAAATTGAGAAAAAATAAATCCATGCACTAAAGCTTTAACTTATAAATACACACAAAAAAAGTGAAAAAAAAAAAATACTATATAAAGGGTGACATCTCATTTAACTTAATTTTTTACCATTTTATCAACAACTAAATTCTAATTTCAATTTCATAAAAATCTATATTCATTTTTTTTTAAAATACAAACATAAAATACACAAAGAACTAAATATTTTATTAGTTTATAGAATTTTAAAATTCAAAACATACATGTCACTTTTTAGTGATTCAAGTTAACAATGCAAGTCAGTATTGGCTAACTCCTTTATAAAAGTTTAACAAAACTTTGTGCTTTTATCCAATATTCACATCACAATCTCTTTTTTTTTGTTGAATATCTTTCATAAAAATTATCAAATTTATAGATGTCTTATTCTTGACCACTAATCACTCCTATCTAAATGACCTGATTTGAAAATTTTCATATGATATGAATATTATAACTCTTTGCATATTACATACTTATCCTACCACCACATATCATCATACTAACAAAGGCTTCAATCATGAATCTATTCTCCACATGGCAGTAGATATTGAGGCATGTCAGCTTGATAAAAATATCATAGATTTCTAATCAAATTAATGACTATGAAGTTTGCATAATAATACTAACCCTATCTTAGATGCCATGTAGTCTATGTCATGTCATCATTTTGAGGGCCTTGATTTGTTGTATGGCCTAGCCTTAATTGATAATAATTATGGATGAAGGGAAAATGGTTGTGTTGTATAGGGGCTTTCCTTGGTCGAACCCGTGTTGGTGTTCACACCTCCATAATAGATATGATGATAGATGATGAAGAGTGTGTTCTCTCGAGGGAGCAAAGGAAAAGAAATAAATAAAAAATGATAATGAAAACACAAGGGGTGTTTTACCACTCAGATTTGAAACCCTTATTGGAGTGATGTAGATGTAACAATCTCACACAAGGAGGATGAGGAATTATCCTTGAGATCCTATAAGTGGTAATGCACATAACAATAATAACAATAAAAAAGAAACATCATACAATACTTGAACATGAATTTATTGATGATTTGCAAACTATAATTGATTTAAATTATGCTTATGATCTTCTTCTCTTCTTTATTCTAGTTTTTCATTAAGTGTCTTAGGTTGTAAAAAAATTTAGAGGTTATAAAGGAGGGAATAACTTATATAAATATGAATCTAAACATATTTCAAATTAACCATTAACTAAGGCTAACAAATAAAATTCAATTCTTAAACACATTAAGGCCAAAAATCAAATTCCAAATACTAGGAACAAATAGCTCTAGGATAGGAGCACTAGGTGCCTAGGTCCATGTATTTTTTTCTCTTTGAAATCTCGATAATTAAGGATTTACTTAATTTTCCCAAAAATACTAGAAAAATGGGTAAATCATAAACATAATTAAGCACGTAGACCAAAGAGGGAGCTAAAACCTAGAATGAAATTGTGAGTGGCAATAATTTGTGACACTATATTTAGCCCCCATTTGAGAAGGGGTATGCACTTACATTCATACCCATGGTAAAGTATGGAGAATCAAAAGAGTCCTTTCATCAAAACATAGTAGAGGTAGGACAACACTAAACTAAGAGATGTGATATCCCCCAGACTTAGGATCCTACAAAAATATAATGATAAGATAAAAGGCCACAAGAACATATGATACATGGTGCAAGGAGGCATATAATAATCCAAACATACATAGAACATACACTAAGCATACACTAATCATACACAAAGCATACACAAAGCATACACCAAGAATGCACAAAATACTATAGCATATAATGACAATTTTAGTACACACTATATAAAGGAAAATTTGACTCAGTAAGGTAATGAGACCTTGGTATAAAAGGTTGTCTCAATACCAAGTATCATCTCCCGAATTCAAAAACACGAAGAGGAATTATAAAGAGTAGATAATAATATAACGATTCAATTGATTTCCTCAAATGAAGAATGCATACAAATAGATGAGGAGCAATCAATACAGATGAAGAAGGGTACATGACTCAAGCACTAGTTTTCTCTATCAATATGGGTCATGCATATTATAAATCCCCTATGGATCACATACTAGTAATTTATTTTATGCTAGTTGACCATGGATGTGACAAATAAAGCACACAAGCTAGAAAGTGTGTTATGCTAGGTGTCTCATGAGTAACAGAAAGCATCACATGGTAGTAAAGTATGTTGTTTCCAAGGAGAGCACATTGAGTAAGTGAAAACATCACAAGATAATAATTTTTTTGTTTACTAGGTTAGTTTCAAAAGTAGAAAATGAAAACATAATAGGCTAGTAAAGTCCATTGTTTCCATTGTTTACTAGGTGTGTTTCATGCCAACAATATTTAGAAATTATGGGCCAAGAAAAGCGTGTTTTTTTCTAGGTAATTCAGATAAAGTAATACAAAGATGATCAAGAGATTTTATGATAGGAATACTAACTTCATGGTGTATAATAAATTTAAATGTATAGTGGAATGTATGGCGCCACCTTAAAGTAATTACTAATGGCAACTAGGAGAAATTTTCTTTAAGGTAGAAAGAGTGATATATGCAAAATAGGAATGAGATCTTTCTAGAAGCCATATGCCAAATGATATATTTCTAAAAGCTATATCATGATGAAGGGTTTCCCCCAAGACAAATAGATCAAAAAAATTCCATATATAATGAGCAATATCATATAATAGCACATAAGAGATCCAAATATCTAGGGTTAGTATGAATGATAGGTAATGCATATCAAAATGATAAATGGATATTGGCATCATCTCCCAAATGTGATGGAACTACAAGTATAAAGGGGGAAGAGAACATGAAGAAAAAAATAAAAAATGGGTCAACATAGACAAGGACCTAAATGTCTCGATGCTTTGTACAATCCCCAAAAGGCATTAAAAAATCAACTTTATAAAAAATGGAATGATGAAGATACATATAGAGGAATGTCACAATAGATTCCTTCCCTTTATATCATTGTGCTAACAAGACCATCAAGGTTCATCCAAAGAGAACTAAAAAACAAATTACACACCAAGAAGCACATTACAAGGGTAAAAATACATGCAAGAATAACACAAAGGAAAAAGGTACTACACTTGTAAGTTGGTCTATATAGCATATCATCTACATACCAATCTTACTCATCATATAGAGATAGTGAGCAACATACTAGAGGATTGCAACAAGTGTAATATAAGAAGAAGTACCTAGTTTGACACATGATGGATCTCTTGCTAAAGAAGGATTATCATGCATGCCCCTAGAAGATAAGTTAATTGATTTCTCAAAAAACCAAAGATAATTATTTATGATTTTACAATGGTTTGTCCATGTTATTATCTAAATTGATATCAAAATTACCATAATGGGTGTTATGGTAGTGCTACCAATGTGTTCATTAACACTATCAAATATAGAAGGATATTTTAAAGGAGGGATGGAAGAATCCCATAGAATCAAGGGTGGAAAAGGTGGTGAAATTTTTAGGTTTCAGCCTGGTTGAGAAAGGTACAACTTAAGTTCATGTTTAGGTGATATTGGTGAATTATAATCAAAGGATGGTAAATATGAGTGAGGGAGCAGGACCTCACTAGGATCCAACTACATGGGAAAAGGATCATTACACAAAGACTCACCTCTTTGAGAAAGTTGGTAATCCATAGTACAACATCATCCCTTGCATTCTTTTGCATTTCAATTTCATCGTGTATGAGTCAAAGTGTGTGTAGGGGGAACCTAGGTGTTCTCCAACATAGTCTCATTTTATTCCTCTATAGGAGGAATGGAAGGAACCACCATAGGTTGGGAGATAGCATGAGGGGAAGATTTTTTCAAAAAAAATTGCTTTCCTCTAGAATATGAAGATACAAGATGAACAAAAGTAATCCCTAAATTGTGGGGAAGTATGGACAATGTCAAGTGTTTTCCTTGAGGTATAGATAGGATAGCGAAGGTGGAACCATAGCATAGACACTATACACTTAGGTTTGGGAGAGGATACCCAGTTCAGGTTTTGGTTTGTTCACTTCTTGTGGAATAGGAGGAACAACTATCATAGCCATAGGAGACTAAGGATCATCAAGGGTGGTAGTTGGAATGCTAGATGAGGTGTTGTTAATAGATAGTTGAGAAATGTGGGTAGGATTGAATTTTTGATAAGATAGAAAAAAAAAATCATGAGGTCGAAGAAGTTGGGCTAGTTGTGGCAAAAGTAATTGAGTGAAAATTTCCCATGAAGATGAAAAGGCCTCAACCCACTATGATGTATAGTGTGCAATTTTCCTTTAAATGGAAACTTTAGGCATTTATGGATGATAGAGAGGACTGCATTCATGTAATTAAGCCATGGATGACCCAACTTCACATAAATTTAATCTAAGGTAGGAATTATGGAAAAAGGTACATGAAGGGTCAAGGTACCAGTGGTAGGGAAATTGGAACAATCATGCACTCTAACTAAGACTTTTGATTGCTTGTAATTTTCTTGGTATAAATCATGTACATAGAGGAATTCTTTTGTAATTATATTCACCAAGAATACTAGATCAATGAGTACTCACTATGTGGGTTTGTCATTAATTATAGTAGTAATATAAAGAGGACCATAAGATGTATGAATATAGGCATCAATGTGAGTGGATGTAATATCTGAAAGGATTTTAGCTTGTTCTTTGTGAGGTCAAACATAAATCATTGAAACTACATTACCTAATAGTTTAATTATATGATTAGAGGTTATGGAAGTGGGTAATGTATCAATAGATGGCTTGACAAGATTAGCAGAATGACTAGGTAATGATTTGGTATAAATTTGTAAGTTTTTTATTAAGAGATGCAATGAATTTATTTCTTTTTTCATTCACACCGAGCACCTAAATAACATTAGATTTGATGAGGTCTTACACTTGGTGCTTAAGACATATGCATCACTTAATTGTTACGAAAATGTGTCTCAACATTGCAATTATATAAGGTATTGTTGATAGGTAAGAGCGGGGGGGGTGAGTAGCCCCCATGAGGGGTCTAGGTGGATCATCCCCCCGGAAATGGATCTGGGGGATGCACACCTTGACGAGGACTCAAGGAAAATGCCCCCAAAAGACAAATTTTATATATATTTTATTATTGTAAATCTAGATTGTTCATGATTAGGCCTCAGATCTGACGATCAATATTTTGTTGGCTTAACTTGCCCTAGAATGAAACCCTATTTTATAAGGTTGTTGTATTATATTTGTGTATTGTGATGTATTCTAAGAGTCTAATAGAGGTCGTGTTGCCTCTATATCTCTAGTTGTTGATACTCTTGTGAGAAAATTTCTCTGCAAGTATATTATAATCTTTGTGATTTTTTAATAAAATATTGGGCAGCTTTTGGAGTGTGGGGTTTTTCTCTTGAAAGGGTTTTCCCCATGTAAATCACTATGTTGTGGTATGCATGATATTTATATTTATTTTTGTTTTATTTTTTGTAATTGTTGTAAAGATCTATAAAGTTTTGCATTATCCTCCTCTCAAGATTAGTGCAGGAAGTTCTACTACCTTAGCTTCCTTACATCAATATCATGCCCATGTGTTTGATGGTATTGACAAAATTTCTTCAGGTAAATAAAAGGAGGTAGATGTTTGGCAGTTTCCACGATATGAATATGAGGGAGTTGAATTAAGTTATTATTAAGAAATTGTAGTATAATAAATGAAGAGATTTAGAAAGTTGAGAGAATTATCGATTATTTGGTTAAAATTGATAGGGGGATATAGGACAAGGTGTTGCAATCACAATGCATGCTTAGATGTTGTTGAAAGAAGAAGAATTTATCTTAATCATTTATTTTTTTTGTTTCTTAAATTATTGGTAATTAGGAGCAGCAACCTTGGATTGAACAATATGATTTGATGATGACAATCCCTCATACTGGCTAACTAACAATTAATAATCGCAAAGATTTGTACAAAGATGTGTGAATGAAGGATATAACATCAATAGAATATTATCTTGAATGTGTGGCTGTAGGTTTCTAATGGATACCTATTGCACATTAACATCTAGAAGGGAATATGATATTTAAGAGAAGAGGACTTGATATCATCCTATAAAGTCAATCACTTTCCCTTTGTCTCCTTTCTTACAATGAACCAAATAAGTCAATGTGACTTGAGGTCCAATATTAGCTTGGAAATGTTGGAGAAACTAATTGAAAAGTTGCTAAAAAGAATGGATTTATTTTTTAGGTCATGAAAAAACCAATCCAAGGTCATGTATTCTAACGACCAAGGAAAGAGCTTGGCAAATAAAGCATCCTTGAAGAGGAATCAATGTATATTGTGGTAAAAGTTGAAGCATGATTATTAGGGTCTCCCTTTCTATTGTACTTCTCAAAACAGGGTGTTTCAATGTTTTTTGGTATTGGATTTCTTAGGATTACAAATGGAAATGAGATATGAATGAGGTATGTTGGAGGATCATATTGGGATTGATTTTGATTCATGTTGGATATTTGTTATTGTAAAGAACATGCATTTTGCAAGAGTTAGCTAATGACATGATCAATTGATGAGGGGATTTGAGAATCAATAGAATGTGAAGAACTAGTGGTAGCAATAATTGGATTAGTATTTTGGTAAGTAAATTGTGAAATATATTAGGAATAGTTGGATTGACATTTTGAGAAGTAAATGGCAAGCTAGAAGAAGGTAGAACAAATTTATATTAATTTTAAGATTCTAACATGTAATCCCCAAACTAGTGTTAATATTATTATTAGATTATGCAACAAGAGTTATAATAGAATAAGTGAATGTTGGAATAGAATATTTCATCATGGGTTTTCATACATGTGTCCCCATTTGGTTTTGAGGGGAATTATTATTCAGGATTTTTGTGCAACTAGCTAACATCATAATGTTTGAATTCACTATGTGAGCTAGGCTACATAGAACTTCCACACCTTGTGAATTAATAAATAAAAAATTCCTAATTTTTTCTATAAGAGGGACAACTTCTCTAGCCAAATCTTTTGTACTCAAGAATAGTTGGAGACCGAACAAGTCTTGGTCTAGTTTTTAGAGTTTATCTTCAAGATCATAACCATAGAGTTATCTAACCCAAGAAGTCATGAAGAGATTGAGGGCTAGAGGTCATTAGCAAGGTAGGAGTGGGATCTAAATATGATTGCATTGTGATTGTTCCTTGATTGAAAGAGTTAGAAAACTCAAGCTCAAGATCAGAGCTATTCAAAGCATGAGAAGCAATAAGTTGATAGATTCATTATTTGGTATAGAACACCAAGTTATGAAACTCATAAATCAAGTACAAGTTTTAGCACACATAAATATTCCTAGGAAGTAGAAGATATAATAAGAGATAGGAGAAGTAGAAGAAAAGAGATGAAAAGACGGATATGTTGATGATATATTAAAATTATAGAAGGTGTTTTAGGTTTTTAGTTTGTAGTAACATAATAGTACAAGAATGTTCAAATGCTTTGCATTCTAAACTAACATACAATTTTTGAAAATGTAAACAATATATTTAGATAATCTAATTCCTTTAATCAATAAAATACATTATAGAATATATGCAATTAAAATCAGAAGATTTGCAAATGTAAGCTAAGTTGGGTTCACCAAAATGTAAGATAGGTGAAAGAGGAGATCTAGGCCAAATGGCCTAACCTAAATCAATCCTTTCTCACCTCAAACATTAGGAACACAAAATCAACCAAGAGATATTGCTTGGTTGTTATCCTCAAGGGAGATCCAAATAGACTGGTCATGGTTTTGGTCCCTTTTATTGTGGGTGTAAATTATTGATGTGATGATGTTATGAACTAGGTGAATTAGGATCAAATTAACTAGGCGTAATAGAATCTAGAATTATAGAACAAAAAAATAGAAACAAAAAATAAAATTGAATAAGAGATACAAAAAGGAACCTATCACTAAAATTTGGAGTAGGACTAGAAGGATAGTGGCATTGGGAACTCTAGTCCATAAATGTAAAAAACTAGGGTTTCACCTAACTTGTATAGGTGTAGCAATGTTTTGAAGGTCTTTCACAATAGTATCAAGATCCAAAGTATGATAGATCTCAAGTAATCAACATGCCCTAATTTTTTGATGAGGAGTACATAAAATCATGAATGAGGATTGAAGAGCCTTCAAAAGAGCTAATAGGTCAAATCCACTTCACATAACAACAACATGTAAACATGCAATATATAGAGGAAAAAGGGTTGTGTCACATAGGGGATTTCCTTGGTCAAACCTCATGTTGTTGTTACCACCTCCGCAATGGCTATGATAAAGATGATGAAGAATATTTCTCTTGGTGGATAAGAGATAAAGCAATAAATGATACATGATAATGAAAACACAAGGGGTGTCTTACCACTCAGATTTGAAACCCTTATTGGATTGATGTAGTTGTACCAATCTCACATAAGGAGGATGAAGAACTATCCTTGGGATCCTAAAATTGTTAGTGAATATAACAATAATAAAAATAAATAGGGAACACCATACAATAATAAAACATGAATTTGCTAATGATTTAAAAACTAAAATTTATTTGAATTATGCTTATGATCTTATGCTCTTCTTTCTTCTAATTTTGTATTAAGTATTTTAGGTTGTAAAATTTCTTAGAGGTTAAAATGGAGGGAAGAACTTATATTATATGAATCTAAACATATTTTTAATTGAATGTTAACTGGGACTGAAAAATAAATTTGACTTCTTAAACACATTGAGACTGACAATCAAAGTCCAAAGATCAAGCACAAATAGCTAGGACAAGGGCACTGGGCATCAAGGTCAAAACAATTGTTTCTCTTTGAAAACTAGATAATCAAGGATTTACTTAAGTTTCCAAAAAAGACAAAAAAATGGGTTCATCATAAGCATAATTAAGCGCATGCACCAAAAAGGGAGCCAAAACCTAGTGTGAAATTGTGAGTGGCAATAATTTGTGACACTAAAAAACTTAGTTAAGTAAACATTTAGAGCAAGTTGGTAAATGATTTGTGGGGAATTTAGTGCTAATTGAACCTGATTAACTTGAACATTTCAAAGGTAATTAACATGTGAAAATAAGTAAAGATATATATTTCAAAACTTGATACATGTTAGAGCCCCATAAAATTAGAAGTAAAGTGTGAATGAATTAAGAATGAACATAATAATTTTAAAAGGTTTTAAAGTGACTTTAAATATTTTATGAAAAAGAGTTAGGGCATTGAAATATTAAAAAGGAAAGTTACTAAGTTTTTGTAATAATGTGTGGAGTTTTTTTTAGAGTTCAAGGATGATGGCTCTAAGAACCAAACTGTTGGACCTTGGTGCAAGCAGGCAGTATCATCCTTAGAATAGTCAGAATTGTTGGGCGGATGATGCAGAAAATTACCACCTTTTAACCCTAATCAGCCCAAATGTCAAGGGTGTGGCATTCTGAAGCCTCTGGGCTCTCCACTTTGCAATCACCAAAACTTCTCTCAACACCCACCTCACAAACCTAATGCATTCCCTTACCAATATCGGCCTTACCAACATTTTTCTTACCATCCTAGGATTAGTGACCACTCTTCTAATCATCATGCCCACCTTGGTTTGAAACAAAGGAGATCTTTCAGAGAAAGGGATTCTTCCTCTCAGCGCTCTAGTGATGTCAATTTGGGGGAATCCTCAAGAGATAGTCAATCAAAATGGGCACAACAAAATTATAAATCAGCTTCTTCTTCCAAGCCAACTACTAAAATTGTCCCTAAAGCTAGAAAGCCAAACACAAAGGAAAAGGTGCTTGAAGCATACTCGTCTTCAATCCATGATCTTCATTGGAAGCCGATTCCATCAATACCCATTAATGTGGACCCTAGACCTCAAAATTCGAGCAGACTGGTATCTTCGTGCAGATTTGGGGAGAGGATAAGAATTTGTCTGCTATTCACTCCTGGATAAAAGATAATTGGTATGAATTTTTTGACCTCACTGTGGTTTCATCCTCTTCTTTTTTCATATGTTTTAAAAACACCACTATTAAGAATAGGGTTTTAAGAAAAGGTTTGTTCTAGTGCGATAAAAATTTTATGGGTACCTACAACTGGAAACCTAATTTACCAATGGATTCCATCTCTCTGTCCTAGAGGTTGATTTGTTTTACATTCCCCCATCTCCTAGTGAAATACATGGAAACTCATGTAATTAAGAAAATTGGTTCTCACTTTGGGGATTTCTTAAAAAATGAATTTAATTTAGTTAATGGATTACCCACTGTTAGGGTTTGGGCCCTAATATCCAATATAAACAAGGTCCCCCACACTTTCAAGATCCTCACTAGTAAAGGTGAGTGGTGTCAAAACTTGGCCCTGGATACCAATTCTTAGAAAGAGGCTAAAATCTAGATTGATTCCAAACTTTTTTCCTGGGCAGAACCTTTTGAGATTCTTATTTAACCTAGTACCTCTTCTACCCCTCAGCTTACTCCTCTTCATGCTTCTTTTCCTTACACTCAGTCGGACATGAATCCCTTACAAACAAATGTGGACATTTCGAATAATGTTTCCCACTTTGAAACTTTATTAAAGGGATCAATAACTGAATAAAACCTCATGAATATTGTTAATGAGGTTTGCACTAGAGTGGGTGAAGATTTCATTGAAGAGACAACTAGAGAAGTTCTTGCAAAGTTTGAATCTGAGAAAGAAATTCCCTCTTCCCCCTATTTTTCAATTTGTTACAAGGGATCCTTCTCCTTCTAGTAATTCAATTGTTTTGGTCAAGGAATCTATTTTAGATTCCTCTATTGGAAAAACCTCCCCTTTTCCTACTCCCCTTTCACAAATAGATTCTAAAATTCTGGTATCCCCCAAAAATAAAAGGGGTAGGAAACCTAACAATGAGAAAAAAAAAATTGAAGTTGTTGCGAGCATAAAAATGACTCTTGAAAAGAACTTAAGATCTTCTACAAAAAAATCAAAGGCCTAGAAAATCTTGGTATTATATCCCAATTGGAACAACCCTATTCTACTATGGAGAATAAGATCTCTAAATCGAATATTGAAACAAGGAGAGACAGTATCTCTCCTCGAGTAAAATGAGGATTCTATCGTGGAATGTTAGGGGCTTAAATGCCCCTAACAAACGACACCTCATAAAGTTTCAAATATTAAACACTAATTTAGATATTGTTCTATTACAAGAAATTAAACTTTCGGCCCAGTCATCTTCAGATTTATTTTCCACTTGGTACAACTAGGATTTCATCTCATCTCCTACCCACGGTGCTTTAAGAGGCCTTGCAATTCTTTGGAATAAATTCTCTGTCAAATTAAAAGCTTTGTCTATTCAAGATAATTGGATCCAAGCTTCTATAATTTTTTGAAAACAAATAATATATTCTTTATCTTCAACATCTATGGTCCTTGTGCAACCTTTGCTAAAAAACAATTATGGACCTAGCTCTCTTCTACATCAGCTTGTTTAAAAAATGATATGAAAATTTTATCTAGATATTTTAATGCTATATGATGCCCTTCAAAGAAAATAGGTGGAATTATTCCTCCACCTAGAGTTATGGAGGATTTTAATCATTTCATCATCAATAATGGTCTCTATGATTGTACACCAAAGAATGAAACCTTCACATGGACCAATAAGTGCAAAGATTTCTCTCAAATTGTTGAAAGGTTGGACTGCTTTCTCCTTTCTAAAAATTGGTTTAATTCCCCTTGGGACTTCTCTTCCTTCATTTTAACTCTTCCTAGATCCGGTCATTTCCCAATCTCTCTTTCAATTTTTGATAATAAGTTGATTAAAAAGGGTTACTTCAAATTTGAATCCATGTGGTTTAGAGATCCGAATTTTTTTTCCTCTCCTCAAAAAATGGTGGTTTGAGTGTCCTTTTGTTGTTGGCATGCATATGTACCAACTCTATAAAAAGCTGAATTTTATCAAGGGGAAAATAAAGGATTGGAACAAAACAGGTTTCAAGAATATATTCAAAGAAAAATCTATAGTGGAACTTGAATTTTCAAATATGTATGATGTAGTGGTTAAAAATGGAATGGATTCAAACCTTTATGATAAGGAGAAATCCCTTAAGGAAGAATTACATGAACTCTTGGGAAGGGAAGAATGTTTCTGGAGACAAAAATATAGGGATATTTGGCCAAGGGAGGGGGATAAAAACACTAAATTCTTTCATGCCTCCACGAAATTGAGAAGGCAAACAAATAGGATTGAATCAATTCTCTCCCCTTCTAGTGATTTTTTAATTTTAGATAAGGATATTGAAGCTGCAGAAGTCTCCTTCTTTAAGGATTTGTTAGCTCCTAGAAAAGTTAATAGATCTTTGGAAAATAAGAGTCTTGGATAACATACCCACCTTAATTGAGAGGGAAAGCAACAAAATGTTAATGGTTGAATTCACCATGGATAAAATTAAAAATGTGGTCTCCTCCATGGTTGTTGAAAAAGCTCCTAGACCCGATGGTTTCACGACACTATTTTTTCAAAAGTGTTGGGATTTTGTAGGAAGAGACATTTTCTTAGCCTTGGAAGAATCAAGAAGGAATAGAAAAATCCTAAAATAATTTAATGAAACTATGATTGCTCTCATCCCCAAGAAATCTGACCCAATGTCATTCAAGGATTTCAGACCAATTGCCTTGTGTAATACGATATTTAAAATCCTCACGAAGGCAATAGCTCTTAGACTTGTGAAAATTATCCCCTCCATTATCTTGGATGAGTAAGGGGGGTTTTTTCTGAGAAAATACATTCCTGAAAGGGCTATATTATCATATGAAGTATTACATTCAGCAATAAGGGACAAATCCCCACAATGGTTCTAAAATTAGACATGGAGAAATCTTATGATAAAGTTGAATGGGATTTCCTTCTAGCAGTCCTAAGAAAATTTGGATTTTCAAATAGTTGGTATAAATGGATCTCTTCATGCCTAATTGGAGAAAAAAAATTATTTTGGTAAATGTCTCACCAATTGGTAACTTTGCTCCTACAAGAGGTATAAGACAAGGGATCCCCTCTCACTATCTGTATTCATTTTGATGGCAGAAGAGTTAAGTAGATCAATCATTATAGCAAGAAATAATCAATAGTGGAAAGGCATTTTTATTAGACCCTTTCCTACTCCAATTTCTCATTCTTTGTTTGTTGATGATACCCTCATGTTTGGTTAGGCTTCCATAGAGGAAGCAAGAGGAATCAAATCAATCCTTTCAAACTACTGTTTGGCTTCGAGTCAATCCTTCAATGTTGAGAAATCAACGATTTTCTTTATGAATTTAAACCCCTTGGTTAAATCTCAACTCTTAAAATTTTTGGGGTTTCCAAAATGGAACCCTACCCTACAAATACTTAGGTATTCCATTCTTTTCAGGAAAAGAAAAACATGTTTTTGGGGATGATCTTATTTCTTCCACTTCCAATCAGATTCTTCTTTGGAAATCCAAATGGCTTTCTTGCAGGGAAATTGGTAATGCTAAAATTTGTACTACATTCTTTACCTATTTATTTAATGTTAGTTCTTAAAATTCCTTATGAGAAAGACCTTACTCTTAAAAAAAAAAAAATAGAAATTTCCTTTGGGTAGAAAATGTCATGCAGAAAAAGAATCTCCCCTTAGTTGCATGGGATAATGTATGTAAGTCGAAAGCTATAGGTGGGGCAGATCTAAGAGACATTTTCCTTAAAAATAAGGCTTTGGGTGCCAAATTGGTTTGGCAATTGTACGCTAATCCTGATAAGAAATGGTGTTAAATCATGTGTGACAAATATTTGGATTCCTTGGAACATTAAAGGATTTTCACACAAAGGAATCTCCCCCCTAGATCTAAAATTTAGAATTTTATAGCTCCTTGCAGATGTGTCATTCTTCCTCACCTTTCTTGGTCAGTTAACAATGGTGAGAAAGCATTATTTTTGGATAATGCTTGGAATAGACATCAACCCCTCAAAACACTTAGAGATTGGTCTCAAATTGAGACTGATCTGAAATCTCTTTGGGGGGACAAGGTGAAAGATTATTTTTTTATTAATCAGAAGGACCCTTTGCATATAACTAAATGGAAAGACTTCAGTTTTCTTCCAGTCTCATCTCATTTAAAGGATTATCTTAAATCTGAATTGCAAAAAAGACAAATTGTCTTCTCAGAGGAATTTGATGTAATAATTTGGACAAAGTCTAAATCGGGAAGTTACACGATTAAAGAAGGATATAATTCTCTAGCAAGTGATAATGGCCCATCCCCTGGCCCTCTATTCTCTGTTAGGGCCCCAATTTTTTACCAAAATTAGGTGCTTTCAACTGGTTAGCCATCAAAGACATAATACTCTTGGGCTTTAGACTTGATAGATTAGGAATTGTACCTCTCTTTACATGTGTGATGTGTGGTAAGGCTTTTGAATCCACATATCACCTTCTCATTAACTGCCCCTTTGCATATGAATGCGAGACATGGCTATTGAGAAAACTAGGCTAGTATTCTCCCTTGCAAAATGGGATTCTACAACATAATTTCCTAAGTTGGCCTAAACTACACTCAAATTCTAAATTTGCTTGTCTCTGGGAAATCTCTCCCTCTATTCTCATTTGGAACATTTGGATTGAAAGGAACAAATGGATTTTTAAGGAGTAATTACCTAGGGAGCAAATAATCCAAAATTTGAAATGTCTATTTCAGAAACTACAATTTCAAGCCTTTTTAAAAATGCAATTACCAGTAACAACTTTTCTTCATGGGATTCTTTCATTCTAAATAACTGGTCTCTACTCAAACTTCCTAGTGTGGGATCCTTTTTTACCAAAAACCCTCCCATGAATAGATCCCTCATTAAATGGTTACCTCTACCTAAGGATTTTGTTAAACTCAATTTTGATGGGGCTTCTAGAGGGAACCCTGGGAAATCAAGTCCTAAGAGATTGTCATGGCAATTTTGTTGGAGCAGTTTACTCTAGTCTTCCAGAAGGAACTAATAATGTTGCAGAATTCAATGCCTTAAAAATGGGTCTGGAGTTAGCAATTGAACTCTCAATACCCCATATCCAAATTGAAGGGGACTCCATGGTTATGGTGTCTGCAGTGTTAAATGGTCATTCAAACTCTTGGTTTTTGAATTATCTTCTCTCTCACATTCGATATCTCTTGAATAATTCTTCTTCGTATCAAGTGATGCATTGCTACAAGGAAGCAAATGATCAATTTGATTAGTTGGCAAACAAATCTATTGATGGGAATATACAATTAAAAAAATCTTTCATTTCAAGAGTATTTAAATCTGCTAAATTCCTAATTTTAAAAGTCTTTTATTAATGGCTCCATGTTGTATGTTTGTGCTATAGGTTGATTATTCTAATCATGGTTTATGTGACTGAAGCTATTTGCTCTGCTTGGTCAGGTTTAGCTTCGGATCATTTTGATATGTGATTTAAATGAGTTGGAAATTATGCTTCATTTGGCTTATTATTAAGGTGGCTCGGCCAAATGAATTTGTGTCACATTTTTTAAATCCATGTCACATTTATTCTTGGGACTATTTTGGTATCTTGCGGACCCCTTCTACATGCTAATCACTCACAAGGATTTATTTCTTTTGATCGGTTAGTGTGTGGAAGCTCTAGTGATGCACTTCTTATTCATTATGCATGGGGTGCGTGGTGACCCCGAAAAATTAGTTTCATGGCAACCAAAGGCTATAATTTAGATTTTGGTTACTATTCTTTGAATACATGGTAAACTAATGTGGTATGACTTGGAGTATTTATGACTCTTATTCCTTGGAACTCATGATATTACAACTCACCCCTATTTTGCATTAATTGTTCTTGAAGAATGTCTCCTCTTGAATGGTTAGTGTTGGATAGCGATGGTGGTGAGTATGGAATTAGATGGTACTGACATAGTATGGAATTCAATACATTTGTGTTTTTCATTCCCGATGGTACCATTTTGTCTAGCTGGGAAACTCCAAATTTGGGATGTGCTTTTTCAGGGAAATTCAACCTTTTACTATTTATAGCAATGTTGTTACTTTGGGGATCATTGGAAACTCCTGTCAATTTTGTGTTGCTAATTTGGCCATAGCTACTAATGATTATTCTTTCACTTTGTGATTTGTGCGAATTTTAGTTTGGCATGCTCAAACCTTACAACACCTAGGAAAGATTAAAGGTATTATGTCAGTCATTTTATGTGGGTGCTTATTTTTTATTAAACCTAGCATGTGAATAATCCCTTGGGAGATCTACTAATCCAAGGCATTGATTTTGCTTACATTCAAATGGTACCTTGCTCTAATATGTTGATACAAAAAGCAACACTTGGAATCTACTGATTTTATTGTCTTACTGCTAGACTTCACTTGATCCATCGATGATCTTTTGCATCACTTATGATGCAATGAGCTTTTAGTGGAATTTATGAACCTGCATCAACCATCTATTCCACTCATGTGAATTTCTTATTTATGGATCTTTTCGCTCTCTTCTCTCAAAAAAAATTGGCTTTCAATTTTCCTTCTCTTCTAATAGCAACAGGAAGAACCATGCAGTATTCTTTCAGAGTATACATCCCACTAAGATATCTGGAAGTAAGGGATAATAGACCATTCTCCTCTGAAAATCTCAGGTGAACTTTCATTTTAGAATGCAAACCTATAGAAGAAACAATCAAAACCGTTCTGGTGTATGATTGGTTGGACTTTCATGCTGTCTCTTCCTAATGAGGTTGCATTTTGTTTTGTTTCTAACTTGATGGATGTGCTTTGGTGTAGCGAAATGGTGAAATTACCTGCAGGTTGTTATGTAATTTAAACCAGAATAAAAATAATAATAGCAGCAATAAAATTAAAACATAGTAAATAAAGTAGACAGCAAATAAGACATTGACAATAACACAGAGATTACGTGGAAAACCTCCAATGTGGAGGAAAAACCACAGGGCAAGGATCAATAGCTTTTATTATCTCAGAAAATCTTTTACATCAGGAGCTTTTCAAAAATCATACTTCATCAATTATGCATAGGAGAGATAAATATTGACATATTTAAAAAATGCTTTTCGAAAGAAGAAGTTTCTAGATAATACGAGGAGTTTCTATTCGAATTAGATTTTTCTTAATTCGAAATAGAAGTTTCTTGATTTCTATTTGAATTAGATTTTTCTTAATTTGAAATAGAAGTTTCTTGATTTTTAAATTTAGTCTTCAGAAAACTAACATTCTCCCACTTGAAGCTAAATACAAGGCTCCTAGATAGCAAACTGCAATTGTAGATGATCCTTTTTGCTATTGATCCTTGCCCAAGCCTATGCATCAAGTCATCTACAGGCCTGCCAAGCTCCTACATAGCTCTTGCTTGGCTTTTGCCAGTATTTTTGTAAACATACCTACAGGGTTCTCAGCTGTATGGATCTTTTCCAAGTGTAGCTTTCCTTCCTCCAACACCTACCTAATCCAATGATACCTTAAGTCAATGTGTTTGGTTCGTGAGTGAAAAGCTGGATTTTCACCAAGTGAATGGCACTCTGACTATCACAATATAGCACATACTTGTCTTGTTTTATGCCCAATTCTCCAAGAAATTGTTGTATCCACAACATCTCTTTGCATGCTTCAGTTGCAACTATGTATTCTACCTCTGTTGTGGAGAGAGCTACTATTTTTTGTAGCTTAGATACCCAAGACACTGCTGCTCCTGCAAATGTATATAGATAACCAGTGGTGGACTTTCTAGTGTCCACATCTCCAACCATATCTGCATCTGTAAAACCTTCAAGCACCATATTAGTATGATCAAAACATAAACAGTAATGACGAGTACCCTTAAGGTATCTTAACATCCATTTTACTGCTTGCCAGTGTTTCTTCCCTGGATTGGCAAGAAACCTGCTAACTACTCCCACTAAATGTGCAATGTCTGGTCGTGTGCATACCATGGCATACATTAAACTACCAACTGCTCAAGCATAAGGAATATTTTTCATTTCTTCCTTCTCCTTATCATTACAAGGGCATGAAGCAGAATTTAATTTGAAAATGGGAAGCAAGAGGTGTACCAACTAGTTTGGCATACTTCATATTAAATCTATCAAGCACCTTCTCAATATACTTTTCTTGTGACAGCCACAATTTTTTCTCCTTCCTATCACGAATTATCTTCATACCCAATATTTGTTGTGCTGGACCCAAATCCTTCATTGCAAACTGGCTACTCATATCGTTCTTCAACCTGTTAATCATATTCTTATCCTGTCCAACAACTAACATATCATCCACATATAACAATAATATAATGTACTTGTCCTTATCATATCTCATGATGTAGACACAATGATCAATCTCTAGCCTATTAAAACCATGCTCCAACATAAAAGAATCAAATTTCTTATACCATTGGCGAGGTGCTTGTTTCAACCCATAGAGGCTCTTCTTCAACCTGCAAACCAAGTTCTCTTTACCTTTTATTTTGAAGCCTTCTGGCTGCTCCATATAAATTTCCTCTTCCAATTCTCCATGAAGGAAAGCAGTCTTTACATCTAACTGTTCACATTCTAAATCTAGAGTAGCAACAAGACCAAGAATAACTCTAATGGATGACATTTTAACAATAGGTGAAAAAATTTCATTGAAGTCAATACCTTCTTTCTGAGCAAATCCCTTCATGACCAGCCTTGCTTTGTATCTCTTCTTCTCATCACCCTCATGTTTGATCTTGTACACCCATTTGTTTCGTAGAGATTTTCTTCCTTTTGGAAGCTTTACCAACTCCCAAGTTCTATTTTCTTGCAAAGAATCCATTTCATCCTCCATTGCTTTCTGCCATTCTTTACTATGCTCATCTTGACAAGCTTCCTGAAAACAACTAGGTTCACCTTCATCAGTTAATAAAATATAATCTGAGAGAGGATATCTCTGTGAAACCTTTTGAGGCCTAGTAGATCTTCAAACTGGAATCTCTTGTAATGGCTCTTGCACAGTTTCTACTTCTTGTTGTCCCTCATTCCCATTATGTTGTAATGGCTGGTCATTATTTCCAACAGTGGCTTCTTGTAAAGGTGGTAGATTTTCTTGTTGTTCCTCTTGTTGTCCTGTAATTTCAACAAATTTCTGCATCTCCACACTTTTGTTAGTATTTTTAAACATTTGTCCTTCATTAAAAATAACATCCCTACTTTTGATAATTCTTCTCTTTAGAGGATCCCACAACTGATAACCTAGCTCATTGTCAGCATATCCTAAGAAAATACATTTCAATGATTTTTCATCCAACTTGGACCTTTGTTCTTTAGGAATGTGCACATAAGCTTCACAACCGAAAACTTTCAAATGAGAATAGTATAACTCCTTACCAGTCCACACCTTTTCGGGAATTCCTCCATCAAATGAAGTTGTGGGAGAGTGGTTTATTAAGTAACAAGCAGTTCGGACAGCCTCTACCCAAAAATGTTTAGGCAAACCAGAATTTGAAAGCATACTTCTCACCTTCTCCAATATTGTTCGATTCATCCTTTCAGCTGTTCCATTTTGTTTTAGAGTGAGAGGAACTATTTTTACATGCTTTATCCCATGTTTACTACAATATTCTTCGAAGGCTTTGGAGCAATACTCCCCACCATTATCTGTTCTAATACATCTCAATAGTTTGTTAGTTTCCCTTTCAACAGCCATATGAAATTTTTGAAAAACATCTAAAACTTGATCCTTACTCTTAATAGGGAAAGCCCACACCTTTTTTGATGCATCATCAATAAAAGTTACAAAATAAGCAGGCCCACATAGTGATTTTATATTAAATGGGCCACAAACATCAGAATGCACCAAATCTAATATTTTTGTATCCCTTTTCGAATTATTCCTTAAAAAGGACACTCTTTTCTGTCTACCCATAATACAATGTTCACAAAATTTAAATTCAGTACCTTTTATTCCAGGCAAAAGGTTTTGCTCAGCAAGTATTTTTAGGCCTCTTTCTGTCATGTGTCCAAGTCTTTTGTGCCATAAGTCTGCTGCAGGCTCCTCTGCAACAATAACAATATCTGACTTTTGCAACTTTGACTTTAATGTATAAAGAGTGCCTGTTTTCTGCCCCTTTGCATCAACTAGCGAACCCTTTACGATTTTCCAGCATCCCTTGCCAAATACTATATGGCAGCCTTCATCATCTAGCTTTCCAGCTGAAACTAGATTCATTCCAAGCTTTGGTACATGCCTGACCTATTTAAGCAATAAACTACAACCATCTTCTATTTTTATTAAAACATCCCCCACTCCCTCAATATTACATAAATTATTATTACCCAAGCGAACCTTACCCAAATTACCAGATTTATAAGAAATAAAATTTTCTCTACTTGGGGTAGCATGGTAGGAGGCTCCAGAATCTAAAATCCAGTCAATATCATGATTAGAAGCACAAAGGCATGCATCCTCATATGAAACCGTAATTAATACCTCACCATTTGATGCAACAGTCATAGTATCTTCATTTGCACTTGCTGGTTTTTGTTCCTTTTGCTCTCGCTTCCAAAATCGACATTCTCTTTTCATGTGTCCCAGTTTGCCGCAATGATAACAGGTAATTCTGCCTCTTCTTGATTTTGATCTTCCTCTTGACTTCGAACGCCCTTGTCAGTTCCGATCAAATTTTCTACCACGATCAGCTAGGGCTAAGGCTTCTCCTCCCTGGTTCTCTGTCATTGATTTACGCCGCAGCTCCTCATTCATTAAACTGCTACTGACATCATTAAACTTCAGAGTTCCTCCAGGTGCCGAAGTGCTAAAGCTACGATCAAATTCTCCCAACTGTCTAGCATTGAACACATTAATAAGATGGCTCTAATCTCATCATCCAAAGTGATTTTAACAGAGGCAAGCTGACTAGTAATTATGTTGAACTCATTTAAATGTTCTGCTACAGAAGCACCCTCCTTCATCTTGAGATTGTATAGTTTTTTCATCAAAAAAACTTTATTTGATGTTGTGTTCTTTTCATATAGATCATGAAGCTTTTTCCATAATTCTGCTACTGTCTTCTCTCCGGCAACATTAAAATATACATTTTTAGCCAAATATTGATGAATGGTTGCAACTGCCTTTCTATCCAACTTTTTCCAATCTTCATCCGTCATCGTTGTGGGTTTCTTTGATATTCCTTCAAGTGGAAAATACTGATCTTTCAGGAATTAATATGTCCTCCATTTGGGATTTCCATAGGGAAAAATTAGCCCCATTTAACTTCTCCATGTCACTCGTTGTGACCTCCATGCTGCTCAATGAAAGAGAGAAATAAAACCTACACACACCAAATCTTCTAGCAACTTTGCTCTGATACCAGTTGTTATGTAATTTAAACCAGAATAAAAATAATAACAGCAGCAATAAAATTAAAATACAGTAAATAAAGTAGACAGCAAATAAGACATTGACAATAACACAGAGATTACGTGGAAAACCTCCAATGTGGAGGAAAAACCACGGGGCAAGGATCAATAGCTTTTATTATCTCAGAAAATCTTTTACATCAGGAGCTTTTCGAAAATCATACTTCATCAATTATGCATAGGAGAGATAAATATTGACATATTTAAAAAATGCTTTTCGAAAGAAGAAGTTTCTGGATAATACGAGTTTCTATTCGAATTAGATTTTTCTTAATTCGAAATAGAAGTTTCTTGATTTCTATTCGAATTAGATTTTTCTTAATTCGAAATAGAAGTTTCTTGATTTTTAAATTTAGTCTTCAGAAAACTAACACTAATGAGGTTGCATTTTGTTTTGTTTCTAACTTGATGGATGTGTTTTGGTGTAGCGAAATGGTGAAATTACCTGCAGGTTATTATATTCTTCCCCATGTTTGTCCTCTTCCCATTTTACAAGATACTTTGGATGGATATGACATTCTGAAAAGCTCCAATCTTGTGGGTGGCATCCTTTGTCACCAATTTATAATTTATGATCAATCTATCACTGCTTTGCTTAATACTATGGCTAAAAGTTGATTGGATGATTATTCTTATGAATTTATAAGGAGCCTCAATGGGCTCAAGCCTCGGTTGGGGCATACTACTTCAAATATGTTGTTAGATTTGTTTGACTCTGTGCATTTCCTGATAAGACATGCTCTCGCAAAACCACACTCAATTCCTTATTTCCTACCTCCAACTGATTTGGAATCTTTGGAGGAAAGTGGTGTTTACTCCTGATGGTGGCTCGTGGTCCTCCTCCTTTCCTCAGAATGGTCAACACATGCTTCAGATTTTTGAAAATTCACCTTTGTCACCTTTTCTCTGATCTTCTACATACCATTGGCACTTATTATTTAAGTTTTTTGGTCAGAAAAACTCTGCTCTTCTATCACTAGAATGTTATCTAATGTATTCTCCTTGGGCTCTGATATTTGTTCTCTAGAACAATTATATGATGTATTCCCTCGAGTTATCTTCTTCCTTCATGCTCTTGTGGGGTTCTCATTTTGTATCCTTTTTGTTTATAACCCCAATTGGGAAAACTAATGTAATTTTGGGTCCTCTTTTTCTGTTCTTGATCCATTCTAGATGGATTTATGATGTAATTTCTCAGTAGGATTTTGCTTCCTCTCTTCTATCGATCTGGTTTTGTAATTCCATGCCATGTATCTCTCCTTATTTTATTAATAAAAGTTTATGGCTTGCCACTTTTTTTAAAAAAAAAGTTGTAATAATGTGATTCATTTTATTTTAATGAGATCATTTAAGAAGTTTTATGAGAAAAATCTAAGATGGTAATTAATTGAAAATTCAAATCAAATTTAAGTGACTAATCAAATAATTTTGCAAAGGCAATAATACTTGATGAGTTTAATTGTTTTCTATTTGAGGAGATTTTAGATTGCAAGTAGTTGAAATTTCAATTGTTGACTCAGTGGAGTACAGCCTATCAAAGAAGATGGAATACGTTGATTATGAGGATGGGATATTCCAAGTGTCAATTGTTACCAACTATCAAGATGTTGATGTTACATATATGCCACATTTAAATTACTAATATTGATTGATTCTAAGGAGATCTTAACCATTGATAATTGTAATGAACTTATGATTTCTTGTACATATAAAAGACCTAGAGTCATTCATTTTTTAGGGGGACAAAATAGAAGATTTTTTAGGAGATTATAATTTGGACTAGAAACTATTGATAATTGTGGGGAAAATATTGAAGAATTGTCAATATTTATCTTACTTCATAGTTCCATTTCACTTAAATCAATGAATTTTATTTGTCTATACTTCCAAAAAAAAAATTGATGTTAGTTGAAGGCCATTTCCATATTGTAAATCATATATGATTGCACACTTATCCTTTTCTTTGAAATATCAAATTGTTGCACCAATATTTGGGTGCATTTCATCAATTTATTTGTGTGATAAGCTTTCCTTCAAACATCCACACCATTTATGTGTAATTGTGACATGGTCTAGTGAAGCATAAACTACTAATGATATCTTTTACAGTTTTGGAGTATATTCATGCAACATCATTGAGAAATTTAATATTTATAACCTTTCTCTCTTTCTCACTCTATCTTTCTTATTTTCTTTCAAAATTTCAAAGCATCAAAATATTGCAAATAAAATGATGCAAAGTGTTATGGAATGCATAAATTTAATCAAGTTATAGAGAAAAGAGCACTTATTTAGGGTGGAATTTGTAAATGAAGTTGTTGTTTTCCAAATATAACCCTATTTTGTAGTTTTCAATATGTAAGTCTCTTTGTTGAAATGGTAAATACATTGAACTATTGAGTTAACTTGCAACTCAAGACCTAACATTAGAAGCCTTGGAATATAATTAATTTTATTCCAAATTTTATTTTCTTTCAAGAGAGGTAAAGTTCTTTGTGAGTTTGATCTATATTGTATGTGACTAAAAAGCACATCAACATATAGGTCATGGGCTAGATCTATGAATAGAGATATATAGATTGTGGCATGTACATTGGATACAATGTTTAGTGTATGTAAGATATAAGATGCCCATTTCCTTGCTCCTTGTTATATTTATAGGATAAATATTTTTTTGTATAATAGAGTTAAACTCAAGGTTTATATTTAGCCTCACTAATGATATAATACTAGTTTAGTATAACTAATTTTTATACTCCTTTCTAAGAAAAATATTGTCTCCTAATATTGGTGTGTGCGTTGAGTTATTTCCTTTCTCTTGTAAAGGTTTTGGTTTCATGTCTTTAATATCTTCACTTATGGCTTCCACTACTTTGAGGAAGAAACAACGTCACTTTTGGAGTAAAGAGATTTTATATACATATTTTCATATACACCTAACCATGAACCTTAGATATTCCTTGTAGGCCAATTTCTACTATGGCTAGCTCCAAAATTATGACAAGCAATTTCAAGAATGTGGACAAATGCATATTACCTCCATTAAAAGGCTTAATAAAAAGTTTAGTTCCAATTTTATATTTTGTATTGTCATGTGCATTTAACAATGCCATTTACCAATTTTTAAAGATATTTCAACTCTTAATCGTTTTGATACCATGGACCTAACTCTTTCTATGAACTATGTATTTATAAGGACTCTCAATTTTAGCATTTCCATTTAGAACATGTGTACAAATTTATAGACCTAATTTTCTTTTTATATTTCAATTTAGTATTGTTTCAAATCTATGAATAATCACTCTCCCAAACCCTATGTTGTATCATTCCTTTTATACTTATGTTTATTTTAAGATTCTAAAAATCATAAATTTACAATACTTTTCACTTGAAATAGAAGTAAATAATAATTCATCAATTTATAAATATACTATATAAATATCAACATTGTAAATATATTATATTTTTAAAAAAATAGATTTCTACACACTATTTTATTAAAACTATAATCAACATAACCTTTAAATACTCCTTCCAATACAAATACTAATTACTACATTCATACAAAATAAAAATAAAATTGAAATGTTAAAAGTAGGTAGAATCTAAATCAACTTTGAGAGTGGCCCATCTAGATATGCCATGTCCCCTGGCACATGTGCACACCCTAAAATCCCTCAGTTGAACAAACAAGTCAATACTAATAGCACACTCTCACTCTCAAGTAGTCACATCCATGGCCTTACCTAGCCTATGGCACACTAATAGAATGTTGAAATTTGCCTCTTCATTCATATTTTATTGAAGAAAAAGCATATATCCATAGAATATACGTCATTGTTTTAAGAAAAAGCATATATCCATAGCATATACATAATATACCCCCTCATTGTTTAAAGATTTATTTTCATGTTTCCTTAACAAAACATCTAAGGGACAAAATGTCTAGCATGATAAAAACACTATATTCTATTAAGTTTTCAATCATAGACAAAAATGTCTAGAAAGTGGGTCTCCCCATGACGTCACCAGACAAACTAAAGAGAAGACGTGTAATTAAAGTCGCCAAAATATGGTTTATTTATTCTCTACGTTGTTGAATAAAATCCTAGGCATAATTATTTTAACGCCTTTAACAATTTGTCACGAATCTTTCGTCCTAAAGTTGGAGGGCCCAAAATATCAATTTAAATTTGGTGAAAAGAAAAGGCAACCTAATGTAATCGATAAGTTTGGTCCCGCTTAATACATTATTCCATTTCTACCTAAGTCCACTTCTATGGAGTGGCTGCCTCTTTTTTTTTTTAAGCATTTTTTAATATAAAAAAAATGTAATAAGGTTTTGTTGCAAGGTATTCACCTTTGGCTTTCTTTTGTTGTGCAGTGTAATATTCGGATTCAGAACATGCCTTATGTGGTTTCATTAACTCTAACGGTTGTATTAGGCATTAACAGATCGATCTTTTGGTGCAATGACAACCGTCTGTGCAACAAGTTTGATAAGTTTGGTTAGTTATAGATTAAAGATATTATTTTTATAAGATGATTATTGGTTTGAGTCTTAAAGGATGGTTAAATTGTTTAATTTGTACTTGTTTAGATATTAAATTTATAGATAATGATATTATCTTTAAAAGATGATTATTGGTTTGAGTCTTAAATGACGGCTAAAAATTTTAAGTTTGTATTTTATTAATATCTTTTTAGATATTAAAGTCTTTGTAGTCTCTCTTTCATTTTTTCAATTATCATTTGTCAAATCAATCAAAAAAAGTTCAACTCAAATTCTTTAACAAAGAGTTCAATTCACACTTTTGCACCTCAAGCTCTTTTGTATCTTTTTTTTTATAAAAGTATATTTTTTAAAATTGGAAACAAGTTTATTCGAGAATGAACATAAATGGTTGAAAGTGTATACAAGTTCATAATTTTATTGAAAAGACCTTTAGACATCAAAAAATGAAATAAGCTACAAAATAATATTGGATGGTAGTGTCTAAATGCTTTCAAAAGAGTCATTTTTTACGCATGCTTGGACATTCAAAATACACAATAATACAACTAGGATGGTTAGAATAAAATATTAGATGAGTTATAGGATTTTTCTACTTATACACATTGTCACCTAAAAGTAAATATAGTCACTTTCAACTTCATTTTTCTATGGTTTCAAGACCTTTTTCACATAGGATATCATGTGTATGAAGCAATGTGAATGAGTAGCATTCTTACAAATTCTCAATGGAAGATTTTGTACTAGAGGAGATTTTCATACTTGTGTTATGTGATAATATGAAATGACTTATACTTAATGGCAACATGCTAATTTTTATTCAAGTCTAGGTGGCTATTGATATGAGATTTTTTAATGTTTATGTCAACTTTTCAATGAATTTCAATCTTACATGTTTGCTAAATGTGTCCACCTCACCAGAAAATATCATTTCAATGGCATCAAGATTATGAAAGGATCTAATATTATAATGCCCCAAGATTTCACCCAAAACACTAATGGACAAATATTTTTTTAGTACAAATATGACATCAATGTGCCACATTGCACTCTTATACACACACAATATCAAGACATAGCACAACAATCTACTAGGCACACAACACCAATGTATTAAGCATACCAACATAAGAAGAATACTTAACCTAATTACATGTTATGTTCATTAAGACAACACGGTGATAGGTAAAGATTTATCTATCTCTAATGACCAAGCCTAGGTTCATGACCTCCATCACTAATCAAGCCAAGAATAGTATGAGATCATGATCATCTCAACCCTTAAGAGGCTTGAAACATCATGAGCATACATTAGCAAGGATGTGGGACTAATACTCAAATCTAAATATCACACAATTACAAGCTAGAGGGTAGAGGAAGCCAAGATCTCACCTAAGACACTCTAGGCTATTCATCCTAAAACAAGGCATAACTCCCAAAATAAAAAGTACAATAACTCACAATGTAAAAAAGTAACATAAAAACTCAAGTGCTAGACAAGAAAGGTGGGGCATAAGGAAGAAATTTACTTAGGATTTATTTTGAAAAAATGCAAGTACTCACTATCCAAGGATTATCAAATTCTAGACTAGCTCACATAATATGACTATCCAAGTCTTCCATAGGAAACCCTAGGTCACCACTAGTTAGAGTTACCCACCTAGGGAACCAATTTAGCAACAAGGTCACTTGCTAATAAATTTGGTGACTAACATACAATGTAAGGGTTTTCAAATGTTCCTAGGATTCCCAAAAGAATATAATTTGACCCCAAAGCACAATGAAAGGTTTCCCATAACCCTTCAAGATCCCTAAACACTCAACAACATATTTTTATCATAAATCAAAAGAATATGGGAATAAAACCCCAAAACCATAAGGAGACAACCTTAAAAAATCCTAGAGAAACTTATAAAGACTATATGCATGGTTTTCTTGATTTATGTGTTATTCAAATCTATCTTCAGCCAAGTACTTAAGCATGTATGTAGTTACTCTTAGCTTAATATTTATATATAAAATAATTAGATCAAAAATATTGACAATAGATATTCATGTAAAGTGCTAAGATCTAGAATATTCATAACACATAAATGAAATTTGCTCACATAAAATAGGTTAGAACAAAGTATTTCATTCAACTATTTACTTTAAAAACATTGTTTCTTCAAATTATTACATAAAAAGAATTTCTAAATTATTTGTTTATTACAAATATTATGATTATATATTTTTATTTTTATTTTGATGAATATATCCTATTTAAATAACTTTGTATTATTTTAAACAAAATAGTACAATATTCACAAAAAAAGAGGGTGGTAGAAAAACACATCGACGAGTCCAACAAAAGGGCCTAGATATGAAACAACATTACAAAAAAACATCTAAGAAGCCATGTCTATTCCAGGTGGAGGAAGATCTTTACCATCAAGGTTACCCCAAACATCACCGAGGGTAGAGTCATCAATTGGTTCCCAACCAATGAGAGAATTATATTTTGCATTCTCCTTTGGAGGTAGTTGAGTGTGATCTAGGGAGATCATGAGAAACACATGGGGGAACTTGTTGGTTTCTAGCAACCAATGTCTCATTGAGGAGAAGGTGGATGTGAGGGTTGAGGTCATCCTCCATGGGAAATATTGTCCCTAGGATTCTACAACATAGAACCACAAGAGTGCGACTCATAATATCCTTCAATTTATCATCTAGATAAGTGTCTATTCTCATGCCCACACCCACGATTAGGAGTGGAGTTGAAAGAAACCTAAAAAAATAATGCAAGGGGCATTACCCTAGTGGTTTAGTAGCTCTTGAAGATTCAAAACTTCAAGTGCAACTTTACTATCTTGCACCTAAACCTACATAAGAACATTAGAAAATCATAGCTTTATTATACAAATAAAAATGTTTATTAGTTGTACTCCTATTAAACAATGCAACATGTCTATCTTTACAAATACTTAATAAAATTTACACCTTGAAAGTATGCCATATTTGGGTGAGCTTGTGACGGATATTGGGCTAATACCCAAGAAGAATCATGTGCCACAAAAAGGGAGTAGGCTTGAAGGGCCTAAAGAAGTCATGGATCCAATTCCATGCTTCTTAAACCCGAGGATAAAACTAGAAGAGGTGTTTGAGGGACTCAATTTGGCCACAAAAATGGCAATTCATTGTGGGAATGCCCATGTGAGTGAGATGTGTCCCCATAGGAAGAAAAATTCCACCAACAACTCAATATGTAAGGAATAGAAATTGGCAAAGGTGAAGAAATATTATATCAAAAACATTGATCAAGCCACTTAAAAACTCTATTAGGCTCAGACTACAAGTTAGTCCATGTGTACCAAGGTGATTTACCAAGACAAGAGCTAGAATTGGGATCAAAAGCTCCAATTTATTACATATCTAAAATAAAATATCTCTTTCACTAGTTTTCCAGTGCATGGGTAAAGTTTTATATTTATTTTGGGGCTTCTCAACCATATTGAAATCCTCGCACAAAACCCAAGTGGTGGTTGGTATTGAATAATCTATCCAATGCTAGAGGGAAAAACTTTCAACAACATGAATTGAAGCATAAACATTAATCACCCCAAAGGAATGAATATTCATATGCAAAAGATCCTAAAGCACTCAAGGAGTGGGATCGCATATATGATCAACCAAAATTTGATGCCATGTAGGCGAGAGAAAGGTGAAATATCCACCATGGCCAACCTTGTGGTTGGAATAGAGAGAAAATTTTGGAGGGCCAGATGACACAACATGCAACAGAAAGAGAATAACCAAACACTTTTTCCTCCTAAAGGAAAAGGATGTCTAATTCTATGAATTGAGCATGAACATCATGAACAACTTATTTTTGAGGGAGGTCTATGATACCCCACAATTTCCAAGAAATACAATTCATTTAACAATCAAGAGGAATTTCCTCACTATCCAACATGTGAAGGGAAAAATAACTATTTTGAACCAAAGTGTCAAGAGTATTATAGTTTCTAGTTAGAAAATTTAGTTGGACACCAAATACTTTGTCATAGTACAAACTCATCTTTTTCAAATGCCTCAATGGGTTGTTAGATCTCATTTGGCCAACCAATAGTGGGGAAGTATGTTGAACTCGATCATCTTGAGGTTGTGAAGCAACCAAAATAGCTTGGGATGTATAATTTACCATCAAGTTTGACACAAATATATCGACTTGCTTTAAACATGTGGAATAATATATCCTTTCACTAAGGATTTGGGGTAGTTTTGGAATTATTAGCATTCTTCACTTTGTAGCTAACTATAGTAGACTAGTTAACCTCCTCTTTTGGAGGAGTTGATGAACCCATAGAGGGCTATAAAATGAGTTTGGGGTGTTGTGAGGCTAGTGGCCAATCCCTAATCTTATGATCAAAGGCTTGAAATCAATAACAAGTGTTCATAAGGTTGATGTATTGGATTATGTGGGAGTAATGAGTCTTTCTTATTTGAATATCCATATTTTCTTTGAGGTCCTTTTAAAGTTCAACCTCAATACAAACTTGGTAGTTAGGCCAAGCCAAATAGAAATTTTTGGGTTTTACATTTAAATGATATAACTCATTAAGGAAGAGGTAAGCTTGGTAACTCAACCCAAACCAAGAAATGAAGATACTTTTCATACATGATTGGAAAATCACTAGTCCAAGGTTTATACACAATAAAACAAGAAAAAACAAGTCATTGGCCTTGACTAAGAACAACCTAGTCATGATTGGCTTTAGAAAAATAAAAAAGAGAAGGAAATTTTGAAGGGATTTGTTCAAGGGCAAGCCTAATCCCATGTGGGTTTTAGGATTTGGAAACCTAGTCTTAGAGAATACTTTTAGGGGGACCCTTCCCACAAACTACCCAACAAGAGTGAAATTTTCAATCCATTTGCAAGAACATCAAACTCTAGAATTGGAAGAACAATATTAGGAGGTGGATCAAAAAACTTACCTCATGGAACACCTTTAGGATGAATTTTTGGGGTTGTTTGGGTAGGGGAGCCATGAGATATCACTATCAATCTTTCAACTCCATTAGCAGTAGTTGTGAAGGAATAAAAATTTAAGGTCATTCAGATGGGTGTAAAAAGAGCCCTTAGGCCGAGCACATGCAATAGGACCATAATAAATGAAAACAAGTGCTACAAGGATCTCACATAAATCTATAGTATGATATACACACAACAAAGGCAAGAAAACCTAGAAGAGCTAATTGATCATGATTATATATTTTTAAAATACCCAAAAAGATAAAATAATTAGAATATTGAAATTCTATAATCTTGAAGTATAGATGCAACCTTCATGTGAAGCAGAACTTAGGAAATCAAAGGATTTCAGTCCCGTCCACTTTCTAAGAAATAAATATTGTTTTCATCCACTAATCTATAAATCGTATTGTTCTTTTCTCATTAAATTCAATGGATGAAAACAAGTGCTCAAACTAGGGTTAAGGTTTGAGCTAAATTTACCAAAAGATGCAATATAATAATTTTTCATTTCTTATATAGAGTTTGAATTCATAGTATGCTTTCACACATGTTAATAGGTGTTTGAACATTCAAGTTGGGGCCCATTAATGGCATCCCTAGTGTTAGGACTCAAATCTATAGTGTCATTCTTTCTTGAGTCCTTTTTATTTTGTGTGTTAGTCATATTTGATATATTTTTTATGTGCAACCCCACCTTAATTTGTGATTTTGTTTACTCCATGTATCCTTAATGATATCATGTTTTCTAGTTTGATGTGTAATATGCTTCTATGATTGGAATTTATGTGAGAATGATCATGTTCCATGTTCTAGAATTACTCTATGTCTCTTGATGTTATCATGACACATATTGGATCTACTTTCATGTGTTTATTGTTTGGACATTATTTACATAATCTTTATGGATGACAGTTATTTCCTATGCATAGATTTTTTTCTTATAGGCATGGTTTTTTTAATATTATAGATATTACTAGATGATGGGTTGTAAGGAGTTATTACTTGATTTCATTAGGTGTTTATGTGAGTATATATTGTGGAGATGATAATTATATATGTGAATGTTTACTTGTGATGATTATTATATTTGATTTCCTAGTTGATTATTATTTTTGAAATGTCATCTTAATTTATGACAAATTCTTCAACTATTCGTATTCATGGGATGTACTGAAACCTTTTATTGAGTGAATAGGTGAATTTTACCAAAGGTAGTGGGGGTCATATAGCTACTTCTATTATTTTATCCTTGTGAAATACCAACCTTGTCTCATATGTAAAAATAAGTTCATGTAATATGTTGTGAAACATTATTTTATGTGTTGTGTGGTCATGTGTATATGTGAGTTTATTTTATTAATTTGTTGAGTTATCTTTTAGTATGATTATATATTTTATGATTTATATAGTTCTTTATGTGATTTAAATTTTATTTAAGTAATCTAAAATTTCCCTAGGTGTTAGACTTATAGGTTAGGGGCTATTTTACCTTATTAAATACCATTATTAGATGTTAGAACCCACTTTAAAATTTACCATTTTTGAAAGGTGGAGAAAATTGGAGTTAGTTGGGTGATTTAGGTGGCTAAGAGAGGTAGTTTCCTTTCCCATTTCTATTTATTCTTTCTTCTTGAGTAGAGAAGGGGATTTTTCCTTTTGGATGGTTCTTGTTTTTAATTTAGGATTTTCATTTACGAGATACAAATTCTAGGTAGAGTAAGGAAGAGAGGAAGGATAGAAGAAGGAAGATGGAAGAGAGGGCTTGAGGATTCATCATCAAAATTTGATAGAAAAATTCATGGTATGGTGTACACCTCTTGTTAGATCTTTATTTTATGTGTAAATGAATTCTTGGAATGTTGCTCTTTGTTTGTGAAATCTATGTTAAATTCAATATTGAATCCTTGAGACATTTATAGTCAATTGTATGTTGGGGTTTTTTTTGGGTATGATTTTCCACCTTTGTCTAAGGTTGAACATAAATAAAAAATTATCCACAGAAAGTGAGTAAATGATAGCATGTGAAGTAAATTTGTTGTAAGGTGCAAGATCAATGATCTAATTTTATGTTGTGAATGTTTGTTTGAGAATCTATGTGAAAAGTATTGGATTAGAGGTTGTCAAATGTGTTTGTGAGTTCCAGGTATAGATATGTGACCCCTAACTCAGGGGTGGGTTGGATTTACAACCCTATGGTTGGGTGGAGAGCCCATTCACCAAGATTGTTGTTTCACTTCATTGATTTTTCTTTTGAAGTGCATGTTTAATGTTAGGAATGTTATCTTAGAACCATCAACCTATGATTCTTAAGAAATATACATGTGGGTTTTGTGAGATTTATAAGTTTTTGTGAAGTCAAGGATGTATTGTGGCTAGATTTTTAATTTGTTTTTGTATGTGTTATAATTAACTAGTTGTAACACAAAAAATAAGAATGCATGTTAGTAGTTGGAAATTGAGAAATAATCAAGAATTTTATGGGTGAAATTATGTATAGGATTTTGGTTTGTAAAGGAAATAGTGTTGGTACAGGTCAATAACCAAAAAACATATGGGATTGTTGGTTATTGCAACTCTTTTACTTTCATAGGCAATAAAATTGATAACAAAGAGAAAAATAAAATTATGTAAAACTCAAACCAATTTTCCAAAATTGATATTAATATGAATTTTTAAATAAACATATGTTGATTACATTCACCACACTCCCTCAGAATTGAAATGGGAGATTTCAGAGATAAGCCAAACACAAGAATGCACCTACAGGCAAGTTGATTGCCTTCTACAACAAAATTGCAGCAATAAGACCACTCTAAGACAAAATTATAACAAAAAAAATCAACTCTAAATTCTCCACCTTCACACTTGGATTCCCCCTACACTTACATGCAAGTTTTTCCTTTTAAATTTCTATCATTTTTCTGATTTTTTAACCTCTGACTTACTCCTTCAAGCTAGGCGTTGGATTTTATATCTCTCCTAGTTTCGTTTCTTATAAATTTTCCTCTTCTTGGGTGTTGGGAAAACTCTCCTACAAGTTTTTCTAGAAACATTATTTATTTTTCCAAAAATTCCCCAAAATAATTCAACTCCACTACTCCTTCTCCTAGGCACCTACCACCTTATTTCCCATTCAATGCATAATTTTAAAATTGAAAAAGTGGGGTTACACATCCCGTGAATAACTCCCTCAAGCCTAGGCATTGGATTTTGTAACTCCCAAATTATTATTAATTTTCCATCTGCAGCCACTCCAATCTAAAATTGGAATCAAATTCAAAATTACATGTGAGTTTTTAAATTTGAGGAATTTTCAAATAGATGAAAAATTCTTGCCCACAAGTCACCACCAATCAAACCAAAACAAAAAAATAAAAAGGCTAAATTTAAAATATTAAAGGTTTGTAGGATTGACCATGCACCCAAATGCTCCTACATCAAACACCCCGAGTAAGAAAGATTGTTTCATGAGTGGGAGCTCATGAACATTCATATGATTTTGGGTTTCCAAACCCATGTTTCCCTTCCATATTCCTTCATTTCCATCCATTCAAATATTCCTTGTTTTCTTTGCTTGATCTCTTCCTGATTGTGCTTGAATTCATGGCTTTATCAATTTCCTTATTCTTCCTTTCAGGTAATTGTTGCACCTTTCATATTGTGTCAAGGAAATATGAAACACTCCCACTTTTCCCACCTTTTCATTTCAAAAATGTCTCCTTTAGTTGATGAGCTAAAATCAGGTCTTCCTCCTTAAATTCTTTTCTTCTCCTTCTAAAATCAGCATGCTCTTTGTGTCTCTTGGTGCTTGTTTGTGACTTCTCTATCATAAAATTCAATTTCTTAAAGTTATCCAACAACATATATTCCTTCAAGCATTTTAAAATATCTCTAACATGTTTCAAATGATCCAAAATTTCATCAAAAATAATTTTAAAGTTACCAAGGAGTGGTTTTGTGCTTCATCCTCCACCATACCTTTGATCTTTATGGGTATTTCATGCTTTCTTCCATTGTCCCAACTTCTTTTGGATGAGAAACCAAGTCATAACACATCTCTTCTCTTGGAATCTCCTTTAGAAGTTGGCTTTTTTAGGATTACACATACTTTAGTAGCCCTTCCCACTTCCTTATGTTTCTCCTTCACTAGTGTCATAACATATTTATTTGCATCTTTGGTTGTTCTATAAGTGTTTTCTTCACCATCATATATGGCCTTCCTATCATACAATGATGTTCTACTCAAAAGAATATGGCAAGCATCCATAGGCATCACATCATAAATAATCTCATCTCTATAATTACCAATCTAAAAGCTTATTAGACATTGTTCATTCACCAAAAGTTGATGGCCCTTTTGCAACCATGTGACCTTGTAGGGATTTGGATGTTTTATTTTCTCCAAACTTAGAATCTCTAACATTTCTTAGGATACCAAATTATTCGTTCTACCATTGTCCACAATCATGATGCAACACTTTCCCCTTGCTTTTTAAATGGTTTTGAATAAACTCCTCCTCTGTATGGGCTCTTGCTTCTCATTTTTTGGATTTAAGAGCACTCTCCTTGGAATAAGAGAATCTACATCCTCTGGGTCTACTATTTCATTTTATTCTTCAACCTCTATGGTAAATTTTCTCCCAGTCTTACTCTTCCCATCCTCTTGTTGCACTTGAGGGCATTCAAATTCCTTGTGACCAGCCTCTCCACAATTGAAACAAGACCTTGAAAATCCTCTTTGTCTTCTATAATCTTCCCTCCCTCTTGAAGTGTCACCTCTTCCTCTCACATTTAAGCCATAACTTGTTTGAGACCAGCTTGTCTCTCCTTCCTTTATTGGTTGTCCTCTTCCACTATTTGTTTGTTCTCTACCTTTGAAATTTTCTCCTCTACTTCTAGAATTACTTTGTTGTCTTCTTTCCAACTTTTCCTCTTCTTTGAGAGCATATTGATAAGCTTCCTCCACTTTTCTTATCATCACCATACTAAGCTCGACTTGGATAGCAATCTACAACTCATTAACATAAGTTGCATCATGTTCTTCACCATATTCAACATTTCCAGCATGAATTCCCAACTTGTAGAATTCTTCTGTGTACTCTATGACACTCAAATCTCTTCATTTAAGGTTTTGAATTTTCTTAAACAAAATAATGTGATAGTATACAGGCAAGAATTTAGCCTTGAAATTTGTAACTTGTTGAGGGTGGTTTTAATCACTTACAATGTGCTAGGGAATAAGGGTTTATTTCCCCTCTTGAAAAGTAGCAATACTACTCCAAGGTTCTTGTATAACTAGTTCTTAGTCATGTTGGGACAACACAGGGTCATTGTCAACATGTTTCACAAGGGTTTTGGTGTTTAAGCTTACTAGAAAATAACATGCAATTAGAAAGAATGATTTTAATAGTTTATAAAAGAAGATTGCATTTCAGACATAAATAGATTTGTATTTATTTCAATGATCTTTAAATATTTCAAGTTGATTTATTTTAAAGAAAGATCAAAATAACTAGAGTAACAAGAAGTAAATAAATCTAACCTAGTCAAAAAATGAACAAATATTCTACCAACATTTTTGTATGTTTAAGAAAGATCTCCAAGCCACTATTACAACAAATAATATTTCATAAATTCACAAATAGCAATAGAGAAATATTCAAAGGAAAAAAATCAACATATGATATTCTTAGATTTCATACAATCAGAACACCTTCAAGCACACAAAGATCTGCGATGAAATCTTACTTAAATGCACAATTGCCAATGAGCTCTCACTATTTTGACAACATAGGTTGAAGCCAAATATTTATACCACCACCATGATGTAAAATTAAGATACATGCAACACAGGAATAACCCTTTGATTAGATTGATAATCCACAAAGTCAATACGAAAAATCCATGGTGAGATTGTATTGCTTGTTTGCAAAAAATTGCATCAAAATTGAATCCTTTGAAATGATCCAAAATTAAAAAATATATAGACAATAAGTTCCTAAAATTGTGGATCTAATAAAAAACTAACTGGAACTATCTCCAATGCTTGATCCCTTTAACTAAAATCAAACTGAAATTTAATCTATAGAAAAACTGGGTACCCCAGTTGGAGTTCATTTTAACATGCTAAACTTTAGGAAATAAAAGTAAACTAAAACAAAACTGAATTTAAACTCAAGTCCACCAACTGTTTATTAGAAATTATAATGCCTCATTTATCCTTGTGTAAGCTAGGGGTACCTCCACGTGCAAGGCCCCGAGTCACGAAGGGCCAAGATGTAGAAAGCTGCCCTAACTTACCTTAGCTAAATGCGATGTTTAGGGTATGAGGATGAGAATAATGAGGACTATAAAAGTCTTGCAATCACTCTGCAATCCTGAGATTCGAAGTGGGGGTAGGCAAGCTAGTTTTTAGGTTCAAAATTATGCCTCAGGGAGCTCTCTACCCAAGGACGGAAGCACGGTCCTTGGATGACAATGCAGTGTGCTGGCATCTCTAAAGTGTGCTAGCATCCGTACGACCAAACAACAATAGAGACAATGTCAAACCTATCAAAATGGGCTAATGGCCCAGCTAACTAACTAAAGGGCCAAAATGATGTGATTAAGTAAATAAAGTATTCTCTAATATTATAAAGTAGAAATGCAAGAGTGAAAATGGAAAGGATAATCTCACCAAGAAATTTGGTCGCCAGCTGGCTCTTCAAAAGCACGTCCACCTACACACAGAAAGAGAGGAAAATTTTGGGTGGCTATATAGAATCCTGCCTCAGTCAGATCCCCATTTAAGTGTTTCCACCTCCATGGATAGCCAAAGAAATGAGATAAAGAAAGCAATATAGTGAAAAGCACAAAAGCACTACAATAAACAATAAAGTGTTAACTCAACCAAGTGATAGAAGGAAAGGAAGGGAATATTACGACCTCCACCAAGAGCACTCAAGGATACTTGGGGGAGAAAATGAGAGTACTCGAGCCTCTTCTACAATGGTTTTTCATTCCCAACTTGTTCTACCAAAGTGATGGAGTGTTGTGTTTGTTGCAATGAGGTGCTAGTATGCTACTAGAATGCTTGAGAGTAAGTGCAAGAGTGTGAAGTGAGCTTGTGAATGGAGTGAAGATTCAAAATGCATGTTGAAGGAATGAATTTGAAGGAGTGGAGAAAAATAGCCATATTCAGGTTGGTTGAACGAAGGGGGCATTACAACTTGACTCCCAATGAGAAGTGTAATGCCTTTGTAGGTTTAGCCACAAGAATTTTCTAGGGATGTAAGCACATCGTGCAGACGTCTACGCACCGCACAGGCATCCCCGAAAAAAAATGCCTCCACTAATGCTCAAAACAAGCACCAAGTGGGATGCAAGAAATAGGATTAGGTGGAATTAGGCCTTAAAACTTGGTTTTCCAAAGTGGAGAGGGAAAAAAGGGGAATTTACACATGGGGTGAAAATTTACTCCTATACATTTTTCCCTCACTTTAGCGAGCATGGATACTAATGAGTGCTCGGTAAAGTAGATCAAGGAGAGTGTAAGGTTAAAAATGTATACTTGAACCGTCGAGGAAGAAGAGCTTGGTCTAGTGTACTTGAAGGTGCAAGGCAAGCAAAGGACCCCATAGCTGCTTGAAACTATGAAGTTGAAAAGAGAAAATGTCTTACTGTAAGTTCTCAGTCTTGTAAGGAAGGCATCCCCCAAAAACTTTAGCATGGAGGATACCCCATGAAGCGAGCACCTTACAGGTTCTCAATCTTGCAAGGAAGGCATCCCCCAAAAAACTCTAGCATGGAAGAGACCCAAAAGAAGCATCCTATAGGCTCTCAATCCAATAGGGAAGGTATTCTTCATGAACTCAAACATGAAGAACACCCAAAGAGGCACCCCATAGGCTCTCAATCCTGTGGGGGAAGGTAGTCCCCAAGATCTCTCGCATGGAGGAAACTTGAGAAAGTGCCTTGTAGGCTCTTAGTCCTACAGGGGAGCCATCCCCAAGATCGCTAGCATGGAGGAAGCTCAAAGGAAAGCAAACTCCACAAAGTCAGAAAGCAACCATGTAGGCAAGTGAGCAAATAGTTGCATGGACTGTCGATAGTTTTGAAAACTTTTGAAGGGGTCCCTTAGGAACCTGTCATGAAGAGAGGGTTCACTCAAGGGATGCGCAATTCAAAAGTAGACGTTCTTTCTCTCGAATCAATCCTTCATCAAGGAATCCTTTTGAAATATTTTCAATTCATCTAGGAATTCGAAAGGAAGAATATGCCCCCATGTGAGGGGAAGATTAAATTTGTTCCTGCATCAGAGGAAGGTTTAATTCCTTTCTTTATGAACTGATGATGAAGGAAACATGTTTTGTTAGGGTTTCAAGTTGAGAATACAATTATAAAGAAAGGTTTGTGAGGATTTTCAAGAAAATATTTGTTGGCCACGAATGCATCTTCTAAAAATTGGAATTTTGAAGAAAGAAAGGTGTCACACATAGGAGGGACAACTCAAGCAAAGAAGAGAGAAAGATAAAGAGGAAGCAAAAAGAAAGAAAACCTAAACAAAGGGCACAAGAGTAGCGTAATATTTTAGGGTCAGAACTACTCATAAATATATATAGACATGTATAGTAATAGTATATAAATGAACTATCATCAACCCCCTACTATATCAGACCATGTGAAGAATGCACAAGAATACAAAGTAAAAATTAAAAAAATAGGTCAACATGGAAGGGAAGCCTAAATGGCCCCAATGCTTTGTATCATCCCCAATTTATTGAAAATCAAGCACAAACATGGAAGAATGATGATACAAATAGAAGAAGGTTTACGACATAAAAACCATGCCTATATCTAAGCACCAACAGGGGTGATGAGGTTCATCTAGGAACACATAGTACAATTACAGGGGAATACATCACAAAACACATACACACACAAGATCAAGAAGAGGCCTCCTCCTAACATTGATCAGCCAAGAGGTCATCTGCTTCTCACTCTAGATCATCATAGGGGGAAGGAGGATGATCCTACAATGGAGAGATTCCCTCCCGCAACAAGGGCTAAGGAAGAGGGCTCCTCGAGGTCCTCTCCACTGAGCTCTTGTGGAGTCAAGGTTAGTGATTTTGTGAATATCACTGACAAGGCTAGAACCTCATCCACAAAGTTAAAAATGCACCCCATAGGATCACGATTTCTAACTTCAGTGGATGGGGAAATATAAGCCTAAGATTCATCATTAGGCTCGTCGAATGACTCAAGAGTGGTGACAAACTCAGGGGAAGTCGGGACTGGTTCTGTCACTAGGATAGAACAAGTCAACACAAGACCACCTTGTAACGAAGGTGAAATCCCCTCACACCCTTCATTGCTAGAAGGACCACTCTCCACCTCCTTCTTTGTTAGAGGAGATGAACTCCCCATAGACAAGCCTAGAGGTGCAAAGGAAGAGGAGGAAAGAACCGTAGTAGATATGACCGAGGTATTAATCATATCCATGGGCTTTGGAAAAGGCTGAATTAGAATGGACATCAGCAAAGGAGGCTCCACTGAAGGAGCGATGAACATCTATACCCCCTTGGGGTTAGGTGCACTTGCAGTCGCAGCGGAAGCCAAAAATATTGCAAGACAAGATTGGAGTGAAGCAAAAGAGAGGGAAGAGGGTGACACTGCAAAAGGCCCTGAAGTAGGGGAGATTGTCTCTTCCTCCTTCCTTTGCAAGGAGGTCTACTTCGCTATGATGGCCTTTGGCCTTTCGTTGGTGCTTGCTCTCATGTGCAAGGAAGTTTCTTCAACTCTTGGAGATAGAGGCCTGAGGCTGTGAAGGAGTAGAGGGCTCTTGCTCAACCATAGGAACATCCACTACCACCATTTTTGGTAGAGGAACATATTCCTGAATGGGAGCAAGAGGAACAAGTTGAGCAATAGCAGGTGGAGTCAGCTCAAGAGCCTTAGCATCAGGCCTCTTCCCATTCACTACCTTGGGAACAAGAGTAGTAGGAGGCCATGAAGGTTGAGACAAAGAGGACTCTTCTCGGGAGACCTTCTTCCTATCTTACCGAATGGGTCTAGGCTCCATTGGTAGAATAGGAAGCTCGAATGCGGGATGCTTAGGCTTTCGCCAAGCGAGCACCATAGGATTCTCCTGTAGATGAGGAGAAAAACCTTATGGTACCACAACAGAGTGAGAAGAAGTGTCAGACTAACCAGTGAAAGAGGAAGAAAGAGGATCACATGACCACTTCTCTTCTTCCTTCTTTTGAGCCTTAGCAGCATCATTGTCAGCCTTTAAGCAGCCCCTATTTGAAATAGCATAAGGCGAGGGAGGATATCTAACTCTTGGCCTTAGATGACCTTTCTTTTAGTTTTGATATGTTTGATGCAAAAGGTCTATCTTATGTGGGAGAGGACCTACAGGCACAAGCCAAGAGTAGTCCAAGGAGTAGCTGCCACGTGCAACCGATGGTCTATAACTAGTGTCCGTGGATAAATTTTAGACATTTATGCATGATAGAGGGTATCATGTTCATCGCCACCAACCAAGGGATACCCAATTTCACCTTAAAGAGCTCAGACCCAAGGATGATGTCAAATAAGAGCCTCACAAATTTAGGTCCCACCAGGACTGACAGGATGATACTACCTAAAGGGGGGTACAGAAATCCCATCATGTGTGTGGATAGTACTCACAAGTGCATCATACCCATCTTTATGTAAAACTTTGATCAACATAATCTCCTCAGTGATTATGTTTACTTGTGACATCGGATCAACAAGAACACCTGATACGATGTTCCCATTGATCCGCACGAGAATATAGAGAGGAGATGGTTCTCTATTGAAACCCATCGACAGGTCCTGTGAAGTAAAGGTTATGCGAGTACCACTGTCCATAGGTTGCATAGAGGGGATAGTTTGATGCAAGGAGGCCATAACACACACTAGACAATACTTCCATAGAGTTCCTAAAGTTAAAAGGATAAGACAGTGACCCAACTAAGGTTTCATCATGCAATACCTTTGGAACCTTCCAACTACGCCAACTAGGGGTTGCAGGTTGGGTTGTAAGGCAATAGCCTCACAACACTCACACCTACAACACTCCTAGAGTACGAGGAAAGGAATTGAAAGTATCACAAAAATGGAACCAAAATGGTTCATGTTAGGTTCACCAAAATGTAAGGTAGGGGGACCTCCACGTGCAAGGCCCCAGGTCACGGAGGGCCAAGATGTGGAAAGCTACCCTAACTTACCTTAGCTAAATGTGGTGTTTAAGGTATGAGGATGAGAATTATGAGGAATATAAAGTCCTGCAATCACTTTACAATCTCGAGTTTTGAAGTGGGGCTAGGCGAGCTGATTTTCAAGATCAAAACTACGCCTCAGGGAGCTCTCTGCCTGAGGACGGAAGCGTGTTCCTTGGATGACAGCATGACACACTGGTGTCTCTAAAGTTCTCTAGTGTTCGTATGGCCAGACAACAACAAAGAAAATTTCAAACCTATCAAAATGGGCTAACGACCCAGCTAACTAACTAAAGGGTCAAAATGATGCAATTAAGTAAATAAAGTATTCTCTAATATTATAAAGTAGAAATGCAAGAGTGAAAAGGGCAAGGATAATCTCACCAAGAAATTTGGTTGCCAACTAGCTCTTCAAAAGCATGTCCATCTACACACAGAAAGAGAGGAAAATATTGGGTGGTTGTATAAGGGCCTACCTTAGCCAAACCCCCATTTAGGTGTTTCCACCTCCACGAATAGCCAAAGAAATGAGATAAAGAAAGCAATATAGTAAAAAGCACAAAATCACTACAAAACAATAAAGTGCTAACTCAACCAAGTGATAGAAGTAAAGGAAGGGAAGATTACCACCTCCACCAAGAGCACTCAAGGCTTCCTGGGGGAGAAAATGAGAGTACTTGAGCCTTTGCTACAATGGTGTTTTGTTCCCAACTTATGGAGTGTTGTGTTTGTTGTAATGAGGTGCTAGTATGCTGCTAGAATGCTTGAGAGTAAGTGCAAGAGTGTGAAGTGAGCTTGTGAATGGAGTGAAGAGTTAGAATACATGTTGAAGGAATGAATTTGAAGGAGTGGAGAAAAATGGCCATATTCAGGTTGGTTGACCGAAGGGGGCATTACGACTTGACTTCCAATGAGAAGTGTAATGCCTCTATAGGTACAACCGTAGGAATCTGCCAAGGATGTAAGTGTGTCGTGCGAAGGTCTACATGCCGTGCGAGCGTCCCGATAGAAATGCCTCCACCAATAATCAAAACAAGTGCCAAGTGGGATGCAAGCAGCAGGCTTAGGTGGAATTAGGCCTTTGAACTTGGTTTTCTAAAGTGGAGAGGGAAAAAAGGGGAATTTACACATGGGGTACAAATTTACTCCTATACACCTTGCATCTCAGCATCGAAATTTACACTATCAGTTGTTATGTTTTTCAACACCAAATCTACTCTTCACACCTAGGCATGGGATTCCATAGTTGTTTATTGAAATTTTATAAAAAACCCAAAAGAGTTAACTAACAACAACAACACTCTTATCTCCAGTCAATTGATGAAGTTATTAGTGAACATCGACACTACTTCATTCATTCTCTCCATGGTTGTCCCTCTATGAAACTAGATTTTTAACTTTTAATCAAATGTAGTCTTATCTATTTGTTGTTGTATTTTTGTGAAGGTTTCCAGTTCTTCTTGAAGAGACTAGAGTTTGACCTTCTTATTGACCATCTTATCAATGCCCTCCTATGTAACCTGCCCTTGCATTTGGATTTATAGTTCTTCAACTACTTTCTTGTGCTCTCTGACCAACATAATTTATAGGGATTAGGGTTTAGTATATTGGGTATAGGGTTTAGGGTATAGGGTTGAGGGTATAAGGTATAGGGTTAAGGATTGAGAGTGTAGGGTTTAGGGTATAAGGGAGAGGGAATAAGGCATAGGGATGAGGGTTGAGGGTATAAGGCATAGGTTTGAGGGTTGAGGGATAGTATTCAAGGTTGATGGTATAGATTTAAGTGTATAGGGTATAGGGATTATGGATTAGAATATTGGGTATAGGGTTGAGGGTATTGTTTTTAGGATTGAGGGTTTAGGGTTTAGAGTACAACGTTGAATGTACCTATTTTAGGGTTTAAGTTAGGGTTGAAGGATAATTCTTAGGGATTAGGTTATAAGGTTGATGGTATAGGGTATATGGATGAGGTTTGAGGGTTGGGGGTTTAAGGTTTAAGATATAGGGTATAGGGATTAGGGTTTAGGATATTGGGTATAGGGTTTAGGGTTTAGGTCATTAGGTTGAATGTAGGGTTTAGGGTTTAAGTATAAGTTTGAGGATTGTGGGTTTATGGTTGAGGGATAATTTTTAGGGTTGAGGGCCAAGGTTAAGTGTATAAGGTATATGGATTAGGGTTTAATATATTAGGTATAGGGTTTAGGGTGTAGGGTTGAGGGTATAAGGCATAGGGTTAAGGGTTAAGAGTGTAGGGTTTAGGGTTTAAGTATACGGTTGAGGGTATAGAGTTGAGGGTTAATGTTTAGGGTTCAGGGTATAAGGTTGAGGTTATAATGTATAGGGATTAGGGTTGAGGGTGTAGGTTTTAGGGTTTAAGGTATAGGATTGAGGGTTGAGGGATAGTGTTCAAGGTTGAGGGTATAGGGTGAAGTCTATAGGGTAAATGGATTATGGATGAGGGTTGAGAGTGTAGGGTTTAAGGTTTAAAGTATAGGGTTGAGGGTATTGGGTTTCAAATTGAGGGTTTAGGGTTTATGATTTAGAGTAAAAGGTTGAATGTAGGGTTTATGGTTTAAGTATAAGGTTGAGGGTATAGAGTATAGGGATGAGGGTTCATGATGTAGGGTTTAGGGTTTACGGTATAGGTTTGAGGGATAGTGTTCAAGGTTGAGGGTATAGCATTAGTTGTATAGGATATAGGGATTATGGATTAGGATATTGGGTATAGGGTTAAGGGCATTGGGTTTAGGGTTTAGGGAACAAGGTTAAATGTAGAGTTTATGGTTAAAGTATATGGTTGAGGGTTGTGGGTTTATGGCTAAGGGGTGATGTTTAGGGTTGAGGGTATAAGGTTAAGTGTATAGGGTATAGGGATTAGGGTTTAGGATATTGGGTATAGGGTTGAGGGTATAAGTTATAGGGTTAAGGGTTGAGAGTATAGGGTTGAGGGTATAGAGTTGAGGAATAATATTTAAGGTATAAGGTTGAGGGTATAGGAATGAGGGTTGAGGGTGTAAAATTTAGGTTTTAAGTCATAGGTTTGATGGCTGAGGGATAGTGTTCAAGGTTGAGGGTACATGGTTAAGTGTATATGATATAAGGATCAGGGTTTAGAATATTGGGTATATGGTTGAGGGTATTGGGTTTAGGGTACAAGGTTGAATGTAGGGTTTAGGGTTTAATTATAGGGTTGAGGGATAATGTTCAAGGTTTAGGTTATAAGGTTGAGGGTGTAGGGTTGTAGTAACAGAAAAAGTATCCCTTTTTCCTTACTTGATTTGGGAATAATTGTCATTGAATTAGCCTAATTTTGCCTAGGTTTAATGTTGTAATGTGTTGTAACACATTCACATTGATCTTGGGCCCCCTTTTAATGAAATAAACTTAATGTGTACCTTATTTAAGTGTTGTAAAGTGTTGTAAAGTGTTGTAAAATACTTTCACATTTATCTAGTGTTCATTTTAATTAATTGTGGTTAGTTGGACTTAATTATCCCCTTTAATTCAAATTTAAGCCTTATTTATGACACCTCTCGAAGATTTATCCTGAAACCCATACTTCAAATTGCATAACATTTAATTGTGAAAAATTAGGGTCTTAGAAATTAGTGCTAGGACCCATTCACCCTAGGTGGTGAATGGGTCATCCCTCTATAGGACCCCCCTTTATCAGTAGATTCTACATGAGTTTTTAGTGTTCTTTCATGCCCCGAAGGAATGGTCCTGGAAAACAATGCCAAGACCCATTCGCCCTAGGTGGTGAATGGGTCCTCACTTAATAAGGACCCCCTTTTTGAATTTCATTGTTGCAAAAATTTAATAATGTTTATCTCCAGATCTAGTGTCAACTTGAATTGTTTGAATTTCAAAGTTAATCTCTTGATTTAGTTTAAATAAGGGGTTAATTCACATTGTTTCTCCTAACAAGATCTATCAAGTTCAAGTTATCATAAGAGTACATTCACAAGAGCATTATAGAGCATTTTCAAAGGCATTTCAAGGCATATTATCAATTGTTTATTGCATTAATTCAAGATCATTCCATCATGTCAAGGGTTTAGCGCATTCATACATGTTTTTGAGCAAAGATTGTGAGTGTAGCATTGAAGATATATTGTAAGCATTGTTACATATCTTATTCAAGGATCAAGATATACATTCTTCATGGAAACTACATGTTAGATTGTAGATTTACATTACAAGACAACATCTGAGGTATCAACATTGCATCATTTCATGTTTCATGCTTCAATTACATTATTTCATCATTTGGTTTAATTACCTACAAGGGACTTAGGAAAACCCTTATTCACTAACAATCAAAAAAAAATTCTTCCCTTGAATGTGTATTTGTGGATTTATAGGTTAAAGATCAAGTGGAGAAAGTTTGGAGAAAAGTTACAAAAGTTGTCAAGTTGCAAAGTTGACCTTCAAGGTGCAAGAATGAAGAATTGAAGCTACAAAATTATGTATAGGTTTTCATGACTAACAGTTGAGAATATGAGAGTGTAGACATCAAGGAAAATGACCTAGATCTCAGTTTCAGAAACCCTAACAGGGACCTATTTTCCACTAAAGGAGAATGAGTCCTTTGTGCCCTAAAAACAAGCTTCTTGTAGTAAGGTTCACACCTCTTTGAGCTCTAAAAACTTACCTCATAGTTGCTATAATATTTAGGCATCATTTCTAATTGTTATTTTCATCTTTTGGCCCTCATAATTACATCAAATTATAATGATTTTTGATGGGAAATTCTAGTGGTTTAGCTTGATTTTGATAAGCCATAATTTGTTCACCATCTATCAAGGGTTGAAGGTGTAGGGTTTAGGGTATAGTGTTAAGTGTATATGGTATAGGTATTAGGATATATGATATTTGATATAGGGTTTGGGAGATTGAGAGAGAGGGAGAGAGAGAGAGAGAGGGAGGGAGTAGAGAGAGAGATAGAGAGAGAATGAGGAAGGTGGAGAGGTTTACAAAGATAAGGATGGAAAGAGAGGTAGAGAGGGAAGGTTGGTGGGAGGAAGGGAGAGAGAGGGGGAGATAGAGAAAATTAGAGAGAGAAGGAGGGAGGGAGGGAGGGAGAGAGAGAAGTAGAGAGTAGAGAGGTAAGGAGAGAGAGAGAGAAGTATGGGAGAGAGAGAGAGAGGAGGAAGGTGGGGAGATTGAGAGAGGGAGAGAGGGAAGGAGGGAGGGAGAGGTAAAGATGGAGAGAGGGAGATAGAGATAAGTATGTAGGGAGAGAATGGTGAGATAGAGAGTAGAGAGGAAAGGAGAGAGTGATGGAAATATGGAGAGGGGGAGAGAGGTAAGGAGAGAGAGAGAGGAGGGAGGAGAGAGTGAGAGAGAGAGAGAGATGGAGAATGAGGAAGGTGGGGATATTGCGAGAGAAGGAAGGAGGGAGGGAGAGGTAGAGATGGAGAGAGAGAGAGAGAAGTATATAGGAAAGGAGAGAGAGAGGGAGAAGTAGAGAGAGAATGGTGAGATGGAGAGTAGAGAGGAAAGGAGATAGAGGGCAGGAGGGAGGGAGATGTAGAGAGAGAGAGGTTAGGAAATTGTGTTTGTGTCTTTGTGTGAGAGAGAGAGAGAGTGTGTGATAGATGGGAGATAGAGAGAGAGAGAATGAGGAAGGTGGAGAGATTGAGAGATAGGGAGAGAGGGGGGAGGAGTAAGGGAGAGTTATATATATATTATAGAGAGAGAGAGAGTTTGAGAGAAGTATATATGGAATGAGAGATAGAGAGGGAGGAGGAGGGATAAGTAGAGAAAGAGAATGGAGAGAGAGAAAGAGTAGAGAGTGAGAGAAATATGGGAGAGAGGAGGAAGGTGGGGAGATTAAGAGAGGGAGAGAGAGGGAAGGAGTGAGAGAAAAATGTGAGAGAGAAAATCCCCTTCTCCCCCTTTACAAGAATTCCTAGACCAGATTCTTTGTGTGTGAGTCGGTGTTTATGTTTTTATGATTTTAATTTTTGTTGAGTATTTAGATTTTGCCTCCCGCTCAGGGGTGGAATCATTAATCCTATGGCTGGGAGGAGAGTAGGACTAGGTTGTTGTATTCAGTGTTGCAAGTTTAGAGAGTGATCTAGAATTGTTAGAGAACATTGGATGTATGAAAATTATTTTTATATTGCTGATCTAATATGATGGTTTGATTCATTCAAAATTGTAGATTGTAAAGTATTCTTGGTAGTTAGCAAAAGAACTCCAGTGATCAAATTCTAGATTCAAGTGATCTTCTCATCTTCTTTGTGTAATAAATTGTTGATTTGATTGTTCAAATTATTGTACTATTTATGTGTCAACAAAGGAATGTAATTCAATTCATATAGTTGTGATGTTTATGATATTCAAATTAAACCATTTTTTCTTAATCTTATAAGCATTTGACAAACTTTAATGTAAAATAAGATTTTTTTTAAAGCCCTTATGTTAAATTATCCAAATATCCATATAAACCATTGGAATGACTATTTATTTATAACTTCTATATAATTATTATTGATTAGCAGAGAAAGTATCTAACTTCAAAAATATTCTTTTGAAGCATGCAAGACTTCGTTATTATTGTTATTAAATTTGTATCATTAAACAAGTTTTAAATTATGTAGTTTATCTTTAACTATTCTATCTAGCCATTTACTTCTCTTATTTAGTTATTTGGTAGTATTTTATTAACTTAATATTGGGGAGGGAATTAGAGAGAGAGAGAGAATGGTGAGAGGGAGAGTAGAGAGTAAGAGCGAGATATGGGAGAGAGAAGGAAGGTGAGGAGATTGAGAGAGAGGGAGAGAGAGGGAAGGAGGGAGGGAGAGGTAGAGATGGAGAGATGGAAATAGAGAGAAGTATATAGGGAAGGAGAGATAGAGAGGGAGAAGTAGAGAGAGAGAGAGTGGTGAGATAGAGAATAGAGAGGAAAGGAGAGAGTGAGAGAAATATAGAGAGAGGGGAGGAAGGTTGGGAAATTGAGAGAAAGGGAGAGAGGAGGGAGGGAGGGATATGTAGAGATTGAAAGAAAGAGAAAGAGATAAGTATATAGGGAATGAGAGATAGAAAAGGGGGAGGATGGAGGTATAAGTAGAGAGATAGATAGTGTAGCAACTGAAATAGTATGCCTCACCTTTGAGGTAAGGAGCACAAAGGTAGGGTTCCTATTTCACAATTGCTACACTCAAGGAAACCTTAGAGATATCAATCCAAAGGTAAAAAGGGTGGAAGAGATCTTGCAATAAGGTATCCTAGGATTTTATTAGAGACAATAAGAGGGTTAACTACCAAGCTAGGGCTTGGAAAGACAAGAAATAAATGCAAGATGAAAAGTACCATGCAAAACTTGACCAAATGACCTAGGAAATGAAATTGAAAAATCAAGATATCAAACTAGAAATGAACAGAGGTGCACCTGGAAGAGTGATGAGGTCAAAAAAATCTCCAAAACCATAAAAACTTGTTGCTTGATTTCCACTGGGACTCATACGCCAATTTGGGTGATTTAGTCCCAAACTGGGTTTTTTGTACCAAAACTGGAATCTGGCAGTGCTTAATCTGAATCTCTTGAAACCTAGAAAATGATACTACTGGGACTCATACACCCAAGGTGGTGTATTAGTCCCAATATGCTTTTTTCAAAGGGTTAAGACTTGAATTTTCTCTCCTAACTCTACTCTTTCGAGGTCACTCTTTGTTCCTAGGTTTGAAACTCTAATTTGCAACTTGTAGGAGATTTTTTGTGATCTTATCAACAAGGAAACAACTAGTACAACTTTCTTTAATCTTGTAACTTATTCTTCAAAGATCCTTCAAGCTCCTAGACACCTAGATCTACAATCACACATGTAGAGAGAGAGAGAAACTTTTTGATTGTTAGATAATAGAGATTTTCCTTAGTCAAACCCCTTTTAGGTAATTAAACCAAATGATGAGATAATGAAATAAGAAGATGGAAAATGAAACATGGAACATGAAACATAGAACATTAAACATAGAACATGAAACATGAATAATGATACCTTGAATGATGTATTGTAAATCATCAATCTAACATGAAATGTCCATGAAGGATGTAAATCTAGATCCTGAAATAAGTGTATATCAATGCTTAACCTTGGATATTGAATGCAACATCACAACACTAGCTCAACAACATACTTGATGCTTGATAACCGCGACATGATGATGGATCTTGAATTGCTGGAACATTTGATGAAGAATTATGCCCTTGAATGCTTTAAAGATTCTCTTGAATACTCTTGTGAAGTCTTGAAAACTCTTGAAGTCTCTTGTAAACTCAATTTTTCTATAAGGCATGCTCTCTTGAAATTCTTAGGTGAAAATGAGTGAAATAACCTTGTATTTATACTTATTTATGCCAAATTTCTGAAATCAACACTACAAGCCGACATGAGATCTAGGAGGAAAAAATTATGCTAAAAAGAATTTGAATTAAATTTGACTTTGGACCACATGGGACTCATACACCAAAAGTGGTGTATGAGTCCCATTAGGCTTAACTATGGGACACATTTTTCAAAAATGCTTAGAATGATGTAAAATCAGTATCGGGGCCCAAAAACCTAGGTGGCACCCAAGTTGGAATATGAGTCCATGATCACTAAATCTAGCCCACACAACCTAAAAAGACATGAATTATGATTGGATTTTGGTTTATGTCGAGATTATCCTCAGAAAGATGTATTAATTAAGGCTTGTGGATGCAAAATTAGGCCAATTAAGGCATATAGAAGCCCAATTTATTAATGAAACCATAGATTAATGTGAAAGTGTGGTACAACACTTTACAACACCCTAAATAAGGCATAATTAAGGTCATTTAGTTTACAAGGTCCCAAAACTTAATGTGAAGGTACACTTTACAACATTAAATTAAGGAAAAGTTAGGTCAATTTAGCTTAAAAGGGCCCTAAATCCAATATGAATGTGGAAAACACATTACAAAATTAGATCAAGGAATTATTAGGTAGATTTTAATGTTAATAATTCCCAAATTAAGTGTGAAAATGTAAACAACATTTTCTAACACTACATTTAGCCCCCACTTTAGTGAGAGGAGGAACTTGCTTCAAACTCACACTAAAGTGTTCATTCAAGAGGGGTCCAAGTGTACCGATGTGGATGGTATAGGATAACAAAGATCAAAGGAGGTGTTCAAGCCCCCAACATCCAAGATCCTACATGAAATCAACATAAGCACAAAAGGACACGCACAAGATGTATGATATGCAACATCAAGATACACAAGCATGCAATGTCAATAACTAAAAATTTAAGAAAAATAAGCTAAAAATAAAAAGAGTTGGATTAATCCTTGACCATTTTTCCAACACAATGTGGATCAATTCTAGGTTTTTTTCCTGAAATGCACGCTCACTCTGAGGAAACGAAACTCTAGGCTATCCACTAGGGGAGTATCCAAAGAGGTGAGACACATAAACACATGGTTGGTATGCGCTCACACACTTGAGTGGATATGGTAAATTCATGCCTAAGTTCAGCTTCCCGTTCAATCAAACCAAAGATATACCTTCAAATAACTTTGATAAGGTGCCACACAAAAATTAACTTTGGGCTTCATGAGGCAAGAAAAGCTTCATATGCTTGAAACTCATGAACAAACAAGATGGCTCCATAGGCAAGCAAAGTGTGTTATGAAAGGTGGCCATATAACTAAAAAAGTAAATGAAAAAGTAGTGTAAGGTATGTTCAAAGGGATTTTGTTTGGTTCATGTAAGGTCTCATCTTAGGGAACATTGTGCTAATGTCTCCTAGAGTGGACAATTCAAAGAAATATCATGCTCTCAAAGGAAATCAAGCCCAATGAAACCACCGAGAAAAGGACACATTGCAAGAAAAAATAAAATCACACAATGAAACATGAGTGTTGATGTATGCCCCCAGTTTAAAGTTGTTGCTAACACCATTGTTGTGAGAAATTGCTTTAAAGTAGAAGAAAATATGAGAGCTTACTCAGAAAGCCCTATGCCAAGTCATATGTTTCCAAATAAAGCTACATCATCGATGAGTATGTCACGTGTGAGCCAACTTAACTCATGTCATCCACATCTCAAACTTGCTCTTATATATACATGAAAGGTAGTCAACTAGCCAAAACATATAATGACAAGTGACATATGAGGACAAGGCTACCTAACCCCTTGCCCAAATTAGTGCAATACAAGGATGAGCAGAGAAACATGTTAGAGTGAAAACTAGTATCAATTAGAGGCATTAGGTTCCCCAATATAAGGAAGAGCACCACACTCATTGAGATTTTTAAATTTCATTACTCAAAGCCTTGCATTCATTAGTAGCATGACCATGAACTCTACAATATGCACAAAATGAACTTGTGTATTAAAATTTCTTTCATGTTCTTGGAGGGAGAGATATCAAGCGATCTTGGAGGAGTCTCAAAAAGATACTCTCTTGATCAAAATTAGAAAATTTTCCTTTATTTTGCAACAAAGATATCTCTTGCTTAGTACACGATGTCATACTTACACAAGACTCTTTAGATTGTGATATTTTATACTCTCTTTTATAGGAGGGTGTAAAATCTATCAAGTTAGAATCATTAGTGTTTTGTGTGATGACATTGATAGTAGGAAAAGGTTTCTCTATTTCTTTCATTTCTTGCGAAGGATAATAATCAAGACCACTACTGTCTACCAATTCAAGATGCACTAATGTTAAATTTGGGTTAGAGGAATATTTTGTAAGAGTGTTAATATTGAGTGAAGGATTGTTTGTTTCATTTGAGGGATAATAACCAAGACCATTAGTCATTCCTTGCGTGTTAGGCTCTAGAGGGGCATGGATACCTTGTTCTCTAGAACCACATCCTTTTCCACTATATCCAAGTTGTTTCATGAGTTCATAACCTTTTACATAAAGTTTTTTCATTTCTTTAGGATTTGGTGGTCGTTCATAATCAACATCATCAAATTTTTGTCGTGTATGTTGTCTTTTCTTCTAAATTGATTGAGGTGGATGCTTTCAAAGGATCTTCCAAATTTTGTGTTGACATTACCACTTTTATTTCCCCTTTTCAGAGTCTTTGTTTATGATTTTGTATTCTCCCATGAATGTTGGGTCGAAGCCTAAGGAACCCCAATCATGTTCTAATAGCTTTGTGACTTCCTCGATGTGTTTTTCTTTGTCTTTATGTTGCATGTGTTCTACTTGCGTAGTTGGTGTAAATGTTTTTAAAGTATTTTCCTTATTTTTCCCAATGTTTAAGCAACTGTTTGGCTTAGGGTTAGCTTTGAGTTTGTACACTTTGTTGTTGTAGACATATTTCATTTTATGATGAAGAGTAGAAGGCACCCCATTCATTGCATGAATCCATGGTATGCCTAAAAAAAGGTTATATGAAAGATCGTGGGGCATAACATGGATAGGTGTTTCTAATGTGGCCTTTCCAGCTATAATAGGCAAAGTGATCACACCAAGTTGTTGTTTTTCGACATTATCAAATCCCTTAATAGATAAAGAGTCAGGTTGAATTTTTTATTTATCCACACCAAGCTTATCCAAAAGGGATACACTACACACATAAAGGTTGAAGCCATTGTCAACAAGGGTTCTTTTTATCCCTGACCGATTATGTATAGCTATTATCATGAAAGCATCATTTTGTTTTTGCACTTCCAAACAAGGGAGCTCACCTTGGTGGAAAACAATGTCAACATTTATTCCTTGAATCATGGCTACTATGTCATTCGGTTATGCATTAGAAGGCATAGGAACTTGTTGTAAAGCACTTTGAATCATGTTTTCGTAATGAGGGGAAGCTTGAATAAGGTCCCATAATGATACCTTAGTAGGAGTGTTCTTTAGTTGTTTGACAAGATCATGCTCCTTTTCATGAGGAGGACCTAGCAAGATAGGGTTAGGCAAGATAGGATTAGGAAATGGGAGGGGTGTTGAAGGAGTTTGTCTTGGTTGTGAATTGTTTCTAGTGTTATATGTATGAGCAATGGTTTTATAACTTGGATACTATGACACATTATTCTTAGGTGGGTAAAGGATAAGTTCAGGTTTTTTTGAGTTTTAGGTTTGTGGGAAGGTGGGTAAAGGATAAGTTGAGGTTTAATAATATTAACATCCCTTAGTGAAAGAAAGTTTAATGTTACTTCATCATCTTCATCTAAGAAAACTATATCACTATTGTCAATGTTATCATTTTCTTGCACCATGATATCCTCCCTAGGAGGAGAGTTTTTAGAAGAGCTATAAGATAGATGTTCATGACATTCAAAGGTTGGTTCTTCTAAAATGACTTCATCATAAGTAAGGGAGTTATCAATGGTTGAATTTTCTTGTTTATTAATGATGGAATTCTCTTGTTCGATGATGTTTTCCTTAGAGGAGGAGAGGCAACTTAGATTCTCATGGATCTTATTGCTTTGATCTTTTTCTATCAAAGTTTCTTCTTCACCAATAGTAGAGATATTAGAAGTTCCAATTTTATTGTTATGAGTGTCCATGATTTCATCCTTGTTTTCTAGGGTCTCATTCTCTTGTGCCATAACTTCTACCCTAGTAGGAGAGTTAAGAGGTTGGTCACATGCCATGATTATATTTTGTAAAGCAACTTCATTACCAATAGGAGAGGCATCAAGGGAAGGAGAACTATCATTTTTATGCCTATGAATGATTGAATCCTTTTGTTCAAATAGATATTTCCAAATGTTAGGGACATTAGGAAGGATAGAAATAATGCTATAACTTTCAATCATTGGATCTTATAACACTAACATGTCTTCCTCACAAATATTATTTTCATGGTCATTCTTGATTGTATTCTCTTTCTCTAAAGCATTTTCATAAGTAGTAGAGGTGTTGGGAGAGGAATGTAAACTAAGTAAAGTGGTGGCCATTATTTTATCTTCTATTGTTATAATATCTTCCTAAGGGGGATGAGGAGAAGGACAAATAAGAGCCTCATGATTCTCAACGATTGCATCTTCTTTCACCAAGATACCTTCATCACTAGTAGGAGAGGTATCGGGAGAAAATAAATTATGATTATTATGATTTCTATCCTCTCATCTTCTTCTATCACACCATTACCATAAATAGGAGATATAGGAAGGGGTATAGGTTTAAGGTTAGTGTCAACATCTTCACTCTCTTGCACTAAGAGACTCATAACTAGGGAATGTATTGAATGAATGACTAATATGCTTATTGACTAAATTTTTCTTTGCAAACATGGAAAATATAGATACCAACATTTATGAAAAGTATTCTATGCAAACTTAAAATGGAAAAAGACTTAAAATGCAATGCAAAGACCTAGAATGAAATGTGTAAATACAATTTTCAGATTTCAAACAAGGTAATTTACTGATTACACTATGCAACAATCTGAAAATAAAATGTTGTAAATGAAAATTTTGAATTAAGCAATGAATGAAATGAACTAATTGAAGCTATATTTAGTGAAATTCGTGTAACAAAAACTCAACCAACTAAAATAGATAACTAATAACAGCAAACATAAGTGCAAAAATGAGGTTTTTAATGCTATAAAAGGTATTTTCAAGGCTGATTTGGGACTAATTCACTTAAAGGGGTGTATGAGTCCTAGTGATGGTATTTCAAGGGTTCAAATGTTGAAAAATGCACAACACAGAAATCCCAAAAAGTAAGTAGAACAACTTGTACAGGGACTAAATTGCCCAAACTAGCGAATGAGTCACAAATTAGGGTTTTTGCACCGTTTCAGAAAATTTTATGTGAATGTTGTGTTTTCTGGTTAGGATGATGTCTAGGCTAAGTGTAAATATAGAATTTAGATGAAATTTAATGATATAAGATGCAAAAATGAAATCTATATGCAATTTCACTAATGCAATATTTAGAAATCATAGATGCAAATTAACTAATGCAAAACCCTAACGCAAAGTCAATGTAAGCTAGATCTAGGATGATGATGTAGTCCAAATCAGAAAATAGGTGTTCAAGTCAAGTTCACCAAAATGTAGCAACTTAAATAGTATGCCTCACCTTTGAGGAATGGAGCACAAACATAGGGTGCCTATTTCACACTTGCTACACTCAAGGAAACCTTAGAGATCTCAATCCGAAGATACAAAGGTGGAAAGATATCTTGCAATAAGGTATCCTAGGGTTTTAGTAGAGACTATAAGAGGGTTCACCATCAAGCTATGGATTTGAAAGACAATAAATGAATGCAAGACACAAAGTACCATGTAATGCCCGTTTGCAAACCCCAGAGAACAAACATTGCAAACAATTTTTTTTTTTAAAATAACATAAAGTAAACATGCATTTGTACATTAATTACATTTACATATTAATTACATTTACTTTGCACATTAACAACATAATGTTACATTCTCTGGGGCACGCGAGGTCACATCGCAACACAACTAAAACAAAAGTAAAAGATAATGATAAACAACATATCCAATAATATTATAATAACCATGAATAAGAGTACATCCATGAAACAAGAGTGAGAGTATCACTACACCACATGTTACAATCATAAATAATCCTAACTATTACATCATCATATAAACATAAGATTACATGTTCTCAAAAATGAGTTACAATAAACTTCCCAAACAAGTGGGATGATACAAAGTACAATAATATTTGAAATTACAAGTGATCCACTGGAACAAGCTCCAGCTAAAGGAATGTTGCGAACAAAGGATGTTGATGGGGAACCCAACAGGTGCAGAGCACGTTCCACCCAACCATGTGAATTATAGGTAACTCACCCCCCGTGCTCAGAGATGACAAGGAAGAGAAACTGACCATGATTGTCAAACCGACTCCAACGAACAACATAGTACAATTACAAATACAAACTCAAGGTTTACCATGACATAATCAACAACGTTCACAAATCCACATAATAAGATAAAGCTATGAAACTCATCACAATTAAACAAAGCAATAACAATTAAACAAGTCACACAAGAACATTCATAAACCAACTTCAAAAGAATGTGAAACAACATATAGAATGCAATTACCAAAAGAACTGATATGACTTCCAAAATACATTTCCAGAGGCAATAAGCAACAAAGCAAATGGGTGTCTAGTGGAGAGTGACATCGGATAGCTCTCATGGGATCTCTTGGCCATTCCTCCAACTTGAGGTGTCAGAACCCATCTATGGATCTCCTGGCTCTTCCTCCTACTTGAGGTGTTGGCACCATAGGGTAACTCATGCGGACACAATTCCAGAGGCAACAAGAAACAAGGCACAAGGGTGTCTAGTGGAGAGTGTCATCACATAGCTCTCATGGGATCTCCTGGCCCTTCCTCCAACTTAAGGCACCGGCACCCATGTATGGATCTCCAGGCTCTTCCTCCTACTTGAGGCGCCAGCACCATAGGGTAGCTCATGCAGAGCCGATAATCTCTCATGAAGACGAGATTACGACTTTTCTAACCATGTCCTTATCAGTCTATCATTAGTCTATGATAGCCCTAAAGCATAGACGAGGTATCCAATGTTTATTATCTTGTGTGTTTTACTACCTATCCCCCTAAATTATATTTTTAGGTTATCACTTGTTTAACAACTCTTATGTGGGTTCTCCTGTGCACTTCCTCTTACCTGAGGCGTCGGCCCCCATGAAGAGCCACTCTCCCTAAGACCCCTAACATAAACCAAAACATGGCAAGGGTTGTACCATAATAGATAAAGCAAATAATCTCAAGACCAAACAATGTGAGGCATTACCCATCTCGCAATAATTCATAAACAAAACTTAACAAACCGTACAACCCTTCCAAGCATAATATCAATAAATTTCAACTCCAAAAGTATAACCAAGACGAGGATAACATTCAAAATTAAACATGCCACTGGAACAAAGTTTCACAAATTACAACCGGGTTCCCACATCGACTATGCTAAACAATAACCATAACGTAAAAGAAAACTCAAATTATATTTTGCAAGATTGCACCATTAAATTTAATCCATTCCCAATTAGATAATTAAATTAATTTCACCAAAAGACTGATCATTACAAAAAAATATAAGATTCCAATCTACAAATATAACGAAATACAACTACCTCAATATAGTCCATATACATTACGGAATAGGGCTAATTTTCTATTTAAAAATCTTTATCCATCATAATAAATAATAAAATAATGCCCTCTATATATATATACACAAAAATTCATTACATTTTAAATAAAATACTGAAATTACATTTTAAAATGTAATAAAATAATATTATATAAAATAACTATAATTACATTTTTAAATAAAATGAAATTTAAAATAAAAATGAACAAACACCACATATATATATAACACACACCATAAAAAAAGAAAGGCCGATGGCCTTGGACTGCACCCAGCAGTCATTAAGACTGCTATGCGCAGTACATGCACGGCAGGGGGTGCAGGGAGAAGGGTACAGCTTCGGCCATCCCTTCAACCTTCCCCAAAAATTTTACAATTCCAATTTGACTCGAAATTAAATGGAGTCTGCACGATTTTGTTTCAAATTTTATTTTTATTTTATTTTATTTTTATTTTTTTAAATATAAACAAACGAAATAAACTAATACGCCTACTATACATCTTCGGCCTGAGAATCAATGCGGCTACTTTCGAATGAACTAATTAAATAAATATATAAATATTTATTTATTTATTTATATATATCAACAGAATACTATATGATCAATACAGATCTCAACACAATTCTATGACAAATAAAATATATATTATATATATATCTACAAATAAATATATATATATTTATTCAGAACAACAAATTCATTTATAAGGAAGGCAAAGAGATCTTTTCCATAACAGGAAGATAAAGAAATTGGGTACTTTCAAACAAAGATTTCACAGCATAACTTTCTGTTTTGTTTGCAATTCAAACTATTTTCTAAAAAGAATAACTTCAAGGATGAGCTACTTATTTATTTATTTTCTTTTCTCGGAGAAATCATTTTTATCTAATTTTCAGAAGAAAAAAATTCTTTTTCAAGCAAAGACTGATACAAAACACATTTCTATTATTTTTACAGATTCAAAAATAATCAAGAGGAGAGGGTGGAACCTGGAGTCCTCTGCTCTCGAGAATATGATGAAGCTTGCTTGCTCCAAATGGCCTTTACGAAGAGCTTCTCGTTCCTGCTTCGAAATCTCCCCTCCAAAATACCGTGCTCAAATTCGAATCTCAAACTTTATTCAGAAGACTCTATCCAAAATATTTCAAGCAAAATAATGGAAAAATCTTTTCCCAAAACTTCAGAAAATTCAAAAATACATAACCATTAACTTGTGCAACTTCTGTCTCAATAATCCTTTGTGTGTGAAAAACTCACTCTCCTTTCAATTAAATAAAAGATATTGCCATTTTCTTCCAAAAGCTCTAAAAATCCTAAATAAAAGAAATTATTTCTTTAAAAACAAGCTTTTCAGTCAACTCTCAAATCCCATTCGTCCTTTCATCTTTTTCTGTTCTTTTATTTATTTATTTTTCTATTCTTCAATACTTTTTGTTTTAAATCTATTTTTTACAACTTTACTTGCAAACCACATTATTTAGTTTATTTGAATAATTTTATCCTCAACAAGATAATTAATTAAAATAATAAACACAATTTAATATTTAATTAACATTTAATAAAACACATGACTTTTAAAATAAATAAAACATTTAAATATTTAAATACAATTTAATCTAACATTATAATACATAATATTACCATCATTTAATTAATAAATCACAACAAATAAAATACCAACATAAATAATATACAACAAAACACAAATGACAACCACAAAGAACGACAATTACAAGAACGCACAATACCATTTAAACAAGACGGTCTGACATCATGGGACGGGATGACTTCATTGTCATCTCTGTTTCAACATTATACCGTTGGGCTATTACTGCTCGCCTTGTCCTGCTGAAGCAAGTGGAAACGAGACTTTGTACCTACAATCCCTGCATCCAAGCAAAGTCATATACATGTACATATATATATAATCAAAGCATTACATTGTGAGAAGGAATTGCAGTGTAGTAAGGCACTCGCAAACGAGTGATGCTACCCTGTCCTTTCATCACATCTATCCTAATGTTGAAATATAACATAACTGATAAGTTAACATTTCTAAACTAACAAATCATTCCATAACATAATTTATTAAATCATTGCATCATAATATAATTCCGAAAGTCAACTAACACCACCAACCACAATGTCATATGAAATAATCATGTCCACAAATGCATAAGCGTAATCACCAAAAGTCTAACTATTCAAACAAAACAATAAGTATTAACAATCACAGTCACAAAGCATCAATCAAAACCACAAAAGTATCAAGTCCAGATAGTATGAGGGGTATTACATACCATGCAAAACCTAACCAAATGACCTAGGAAATGAAACTAAAATTCAATATATCAAAATGGAAATGAAAGAGATGCACCTGGAAGACTGGTGAGGTCAAAAAAGCTCCAAAACCCTGAAAAGTTATTGTTTGATTCCCACTAGGACTCATATGCCAGTCTGGGTGATTTAGTCCCAAACTGGGTTTTCTATACCAAAACTGAAATATGACACTACTTAATTTGAATCTCTTGAAACCTAAAAAATGGCACTACTGGGACAATTATTCCCAAGGTGGTGTATCAATCCCAATATGATTTTTTAGAGGGTGAAGACCTAAATCTTCCCTCCTAACTCTACTCTTTCTATCACACTTTTTTTCCAAGTTTGAAACTTTGATTCACAACTTGTAGGATACTTTTTGTGATCATATCAATAAGGAAACAACTAGGAAAACTTTCTTCAATCTTGTAACTTAGTCTTCAAAGATCCATCAAGCTCCAAGACACCTAGATCTACAATCACACATGTAGAGAGAGAGAAACTTGTTGATTGTTAGAGAATAGGGGTTTTCCTTAGTCAAACCCCTTTTAGGTAATTAAACCAAATGATGATATAATGAAATAAGAAGATGAAACATGCAACATGGAACATAAAACATGAATAATGATACCTTGAATGATTTCTTGTAAAACATTAATATAACATGAAATGACCATGAAGGATGCAGATCTAGATCTTGAAATAACTATAGACCAATGCTTAACCTTGGATATTGAATGCAACATCACAACACTAGCTCAACAACATGCTTGATGCTTGATAACCTTGACATGATGATGGATCTTGAATTATTGCAACAATTGATGAAGAATTCTACCCTCGAATGCTTTAAAGATGCTCTTGAATACTCTTGCGAAGTCTTGTAAACTCTTGAAGGCTCTTGTAAACTCAAGTTTTCTATAATGCATACTCTCTTGAAAGTCTTAGGTGAAAATGAGTGAAATTACCTTGTATTTATACTTATTTATGTCAGATTTCCCAAAATTACAACACTACAAGCTGACATCAGGTCTAGGAGGACAAAATCCCACCAAGAATTTGAATTAAATTTGATTTTGAACCACATGGGACTCATACACCAGAAGTGGTGTATGAGTCCCATTAGGCTTAATTATGGGGACACATTTTTTAAAAATGTTTAGAATGATGTAAAATCAGGATCAAGGCCCAAAAATCTAGGTGGGACTCATATGCCCAAGGTGGCATATGATTCCTAGATTACTAAATCTAGGCCACACAACCTAAAAAGACATGAATTATGATTAATGTTGGTTTATGTCTAGATTATTCTCGAAAAGATGCATTAATTAAGGCTTGTGGATGCAAAATTAGGCCAATTAATGCATAAAGAATCCCAATTTATTAATGAAACCATAGATTAGTGTGAAATTGTGGTACAACACTTTACAACACCCTAATAAGGAATAATTAAGTTCATTTAGTTTACAAGGTCCCAGAACTTAATGTGAAGGTGCACTTTACAACATTAAATTAAGGCAAAGTTAGGTCAATTTAGCTTAAAAGGGACCTAAATCCAATGTGAATGTGTTAAACACATTACAACATTAGATCAATGCATTATTAGGTCCATTTTAATGTTAATCATTCCCAAATTAAGTGTGAAAATGTAAACGGTGATATTTTTGACACTACAGATAGATAGATAGATAGATAGATAGATAGATAGATAGATAGATAGATAGATAGATAGATAGATAGATAGATAGATATAGAGAGAGAGAGAGAGGGAGAGGCAAGGAGGGAGAGAGAGAGGTGATATAGGGAGAGGAGTGAGGTAGAGAGAGGTGGGTGGGAGGAAGAGAGAGAGAGGAGGAAGGTGGGGCTTGATTGAGAGAGAGGGAGAGAGAAGGAAGGAGAGAGGAAGGGAAAGGGAGAGATGGAGAGAGAGATAGAGCAGTAGAGAGAGAGAGAGAGAAATGGTGAGGAAAAGGGAAGGAGGTTGGGAGATTGAGAAAGAGAGAGATAAGCATATAGGGAAGAAGAAATAGAGAGGGGGATGAGGGAGGGATAATTAGAGAGAGAGGGAGAGGTAGGGAGGGAGAGAGAAGTGGGATAGAGAGAGGGAAGGAGAGCGATAGAGAGAAGTAGAGAGAGGAGGGAGGGATAGAGGGAGAGAGAAGTGAGAGAAGTGAGAGAGAGAATAAGAGAGAGGAGGGAGGAGGAAGGTGGAGATATTGAGAGAGAGAGGAGGGAAGGTGAGATAGGCAGGAGGGATAGGTTAGATAGAGAGAAGTAGAGAAGGAAGGTGGGTGGAATCAAGGGGGGAGAGAGAGATGGGGGGAAGGAGGAAGGTGGTTAGATAGATATAAGTAGAGAGGGAAGGTGGGTGGGATGAAGAGAGAGATGTGGGAAGGAGGAAGGTGGTTAGATAGAGAGAAGTAGAGAGGGAAGGAAGGAAGTATAAAGTGGGAGAGAGAGAGGAGATAGAGAAAATTAGGGAGGGAAGGAGGACAGGAGGGAGGGAGGGAGGGAGAGAGCTCCTTCTAGAGAGAGAGAGGTGAGATAGATAGAAGCATAGAGGGAAGGAGAGAGTGTGAGAAATAGGTCTAGAGCTCATAAGAGATAAATAATGATTGAGATAGAGAGATATAGATGAATCAACTTGCTGATTATTGAAATTTGACATGCTAATTATTGAAATTTGGCTATCTAAAAAATTATAGATCTTCAAAAAACTAGAATTTTCATTATAACTCCTAGAGATCCGCAACAACTCTCAAACATCCTGAAACTATATACATAAAATATAACTTAATGTATAAGAAAGTAAATTCCTATATATAAATGACAATGTCATTTATATGGTGTAGACATGTAAAAATGGCTTAACGCATATCACATTTCCTAAACTACATTTTCCATTATCGGTATCATTGTCATTATCACTATTGCATATTGCTTCATTAACATCATTAATCCCCTTTTTAACATCATTTGCATCATTAACCCTATTTTTCTCTATTAATTAAATAATTTCAAATTGTTTAATTAATTCACTATGTCATCACCTAATTTAACCTTATTCCCCCTAATTAATTAAATAAACACAAATTATTTAATTATGTCACTCACATACCTTATTCATCTAAATTAATTAAATAGTTATCACTAATTATTTAATTAATCTACTTTCCCTTCTTCAAAATTGAATAATTAAATCAATTATTCAATTTCCACAAAATCACTCAACATGGTCAAATAAATAAATATACCTTTATTTATTAAAGTCAAATACAACTTGTGTGTGTTCCTCTCAAACATTTAATTAATTACTAAATTAATTAATACATCCTCACATATCTTGATTGAATAAACCATGACCACTGATTTCTCAATCTATTTCCCAATCTCACTAATTTCTCTAATCCCACTAAACACTCAAACTAACTTCTTCAATCCCACTAATCATTCAATCTAATCTCATCGATTATTCAATTCAATCCCTTAATTGAATCAATCAAAGGAGTTAACTGATCAATCTATTTCCTCTCAATCGTTCTCAACAGTTGATCATGATCTTTCATTGTTGAATCCTAATCATTCATCTAAAACTTTAAAATCTATAAAACAACCTTCACCCTTCTCATAAATGATTGAATAATCTAGACAATTTGTGGAGAGGTCATGTAAAATTGACTATTGAAGCACATTGAGAAAATACTTGCATTGTAGATCACCATTACCAATACATGGAGGCTTTGTATTGATCATACAATCCAACATCCATTATTAATATGAATACACTCCAACATGGGATGGTAAAATTGTAGTCTTTGAATTTGTTTATGTTCTCATTTATGCTAACATTACTTGTTGAATTCATTGCTTTACAATAACATTTCATGAGTAGATTGGTATTTTATCTTGTTTTGATTTCAATTGATCATTTTCCTTTTTGTATTCCATTGATCCATTTCCCCCTTACAAATTTTGGCACACCCAATTAATCTTTTTAGTCTTTTTTAAGAATTTTGTAGGTTACAGCCAAGAATAAGATTAAAGCCTGTCATATTATTTTAATCATAAAAACATGGATGCATGAAATTTTGTAAAACCATTTCTAGATTTTGTAGACCTCACTCTTAACTTTCTATAGCTTTTTTACATTTTTAATTTCATGAAAAAATAAAAAAAGATAATAATTTTAGTCTATTGTGTTTTTTTTTTTAAATTGTTGCTAACCTTTAAAAATTCATGTGTTTCATTCATCTCTAATAAATTCTACATGATGAAGTTTAGAAAAAGGTTTTTGGGATTTCTAGATCTTCATTTTATCTTTCCAAAATAGTTGATGATTTCAAATTTGATGAAAATTTGAGAAAGTTGTTGCTAATTGAAATTGCTGCAGTAATTGTCCAAGAAGGGTAAAAATTGTTAATCTTTTTTCTTTTTTCTTTTTTATTTCTTTTATTTATTTTTTTCAAGTTTTTGCAAGTCTTTGTGGCTGTTAGAGGATTAGCTTTCACAATTTATATTTGGTGCTTTAAAAATGAATTCACTTTCCTTTGGTGCACTAAAACCGAACAAGACAACTTGAACATTTAAATTTGGTGCCTTTAAAATGAATTCAATTTCCTTTGGTGCACTAAAACTGAACAAGACAACTTGAAAATTTACATTTAGTTCTTTTAAAATGAATTCACTTTCCTTCAAGGTGCACTAAACTAAACAAGACAACTTGAACATTTACATTTGGTGCTTTTAAAATGAATTCACTTTCCTTTGGTGCACTAAAACTGAACAAGACAACTTGAAAATTTACATTTGGTGCTTTTAAAATGAATTCACTTTCCTTTGGTGCACTAAAAATAAACAAGAAAACTTGAACATTTACTTTTGCTTCTTTTAAAATGAATTCATTTTCCTTTGGTGCACTAAAATTGAACAAGACAACTTGAACATTTATATTTGGTGCTTTAAAAGGAATTCACTTTGTATTTTATTTATGAAATTTTATGTTTGAATTCTTAAATATTTGAAATTGGTGCATTTAAATACAAATTGATATCATTAAAAAACCTCATTTTGGGCTTAAAATAAAATTGTAATAAATTATCTATTGTGTCCACTTTGATTGGCAAATTAAGTGCATATCATCTCCCCTTGTGTCTTTTGACGATCTTCGGTGATGAGAAACACATTAATATTTTTTCTTTTTTTGTGGTCACCCCTTTTCTAGATATGGGCTTGCTTATGAGGCATATCCCACAATAGAGAACTCATTCGTGACCCTAAAAGCACGTTTACTAATGGGCTATATAAAGTGCAAAATCAAAAGAAAGTAGCTCAAATCTAGGCAAGAATGCCTTGACATGCCTCTACCCTCGTATGAACATAATGTGTTGTACATAGGACAACTAAATCCTTAAGTGGCTTGCATATGATGCATACATCCAATGTTCACAATTGTCATTAAACACCTTTTTTTTAGAGGCCAACCAAGTTTCCCAAAACATCTTTTAAAGTAGTGCATGGAAATAACACCATTCACAGAAGTTACTTACCACGTCAAATTCATAGTTGAGGCATTAGGCTTAAGAGTTAATCCTCTTTATCCTAGAGTATCAAAATGGTACATTTCCTTGATATATCCTATTTGTTCCCTCTATAAATTTGATTTAAAATCACTCCTTCAGAGGTGAGGTAAACCTACAGAGAATAGTGTATCTTTTATTCCTTAGGATGTATTAACTGATAATCTTTGGGCTATATCATTGAATCTGAGATTTTCTATTGTATGCATCATTTTCCATCAAAGCAGATCACCAAAACATCAGACCAAACAAATTTCCAACACTTACAAACTTATTGAACAAACTACCATCAAAAAATTGGAAACTGTTGAAACAAAATCGCTAATGTCAAGTTTTTTTGCTACTATCTCAAAAAATTATTGTAATCAACCTAAATTATGGTTTCTATTGTTCAATTAACCACTATTTCTATCACTATTGCATGATAGTCACTATCAAAATAGATTCGCTTTTGAAAAACTTGGTTGTAGTTGTCTTAACACATAACCACTATTGTTCTATAATCCTACAGCTACTATCCTAAAATCCTATCACTATCGTCCTACTTACAGGCTTGCCTCAAAATTGTCAAAACAACTTATTCTTAAACATTGGCCTAAAAAATTTGTTATCAAAGATCATCATTGGACCTGTTAGTCAAAAATCAATATCACCATCCTTCCCTTTAGACTTGGTTACATAGGGTTCATAACTATCATCTTTTTGGACACAAACATTTACACAATATCTTATCAACATCCTTCAACATCACCAAATCAACAACCAAACATCAACCAAGTCTTGAACATGTATTGAACACAAGAAATCAAACCATTATCTTGTTATAGTTTTTAGAGCAACCTTTACTTGCAACCTCATAGCTAGTTCAAGTAAAGAAAACACCATATCCTCTAAGACATAGAAAAAACACCAATTTGAGTCTTGTGAACTATTGTGTTCTAGACTAGCATCAAATCAAAACATCAAAACATCAAAAATCATAGCTTCATTTATCAAACAACAGCCAAAATTGGCTCATCTCCTTATCATAGGATTGAGTAGCAAAGTATTACCATCCAACATCAAGCTTGATCGTCCACATATCACAACACCAATCCATAGAAAACCAACAACCTTTGTCCAAAAGGTATACACATATCCCCTTTGTACATAATTCTATCAAACCAAATCTCAAAACACAACGTCATTCCATTTCTATAAGTTGTTATCTCAAACTTATCAAGGTTTATTGAGTTTGTTTATGACTACAATGAGATCACAACATAAAAAGAACTAGAAGGTGGAAGCCAATAGAATTAGCACTAGTATACAAAACACCAACACCACCAACAAGGAAACTCAACCATGGGGTTACGATCCTAAGAAATACTCAACCCTCGAAGAACAACCAACATTAAAAACACAAACAAGTCAACCACCTAGTGATGATGACATATGCCTTCAACATCAAGACAAATTTTCTTGGCAACAAGATCAACCTCCTAAATACATGACCATAGAGGAGTATGATAGTGATGAGGAAATCACTGATGAAGTACTTTTAGAGCACTCTCAAGATCCAAAAATACAAAAACTTATGGAAAAGATGATTAGGAAGGACCCTAACATATTTCCTCAAGCTAGCACAAAGTGGGGCCAAGTCGCCCACAAAATTTTATGTTGAAGTTATTAAGGATCCCAACCTCATTCCTTTGGGGGACCAATCTATGGTGAGACAAATACCCAAAACAACGGTAGATTCCAAGATACCACCATTATTCTCAAACATACATATCAATGACCAATATTTTCCACAAAAAGTGGAGAATCCATTGTATAGACATCCATCACAAATTAAACAAGTGGTAGTAGCTCAACATAATCAAGAGAATCCAAACCTCTTAAAAAATCAAAGCATGCCACCACAAAATGTTAACATAATGGGACCCAACATATACGATACATCTTGGAAAAACCAACAGCAAGGTCCCAACACTAATATGCAAAACAAGGGACAACCACAACAACATGTAGTGAACCAACAAGGCAACAACCCTTTGCAAACATAACTACATGTTAACAACCCACCACACATGTATCAACAACCACCACAAGATCAAAGCATGTACCAAGGAAATGTTCAAAACCAAACTCAAAACATGCTTCAACAACAATTTTACAATCCCAACATGTAAAATAAATATAGATCATAATCAACCCCAAACCTTCAACACCAAACATGTATGTTTTAGCACCACCAAACATCAAACCCAACATCAAATGTATGTTCGACCACAAAAAAAACACACCTACAAAATCAAGCACCTAATCCTCCACAACACAACATTGGTGTACAACCTCCATCACAATACCAAACCTACACACCTCAACAAAAACATAGTGTACCTCAACAACAATACAACATATCTCAAAAACAACATAGTTTACCTCAACAATAACATAGCATACCTCAATAACAACATAGCACACCATAACAACAATACACCATACCTCAACAAAAACATAGCGTACCTCAACAACAATACAATGTACCTCAACAACAACACAACATACCTCAACAACTACATCATATACCCTCAACACACAACACACCTGCATCGGCCCTCAAGGACCCCATCCTTCATCCTACACCCACAACATGGAACAAGGGCCATCATATGTACAAAACCCACAATATAGCACACACAACATTGTGGGGCAACACAGTTATAATATCTCTCCTTATCAAACAAAAACACTAATTGATGATGTAACCTTACAAATACATACTCTCAACTAAAGGATATCAGACATCCAAATTGGAAATCCAAAGAAGAGTTATGCTCTACAAGACATATGTCCATATCCATTTGATTGTTCCTTATCCATGGTACCTTTCCCCAAGAACTTTGAAATACCAAAATTTGACAAATATAGGGGAAGAGGAGATCCAATAGAACATGTGTGAGAATTCTTAGTAGCTTGCATGGATGTATAACATAGTGATACCTATCTAATGAGGTTTTCCCCACAAATTCTCAGTGGTGTCACTATTGAGTGGTTCTCTCATCTATCGCCCGGTATCAAGACCTTTGATGAGTTGTCAGATAAATTTGTCAATCATTTCTCATACAACATAAAGCAAGATATAGCGATCCCTGATCTCTACCAAATTAAACAAAGCCAAGGTGAATCATTTTATTCATATCTACAAAGATGGAGACATAAAGCTAGTAAATGTAAATGACCCGTTCCCAAGAAAAATCTCAGACATCTTTGTCTCCAACACACAAGTGGATATTAGCTACCAAGTCACCATGTTGTTCCCTAGTAATTTTGAGGAAACTATTCAAAATGGTTTACTCATCAAAAGAGCTCTCATAGCAATGGGAATCATTAAACTATATAGAAACAAAGACCAAGCTTCAAGTTCTAATGACAAACCAAAAATATGGGCAAAGAACAAAAACATTACCAACAATGGAGTGGTAGATGCAAAATTTGTATGAAACATACAAACACCTAGCAATCCATAGAACAATGTCCAAGTAGCCCAAGCAAACTACCCTCAAAATAACACTCAAAACAATCAGCTCATGTATCCTCACAATAATTAGCAAAACAACCAACAAACAAACCAAGGGAAGGATATTCAAAGAGGGTCATCAAGGCAGAATAATCAAACTAGGAGAAAATTCACCCTATTAGGAGAAACTCTTGAGGTAGTTATGCATAAAATCATCCAAAAAAAACTTATCATGCTTCCTAATCTTGATAAAACAACTTATGATAAACCAAACTTCAAACCCCCTCGGTACAATGATAACGATGGATACAAATTCCACAAGATCAAGGGGCACACAACAAATAATTGTATGAGACTTAAAAACATCATATAGGACTAGATAGAAAAAGGGGAGGTTAAAATATCTTAGGCCCTCTGGTAAAAGAGATATGGGAATATACAAGGATTCACTCCTTGATCATTCTAGGGGAAATGACAAAGGTAAAGGACAAAATTATCAAAAATCCAACTTCACCTATGATGAAGTTGTAGGAACCATCTGTTAAGTCGGTCGGAACATCAATGTGGTGACCATACTAGGCAAAAGCCCCAAATGTAATGTGACTACAAGAAGAGGGAAAGTCACTATCCAAGGAGCCCCACTTCCACCCAAATTCTCCATCAAGCTTTCCACTAACTATAGCATTGTTGACCAATTGAAGAAAACTCCAGCATTAATCTCTATCCTCAAACTTTTAAAGTTATCACCACCACATACAAAGATCCTAGAGAAAGCTCTCATATAATCTTCAGTGCCAAACAACCTTAGCACTAATCAATTTCAAGCCATGGTTGGTACCATTACTTCACCCCATCACTTGGTATTTTTTGAAAAATACCTTCCACAAAGAGCCTTCCACAATCAAGCTTTGTATCTTGAAGTTTGTGTCCATAAACACAAAATCAAGAGAGTCCTAATAGATGGTGGTGCGGTTTTAAACATATGCACCCTAAAAATGGTAAAGCAATTGGGATATTATGATGGCATGATTGAAAAGAAAAAGAGTATCACCATAAGGGCTTATGATGATATGGAGAGAAACTCTAAGGGAACTATAAGACTTCCAATACAAGTAGGGCCAACAATAGCAAAAACAACTTGGTATGTACTAGATCTTGAGTTTTAATATAACCTCCTCTTGGGACATCTATAGATCCATGCAATGGAAGTGGTCCCTTCCACCTTTCACCAATGCTTAAAATCTCCATACAATGATAAGGAATTTATATTATACATTGATCTCAAGCCCTTCCATTATTGCTCAAACTTGGAGAAGTACAAAACGCTCCTTCAAATACCTAGTAATGACATATCATTCCACTCATTTTCCTATGTCATTCCAGCATCAGTTTCTTCAACCTCAACTCCATCCATATCAACCAATCCTCCAAAATATGACCCCAAGATCTAGGTTCTTGACAAGGGCTATGGAGAATACCATTTCAAATCGTTCTACACTGGGGAGCTTCCCCCATCACCAAAATCTTATGAGCAACTAAAGGAAATAAAGCATGTTCAATCTATCACATATGAAGATAAACCCACTATCTTCAAAAATTGGGGAGACATGAAAGATGAATTGGTATTCAAAGAGGACCTCTCATCATGGATCTATAAAGAAGAACAAGAAGAACATAAATAGCTACATCCCCTTCCCATGGAGCTCAATAATAAATGTTATCATATAGCAAGAAATACGGGATACACTGGAAAAGGTGGCCTTGGTTTACATGAACAAGGCATAAGAGAGCCCATCATAATAGAACAATGCAAGAAGAACATGGGACTAGGTTATGGTTTGATAGACATGGTAATCCCAAACATCAAAACTACCTCTTATCAAGCAATAGCTCCTTTTACTATCGTTGAGACATAGATAACTATGATCTTATAAATGAATACCTCACAATTGCAGACCTATTTGAGGACTTTGGCATAAATACCATAACCTTCAAACCTATTGTTAGTGATCCAAATTTGCACCCCTAATGCCAAGCTATGACAAAACTTAGCAGGTTTGGATGTAACATGGGACTGCTTTCAAGTTGTGGGTGTCCTACTCGAAAGCAGACCTCTAGATTATGGGCTAGTTCCCCTTTTTGATGCCACCTAACTACTGATTTTTGAGGTAAAGGGTAAGAAATGCATAAAACATGAACATTAACTGAAAAAACCTAAGGTGATACACCAAAAAACAACTAGGACCTTACGAAAACCTATCACATTCAAAACAAATTTATAAAACTCTATTTACACAAGTCATTTTCATATGCATTTCACATAAATAATTTATAAGGAGGTTTCTTAACAGGACTTTTAGAAGGAAAACCAAGGTCTCACAACTTACAACACTATTGAATAACACAGCTTATAAACTGTTAACATGCATTTTCTACTAAACAGATGCCTAAACATGAGACAAGTTTGCAAGGAAAGAGGAATTTCACAAAACAAACTGATCAATCACTAACAGCATACCATGAAACATGAAATGAGAAGGTAAAATGCTCTATTTTATTGATTCAAAGTACTCATTGTATAACATGTCCATCTAAGTTACAATACTGCTCCATGCTGAAAAATAACTCCAAAAAACCAAATCTATCACTCTGCTAGAAAGAAAGAACTAGCTCCAAAATTCCAAAATGAAGATACTTAAGCAAAACCCTTCAAATCCCCTCACACATGTCCATCTAGAAGGTTCTGGTCGGATGCAACAATGAGGCCAAAAAAGAACCTTCTAAAATCACTCCAAAAAGTCCTCCAAACAGTCCAAAGTCAAGCCAAGACCATAGTCATGCCAAAAGTGTGACAAAACAGCCTCCAAAATAGCACATGTTTCTCCAAAATAATCAAATGCACCACTCACACACTCCCCTCATGTCTACAAGTCATCATTTTGTCTCCCAGCCTTGACCCATGCAATATGTGTTTTTTGAAAACACAAGACTCAAAAAAAAACATTCAAAATAACAACTTGATTAAGTGATTCATGATACACTACTTAATCAGGTTATTTTACATTTTAAAGCATAATGCAAGAGGGCCCCACCACCTCTTTGAATTACATTACATTTGCATTAAAATGACATAAAATAAAAGTAATTTGCAAATCACTTAAATGATATCTTTATACTTTGAAATAAGATGTAAAATACAATGCCATATCTAAATGCTTCCAAAAGCCTTAAACAAAATAAAACTCCAAGGCATTTGATCATCTTCACTTACCTCTACTCCTGCACTTCAAGGACACACACTTGGACAACATTTCTAATTTTCCAAGGCAAAACAAAGGCCCAAATTCGACCTATATGATCATAAAGGGCTTGCACATTTCTTGGAAGGCACATTTTCAAGGTCTTCAAGGCATATCACATTTTAAAGGGCAAGGAATATTATGCACTTGGCACATTTCACATGTTTGATTTTGAGGGACTTAGTAATTTTTTGACAAGGCAATAAAGACATAAGGCATAAAATGCCTAATTCATGGCATTCGACCCCCATCACATTTTAATGTGTTTTCATTTTTTAAAAGAGATGGGAAAATTCCCATCGGCCACCAATAGTAGGGCCAAACCCTAAACAACAAAAGGGAAAAACGAAGGCAAAAATCCCTCATTTCACCATCAAGCATTCCAGAGAATTCACCTGGCCACCATGGGGTTTCAAGCTTGCACAGAAAATGGTGATTTTTGGAAAATTCTGACTAGTTATTGATGAAATCTTATGCTTTTCTTCATTCGAGTACCAAGGTAATTGATTTTTTGAATCAAAAATCTGTATTTTCAATCTTTTGTAGGCCATTTTGTGAGCTAAGGTTGCGACTGTAGACATATTTCTAATCATTTTGTTCCACTTTTCTCCTTTCCGTTGTCATATTGCTTTCAGCTGCCATGATCAAGTTTGTTTGAAGTTCTCTGTGAAAAGAAAAGATTTTGAATATTTCCCAATAAAAAAAGCAAAAAGCTCGAGGTAAGCCTTAAATCAACTCCACTACTTCCAATTTTTTAGCAAAAGGTAGCTTGTTTCGAGCCCTCAATCTGAAAGATAGAGCAAAAATGCTTACTTTTCTTCTACATTTTGTATTTACATGAAGAAACCCCACATTTTGTTGTTGTTTTGTGAAGAAAACAACCATTGAGGTTGTAGCCAAGAGAATGGAACATGATTTTTTCCTTTTGAGTCTCTGAATCTGCATTTTCACTTTAAATCCAGTTGGGTTTTGCTGCCTTTGTGAAGAAAATTACTCCTTTGGTCGTGGTTGTAGGAGATGAAATGGTTTTTTCATATATTTCCATTCTCTTTTGAAACTCCAAGATGGGTTCCTTCAAATTGTAGCAAGCTTGCAATTTCTCCATGAACATATGAACTGGATTTTGCATATACATTTCTTGCTTTGAATATCTTTATGAAAGCTCTCTTTTAATATTCTATATTTGCAATTTAATTACAAAAGCCCAAAGTGGGTTTCTGTTATTGAAGAAACTTGTGATTTCTATAGAAAAACCCAAGTGGGTTTTTGTGTTTTTGAAGAAAATAACTTAGATTTGGGCCATAGCTGTAAGAAATGAAATAGTTTTGATTTGGCATTTTTTTGTCTTTTGTAGAACAAAACCTCCACATTATTCTTTCAATATCTCATTTGTGAGTTCCGCCTCATGGTCTTCTTAAGATGTATTCTGTATGCAGAACTTGTATTACTTTCCAAAAATGACATCCTTTGTGTGAATAATAGAAGAAAATCCTTTTATATTTATGCACCTGAATTCTTTTAACATAAACCTAGATGAGTTCTTGTCGATGTGGACAAAAACTAGCCTTTACCAATCATGTACTCTGAGTAATTTCCATCATCTATTCTCAATACAGTCATATCTGTCTCCACTATTTTTGTGCAAAGTTGGCCAAGAAAACTTTGTCATGAGAAACAATCACCATAGGCACATCTTGCTTCGCAAGATAACTGTCTAGCCACTCAAATGAAATATAAAACATGAAACATGATTATCATCCCTCCAATTTATTTTTCATTTACACTATGCCTTGATAGTTGCAATGCATTGTATCCAACAATGGGAAGTAACTTATGCATTTATAACTAAGTGCAATTGAATTTTCTCCAGCAAGTGTAGGATATTGTGTTTTCTAGTCATAACTTGAACTTCCTACCTCCCTAAAGCTTGAGGAACTACCGATTCTGAAAGTTCTATAGTTTCCCCCCATTGTGGCTTGATTGTCTTTTAATCCTCTTTCAAATGAATATAGAGAAAAAACATGAATTGTCTTTATGTTTTTAAAATGCAGGCAATGGCTCTAGCAAATGCATTGTCCATCATGTTGACACATGCTTCAACATTATTTTATTTACCGGGTTGCTATCATGACAAGGTGTTTGTGTTTTACAAATGCAACATTCAAATTCAAGTCCCACTTGCAATCCATGGTGGCTTGGTATTTTAAATGAAGCATTTAGACTTAATTTGAAACATAACAACCTATTGACCTTTTGAAAGCAACAAACATATGAAATAATGATACTCATTTTAGATACGAAACAAAATGCATGTTGTACCTTGTCTCCCACTATTTGATTCTTTTCTTAGTCTCCATTGGATGTGAATGGTTGATCAATCCAAATGCTTTTAATTGTTCATGTGTTGGAATCATTTATAAAGAACACTTCCTTTTCATAGCCCATTTTCATCCTGCTTAAGGGCTGCTCCATTGAGGGCACTCCATACCTTAAGAGCTTCAACTAGGCATTGTTATGGCAATCTAATCAGGTACACGATCTACTTGCAGTTCTTTTGTGCCTCTTAAATGTACTTTGTTTCTTCATAGTACACAATTATGCCTCTCTTTTTTTGTCATTTTGTTTCATTCAGTTAAATCGCTTTAGTGACTTGTCTGGTCTTCTCTTTCCAGTGACTTGAGAACAATATTGCAATGCTTATGACAAGCTTCCATGCCCATGGTTTTGAGTGTATTTTGTATTTCCTCATAGAATGCTAGCTTATGGTTCATTGGTTATTTTCTCACCACACATTATCATTACCCCCCAAGAATCATGAACCCTCAAAGCCTAATTGTTCTTTATGCTTCATAGTGCTACCCTTAACATGAGATAAGTATCCTTAATTTTATTTTGATGACTGCAGGATCATCATGATCATTGCACACTCATAAACTTTGCCCCTCCTCTCTTGTAACAATGGGGGCATCTGTGTTCAAAATGAGAAACCCTTCTTATGTGACAAACACATCTTTGCTTTAGTCTCCATCAAAGGTGAAAGGTTGATCATGTTGTTTGAACTTTGTTAGTTCCATTAGTGTTGCATTCTGAAATACTTTTTTTTTCGACCTTGTCCTATAGAATGATTAGTTGTTTCATACCTCTGAAAAGAGCTCTATTATCATTGATTTGTTCAATGTGAATAATGCATAGTTCCTTGAGTTCTTGTAGAATTCAATGTATTGTAACATCAATGTTCTTTTTCTTTAATCTGATAGTGGTTTTTAATGGAAATCTCATATGCATTGTTCATCCTTGTGTCACTCTCTCAACACCATACCTTGTCACTGGCTATCATTTGAACTTTGTTCACTTTCTCTAGTACTATCCATGCATTGCACTATAACATTCAATGACTGAGATTTTCCCTTTATTATCTTTTGCATATCTCATAAGGTTTCCCCCATTCTCTTCATAGGTGATGATCTAGTTGTCCTATAGCATGCATTCATGGATGTATTCATTGTTGTTGTCCAATTCATTCCCTTAGGATTTCCCCTTGTAGACTCTTAAAAGTTGTCATATTTACTTGTACCATGACCTTGGCTTCAAGAGGGTGTCACCTTGTGTTGCTTCATGATTGCCCCAACCATTGCTTGTTGCCCCATAAGTTTGTTACTTGGTCTTCTAAGACAATTTTTTACCTTTTGATCATGTGCAACACATAAACATTGCCTCCTCACTTTGATCTAAGGTGAGAGGGACTTGACAGTACCTTAGATTGATCCCTCTTGCTTCCACATATGCTTCATGATGGCTTCATGATTTCTCCTTCATTATTTAGGAGATGCATAATTGAACTGATGCATCTATAATTGAACTTGATGCATCTCCAAAATCAATTACTTATTTTTATAAAATTGATCATGGATCCACTTAAGAAGATTGAAAGACATATCCAGCAAAATGTGTTGCATCTTTTGAATCTGATAATGAAAGTTGATCAACTGGTGTGATTCCATATTGATTTAATGCATTAATAGCATGTGTATCTTTGATCAAGTTGCTCAATTTCCTATCCTTCTTAAAACCTCAGAGGGCAACATGTTGAGCTCTACCCTCGTGGGAGCCACATTTACCCCACATGTTGTAGTTAACTGAATCAAAACAGTAACAATACTTTTCCTAAATTTGCACAAGGAGAAAATAGTTAGATATACAAAGCATATCATAGGTTTGTTTGATCACTTCTTTCTTGTTTTCAGGGACACTTATAGTATGTTGCTTATTTAATGTATCTAGGGATCAGTTTATACATGCATAGGTGTATGTTCATGTAAGGTTTGAGACTTTTCATTGCTTAGAGCATTTCTCTAACATCATTGCTATTTCCATATGAAGGAATTAGGAACAATGAGGAGCTAGGAGGGACAAGCAACATGGATTAGCAGCAATGCGAGACAACACACCTTGAACCAGTCATTCTCAGGCAATTACTGGTCTCTCTCCTTATATACACATTTGTATTTTTTTACTTATTCATGTATATGCTTTTCTTTATTTTCATTGAATAAGTCAAGTTAGTCACATGACTTGTGTGAGACAAATATGCACTTTTGTATCAATAAAGATTACTTCTTTGTTCAAAAAAGATTTGTGGTAAATCCCTCTTATGTTAAATGCACTTATATAAATGCAGTAATTTGTAAATGTAATCTTTTGAATTATTTCATTTATGCAATTGAATCTAATATAGGAGAGGATAAAATGTACCTTTCTCTTAGTCTAAAATCAAAGAGATCTACCTAAATGAGTTATTAGTAAAATTTAGGCAACACCTACATCTGAGGACTACCATACTAAAACAGACTCCAACAAATGGGAATGGGAGTCTTGCATGTCTAGTGACTATGACCTAGATACCCTCTGGGACCTTGATAACTTTGCTATCCTTACTTTTCCCCATCCATATCCACCATAAGCTTTGTCGATAACAATGATAACTTACCCTTACATCACTTGTAGTTGATCAATTGGGATCAACAACATCACGCACCTGTTGTGGACCTATTCCAGAATAACAAAGTTATAGTAGAGTTCATGGGAATTCAACAAGGTATCCATCAAGGAGACCATGAGGTTGGTTTTGTCATAGAACTAGAACAAGGATCATACTTTGGAGGGAAGATTGTGTCCTCCAGTCACAAAATTGAAAGGAAAAAATTAAAATACAAAATGAGATCCCTAAGGGAAAACCATAATGTGGCTCTACCAGATCATGCAAAAGGAAAAATAAAGGACGTATCTGAGGGTGAAAACCTCACTGCTTGGCACCCAAAGATGGAGGATTCAATCTCCTCATTACAGAGTATCAAGAATATTTAGCAGTGTTGGTGGAAGGTTCTAAACCTATCAACATAGGAACAACAAAGACACCCAAAGTAACCTATCATGCAACTTCCTTAAATCCTAAGGAAAAATTCAACTTCACAACATTCATTAAGGAACGTAAGATCAACTTTGCCTAGACATATGCAGATATGCTTGGGCTAGATCCAACTTTAGTGATACACCACTTCAAGGTATTCCCTACATCAAAACTAGTTAAGAAAAAGCTTCACAAGATGCACCCACAAATAGCACTATTAGTCAAGGTGGAGCTTCATAAACTGCTAAATGTTGGATTCATCAGACCCATAGACTAACCTGAGTGGGTATCCAACCTTGTACTAGTATCAAAACCCACTGGGGCTAATACGGATCTATACAGACTTCAGAGATATCAACAAAGTATTCCCTAAGGATGAATTCCCCTTTCTCAACATCAACATCATAGTGGATCTAATTTCTAGTCACAAAATTCTTTCATTAATGGAAGGTTTTTCTAGGTACAACTAGATAAAGATAACCCCTAAAGATCAACACAAAACAACTTTTACCACAGGTGCTTGGGGATCTTTTTGTTGGAATGTTATGCCATTTGGCTTGAAGAATGCAAGATCCACATATCAAAGAGTGATGAATACCATTTTCCATGACATGTTGCACATCACTATGGATGATTATGTAGAATATCTATTGGATAAATCAATCACAAGACACGAACACCTGGCTAACTTAGCTAGGATATTTAACAAACTAGAGGAATATAACTTGTGTCTAAATATGAAGAAATGTGTTTTCAATGTAACATATGGGAAACTGTTGGGATACATTGTATCCAAAAGAGGTATTGAGGTGGATCCCACTAAAGTCAAGGATATCTTGGAAATGCATCCCCCAAGGACATTAAAACAATTGCACAGTCTACAAGGTAAGATTCAGTCTATCAGGAGGTTCATTGAACAACTAGCAAATAAATTTCATCCATTCACACATCTCCTCCATAAAGATGTAGCATTCAAATGGGATAGAAGGTGTGATCAAAATTTTCAATAGGTAAAGGACTATTTTCTCACTCCCTCAATATTGATGCCTCTAATTTAGGATAAATTAATGATTCTATATGTTTCCACAACAACAAAAAGCTTTGGGAGCTCTATTAGAGAAAATTGATGACCAAAACAAAGAATGAGAAGTTTACTACATCAGTCATACCATAGTCGGCTATGAGTTAAATTATACACCCATTGAACAAGCATGTCTATCAGTTGCCTTTGCAACACAAAAGCTTATGAATTACAAGTTAAATAGACAAATCAAGTTGATATTTAAGATAGATCCCTTGAAATATCTCTTGGAAAAAGTAGCTTTTATAAGAAGATTTACTAAGAGGGTCATTATACTTAGAAAATTTGACATAGAATATGTCGACAAAAAAGCCATCAAGGGACAAGTGATAGTAGATTAGTTAGAATAAATTCCCATTGAAGACCATCAACCTCTCATAGTGGAATTTCTAGATTAGAACATCTTGCTAACAACAAAGTCAACCCGTTGGACCATGTACTTCAATGAATCCCACACTCATCACGGCTTAGGGGATAGTATCCTATTTCTCACACCATAAGGATATAGTATACCAAAAGCATACAGGATTTCCTTCCCCTATACAAATAATATATCCAAGTATGAATCATTGGTCACTGGGATGAAAATGGTTGTGGAGTGTAGAATTAAGGAACTACAAGTTTATGGTGAATCCTAGTTGGTCATAAGGCATATCAATGGTGAATACCTAACTAAATATGACAAGCTCATTATGTACAAAAGGATGGTGGATAACTTCAAATAATACTTTCTTGTCGTCATCTTTGAATAGATCTTGAGGGTTAACAATAAAGCAGTTGATGCTATGGCTACTATTGGTTCACTCCTTGCATACCTAAGAACATTCCTTGATTCAAATGCCTTGTAGAATAGTTTCTTCTACTGACATTCAACATCCCAAAACCTAAACTAGTGTGTGGTGTTGTTGGTCCCGACTTGCCTTGGTATGAGGACATATTTACCTATATCTAGTATGGAATCATACCACCTCACCTAACATCCAATCAAAATAAAACCTTCATCCAAAGAACTTCTTGATTTACTATCCTAGGAGATACCTTATACCATTGAAGTCATGATGGTACATTACTCTAATCTCTTAACACAAAAGAAGCGCAAACCACTTCGCAAGAGTTACATGAAGGTGTTTGTGGATCTCACTCTAGTGGACCTAACCTAGTCTAGAAGATAATTCAAACATGGTACTATTTTCCATCACTGGAGCAAGAAGCAATTAATTTTTCCAAGAGGTTTCATCAATTCCAACAACATGGAGATCTTGTACATGCACCTACACAAGATTTGTGTCCTATCACTAGTCCATGGCCCTTCTCTCAGTGGGGATTGGACCTAATAGGAAAGATATCACTAACCTCATCCAATGGGTACAAATTCATCATCATTTCTATGGAGTACTTTACAAAGTGAATAGAGGCTATTCCTCTAACCTATATCACAAGGAAACAAATAGCTAAGTTCATTCTTAACTATCTAATTTGTCGATATGGTATCCCACAAACTATCATATCAAATAATGGAACTTTGTTTAAGAACCAAGATATCTGCGAGCTCTACTCAAGATTCTCTATCCAACACTACTTTTCAACCTCATATTATCCTCAAGGAAATGGCTAGGTTGAAGCCTCCAATAAGACCATCTTGAAAATCCTAAAGAAATTTGTTAATTACGTTGGTCAAGACTAGCACTTACAGCTAAACCCAACCTTATGGGCTTATAGAACCAGCATCTGTACACCTGCAGGTGCAACTCCCTTTTTCCTTGGTCTATGGATTCAAAGAAATATTGCCTATAGAGTTTGAAATCCCATCCCTGAGAGTATCATTGAAGGATCTTGTTAGCAACAAAGAGTATCAAATATCTAGACTCAATGAGCTTGAGCTCCTAGATGAAAGATGCTTGAGTGCATTGAACCATCTACATGCCTATCAAAATAGACTCAAACAAAGCTACAATAAGAAAAAAACATGAATTTTCAATTCAGTAACTTGGTCCTAAAGGAAAATCAAAAGGTCTAGCTGAATCAAGATGGGAAAGGTAAGTTTGAATCAAACTGGCTAGGTCCCTATATCATTACATCAAGCTACAACTTTGGAGCATATCAATTTTCTATGTCAGAAGGAGATCCTCTAGTTGAACCTCTTAACAACAATCATCTCAAGAAGTTCTACACCTAAGCATATGAGGAATATCCCAAGCAAAAAAGAAAAAAATCAAAAAAATCAAAAATCAAGAAAATAGTAAAGAGAAATAAAATGTCCTTTAAGTGAAAACCACCTTGTGGCACTTCTAGGACCAGTATCATAGTGAAAACCTGATAAATAGGTGCTACATCAGAATAAATCATGCATCCTCATCTATCAGCACTATCTATCTACTATCACATCCACTCCATCCATTGCCATAATAAAACATGCACCCAACCATGACTCAATAACTGATCAAGTGTTGAACCTTGTTGCACCATCTCTATCCACCATTCATTTTATCCACCTATCCCTAATAAAACGTAATCCTATTTCAAACTAGGGGAATCTTCCTTAACTTGGTAGTGGAGTGGATCATTGTTAATCCCATAACTTGTAGAATACTATCAAAACAAAATAAAAATTATTCAAAAAACTATCAAAATCCAAAACAAAGTCATAAAACACAAAATCTTAAAAAATATTGTAGGTCATCTTTGAATGAGCTGTAATTGAGTTAATACAGTCAAAATGCGTTGTCTTTGAGCTTGTAGGTAGGAAAGGCCATCATCAATGAGCCCCTTAGGAACTAGGTCAACACCTTTAGGTGTCCCTCTTGGTCTTTAAACTTGGTCAAAAATCCAAAAACATTCAAATATCTTATCAAAATCCAAAAACATTGGTAAAAAATCAAAAAAACTCTAAAAAATAGTGTCACTCAGTACAGTTGAACTATGATGTCTCTACATTCATCATGTAGGAAAGGCCATCATCGATGAGCCCACAAGGTACTAGGTCAGTCCCTTTAAATCCCCCTATTTATCTCTAAATCTTTTGAAAACATCAAAAACAACATTAATAACATCAAAAGCACAAAAACATTCAAAAAAATCTTGAAAGTCCTATCTACATTATCACCTATCCATAATAAACTTTCCATCCATAATAAACAATCATCGCCTTCAACCTTTGACAATGCAATCAACAAACAAAGCAAACAATGAAATCCAAAACTTCCAAGCAAAGAAACAAAATGATTGGATCAAAATTAGATTAAAACAATGCCTAAGTGTTAACTACCCTACATTTTGAAAATCATCATCAACATCCTAACATATGTCTTAATGGATAAATCATTCCTACAATAGACATTATCAATGGATAATCTTGAAACATCAAAACAATCGTGGCAAGATATACTACAACATTGTTTATCTTTTATGATCTTATCTTTTGATTTATCTTATTGTCTCATTCCTAGTATCTCTTGAGGATGTCCATTAAGGATTTAGAGAAGGAATGGGGCATTTATTAGCAATTTCATATGCTCTAATTGTTGGATATTTTTGCAATACTACCATGGTGAATACTTGCCTTATGTGTGTGGAATTCGTTTTAAGCAATTAAAGCAACCTTACATGTTTCGTTCCTCATACCTCACTATGCATTGGTCTAAACGCTCTGAAATTCTAACCCATATACTCTAATGAGGTTTTTGTATGTCTAGTATGAGCAAGAATACTTCTTGTTTATGGATTCAAATTCCATGCAATAGATACAAAGTCACCTTGGTCATTAATACCCTGGTGCATTGCGTCTATTTGCTACATTAATAAGGATTTCTAAATACTAGGTCTAGTCTCCATGAAGCAAAAGCAAACTCATCATGTTTTACATATCACCAATCATCCAATTTATTCTATCCCCTGATCCTACTAGCATTTCTCCTAGCTAACATCTCCATGTCTTGCATCACAATATCATTAGAACCTTTTCGTGAGCTTGACCAAAAAAGTAAAAATTTTAACCAACCTCTTGAGGGGGAAGCCTGACATATTATCATCCTTTAGCGTCTTATCATCCTTCCGCTGACTGTCGGGGCATAATTGGGCATATTAAATTCCATCAGGGCACAGTTGAGCATATTAATTTTTTTCAATCTTGATCTAAACATTGAATTCTTTGAAACAATGTAAACAATACATTGTGTCAAAGAGGGGGGAAATATAGAAATGTAAAAATGGCTTAACACATATCACATATCCTAAACTGCATTTTCCCATTGTCGGGATCACTATCATTATCACTATTGCATATCGCTTCATTAACACCATTTGCATCATTAACCCTATTTTCCTCTATTAATAAAATAATCTCAAATTGTTTAATTAATTCACTATGTCATCACCTAATTTAATCTTATTCCCCCTAATTAATTAAATAAACACAAATTATTTAATTATGTCAGTAACATACCTTATTCATCTAAATTAATTAAATAGTTATCATTAATTATTTAATCAAGCTACTTTCCCTTCAAAATTGAATAATTAAATCAGTTATTCAATTTCCCAAAAATCACTCAACATGGTCAAATAAATAAATATACCTTTATTTATTAAATTCAAATTCAACTTACACATTCCTCTCAAACATTAATTAATTATTAAATTATTTAATACATCCTCACATATCTTGATTGAATAAATTGTGGCCACTAATTTCTCAATCTATTTCCCAATCCCACTAATTCTCTAATCCCACTAAACACTCAAACTAACTTCTTCAATCCCACTAATCATTCAATCTAATCCCATTAATTATTCAATTAAATCCCTTAATTAAATCAATTAGAGGAGTTAACTAATCAATCTATATCCTCTCAATGGTTCTCAATTGTTGATCATAATCTTTCAATGTTGAATCCTGGTCATTCATCTAAAACTTTAAAATCTATAAAACAACCTTCATCCTTCTCACAAACAATCGAATAATCTAGAGAATTTTTGGAGAGGTCATGTAAAATTGACTATTGAAGCACACTGAGAAAATACTTGCATTCTAGATCACCATTACTACTACCTTTAAAGCTTTTGAAAACATGGAGGCTTCATATTGATCAAGCAATCCAACATCCATTATCAATATGAATACACTCCAACATGGGATGGTAAAATTGTAGTCTTTGAATTCTTTTATGTTCTCATTTATACTAACATTGCTTGTTGAATTCATTGCTTTACAATCACATTTCATGAGTAGGTTGGGATTTTATCTTGTTTTGGTTTCAATTTATTTTTTTCATTGTTGTATTCCATTGATCCATTTCCCCCTTAAACATATAGTTTCCTTGAAAGATAATAAGAATAAAGAGAAGAAAAAAAATTCAATGTAGACCAAAACACAGGCACGTTATAATGTGCTTGAATTTTGGTAATGCATTAAAAAATGTGCATTTTTTGAAATTTAAACCATAACGTGAGTGTGTTATAACATGCATGCATTATAACATGCTCACATTTTGGCTTGGTAATGACTGAGCCTAGGATCAGTCACTACCAACCCATAATGTAAATGTGTTTTACTATAATGCGCTCATGTTTTTGCTATTTTGGGATGAAAAAGTGGAGTGGCCACTTTTTGTCGCCCCATATTTTTGCACCCACCCTCTTCATAAAAAATATTAAACTCATTGGAGGTGAACTCTCCATCTCTATCAAATCTTAAACATTTTATTTTCATATCCATCTCATTCTGAACAATAGCTTTAAATGCCTTAAACTTATCTAGAGCTTTTTATTTTTCTTTGAGTAAAGTTATCCAAGTCATTCTAGATTAATCATCAATCAATAACATAAAATACCTGCCACCTTGAAAAATTATTATTCTTGTAGGTTCACAAAGGTTTGTATACGCCAACTCCAAAGGTCCTACAATATAATATTATTTGACATTGAACCCTTTTCTTGGTTTCTTCCCAACTTGACATTCCTTGCAAACTACATTAATAGGCTTTATAATCTTTGGCAGATCTCTCACAGCTTGAGCAGAGCTAATCCTCAATAGGCTATCAAAATTGATGTGACACATTCTTCTATTCCATAGCCAAATTTCATTAATTTGAGTCATAAAACATATACCATTAGCACCCTTAAGCTAATAAATATTTCCATCTATCCTTTTTCCTGCAACAATCAAAGTTCTGGAGCCTTTTCTAATCTCACAACCACCCTCCTGAAAAATAGGGTTTTATCCTTTCCTACATATTTTTCCTACACTTAAAATATTATGTCAAAGACCATTAACATAAAAAATATCATATGTATTATGCTTGCCATCAAAACTAACTGAACCTTTTCAACATATCTTAGTAGATGTATCATCACCAAACTTAACAAGACCACCTTCATACTTCTCAAATTTAACAAACTTACTTTTATCACCTGGCATATGATTTGAGCATTCATTGTCAATAATCTAGTAGTTTTTGTCCTCTCTTGCATGAAAAACAATCACCATAGTCCCTCCAACATTATGACCTATTTCTAGAGAAACTTCCTTCATACATCTCTCAGAGTTAGCAACATTAGTTCCAACATTTAGAGCCATGAACAAGCATTCATCATTTTCATCATCCAAGTAATCAAATTCATCATCATATATACTAGCATCTTCTTTAACATAATAACTTGTCTTCATTGATTTATCTTTATTCTCCTTAAATTTGATATTTGAAGCTTTGATTGGACATCTTGAAGCATAATGACCTATATTTCCACAATTGAAACATTTGAAAAATAACTTACCTATGTATTTTCTAGTGCCCTTTTTCAATCTCCTCACAAAGTTTGCTTCTAACTCATCAAACTCACCCAGATCTAATTCATCATTCTTCTCTGCTTTTCCAACTTTAAAAGCAATCTCTTTTCTTGAATCACTTGGACCAAACTCTCTCAATTCAAAAGTAGTTAAAGCACCAAACAACTTATCTCTAGAATAATGATCTAAATTCTAAGCTTCTTCAATAGCAGAAACCTTATGAGGGTGAAGCCACAATAGTGGTTTACAATTTGATGGAGGAAGGAAAACTAGCAAGAAATGACCACATTTCTCGCCCAAAAACAACAAATAAAATGCAAAAGCAAAGGGGGTTCACTCGAACTAGGGTTCAAGCGAACCCCCTTTGCCCTCATTCTCCCCCTCAGCATTTTGAAAGTCCAGATTTTTACGCTTCGAAGCTCAAGTTGAGAATGAAAATGGAGGAGACTTCACAAACCCAATTGGAATCAGGTAGTCCTCGGAACAAGCTATCCAACAACTATAATTTTAATATGTTTTGGTTTTATTATGTATTTGTTTTCTTAGTTTTATTAAACATAGGTTTTTCACCGAAAATCAAGGTCTATGTTTTACACATGTGGAAAAATAGCAGATTATCAAAAAAAATTGAAAAATATGAGTGCACCAAATATTAATTCCTTGATCCACCAAAAAAAATGAGTTTCAATACATACAAAAAAAGTTAGGTGTTATACGGTCGCGCTATGTCTATATGTTAATTGGTTTGACTTCGAAACTTGATTAAAGCAAAAATATTCAATATTAAAATACTATCTAACCAAGTGGAAGCACTAGATATCGGAGTTACAAATCTAAAGTCAAAAGAATTAGAATTTTATCCTTCATGGAAAAAAAGTTATGTGTTATATAGTGAGCGTCACTTTTTAAAAAAATTGTTTTCTAAAAAAAACTAGTTTTTGCGGGAGATGGAAAATGAAATGCAATCTGATTCCAAAAATTTTGAAAATAATATATTTAGAATCTATAGACAAAATTTCACAAAACTCTAGTTTGCATCATCTTCAAATTCCTCACGGTTTAGCCACTATAGGTGCCTGAAAGTGAAGATTTAGTTAAAAAAATTATTCCAGTGTCCAGTTTGGCCAAAAATTGTAAACCACTATTGTGGGATCACCCATGACTATAATATTTAGGAAAAGTTCTTAATACCTTCTTTACCACCTCATCTTCTTCAAGTTTTCCACCAAGGCCTTTGATGAAATTGAAAACTTTGTCTACTCTTTGCATGTAGCCTATAATATATTCATCCTCTAACATCTTTAGGGTTTCAAAATTAGTCTTCAAATTTTGCATATTTACTTGCTTGATCTTATAATCTCCTTCAAAGACACTTTCCAACTTCTTCCAGATTTCTTTAGTAGATTTGTAGCTCATAACCTTCACAAGTTTTGAATTAGAAAGATCGCTCAAGAGAGAAATAGCTTGATTTTCCATTATTCTCATAAGCCTTGATCTCATCATCAATTGACAGTCCATTTGTAGGCATTGTATATCCATCTTCAATTGACTTCCAAACTCTAAACCCTAGAGAAATAAGGAAACCTTCCATCCTGGTCTTTTAAAATGTATAATCAGATCTGTCAAATAGAGGAGCCTCCTTGTGTGCCATCAGATCTACCTCAAGTAGTTAAGATTTCTTCTAAGGAATCTTGCTCTAAGACCAATTGTTGAATGCGCAAGACAAATGAGAGGGGGGGTGAATCATTTGTATATTAAAACATCAAAACTCTCATTAACATTTAAATTTGCATTAGTCCTTAAACCCTTATCATGTATTAGCAGAATATAAACATGAGAAACACTAATACAAACACATCCAAACACATGAGAACATAAAACTTACATGGAAAACCCAAGGAGGGAAAAAGCACAATGAGGATTAGCTCACAATATAAAGTAATTACAACATTGAATACAATAGGCTCATTTCCCAAAAGAAAGAAGGGCTCTTTGCTAATGGCTCACTACCATATTAGAAAGAAGAAAGAAATAATATTGTTACAATGAGAAATCCATCTCAAAGCAATAGAAAAGATCCACCATTGCATCACCAAAACATTCAAACTCTCTCTAAAGAATGTAGACACCTTCTACTCACTACTTCCAATAGTCTTAGGCATTAAAGCTCGCACTGCATTTCATACTTTCACACTTCACGTGCCACAAAAATCACACACTCATTGTCCAATTCCTCACACATATATACCATCCTTAACCTTGAAAATAATCTACAAGGTCAAAAATTCACCTCAAATGTACAAATTCAAATTAGGTTGACAACAAAAACTTCTTGTGATGGAGAGGATTGAAGGTGGACCACATCACAACTTAAATCAAACCTAAATCCACATAAACACACCACACCACACTTCCAAAAACACTGAAGCATATCCATAATTAGTGTAAACACCCAAGGTCAGCCAAACCTATGTTAACACCATTAATCATTTAAGTACACACTTCCTTTGATCCAAAGATAACTCATGAACCACACACAACACCTAAACATAAACTATAATATTCCATCAACACCCTGAAATCCAAAAAATCCTTCGCAACAAACACATGAAAGATATATTCATTATGTCCACTTAATTAACCTTCTACATATTGTAACTCATGAATCCAACCTTATAGAGCACCGAAACTTTAACAACTTAGATTGAGGATAGATACAAACATTATAAGAAAACTCCCAGATCCACAAGATCAAAAACCACCTCGCAAAGAAATGTGCAACAAAACCATTTTTTCCTAGAAAACATTGCATCACAATTCACACACCAGTGAACACAACTTCTTCTTTCAAACAATCCACAACATGAAACTCTAGATGTAATACCTCTGAACACCTTTGATCAACATATCCAAATCACACAAGCAGGTCTTCAACCATGAATAAATGTGGAGAAAAACTATGAACACTACTTTGCCTCACTGAACACTCTTTACCACACTATTTCCTATTTTATTCAAATTTTCTCAAAATAACTCGGAAACCAAGCACCACAAACACCAACTCAACATCTGCAACATCTGCAACACTCCTCTCATCATCTAAACCATACAAGAGGTTGAACATCCACAAATGCATGCTTATCAAAGCAACACTAGAGGTTGACATCAATGAGACTACTATTGACAACATAATACAACCAATCAAAGAACAATCAAAGCATCTCCATAGGTTACATCAATGCAACAACAACATAGATATGTTGACATCAATGACAACACAAACTTCCAACATGGATATAGTTTCACATCTATTGTGGTTACTTGTTGGGTTCCTAAATGAGAAAAAGTTCCATGGTGTGGATTTGTAGCATTTTGGATTTGGGCATTTTTGGATTTGATGGTGATGTCATGGATAATTCTATATTTTATTGTTGTTGATGAAAATTTGAATTTGCACAGTGTTTTTTATTAATTTTGTTAAATTGACCTTTTGTCCATGCTTATTTTATTGGTTGTTGTGTAAAAAGAGGAAATGTGTTTTTCTCAAGTGATGCCTCAAGCTATCCATGTGATACTATCTTTGATGGTATGAATTCCATAATCTAGTCTTAGGAAGTAAGGAGATTGGAAGTACTCCTAAGAAAGACTCAACCCATCACCCTCATTATACTTTAGGTAAGAATATTTTTTGTTCTAAAGGATGTATTGAGCTATCATCCTTTGGATAGTGGAGAGTGAAAGTTGGTGTCAAATTTATGCCTCAAGCTATCACCAAGTTGATACCTTGGAGTGCAAAGAATGGTGATATGGATAAAGGAGATGATCTATCACCCAAGTGATACCTCTTTGAATGCTTTATATTGTTAATTTGTATTTGCCTCAAATAATTATGCAATTTTAAAAATTGACATCTAATTTTGAGTTTGTATGAGAAATTTATGTCTCCTAAAAGTTTCAATGGTGAGGTGCCTAAGTTAGGTGCCACCTAGGTGATTAATTGAAGGTTGTCGCCATGGTGACACTTATATGTCTAGGGAAACCCTAAATCATGTCTAGTTAGTTTAAAAGAATAATTTGAGGGGTAAAAAAGATGGTTGGTGGACTTTTGGATTTTGGTTGGCACTAGATCAAATATTACCCAAGTATTGGGAGTCTTAGGGAGGGACATGAGGTTGTAAATTGTGCGAGATGTGTGAATTAGAAAAGGTCTACTTATGGGTATGGGCTTACCCTATTTTATGGTGCAATTATTTGGACATGTATGGATGATTATCTATGGTCATTGTTCTATCTATGAAGGAAAATTATGTGGTAGTTACTCATGCCAATTTTAATAGGAATCTCTATGATCGATGCATGGGACCATCTTTCTAAAAAGGTAGATATATCTAAGATTTAGTGTTTAATTTGGGTGATGAATTAACTTATGGCTTTAGCATATGGTATTAGAAACTATCGTTGGTTTCTAATTTTAAACTTAACTATATTTTAGATGAATGCATTGGTCACTTAAAGAGAAAGAAGGCACATATATCTAAGTTTATGTTGCTAGATTTCTACCACAAACAATCTCTTGTTACTCATGATTGTGAAATTATAGTTTGGTCATGGATGTATTGTTGGTTTGTTCATAGGTTGGAGAACATGCATTAGATACGTGGGTTGTGAGAAAATTAATTCCATGATGGTAGTGGTTCTAGACCTCCTTATACTCTTGTTAAAGCACTAAAACTCTAATAATGTATTGTAATTGTATTTATTGATGAATAATACATTAGGTGTGCTTTGGAGGATAGGTTTTTCCTCAAAGGGTTTTCCAAGATATAGCTTGTGTGGTGTGTTTTTTTCTCCTTTTTTAATGGTTAAATTTTTAACTTATTACATATATTCTCTCATGAGACTAATTTAGGAATGATTTAGTTTTCTTTTGCAAGTGTAGTTTACTTTCACTTGGTAATAGAGATTTATTTCAAGTTTTTCAAACAAGTGATATTATAGAAATAATCTCCCCAACAAATGGAAGGTGTAAAGGAAGAAGGTATGAGTAAGGTGTGGTAAGATTATGCATTAAGGGGAAAGGGAGGTTCATGAGAAAGATATTCATAACAAGAAATACGAACCTCATCTTCATTAAGGAGGAATCACTAAAGGCATCAAAAATAAAATTATCAATAAAAATATAGGAGCCTTTAGAGAGGAATTATCATGCTCATAGGTATTAAAAAAAAGTATCATGATTATTTGTGGATAAATATAAAGAGTAAAGGGATGCAATGATCGGTAAGTCACTATTGTATGACCCAAAAGGAAGTATATTGATCATAAAACTTATGGGGAAAGGAAGGGAGGGTGTCTAGAATGGAGAAGAAAATATCATTGGTTTAAGAGTTTACATAAGAAATAGACAAAGAGGAAAGGTCAAACAATTAAATAAAGCTAGAGATATACTCACATAATCTAGATAAAAAAACAAACTACAACCCTAAAAAATATATGCACATGTAAGAGTCAACAAGTTCACCAAAATGTAATATTGAAAAATATATTAACTAATTCTACTAAATCTATTTTTAATTAAGATTTGCATTCTTTTAAAATCTAAAGTCTAAATCACAATGATTTTTTTAAAGAGTTTTAGATCATAAATTAAAGAACATAGATGAGGTTTAAGTTATTAAAAAATAGAAGTGATAAGAACAGATTTACAAGGGCTTAGTCATTTCAATGTTCAATAAAATATTCTAATAGTTGTTGGCGCTCATAATGGGGGATCTAGATGTTGCATCCTAGTCTTTGCTTGTACATTCTTAAATTTTGTGTCTTCAAGATGTCATTGTGTATGGTCTCATGTTCTTTGGTGCAATCCTATTTGTATGACTTAAGTCCTATCCTTCAACTATGAATATGTCAAGTACAAGTATAATATTATCATTTAGCAACCTACAACTTGTACTTGCAATACAAATGTATTGTTTAGGATGGGATAGTGTTATACACATATTTAGGGGCTTGCCTTAGTTAAATCTCCAAATAGATTTGGAAATTGAAAATTAAACCTTAAAAAGGATGTATGAAGCCTATGTTACTTTTATCAAACATAAACAATAATTTATATTCATTTAAACCCAAGATAAATTTAATATATAAAATAAAATTTTCAATGCAATAAATATTAACTTTAAACACAATAAAAATAAATTAAAGAAACATAAAAACAAAATATTCAAATTTGAGAAAACTAATTACAATATGAAAATATAAATTTAAAAATAATTAATATACCAAACAATGATAATTACTATAATACAACTCTATAATTTTTGTTTTTGTTTTTGTTGGTGCAAGAGTGTAATCTTATTGTAATTGAGTTCTTCTCATTTTAATAAAAAATGAATTACAAAAAGAAACAAGTTGTTGCAAGGTGTGCACCCTTGGTCTTCTTGTATTGTACAACATAGTACTCAGGTTTGTAACATGGCTTAACCATCTCTCATGGATTCATTAACTCTGGCAATTGTATTCCAACAATTGGTATCAGAGCCTAAGTCAAGAGTTTGAACCCCTCACTTGTGTTGGGTGGAGGGATTGTTGCAAGGTGTGCGCCCTTGGTTTCCTTGTGCTGTGTAGCGCAACGCTCAAGTTCGTGACATGGCTTAACCGCCTCTCGTGAATTCATTAACTTTGACAATTGTATTCCAATACAAGTCTCTTCTTATTTTTACTATTATTCATCAAAATTACTCTTCAAATATTAATAAATACTTATTTCAAAAAACCATAAATTTCATAAAATATTTACCAATTTATCTAAAATCTCTATATTCGTACAATAGGTACAAGCTTCATAAAATTTTATTTTATACCTTTAAATAAAAAACCAAATTAGTCCCTCTTTCCCAATACGTACACTCTTACATATGTTACTATGCTATGAGGGAAGAGAAGATTTTGAAAATGTGGAAATAAAAAGCTTTTTTAAGTCACGGGCCTGCCATTCAAACCTCAAGATGTACAACTTTTTGTTCTCCCAATGGGCAACAGTTTTCATTTTGGGGAGGCTTTTACCGGTGCCATTTTCAAAGGACTCTCAATGGATAATGGCGTCAAATAAAGTAGTGTTTCCAATAAGTACCTATGAATGATTAAGTGAACTAACAAAAGTATGCACCAAGTCAGTACATCCTTGAGCTTGGAAAATAAATTCCCTCAAATTTATTGATACAAAATCATAAAATTTGTGTAAGATGGAATGCTTACATGCCAATCACTTTATGTTCAAAGATACGGAATTCTTATTGTTTAGGTATATTTTTTAATTTGATTAAGTAATTATTTGTCATCTTCAGATTAAATTTTATGATTCATCATCCAAAATGAGATAATTAGAAAAGAGAAATGAAAACATCAAACTCCATGCATTTATATTAGCTAGTCACTTTGTTATATTTATAGAAAATATTTGATTACATTGAACATATGAATTTTTCATGGGTAAGTATGAATTGAAATGAAATGATTTTAATTGCATTTACATAATTAAATAGTTTTATGAAATTAATTGTATTGATTACTTCAATTAGATAAAGAGTAGGTAATGAAATAAGTGATGCTTTTTAATAGACTGATCCTCTTTGAATGAATGAAAGATTTTAAAAACCTTCAGAGACCAAAGCAGCCTGTGCGACCAAAGAACAATACATGACCTCCTAATACAGAAACCTATAAAATTTGTAAACTCCTCTTGAGATCAGATCTTTCTAATTTAAACCGGCAACTCTTCCAATCCACCATAAAATCTAATCTTAATATATCTTCATATTTAACACTATTAAAATATCGATGTGCCTTTTAACATTCAAAAATGGTAAGTTTCTGTGTGATGTTAAATATACAAACCCAGAAAGTACAGAGCGATGTAACTATAGAAATTACATAATTGCTTCTATTGAATACATACACACGGAGCATTGACTTGAGGTACATGCCAATTTAATAGAAAATTACACATTGGCGAAGAGAGCCAAACACCTTTCTCATTCACTATTCACTAGATTAGCATTGTATTAGGTGAGAGTTGGTCCATCTGTTCTGAGCATAGTGGAGGATATCCATAACTCGTTAGACTTGCGAGAATCGAATTGACGGGCCAACAAGAGGTAGAAAGCTTGTCCGGACTCCTCGAGGACAGAGCTTCCACTGTCAAAGATTAGAATAAAAAAGAGAATCGGCAGCATAATTCGGTCCTAGTGGTGTATGGGCTAGAATCACGAGGTAGAAAGATTGATTGAAAGGAACAGCCATTGATGTTTGAATTAAGCTTCACATGTAGACTGACTGCGCATTAATAAAATTTCCATAGAAGTTGCTATCCAGCTACGGCTCCTGCTGTCTCCCATGTGAATAATAGTGCCGATTCCTTGTGCCACTAGAGCGCTGAGCATTACTGACACTTGTACGCCCCACAAAAATAATCCAAAACCATTCGTACTAGAAATCACTTTGCGGGGCCCAACTTAAGAATTAAGATCACCATATACTAAATATGTTTTTGCGCGTCTAATCAAAATGTAGATTCAAGGGCAGAAAGTGAGCGACCTAGTACCCCACATCGTGATGGTATTTGAGAGGGATTCGTACGACCCTTCTCAGTCTCACTGCACCGCGTCCTCAATAGTGAAGAGTAGGTAAAGTCATCTTGTCGGTGGGAATCCAAGGCGATCGCGTTCCCTTCCATTCCAAACTAGTATAAAGCCCGTTGCAGAGCACTCATATTTCGCAGTGCTCGGGCTGCATGGCAGCAATTCAGGCTCGTTTATTGTTTCTTTTCTTCTGAGTGAGAACTACAATGGAGTTGTCTGCCCCCGCAAGAGGGGCATTCTGCAAGCTTTTCTTTGTCTTTGTCATGAGCATTTCGTGCTTTGCAAGCCAGTCTTCTGCAACGTATGGCCATCCAAAGCCTCCTTATGCATATGTCTCTCCTCCTCCGCCTGTGGTTAAACCGCCACCTCCACATACTATATCGCCCGTATTACCGCCACCCAAATTCCCGCCCAAGCCTCCACTGATCCCTCCGCCCGTATACAAGCCTCCGCCAGTTCACAAGCCTCCTCCGGTTATTCCTCCACCGGTTTACAAGCCTCCTCCCGTTTACAAGCCTCCTCCAGTTATTCCTCCACCAGTTTACAAGCCTCCTCCGGTTATTCCTCCGCCAGTTTACAAGCCCCCGCCTGTTCACAAGCCCCCTCCGGTTATTCCTCCTCCGGTCTACAAGCCTCCGCCGGTTTACAAACCTCCACCTGTTATTCCTCCGACAGTCTTCAAACCACCACCTCCGCCCCATGAGATATCTCCAGTTTACCCGCCACCAAAGTCACCTTGCCCGCCACCTTTCAAACCTCCGCCACACCTGAAGCCTCCAGTAATACCTCCTCCCATCACAAAGCCGCCTCCGCCGCATCAGATATCACCAGTCTATCCGCCACCCAAGTCTCCGCCCGTGCCTAAACCAAAACCTCCGCCAGTTTTCCCGCCACCCGTCGTAAAACCTCCGCCAAAGCCAAAGCCTCCACCAGTCATTCCGCCACCCGTCATAAAGCCTCCGCCAAAGCCAAAGCCTCCACCAGTCATTCCGCCACCCGTGGTAAAGCCTCCGCCAAAGCCAAAGCCTCCACCAGTCATTCCGCCACCCGTGGTAAAGCCTCCGCCAAAGCCAAAGCCTCCCCCATACGGCTACAAATCACCACCGCCTCCACACCACGAAATTTCACCAGTTTATCCAACGCCGAAATCTCCACCGAAACCCAAACCCAAACCCCCGCCAATTCCCAAGCCTCCAGTTATCCCGCCTCCAATCGTAAAGCCGCCTCCGCCGATATACCCTCCACCTTACTTCTACAAATCACCACCTCCACCATATCACAAGATTTCTCCCGTATATCCACCACCAAAGTCACCCCATTTCCCGAAGCCAAAACCTCCACCTTTTAAACCTCCAGTGAAGCCGCCTCCTTCACCGGTTTATCCCAAGCCCAAACCTCCGCCAGTTTACAAGCCTCCGGTTATTCCGAAGCCACCACCGGTGTATCCACCGCCACCTCCGCCTTATCACAAAATTTCACCAGTTTATCCACCGCCCAAGTCTCCATATGTTCCAAAGCCTAAGCCTCCTCCACTTGCACCCAAACCGGCACCTAAGCTTCCTCCCCCCTACTATTACAAGTCTCCACCGCCGCCGCCATATTAGATTATCACAGGCCGCCCAGGCCATCTCTCCGCTAAATAAGGTATATCCTTAAAGCACATTGCAACGTAGAGTTTCTAGCCATTACTTACATATTGTCTTTTCTATTCTTAGATAATTCGCCACGGGGTATGATAAGAAATTAATTATATTTGCAGGTTTGAGGTTGAGTTAAGAATGCAGGTATATGCGTCAGCTCTTCCCTCAAATTCAGTTGGATAGATCAAGCGCCGATGGATTTTTCGCGATTTACAGGAAACGAAAGGCTTCCACGTTTGGAGCTTTTCAGTGTCCCAAAGCGTAATGTGATTGAGCCTATATTAAGTATTTTCCACTAGATTATAAGATATTATGAAGAAGAGCGCAGACTGCTCATTGTATTAAATTTAGATGTGTGTAAACTATATTATTATTATTATGTTATTTAATAAAACTATTAAGGCTTCTCACGCGGATCTCTTGTTTGGCCTTCTGATGAAATATTAACTTGGATTACGTGGCATTGCTTGTGACTGTATTTCCTTTTTTTTGAAAGAGGAACTTCTAATACAGATTTAGAAGGCTTGGCTTAGTCGACTGTAAGTGAGTGGATGATAAGACGTAATATTTTCAATTAATCATGGTATTTTTTACTAAGTATTTTCATGAATATTTTAAATCATACTCCAAATTCATTGTTCTACTGTAATTTCTTTAATTCTGATCTGGATGGATAAAATATTATCCAAAATTCATTGTTCTAGTGTGATTTATTTAATTCTGATCTGGATGGATAAAATATTATCCAAAATGTAAGATGTTGATGGGAATGAAGAGCCAATTGATATGGATACAGAGAATATGATCGACGATGGAAGTGACAGCCAACAAGGATTGTTTTGGTGGGGCATCTCTAGAATACGTGTATGTGTGATGACGTTGATGTAACACTGTATCTCTGTTGGTCCTTGTCCCGATTCTCCAGTCTGCAGTCCAATTCCCACTTAATGCCATGAAAAATGGGGTGACAGTGACTAATTTTCATTAAATAAAACTATCTTTTATCTCCCCTTTGACCTCGAAAGGATAGCTGCCAATTCTGCACACTGCCTTTTATAAATCAGGTTTCGCACTGCCCAATAAAATTGAATGTCTGGGCTTTGCCAATATGGACAAAAATTCGTCCTCCGTCGTGTAAAATTTCGTGTCAAAGGTCATTAAGCTGTGAAATGTCACGTCAGCTGCACCCTTTTCTAAACAGTTCGTCTCGTGAGTGGTAACAGTCCTCGTCTACATAATCTAAGCTAAAAACCAGAAATCATGGTGTACCCACTTGAATTTCATAATGACCACGTCTTCAGCTAAGCGAAAATACAAACCGCATTATGCTTGGGATGATAAGAGATTTGGTCATGAAACTTTTCCATCTGCAGCGACCTCGATTGTTCACTTCTTATGCTCTCTTTTTATTCTGATACGTTGCCGCCAAAAATACATTATAACACTCAACAACATTCCTCATAAATTGTGGAAATCTATTATCACTAAAATCGCTAAAAATACATTATAACACTCTGAACATTCTTCATAAATTGTGGAAATCTATTATCACTAAAATCTAAACAAACTTGTTGCCATTGAAGTTAAGGCTTATGATAAGCAGAGTATTTTCTGTCTTCTTTTTGAGTTGGAATATTTAGATTTTATAATATATACTATACACAGCTTTTTTATGATTCTGCTAATAGATGATAAGTTTTTCGTAGGTCTGTATGGAACTGGATTGCCTGCTAATTAACTTAAAGCACTCCCGACTGTTCTGAAAATTTGAAGATTGTGTCAACAATGAAATCTGGCTTGCCGTTGAAGGTTGGGTGCTAAATTTTTTTATCAGTTTTATGTACCTACAACTCCACCGAGAAAAATCTTTTTTCTGACTACCTTGTATATTCTCAGATCACTGTTCATTCTACTATGAACAGACATTTTACTTTGTTTTGATATAGTAGAGGGAAAAGGCACATTTTTCAAGACTTGTTCTGCACTAGTCATGTCATTCAGTGTGTTTTTGTCTTTTTTTAATATTGAACAAAGTTGATTAAATTACAAGAATGCTTTTTTTAATATTGAACAAAGTTGATTAAATTACAAGAATGCAGGTAGCTGGATAGAATAGTAAAACACCAAAACAGGTCCATATCCAAGCTACAAAGGCTACAAACAAAACTCTTACATAGCTGTACAACATATTTACTAAGACTGATTTTCACAAGGCTACAAACAAAATTCTTCTTACATAGCTGTACAACATATTTACAAAGGTTGAGGTTACTATCAAGCTAAAAGTGCAGTGCATGACTTGATCTTTGATCTGTTCATAACTCTTCCACTTCCACCACCTTCCACCACTTGAAGAAATATATTAGAATCTTGATGGTTGGAACTCAAAACATTGATTTTTACTTATTTTTCATGTTGGTTTGAATTATGATATTGATTTCGTTTCATGGATGTAGTATGTTCAAGGATAAGCTCTAAAAGTATTCTATGAGGCCCCTATGTTACAACTATTACAAAAAGTATTGAAAGCTTTCAAATTTTAGAGCAACTTTTTTGTAGCGATTGGTTTCATTGCACCACGGGACCTATTTTTAGCTCCCATGCTTCTCTCATACAAATCCTGAACAACTAAAGGAATCTTGTGTGGCAGTGGTTTAGAGAGTGATGAGTGATGATTCTAATGATATTTTTTATTCTCCTTTTACAAAAGGAATGTTCCTGTATCTATATTATTAGAAAAAATATGGATATAAGGGAAGCTCTTGATCTTAATAAGAACGGTATTTTATTAGAATCTATGTTTTAGAATATAAATAATTAAAGATTAATATTTTGATTAAAAAAATATAGGCATCTCTCATCATGCTGCATGATTTGTGAAGAAATGTCAAAAATAAATAAATAAATGATATTCTCATCACCTTTTCTTATGTATAAAATTGATTGATTTATATTCATGTAAATCCTTTAGTGCATACTATTTACAACACAAAGATTAAATCTTAATTAATAGATTTATATGCTATTTGTTCTTTTATCAATATGCTCAAAACCCTCCTCATTCCATGGATAACACTAATAAAACATAAGCCCTTGGCCTAAGACTATTTATGTTGAAAAAGTTAACACCAAGGTGATGTAATAAAAAAGAAATTAAAATAGCAATAATAGATGATATACACATAATAGAAATATTTCAAACAATTTTATATTATATTTCTTATCATATGTTAATTTTATATAAACCATTATCTCAAAATATTTGCTAGTCTATTCATCTATTCATATCATATGTTGTTAATTTAATATAATTCAGTGTCTCAAAATATTTGCTAATGCTAGGTTCTTTGGTACCAAAATCTTTCTCAAAATTTTGGCAATATATTGAGATCCATGGTTAGGATAGCAATGTTTATATTTGTTATTGATTTGCTCATAGGAAATCTCAATTTAACATAATGTATTGAATTCAATGTATCCACATTGAAATATCAATATCCTTTTGGAGAGATCAAAGTTGTTGCCAATGTCATAAGTGTACTTAATATCTTGGAGAAGCCTTAACAACAATGATAGATGGTTGTTTACTTATAACTCAAACTCTATTTGTGCTCTTAATTTAACTTTTTGTTGGCTTAATTGATTGTGTTGTGATTAAAATCTTCTTAATTGTTGGCATGTGATCCATCTAAATCATACATGATATTGTAGCTCCTTCAGACTAACATAAGTTGGGTTTCCAAGGGATCAATTTGAACCTTCTATAATAGTGTGATTTGTGGTCAATTCATGCAATATTGGTACAATGTGGAGATATTATTACCCCTATCTTCTAGCTTCTTGAGTTGAATATCCAAATATTTCTAACCATTTCACTAATCTATCCTAACAGAGTTAGCATTTACTCCTTCCAATTGTGTTGTGGCTACAAAGGATTCAACTTGAAATTATCGTTGGTGCTGTATCAATTAGATCACCTTATCCATCCCTTCTCAAGTGAGATTTGTTCATCAAATCTTGTCTTGTACTGATATCAAATGCTTCACTTAAATCTACCTTTCAAAGTGGTGAAATTTGAGTGAAATCTACTTATGTCCATGTTTGGGTGGAGCTATTTGTTTCATCAAAGTCATATATACCTTATTTTTTCTTATTGGGTTACTAGCTAGTTGTGTTGTTGGCATGAACATTTTCTTTGTGATATCTTCTATCGAGCCTTTGTCTCTTTATCTTTTTACCCCTATTTCTTTTTTAATATTATCTCCAATCTCAATGCCTACTATATTTAGGACTTGTCTAGTTCATTTTATTTGTTCATCTTCTTTTTTTTCTCTTGACTTTCTCTCAATGTACCTCAACTACTAGTCCTTCTAGTTTATCTTGTATATGCAATGGAGATGTTAGTGAAATGACATCCTTTCACTCATTTTGTGATTGTTTGGTTTGAATTACTATGTTGTAAGTATGTTGAGCTACTATAATAACTTCCTCATGTAAACTTTATTTTTGTTTCCCATTTTGGAGATTCATTATTCAAGTATCCACCTTGTGCTTTGTTCTTAGCTCCTGTTCTTGAAGAGCTTGTACTTATAATTTCATTTTTTGGAAGAGATTAAGGTTTATGGCTACCTCCTCAATTGCTTTATTCTTTAGTGAGATGTTTATCTTACAAGCTTCTTCCCTTTGTGTGACCACTTGATTTTGTATAATTATCATTAACTCCACTAGAAATCCTTTAGTGATTTGGTTTATAGAGTATGGGTTGGTAGAGATGAAGCCCATTATTTCTTTGACTATGATTTTCTTGTTGGTTGCAATGGTAGAAAGACAACCAATTTAAGTGGTCATCTTGCTATAGAAAGAGACTTAAACAAATTTTGTGCATCTAGTACAACTTCTAATATCTTGTGTCAATTGGTGTCTTGTTCTCTAAGATTTGTCTATGTAGATAGCTACCTAAGATCTAGAGGCCTAATGGAAAGCACAAGATACTCAAAAGATCTTATATGACAAGAATAAATTGCAATCCTATCAAAGAATGCAAATATAATGAATATAAAATGTATGAGAGACCCTTGGTTATATAGACCAATGTGAGATATAAAACAACATAATATTATGACAAATGTCTTAATCTTATGATATGATATGTATAAAGTGATAAGCATCCTATGTGAATCCTAAGTAAACTTAAGTGATTGTGTGTGAAAATGACCTTATAGTGGAACTAGATAGGTTATACCCCTATTCACACCAACACCCCCTTAAGTACAACTTAGGGGAACATAAAACATGAAAACATTGAAAGATGGGTCTTGGCTACAAAACTTGATAAGGTACCCATGTACACATGCAATCTATCACAAACAAAGAAAAGGGTAAAACCTAGTGGGATAAAACTCATTTGGGCAAAAAAGAGAAAAATCAAGAAAAATGCTCTCTAGAAGATGAGAAGGACAAAACATCATGTAAGGAAAACATCCCCTCCCATAAGAGAGAATGAAGAGAGAAGGTTAAGTGGCCCTCCATAAATAAATGTCTCACACCCCCAAGAGAGCTCTCAAATAATGATACTCTTAGTGAAGGGTTTGGTGAAGATATTTACAATATGATTTTTTATAAAACAATACCACAAATCAATGAGCTACTCATGTATCAACTCCCTAATATAGTGCATATGAATCTTGATGTGTTTGTTTCATTGATGTTGAACTAGGTTCTTCAAGACCTAGATGGTACTCTGATTGTCACAAAGAAGGAAAATTAGTTATGGAATGGTGAGGCCAAACTCAATTAGAATATTCTAAAGCCAAATAACCTCAGTGGTTGCATTAAAAACTCCTCAATACTTATCCTCAATTGAAGAAAGAGAAATAACATGTTGCTTCTTACTCTACCAACAAATGGGGCCTAAAACAAGATGAAAGTTATAGCTAATCTATGTGGACTTACAGTAATCAAAATCACCAATCCAAGCATAATTTATATATCCAACCAAGTCAAGTCATGTACCTATTGCTTAATGAATCCCATATCAATGAGCCCCTTATATGTAATGCAAGATGCATTTGGAATCTTTCTAGTGAAGCTCATTTGGTTTCTACATAAAGCATGAAGCCATGCCAACATTAAAATAAATGTCAAGGTGAGTGTGAGTTAGATAGATGAGGCTCCAAACAAGATGACAATATGAGGTGATGCCAACTAGTGGAGTAGAACACTTGACATCTAACTTGACTTTAGATAGAAAGGGAGTTATTATAGGTTTACAATTGACCTTTTGGAATCGAACTAGTAGATAAAGAGCATACTTGGGTTGAGCAAGAGTGGTCTTGAAAGAAGACTATGATTTCAAACTCAAGAAAGTAATGCAAAGGGCCCAAGTCAACCATAGCAATTTTTTCATGCAAAGATGATTTGATTGTACCAATGAGGGAGGATGAACTCCATATAATGATCAAGTCATTAACATAGAGGACAAGAAGAAAATGAGAGTAATTATTTCATAAAATTTAGACATTCATATTTGAGTGGCATCTAAGTAATCTTGTTGAGATAAGAAAGGGGTCCATCTTGGCATTCCAAGCCTAAGGGGCCTACTTGAGGCCATAGATAGACTTCCTCAACTTGAAAAACAAAGAAGAATATTGAAAAATTACTTGTGTTTGTTCCACAGACGAAGTTGTAGGGGATGCTGGAGGAGTGGGTGCACGAGTGGTCTTGTCAACGAAACCCATCTTGTCTATAAATTTTGTGGTAAAACCAATAGTAAAACTAGAAGTGACCTTCATCTTTTCCTTTTGTGAGTGCCACACACTTCTTCTAACCATGTACCTAAATTTCGTAGACTAGGTTGTGATGCTCATAAAACCTCACAACACTTGAGTTTGCAACAGTCACCAAGTGCAAGGGAAAAATCTCAACACAATGAAATGGATAAACGTTGTTCACGTTGGGTTCACCAAAATGTAGAGGAGGTGGACCAACCACACCAAGGCTCCAAGTCATGAAGAGCAGAGAGCGAAAGGCTTCCCTAGTCTACCTTTTAAGTTAGACAAGTGTTTAATGCTAGGGATAGAGAATGAAGAGCACTCTCAGTAATTTTGTCACTCTACTAACCCAAGAGTTTTAATGAGGCTAAACAAGCAAGTTTCTAGAACCGAAACTGTACCTCAGATAACCCTCTACTAGAGGAAAGCAACATATATCAGCCCCTGGACAACAACACAACACACTAGAGTCTCACAAGTGCATTGGCGTCCGTACAAACAGAAAGTGTAAAAAGATAATGAAAGGTACAAGAAACCTACTGACAACTTAGCAGTTGAGGCTTAAAGTGCTAACTAAAGTGATAAATAATAGAATAGCCAAAATAACGAGAAAGATGATATTGAAGTGACAAAAACAAAGATGGTGGAAATTAACTCACGAAGGGTCCAATTCAAGAGTAAGCTCCACATGAATGCAAACCTACACACAATAAAGAAGGGAAAAATGTTGGGGTTGTTTTGGGGCTTGCCACAGTCAAACACCTATTTTTGGTGTTCCCACCTCCATGGACAACCAAATAGATATCTAGAGATAGAAATATGATAAAGAAAACATGATAAGCTTTTCCACATGATACTTTTCTCCCCCTTTGACATCAATGGCAAAGGAAAAAGATATTTTTTGTTGATTTCCCCTTTGACATTAAGAATGAGCTACTAGTATTGAATACTCCCAAACACAAAAGATACTACCTACTCCCCTTGAGAGGTAGCCTCCAAACATCAACCCGAAAGAAGGATAGATCCATAGACCACTAGACTAATGCATCTCCATATGCATCTAGTTCAAGAAAGGAGGGGAAATTACCCCTAACTTCTCCTAGAGATACTCAAAAGTATCTTTAGGAAGAGCCTTCGCAAATATGTCAGCAATCTGATCTTTCGTCGACACATACTCAATCTTTACTTCATTCTCCATAACCTTTTATCTCAAAAATTGATACCTGATAAATATATGCTTTGTCCTTGAGTGCATCATTGGATTCTTTGAAATGTTAATTGCACTTGTATTATCACAGAAGATAGAAATGGGATCATCATTCATTAATTTGATATCTTTCAATGTAATTTCATCCATAAAACTTGTGTACAACAAGATGTAGCAGCAATATACTTAGCTTTAGTAGTAGATAAGGAAACTCAATCTTTCTTTTTACTCAACCATGACACCAATCTGCAACCAAGAAAGAATGCACTACCACTTGTACTTTTTTTGTCATCAACAAAACCTACCCAATCTACATCTGTATAAGCACTTAGTGTAAATTCAGTATCCCTACCTAGGATACCACAAGCCATAATCCAAAGTGTCATTCAAATATTTGAATATCCTCTTAACAACAACAATATGTGTTTCTTTAGGATCTTCTTGAAATCTAGCCACAAGAAAAATTGTATGCATGATATTTGGTCTAGTAGTAGTTAAATACAACAGTCCTCCAATCATAGATCTGTATTTTCTCTTATCAGCCTTAGGTGAATCACCATCTTTGCTCAATTTTTAGCCAATCACCATAGGAGTGCATACCGGTTTGGAACCATCCATTCAAAACTTCTTCAACATTTCTCTTACATATTTTGATTATGAAATAAAAATCCCTTTTTATGTTTGATTAATTTGCAACCCAAGAAAGAAATTCATCTCACCAAACATAGTCATCTCAAATTATTTTTGCATCTCTTCAACAAACATCTTGCACATTGTTTCATTTCCTCTAAAGAAAATATCATCAACATATACAATTACTATCAAGATTTTGTCATTTTCAATTTTAAAATACAGATTATTATCTGCCAAACCTTTATTGAAGCCTTGTTGAATCAAATATCTATCCAACCTTGCATACCAAGCTCTAAGAGCTTGCTTTAATCCATATAAATCTTTCTTCAATCTACAGACCATATCTGATTGATCTGATAATTGAAATCCTTCCAATTGTTCCATGTACACTTCTTGTAATTCACAATTCAAAAATGCAGACTTAACATCTATTTGGTAAAATTTAAAACCTTTATGAGCAACAAATGCTAAAAACATTCTAATAGCTTCCATCCTAGCCACCAGAGCAAAATTTTCCTAAAGATCTATACTTTCCACTTGTGAGTAGCCATTACACACAAGCCTTGCTTTATTTCTGACCACTTCTCCATTCTCATTCAACTTGTTTCTGAATACCCATTTTGATCCAATTATGTTTTTTGTTTTCCGATCTAGGGACCAATTCCCAAGTTTGATTCTTCTCAATTTGCATAAGTTCTTCTTCCATAGCTTTCATCTAATGCTCATCATTACATGCTTCATTCACTCTCGTTGGTTCCACTTCAAAAATTAGACATAAGTTTATCTCACTAGCAACAACAACTATGCTTCTTGTCAAAACTCCTTTCCTCTTATCTTTAATGATATGATCTTCTGAATGATTCTTTTGCACATACTTGAACCATCAATTTTAGGGGCTTTGTTTCTAAGTACTCCTCTTATACTCTTAGGGTTTTTCACCTAAAAGGAGAGAGAACCCTAGAATTGAAGTGGTTCACTCAAATTAAAGAATTCATGATTTAATTATGACTAAATGTAGCTAATTGATAAAATTGATTGAGTATGAATGCAAACCTAATGAAATATGCAATGTTTGAAAGCACAGTGTGATATGCAAAAATGAATCAAAAACATAAACAAATGCAAATAGAAATGAATGAGACTGAACAGAGTGCACCTGGAAATTGAATGTCGATCTTGGAAGGTTCTGGAAACTAGAAAAAATCACTGTTGATGACCAATGGGACTCATTTGCCATTGATGGCGAATCATGCATGCTTCTAGTAAAATGACCTAAAACTAGTTTTCGACTATCGAGAACTAAATTCTGACAAAGTAAAATTTTCCATCCTACAGGTGGGACTCATTCACCACTGATGGTGAATCAGTCCTCCTCCAAAATTCTATAAATTCAAGGTTCAATTATGTAGGTCCAGATTTGCACTTGTCTTCTTGTCGAGTTGACAGAGTCAAATCTAAAAAAAATGGGCTGAATGTTGTCTCCAAGCTTGAATTAGGGTTTAGTTGACTTGAATCACTTTGATGACTTGTTGACCACTTTCCAACACCTATTTCTTTGAAAAAAATGCCTACAAGACCTACAAACACACATGCAAAGAGGGGGGAAATGGTTAAGGGTTAGAGTATAGGGATTTGCCTTGGTCAAATCCCACTTTGGAAAGAAAATGAAATGAAAACAAGAAAGGAATGATGAATAAACAACATGCAAGTGTCCTAAACTCACCAATCCCTTGTAAAAGTTTGAAGATATGTCAATGGATGCTCCAAGATGCTTGATAGATGCTTGATAGAATGATGCTTTTATGGAATCTTGAATGTAATTGAATGGTTGAATAAACTAGTGAATGAATGGGGGTTAAAATGGATGGAAAAACACTTATTTATACACACTTATGCGCTAATTACCCAATAATACATCATAGGCTGACATAAGGTGTTAATGAATAAAAAACCGAAAGAAATTTTGAAGTATTTTTAATTTGGAGCCAAGAGGGACTCATTTGCCACCCATGGTAAATGGGTCCCACTCTAGGCTTGTAAGTGGGTGTCGGGAATTAAGTTGCATTTAATGTTATTTGTTGGGTTTGAATTCAAAAATACACTTAAATATGACCTGCAAATATATAAAGGGGCCAAATAAAGCATAAGAAAGGTGTAATTAGTGATGAAAAGCCTAGAAAAGCATGAAATCTTGTTACAATACTTTACAACACTTTGAAATAGGACTTGATAAGGGATAAAAAAGGTGATTTTTAGATGAGTTATAATAAGAAGTGTCTAGAAAAGTGTAGAAGTGTGTTACAACATTTCACAACACCTTCACAAGACATCATAATTTGAATATTAAAGATCTAATGTGAATGTATAAGTCACATTGCAATATTAAATCAAAGATAAATGAACCAAGCATCACAGGACTAGACTAATGCATCTCCATATGCATCTAGTTCAAGAAAGGAGGGGAAATAACCCCTAACTTCCCCTAGAGATACTCAAAAGTATCTTTAGGAAGAGCCTTCACAAATATGTCAGCAATCTAATCTTTCGTCGACACATACTCAATCTTTACTTCATTCTCCATAACCTTTTATCTCAAAAATTGATACCTAATAAATATATGCTTTGTCCTTGAGTGCATCATTGGATTCTTTGAAATGTTAATTGCACTTGTATTATCACAGAAGATAGAAATGGGATCATCATTCATTAATTTGATATCTTTCAATGTACTTTCATCCATAAAACTTGTGTACAACAAGATGTAACAGCAATATACTTAGCTTTAGTAGTAGATAAAGAAACTCAATCTTTCTTTTTACTCAACCATGACACCAATCTGCAACCAAGAAAGAATGCACTACCACCTGTACTTTTTTTGTCATCAACAAAACCTACCCAATCTACATCTGTATAAGCACTTAGTGTAAATTTAGTATCCCTACCTAGGATACCACAAGCCATAATCCAAAGTGTCATTCAAATATTTGAATATCCTCTTAACAACAACAATATGTGTTTCTTTAGGATCTTCTTGAAATCTAGCCACAAGAAAAATTGTATGCATGATATTTGGTCTAGTAGCAATTAAATACAACAGTCCTCCAATCATAGATCTGTATTTTCTCTTATTAGCCTTAGGTGAATCACCATCTTTGCTCAATTTTTAGCCAATCACCATAGGAGTGCATACCGGTTTGGAACCATCCATTCAAAACTTCTTCAACATTTCTCTTACATATTTTGATTATGAAATAAAAATCCCTTTTTATGTTTGATTAATTTGCAACCCAAGAAAGAAATTCATCTCACCAAACATAGTCATCTCAAATTATTTTTGCATCTCTTCAACAAACATCTTGCACATTGTTTCATTTCCTCTAAAGAAAATGTCATCAATATATACAATTACTATCCAGATTTTGTCATTTTCAATTTTAAAATACAGATTATTATCTGCCAAACCTTTATTGAAGCCTTGTTGAATCAAATATCTATCCAACCTTGCATACCAAGCTCTAAGAGCTTGCTTTAATCCATATAAATCTTTCTTCAATCTACAGACCATATCTGATTGATCTGATAATTGAAATCCTTCCAATTGTTCCATGTACACTTTTTGTAATTCACCATTCAAAAATGCAGACTTAACATCTATCTGGTAAAATTTAAAATCTTTATGAGCAACAAATGATAAAAACATTCTGATAGCTTCCATCCTAGCCACTAGAGCAAAATTTTCCTAAAGATCTATACCTTCCACTTGTGAGTAGCCATTACACACAAGCCTTGCTTTATTTCTGACCACTTCTTCACTCTCATTCAACTTGTTTACGAATACCCATTTTGATCCAATTATGTTTTTTGTTTTCCGATCTAGGGACCAATTCCCAAGTTTGATTCTTCTCAATTTGCATAAGTTCTTCTTCCATAGCTTTCATCTAATGCTCATCATTACATGCTTCATTAACTCTCGTTGGTTCCACTTCAGAAAGTAGACATAAGTTTATCTCACTAGCAACAACAACTATGCTTCTTGTCAAAACTCCTTTCCTCTTATCTCTAATGATGTGATCTTCTGAATGATTCTTTTGCACATACTTGAACCATCAATTTTAGGGGGTTTGTTTCTAAGTACTCCTCTTATACTCTTATGGCTTTTCACCTAAAAGGAGAGAGAGAACCCTAGAATTGAAGTGGTTCATTCAAATTAAGGAATTCATGATTTAATTATGACTAAATGTAGCTAATTGATAAAATTGATTGATTATGAATGCAAAACTAATGAAATATGCAATGTTTGAAAGCACAGTGTGATATGCAAAAATGAATCAAAGACATAAACAAATGCAAATAGAAACGAATGAGACTGAATAGAGTGCACCTAGAAATTGAATGTCGATCTTGGAAGGTTCTGGAAACTAGAAAAAATCACTATTGATGACTAGTGGTACTCATTTGCCACTGATGGCGAATCATGCATGCTTCTGGTAAAATGACCTAAAACTAGTTTTCGACTATCGAGAACTAAATTCTAGAAAAGTAAAATTTTCCATCCTATAGGTGGGACTCATTCGCCACTGACGGCGAATCAGTCCTCCTCCAAAATTCTGTAAATTCAAGGGTCAATTATGTAGGTCCAGATTTGCACTTGTCTTCTTGTCGAGTTGACAGAGTCAAATCTACAGAAAATGGGTTGAATGTTGTCTCCAAGCTTGAATTAGGGTTTAGTTGACTTGAATCACTTTGATGACTTGTTGACCACTTTCCAACACCTATTTCTTTGAAAAATATGCCTACAAGACCTGCAAACACACATGCAAAGAGGGGGGAAATGGTTAAGGGTTAGAGTATAGGGATTTGCCTTGGTCAAATCCCACTTTGGAAAGAAAATGAAATGAAAACAAGAAAGGAATGATGAATAAACAACATGCAAGTGTCCTAAACTCACCAATCCCTTGTAAAAGTTTGAAGATATGTCAATGGATGCTCCAAGATGCTTGATAGATGCTTGATAGAATGATGCTTTTATGGAATCTTGAATGTAATTGAATGGTTGAATAAACTAGTGAATGAATGGGGGTTAAAATGGATGGAAAAACACTTATTTATACACACTTATGCGCTAATTACCCAATAATACATCATAGGCTGACATAAGGTGTTAATGAATAAAAAACCGAAAGAAATTTTGAAGTATTTTTAATTTGGAGCCAAGAGGGACTCATTTGCCACCCATGGCAAATGGGTCCCACTCTAGGCTTGTAAGTGGGTGTCGGGAATTAAGTTGCATTTAATGTTATTTGTTGGGTTTGAATTCAAAAATACACTTAAATATGACCTGCAAATGTATAAAGGGGCCAAATAAAGCATAAGAAAGGTGTAATTAGTGATGAAAAGCCTAGAAAAGCATGAAATCTTGTTACAATACTTTACAACACTTTGAAATAGGACTTGATAAGGGATAAAAAAGGTGATTTTTAGATGAATTATAATAAGAAGAGTCTAGAAAAGTGTAGAAGTGTGTTACAACACTTCACAACACCTTCACAAGACATCATAATTTGAATATTAAGGATCTAATGTGAATGTATAAGTCACATTGCAATATTAAATCAAAGATAAATGAACCAAGCATCACAGGAAAACGACCTAAATGACCATGAAAATGTCCAAAGATCCATTTTTCTATGGTATAATACTTAGGTGTCTTTGGGGACACCACCGAAGCTTCCTTTTCTTCATTTTGATTTTCCCGTTCTTCAACAACTTCTTCAACTTCTATGCAATCAGGTTCATCTGATATGTATATCCATCGACTTCAATTCAATTCTTCAATGCTTCATCCACCTTGACATGTGTGCTTTCTACAATCTTTCTCAACCTTTTATTGAAACATCTGTAAGCTTTGCTTTTAGTAGAGTATAAAAGAAAGATACCTTCATCACATCTAGCATCAAACTTCCCCAAATTTTCTTCATCCCTTTTGATATAACATTTGCTTCCAAATACCTTGAATAGATTCTCTCCAATAAACTTCTAGTGGACCTACCTCGGTAATCATTGATCTAGCAGCTTCCTAAATCATTTTTTCCTTTCAACAACTCCATTTTGTTGAGGAGTTCTAGGAGTAGATAATTGTCTTTTTATTCCATGAACTTCAAAAAAATGTTAAACTCATTCAAGCTAAATTCACCTCTTCTATCAAAACTTAAACATTTTATTCTTAAGTTTTCTTTATTTTCAACCATAGTCGTAAATGCCTTGAATCTTTCTAAACCATCATACTTCTCTCTAAGAAAAGTTTACATGTGTATCTAGACTAATCATCAATCAAAAGCATAAAATACCTTTCACCTTGTAGACTTCTCACTCTTGTAGGACCACAAAGATCTATGTGAATCAAATCCAGTAGTTTGGTAGTAGATTGTTCCTTTGACCTGAAGTTGTTTCTAGCTTGCTTTCCAAACTGAGAATTCTTGCAAATAGCATTAATAAGATTTGTAATCCTTGGTATATATTTTACAAAATGCACAACACTGATTCTTGCCAAGTTATCAAAATTCATATGACACATCCTCCGGTGCCATAACCAGTTGTCATTAATCTGAGTCATAAAGCAATGAACATCAACTCTCTTAAGTTGATAAATGTTTCCTTCAGACTTCTTACTAGCAACAATCATTGTTCTGAATTATTTCCTGATTTCACATCTTTCATCCTCAAATACAAGATTATATCCTTTACTACACATTTTTCCAACACTTAAAAGATTATGTCTTAAACCCTTAACATAGTAGACATCATCAGTATTATGCTTGCCATAAAAAATGACTAAACCTATTCCACAAATCTTAGCATTAGTATCATCTCCAAATTTAACTAAGCCACCATCATAATTTTCAAGTTTAACAAACTTACTCTTATCACTAGCCATGTGATGTGAACAACCAATGTCAAAAACCCAATAGTTCTTTTCTTACATTTAGCATGAAGAGTAGAAATTGCCGTACCTTTACTCTTTTCTAGAGCATTTTCCTTCACCTATTTTTTAGTATTAACAGAAGTAGATTCATCTTTTATAGCCATGAACAAACATTCATTGTCATCAAAATCTCCATAATCATATTCTTCATAAGAAATACGAGCATCTTCATTCACATAATATGCTTTGTTGATCTTCTTACCTTTGTTTTCTTTGCTTAATCTATGTTGTTTATTCTTCTTAGCTCTTTCTAGACATCTCAAAGCATAATGACCAATTCCTCCACAACTAAAGCATTTAAAATATAACTTACCTTCATACTTACCAGAGCCCTTTTTCATCCTTCTCGCAAAGTTAGCTTCCACTTCATCGAGGTTCTCTTCATCTGGATCTTCACTACATGTAGCCTTAAAAGTAGTTTCTAATTTAGATCCATTTCTCAAATTTTATTTTCTCGTTTCATATGATGTCAAAGTACCCAACAACTGATCTTTAGTATAAGTCTTGTAATCCACATATTCTTCAATAGCAGATACTTTTTCACTATATGCATCGGGAAGAGTTCTGAGAATCTTCTTCACTATTCTAGTTCCATCCACTATTGCACCAAGTCCTCGCATTTCACCTACCAGCTCATCCACTCTTTGTACATAGGATTTAATGTTCTCATCTTTATACATATGTAGGATTTCAAATTGTGCTTCCAAGTTTTGTAACTTTGCTTCTTTGACCTTTTCATTTTTGGCATGATTTGTTTCCAATGCGTCCCTAGATCTCTTTAGCAGTCTTTATATTTGCAACTTTAATTAACTTAGACTTTAAAATACTATTCTATAGAATGTACTTAGCCCTCGATTTTGTCAGTTGTACTTGGACCATTAGCAGGAGTAGTATATGCAATCTTATAAGCTTTCTCAACATCATATCAACAGTATTCCAGATATCCTTCCATCTTTATTTTCCAGATACCATAGTTAGTCCCATCGAACCTAGGACACTCAATAATGATCTTGCTCGCCATCCTAGACCTTCCTTAAGTGATTAAGCTCTTCTCTAAGGAAGCAAGCTCTGATACCAATTGTTGAACAAGACAACAAAATTATCTTTAATACAAACATATCATTTTATCTCTAGAGTTGCAAGTCATAAAACTCAAATAAGAAGAAATTCATACCCACGACATTTCTCCCAGACGGGTATGTGTAGGATCATGATGGGCCAAAAAGTGGCAATATGATGGGTATGTGTAAGGTAGATGGTTGACAACCTTTTTTATCCAAAATTGATGAAACGAAAAGGGTTTTTAAAGGAGATTCTCATCTTTCCACCAATATAAATTATGCTTTACTATGAATTTAATTAATAATTATTATTCATTTTCTATTTGAATTACAACTAAAGTCCTGATTGATAGGCCGATTGAAAAACATCTATAGCTTTCAAACAATATCACATTTTTTAAATTTGAAACATGCGTCACATTCTATGCTTCACATACTATAGGATTAAATAAAATAAAATTGAACTTCATGAATTTTTTATCAAGTTAAGGTGATCGGACATATGGGTTTTTATATTTTTTAAAAGTTATAATAAAAAATTCATAATTAATTATTTACATGGAAAAAAATTACAAAAAAATATGCATCACATTTGGACATGAGTCCTCTAATTATATCTAAAATATTATAAAAAAATATTATCATTTTATTGTGGTTAGGGTGGTTAGATAGACACCTTATTTTTTTTTCCTGAAATTTAAATACTATTGCATTGAAATTTCAAATTTTCACCAAATAGATTTTTTTTTTTAAATAAACCTAGTATTTTAGAAACTAAATTCAATTTGCTACAAATTCTACTCTTACATTTTTTTGAAATAATATAGATAACTTATTCAATTTTTTACATCAAGTTTCCTAACTTTGATTTTTTTAAAAAATTTACCACTTAAGGGCCTATTTTTTCCATGATGATCATGCACATACCCAGACCTTAGCCAAATACACTGAAAACACAGTTCACAACTAGTGAACATAACTTGCACTATGCAATTATCCAAAACCCCAAAATCTAGATATATAACAACTTCCAACAACCATGATCAACATTTTTGAACCACCCAATCATAGGAGCAAATCCTAGAGCAAAGCCTGGAGCAACTAGACTGAATACCTGCAACCTTTCTTCATTATAAGTTTCTCAATACCCTTGACATATACATCCAATAACCTGCATCCATGAAATCAATGACAACAACAACTAGTTGATAACTAGTTAACCAGTTGACATCAATGACAACATCTTCATTCTTGCAACAATGTGTAGCTCATATCACGGTTCAATGGGAGTTGTTGGTAGTGACATGGATGCATCATTGGTGATGGTTATCTTCATGTGATTGGAGATATGATTTCTTGTTTTAGAGTGTATTTGTTATCATTTCATGGTATACTCTTGATTCTAGATTGGAGTTTGGCATATTACATATTCTCTTAAGACTAGGATGTTTGCATTGGTGCATGTGATCTCCTAGGAGGAGATGGTTAGATCATGTTGTCATGATAGGTTCCTAATTCTATGGTTGGAGCTTTGACATTGATCATGGTGGTTCTCTTTGTATTGAGTACACATTGATCATTTGCTTGATTACTTCATGATGGTGCTATGTTTCATTTGGAGTTTGGCGTGTATTGATCAGTTATAGGTGCTCGTGGATACTTGGAGATGTAGGTGATGGTTGGAGTTCTCTTGTGATTAGAGACATTTGTTTGAGATGGTTACTCTTTGGAGGTTTCAACAGGAAGATCGAGGAGCTTTCACTTGGATATATACTTGAGTTCATGATGGACCGATAGAAGAGATTGTTCTTGGAGTGCATCATGATGGCTTGGTTATCTTGGAGAAGAATTCTCATTCTCCACTCTTGATCTACTCGGTAGTTTATTATTTGAGAGGTATTTTTCCATTATATCTTTCAGATATGTTATGTTTCATGCTTTGATTTCTCATGGGATTGAACTGATTCATGGTGATTGATTATGGAGACTCATTTGAGGATGGTTTAGCATAAGTTTATGATGCTTTATCTTTCATAGATATGGATCTTTAGCTATGAATAGTTAGTTCTGGAGGATTCATTTTGAGGGATGTTATGGCATGGTTATTTCCTTGTGTAAATTTGAGTTTACTGATGTATTGGTACCTTAGAGGTATGGATGGTTGGATGTATTAGCATGTGTTGTGGATGTTATTTTTGATCATTTGGGGTTTTTCAATTGAAAATAGCTCAAGTTATGGATCCTTTGTTATCACTTGGATTTGATGCTTGTGTTCTTGGATTGGTGCATCTTCACCTTGGCATGTTCCTTTTCTTCCATAGGTGGCACATTGGAGGATAAGAGGAGTTCTTGCTTGAGATGGTGGTCACTTTTTTCTTATTGTAGGTATCTTGATGGAGAATGAGAGCATGTTGCAGATTCATGTGGTTTCATGTATGGCTATGATGATGTATTTCATGTATTGATCCCTTATGCAATGTACACAAGTGGGAGAATGAACTAAGATATGGTGTTGTACATCATTACATAAATTAATTTATTATAATGTTATAATTAAATAATTATTTAGTTGTGATGCACCTAGGTGGTGTGGTTAACAACACTAGGTAATTATTTGGGGATCACTTGAGGGTGATCCCACAATACTGGTTTACGATTTCTAGGAGATCCTGATTTTTGCTGAAATCGCATATTTTTAGAAATTATAATGATTTAAGTCTTGAAAAGTTTCATTTAAAGGATTCTAATTGAAGAGGGTTTGATCAAACCACCTTAGATCAAACCCCCTTGGATAGAACCCCGCTAATTTTAAACCATACCTATAATGGAGTCTCCTTTACACCTATCAAAATGTTGATAAAAAACCACTTTTGATTTACCTTTTGGGGGATCAAATGAATTCATTTAAAAATTTTATTTTTTGTAAGTATGTAGTCCTTATTATAAGCTTCCCAAAAAGTATAATTTTAAATAAATTTAATTTTGTTATTATATTTATTTTTTATTTCTTGTAAATGCAGGTTTTTCACCAAAAATCAAGCTCTCAATTCTGCACGTGGAAAAATAGCAGTTTATCAAAAAAAATTGAAAAATATTAGTGCACTAAATATTGAAGTCCTTGATCCAACAAAAAAACTTGTATTTCGATACATACAAAAAAGTTATGTTGTATACAATCCGCCTATGTCTGAATTGTAATTAAACTTTGAAACTTGATTAAGGAAAAATATTCAATAAAACACTATGAAACCAAATGAAAGCGCTAGATATCATAGTTACAAATCTAAATTCAAAAAATAGAATTTTATCCTTCATGGAAAAAAGTTATGTTGTATACGGTGAGCATTACTCCTTAAAAATGGTGTTTACTGAAAAAAAAAACTAGTTTTCGAAGGAGATGGAAAAAGAAGTGCAATTTGATTCCAAAAATGTTGAAAAAAATATATTTAGAATCTACAGACAAAATGTCACAAATCACTATTTTGCATCATCAAATTCCTCATGGTTTAGCCGCTATAAGTGTCTGAAAGTGAAGATTCAGTTAGAAAAAATCAGTTTGGTGTCCAGTTTCACTAAAAATTGTAAACCGGTATTGTGGGATCACCCTTGGTGTTGTATTATAACATTGTATCATTATTTAATGTGTGGGAAAAATGTAATAATGATTTAATATTGGGGAAAATATTAAATAAAGTGAAGTCTTAGTACCCAATATTAAATAAGGGGTTAGTGGTTTTGTATTCACATGGTTTTGTGGTAAATGGTTTTACCTTACCACTAGTATTTTGTGTGAGCTTGTGTCTATAAAAGAAAACACATGTGTAGTGGTTTAGGTTGGCTGAGTGAGCTGGTTGTCATTATTGAGTCTTTCTGAAGAGTGTGTTTATGAAGCATGGAATGGGATGTGTGAATTCATGCTTGGACACATGAGAATGCATTGGAGGGTTTGATGCTTCAGAGATATTCATTGTAACTCTTGTATTGTTTTATTGTTGAATAATATGATGGAGTATGGATGCTTTTGAAGGCTGGGTTTTTCCCTCTTTATGGTTTTCCCAGTGTATATCTTGAGTTATCTTGTGGCTTGTCTATTTGATCTATGCATTATGGTTACTTGTATGCATGTTTTTTTCTCATGGGTTATGTAGCAAATGGATTAAAATCATGGGTTAAATGCAATATTTCCTAACAATTAGTTGAGAATGTCCTTATTATTTAAAACACATGCTCGTGTTAGAATTTTACTTACATCAAATTAGAAGGAAATTGTAATAGTAAAATTAGCATATCCATGCAATTTTTCATTTATTTATATGCTCAAACCTTGATGGCAATGTCTTAGTGCAATAACATAAAAAAGTGGTACACTCTTATGCTAAGTTTGGATCATGAACTGATTCTCATCCATCCTCATTTCACCCTCATTTGTACTAATCCCCATAAATTATCTACCTATTCATCCCTATTTTATACCATTCACACTAATTCCATAAATTCACTCCCTACCTTGAGATCACCACCTTATCCCTACAAATCATTTTTGTGTGATAGGATTTACTAGGTCAATCTTGAGGAGTGCAAGAATGATCCTTGAATTTTAAGGATATAAATTTAAATTCAATTTTTATTGACCCCTTTTACTATCCATTATGAGCAAAATTATCATTTCATTACATGTCGCATGTTGATATACATTATGGTATTTAAATATATTTATTATGCACTAAAACACATGTAATACAATTGTAAGGATTGTAGAGAAGAAGAATTATCACACTTAAATTCTAACGAATAATAAAAAAGTCAAATATGCTTCATCATCATATGGGCCAAATACATGTCTATGAATAAACATTTATCTTTGATCCTCCTTATTTTCATTAATTCAATCCACCAAGGGATTTCACTTCTAAGAGAACTTGTTCACCGATTAAGTCTGAAATCCTCTCAACAATGTCTTTAAACATCACCTTGAAAATTTTGGATATCGAGGAGGTGAAGGTGAGCATATTTTTTGGTACACTATTTATTAAATTATTCACATGCAATTCAAATCAATTTTGAGCATCAAATTAGGATAATAATAATAAGGATTGAATTCACAAAATTTGAGATTAATCTACATCATTTTCTATGGTAGTTTAGACTAAAACATTCCAAATACATGTCATATAAGAATAAATCATTTATCTAATTGATCCTCCTCATATTTACATTAATTCAATCCACAACAATGGGATTTCACTTCTAAGACAGAACTTGTTCACTTACGATTAAGTCTGAAATCCTCTTCAACTCAATGTGCTAAGAAGATTGAAAATGTCAATAGAAATATAGTATTAATTGACTAAACCTAAGAAAAACAATATAATAATTGCACTCAACATATATTTAATTAAAATGTTTTTTTAAATTTGACGAGACCAAAGATAACCTACACTTACAGAATGAATCCACTCCAAAATCTTACAACACTGACTCATTATATCTACAGATAACGTCCCACACTTATAGAATAGAATCCACTCCAAAGCCTTACAACACTTGTTCATTATATCTATATATTGGATCCCTTTTTTTTCATTGAATTAGTGCAGCTTTTAATGACAGCGTGCTTACTGGTTTGTTATCATGATATCTATATATAGCGTCCCATTTCTAGATTCGTTATCCTAAAGGCCTCAGCAGTTTTGGAAGATCCAAGTGCCTTAGTCATCTGTGTCTTGTTTTATTAAACCAAGGACTTTCATGTCACCCACAAATGATGTTGAAGTGTTTTCCAGTGTGAATAAGAGCATAGATCTTGTAGCTATATTATTATCCTCTGCAGCTGAACTTGGATTCCGTGGAACTTGACACGTAAATGTGTAGATGTAGAAAAGGCAGGAGTAGCTTGGTTGACTATGATATCAAGTAGCAGACAACCAATACGACTGGACACGTTTCTTCACACTTTCTCTATCATGGATTTCGGTTTACAGCTTTACTATGTGTTGTCTTTTAGAGACAGAAATGGCCTGTCTTGGCTCTTCAGTGTCCATGCATGCCGTGAAGCAGGGGCGACCTGACAAAGTTGAGAAACCAGCATTATTCTACACTCAGTTCAGAGATTCTAAAAATCTGTTGGAACAACTTTTCTAAATATACAAAGTTAGTCAATATTTTTAGATATGACTGTAAAGTTTTTATCACCAACGTTTTTAATCAGATTTTATGATTCATCATCAGCGTGTAACAGTGAGAGAAGAGAGATGATAAGATGGTTGCAAACTAAGATGCTTAAATAGATAGAGGGAACAATTGTACAAGACAAAAAGGCACAAGAACCCAAGGTTTAGCCTTTCTCATTCATCCCTTCTAGTTTCTACCCAAGGTTTAGCCTTTCTCATCCATCCCTTCTAGCTTCTTAGTTCTTGTGGCTTTTTGTCTTGCGTTGTAGTTTCTTCCATCTATTTAGACATCTTGGTCTGCTACCTTCCTCTCATTTCTCTTCTCTGGCTATCATACCTCAATGATGGATCATTAAATTTGATCCAAAACGTTGGTGATACAAACTCTATACAGTCAAATCCAAAAGTATTGACTAACTATCATTATGGAATGTGAAAATATTATCATATATATATATATATATATTCTAAAGACATGATATCATAACTTCTTAATTTTTGTTAATTTTTTAAAATAAAGTAACTATCGATTTTGTCTTTTAATGAAGGTTTACTTTTATTTTGGCGTATATATGTATATACCTTTTAATTAAAAATATTTAAAAGATAATTATCTGCAATTTTGTTGGTTGAATAGTTTGGATTCCTATACTAGACTTCAAGTGAATCTAAAAAAAGCATTCAATTAATTCTTTAACCTATAACCAATCATTTTTTTACACCAATAGGTGTTTCTTTAGTGAAGAGCACTAGATGAATTGCAAAGATAAATAATGGAGATTAAAAGAACTACCATCAAATAAATCTTGAACATAAAATTTACAATAAATATTTGATTGTGACATGTATAAAAAGTCTACAACACTTTTCTTTCTTATTATGATTTTTCTATAATCAACAAAAATATTTTTGTCTTTTACAATACTTACAAGTATAATTCACTTTAAGGTGGATATTCGCTTGGTAAAAAGTACTTGAGAAATTCATAAGTAAATAGTTGAGATTAAAATAGCCATCATAAAAAAAGTTCCACACATTTTATTTTCCAAACCAATATTAATTTACCTAGTCATAAATGATAGGAAGGAAAAAAAATATTATTCTTACATCTATTATGGAATTGCGCAATTGGTACAGTCCAACCTTTACTACAAAAAAGAAAGGTCTTTTTCATATGTCATAAATATGAATTTAGAAAAAAATGACAAGACTCCACATCACAATCCTACATTCATTTTAAATTCTAAATTGTCAAGATATATTTAATGGTTGTCCTTTTAATCTCCAACATCAATCTATATTTCATTTCATGATTTGAAAGAACACTTAATAGGTCTTTTTCCATATGTCACAATTTAATATTTATTACAAAATGGCAATGATTGATGGTGCACTAGATGAATTACATAGATTGATGGCGCACTTAGTGAGCACTAGATGAATTACATAGATTGATGATGAAGAAGAAAAGGAATACCATCAAATGAGTCTTGACCATAAAATTTACAATAAATACATGATTGCTGCATGTTCAAAAACTCTAGTACGTTTTTTCTTTCCCACTACATTTTTCTCACAACTTCAACAAAGATTTTATAAAATAACACATGTAGACATTTAAAATCATCCACACCTTGACCATACTCAATTTTATCCCTCCTAAGTGTTAATTAAATAAGACCAATTATTTAATTAACCTCTCCAATCATCTTCCCAATAATAATTAAATAAATTCTAATCAATTATTTATGTAACCCGTCATTTATGACCTTTCCTTATAGTTCACATTTCATTAAATAACATTATATTTATTTAATTAATTTTACCCTTCATATTCCTATCCTCCAAAACTTAAATAAATACAACTATTTATTTAATTCTCCCAAAATTCTCCCTCAATAAATTAGCTAACTAAAACCAATTAATTTTGTAATTAATCCACCTACGAAAATGAAAATGTGATCGATATAATTAATTACTTGTCATAACTTCTCATAAAATCCTAGACATCCATTTTCTCATAGAATATCTACACCATCTATTTTAGAGATGTGACTCTCACATGTGTGAGAGACCTCACTTGTTAAATCTCACATTCACATGTACTCACATGTCATTATCTCATATTCCTATGTGATTTTCAAATATGTGTGAGAGTACTCACATGTCACATCAATCTTCCCCATATTGCTTCTTTCACATGTGTGAGAACCTTCAATGCTCAATGTTTGATCAAAACAAGGTAATCTCAACTATCCAAATCCCCTTAATCCTTTCCCTCACCATGTGCACTAATCAAAAGGTTTCACTTAGAAGCTTTTATTTCCTCCAAATCTCTCATGAAACCCTAGCCATTGATCTCAAAGTTCTAAATCTTAACCTTGATCGTTTATTTCTTAAATCTATAAATAGATCCTCTCAAGGGCCATTTTCACAAATCACACCTTAATGCAATGTTGTGATACTTATTTAAAAGTATACTGCATACTTTCAGGAACTAAATCACACACATATTAAGTGTGTGTGAAACAAGAGATTTGCAAAGATATTTTGGAAGACTTCTCAAATTTGGGCACTCAACCTATTCAATCTCAAATGGAGGTGCAAAGGGAGGAGAGGTATAAGTATCTTTCCTTGTATTTGATTTTTTTAGCATTTACTTTGTTTTCTCCCATTCATATTTGGCATACCTAATAGGACCTTTGTCTCAATACTAATATTTTTTCTTGGAGCTTCTTTTTAAAAAAATTGTAGGTTTTTTACATTCTTGGACATGTTTTAGGTCTGCAACATCTTCATCATGTGTTGTAGAATCTTTATTGAGACTTATCTCCACCTTTCAATGTAGACAAAATGATGCATGGTGTATGTGCATAAATAATGGAATTTGCATAGATGACACACCCCTATGACAACTATGCACTATCCTAAGGCACCCCTATAGTTCTCTTTTTCATGGCCTTAATATTTTTTTTCAAGTTTTTGGGGTCCTAGTTATTAGTAACATTATCCTTTTGGTTTATTGTAGTTTTCTTGCAACATTTGTAGAGTTTTTGTGTTTAGGTTTTAGTGGATTTCCCTTTGCAATGTTTCATTATTATTTAGGATTCATTTAACTTTATACAAGCCTTGATTTTTTTATGTTTCATTCTTAATATCATGTTTCTATACAAGCCTTGATTTTTTTATGTTTCATTCTTAATATAATTTCTAACATCTATTTTATAATATTAGAGTGAATTAAGACCTAACTTTCATGTTTTCTTTATGTGTGGCTCTTCTAGTTCAGGGAACATATCCTTATGGTGCCTATGCATGAACCTTGGACTTTATGCACTTCTCCTAGTGTTTTCACATGAATCTTGACATTTATACATGAACATTGGCACACTTGTCCTAGTGTATGTGCTTTTTTCCCTAGCATTTATGCATTTCTCCTAATGCATGATCCCTAGTCTATGTTGTTCAAGTGTCATTTCATTATTCATATAACATTAATTCTGTTTATTTTTGGTAACCCATTTGTGTATTATAGGTTTGATTATGTTGAATATCTTGTTACAAACTTTCAAATTTGTTTGGTGAAGACCTAGACCATAAAAAAGACTAAAAAGTGGTTTGCAGGTTCACTTGAAAATAAACCTCCTAAACATTATCAAAACTCTTTCTTTTATATTTTTATAAATATCTAATCTCAAGGTTAAAATTAACTTGTGTGTTTGTCTAAAAAGTTTGTTTCAAGTTTAAATATTAACTTGTGTGTTGTTTCCTCACTCATGTCCCAAAGTTCACTTGTGTATGCTCTCTCCTCACACCTTAGTGCAATCTTACAGATAAAAAATAAGTGTCAATTTTTTTAGTTTCTTTTAAGTGGCCTTACCTAAATACTTCATCACATTATGGGATGACCTAAAATATGTGCTTTTAAAAGGTATAAAAATAGGGGAGAGTGACAATTGTACCTCAAAGGAGAGCCATCATGTTTGGCTCAGCCTTGGTGCCCCTTTTTATAAGGAGACAAGGTGAAGTAGAATTATATTTTTTCATGATCACATGTGTGTAGATAGACTCATTTTCATATAATTAGGCCTCATGTACCTTTTGGTATAAAGAACATCCCCTAGAAAGCCATGTACAAGCCTAGCTTAGACCATTCAACCATACTTGATTGTTTCACATCTCCCTTAGCCCTAAGAAGTTACTCACCTTGTGCTAATAGCAATGAGTGTGTAGGTCATGTATGCTCTCCCTTCACACCATAAAAATGACCTTGGGTGATTGAAATTACTTATTTCCCAAACATAGGACATCACAACAATATAAGACATATTCATGGGCTTGTAATCATTCATACAACTATTACTTCACTAATGTAAGTTATTATTTTGATTTATTTTCTATTGTTCTAAACCCATCCTTTTCTTCACCTCAACCACCTAAAATCAACCTCCAACCTTTGACTCCAAATCCAAAATCCATCAAAATCAAATCATAAACCAAATATTAACACTCTTCTACTCTCATCCTAATCCAAATAATAAATTAACTCCTCTTAATCATAATCCTCAAAAATTCTAATTGTTGTCATCATCCAAATCTATAAATCCTAATCAAATTTCTCCCCATCAAATTCATAATCTAATATGGGAAAGTGCATTGAATTGTGGCACAAAAAAGTGGCCAAATAAATAATAATATTAAAGATTTGAACAACATTTGGGATATTTTATTTTTGATGATGGTGTCTCTATAGATCCATCAAAGATTAGAGAAACTTTTGAGTGACTTGTACTTATTAGTGTGATAGAGGTTTGGAGCTTCATGGGGTTGGTTTGCTAATACCACAAATTTGTTAAGGCTTTATATAGGATTACACATCCCTTTACCTGCCTTCAATGGAAAGGGAAGAAATTTGTGCGAATAGATTAGAGAGGGCCTTTTATACCCTTAAGTAGCGCCTTAATAGTGCACCTACTCTATCCATTCCTAATCCTTTGGACAATTTTATGGTTTTTACAAATGCTTCTCTTGAGGGCCTTGGAGAAAAACTTATGTACGTCAAATGATCACAAATGAGTCACAAAAACTCAAGATCTATGAATTGAAATACCCTACTCATGATATGGAACTCATAATAATAATGCATTATTTGGTTAGATGGAAATATTTCCTTTTGTGGCAACGATTTGAACTTTATATAGATCATCATAGTCAATAGTATATATTCACCCAATTGAACCTCAATTCTTACCAATAATATTAGATGGATTTATTGTGTGAATATGATGTTGTTGTGCATTTTGTTAAGGATAAGGAGAATGTGATTGTAGCTACTCTAAGTAGTAGACAACATTAAACATTTATTATGACTATGAGAACAAATCTGAGAGGGTTCATACATTAGCAATTACCAAAGAATAAGTGATATAGGGAGGTTCAACATGAGATGTGGTCTCAAATAACCCTTAAGGTAAAATATGTTGGATTTTTTTTTTGATCTTGATGGGTTTTCACAACATCAAGGATGCATTTATATTTCACTTTTAAGATATCTTTGATCAATGATTCTGGTAGAGGCTCATAGGGAACCCTACATAGCCCTCCATAATTAAATAATCTTGAATTATTTAATTGTTCTAATCTCCCTCTCAAAGGAATATTCCCATGGAATATTCTTTTTCAAAATATCCTAAAATATCTAAATCTTCTCATTCATCCTCCACCCTTCATTTCTTGATCTAATCTTCACCCTTCATTTCAAAATATCCTAAACCAATTTCCTTAAATTGTGGAGATATTTTGAGTTCAAATTGATCTTGATCCATCATCTTCCTTGATTCACTCCTATTCATTGATCTCAAGATCTAATCTCAACCATTGATCATAATTTTGAAAATATATAAAACAAAGATCATTCCTTCATTAACATACACCTAGATCATTTGTGAAACTTTGAATTCTTGAGCACATTCATATCATTGAGCATTTGAGAAATTATCATTCATCTAGGTTATCATTTCATGCTTTTGCAATCATAGGAGCTTCTTGATTGAGCAATCCAACACACCATCAACCATTAAAATGGAATGCAAGGTTTGCACTTGGTTTGTTTTCATGTTTTGATTTTGATTTTTATTACTATATGTTGATTTCTAACCATGTATGCACTCAATTTCATTTGGAAGTGAGATTTTAATCATTTCTTGATTTGGGTATTGTGATTCTAACCCTTATTTGATAATTTATGTTTCATTTCTTGAAGTGAAGAAGACAAATTTAGATCTTAGATAGAATTATCATTGATAAAATATGTGGCACAATATTGTTAATTTTTTTCTCATTTTATGAGTGTCAAAGGTTAAAGGTTAATCATTTGAATCTAACATGCTTTATGCTTATGATATACCTAAGTAGAAATGGAGCACTATTTCCATGGATTTCACTTTTGGTCTTCCATATCAGCACAATACCATTATGCCACCATGGTGAAAGTTGATAAATTGACCAAGGTATTATATTTTATCCTATGAGGACTACCTATAATACTCCAGTTGTGGTGAGGGTATTCCTTGATGATATTATATGACTCCATAGAGTCACTCTGATGGAGCTTCCCAAAAATTTGCAATTTCTGAGCAACCCACGGACATAATCAGCATTTTAAACAAGTATTCCCCTGTCTGAACTTGGATTCCGTGGAACTTGACACGTACATGTGTAGATGTAGAAAAGGCAGGAGTAACTTGGTTGACTATGATATCAAGTAGCAGACAACCAATACGACTGGACACGTTTCTTCACACTTTCTCTATCATGGATTTCGGTTTACAGCTTTACTGTGTGTTGTCTTTTAGAGACAGAAATGGCCTGTCTTGGCTCTTCAGTGTCCATGCAGCATGCCGTGAAGCAGGGGCGACCTGACAAAGTTGAGAAACCAGCATTATTCTACACTCAGTTCAGAGATTCTAAAAATCTGTTGGAACAATTTTTCAATATTTTTAGATTTGACTTTGTAAAGTTTTTATCACCAATGTTTTTAATCAGATTGTATGATCCATCATCAGCGTACAATAGTGGGAGAAGAGAAATAATAAGATGGTAGCAAATCAAGATGTCTAAATAGATAGAGGGGACAATTGTACAAGACAAAAAGATAAAAGAACCCAAGGTTTAGCCTTTCTCATTCATCCCTTCTAGTTTCTACCTAAGGTTTAGCCTTTCTCATCCATCCCTTCTAGCTTCTTAGTTCTTGTGGATTTTTATCTTGCGTTGTAGTTCCTTCCATCTATTTAGACGTCTTGGTCTGCTACCTTCCTCTCATTTCTCTTCTCTGACTATCATACCTCGATGATGGATCATAAAATTTGATCCAAAAAGTTGGTGATAGAAACTCTACATGGTCAAATCCAAAAGTATTGACAAACTATCATTATGGAATGTGAAAAGTTTATGAGTACACCGCACGTGCGCACGCACGCACACATACACACACTAAGGCATGATATCATGACTTCTTAATTTTTGTTAATTTACTAAAATAAATTAATTATCATTTTTGTCTTGAATGAAGGTTTATTTTTATTTTGGTGTGTATATATATTATACCTTTTAATTAAAAATATTTAAAAGATAATTTCCTGCAATTTTGTTGGTTGAATAGTTTGGATCTTATACTAGACTTCAAGTGAATCTAAAAAAGCATTCAATTAATTCTTTAACTTATAACCAATCAATTTTTTACACCAATAGGTGTTCCTTTAGTGAAAAACACTAGATTAATTACAAAGATCAATAATAGAGATTAAAAGAACTACCATCAAATAAATCTTAATTATAAAATTTGCATTAAATATATGATTGTGACATGTACAAAAAGTCTACCACACTTTTATTTCCTACTACGATTTTTCTATAATCGATAAAAATATTTTTGTCTTTTGCAATACTTACAAGTATAATTTACTTTAAGGTGGATATTTCCTTGGTAAAAAGTACTTGAGAAATTCATTACTAAATAGTTGAGATTAAAATAACCATCATAAAAAAGTTCCACACATTTTATTTTCCAAACCAATATTAATTTACCTAGTCACAAATGATAGGAAGGAAAAAAAAAATTATTCTTACAGCTATTATGGAATTGCACAATTGGTACAGTCCAATGGTTGACCTTTGCTACAAAAAAACAATATTTTTTTCATATGTTTAAATATGAATTTAGGGCAAAATGACAAGACTCCATGTCACAATCATACATTCATTGTAAGTTCTAAATTGTCAAAATCTATTTGATTGTAGTCCTTTTAATCTCCAACATCAATCTATATTGCATTTCATGATTTGAAAGAACACTCAATAGGTCTTTTTTCATATGTCGCAATTTAATATTTATTACAAAATGGAAAGGATTGATGGTGCAGTTTTAGTGAGAAGCACTAGATGAATTACATAGATCACTGATGGAGAAGAAAAGGAATACCACCAAATGAGTCTTGACTGTAAAATTTACAATAAATACATGATTGCAGCATGTTAAAAAATTCTACTACGCTTTTTCTTTCCCACTACATTTTTCTCACTTCAATAAAGATTTTATACAATAACACATGTAGACATTTAAAATTGTCCACACCTTGACCATACTCAATTTTATCCCTCCTAAGTGTTAATTAAATAAGACCAATCATTTAATTAACCTCTCCAATCATCTTCCCAATAATAATTAAATAAATTCTAATCAATTATTTATGTAACCCATCATTTATGACCTTTCCATATAGTTCACATTTTATTAAAGAACATCATATTTGTTTAATTAATTTCACCCTTCATATTCCTATCCTCCAAAACTTAAATAAATACAATTATTTATTTAATTCTCCAAAAATTCTCCCTCAATAAATTAGTTAACTAAAATCAATTAGTTTTCTAATTAATCTACTTACGAAAAATGAAAATGTGATTGATCTAATTAATCACTTGTCATAACTTCTCATAAAATACTAGCCATCCATTTTCTCATAGAATATCTACACCATCTATTTTAGAGATGTGACTCTCACATGTGTGAGAGCCCTCACTTGTTAAATCCCACATTCACATGTATTCACATGTCATTATCTCATATTCCTATGTGATTGTCAAATATGTGTGAGGGTATTCACATGTCACATCAATCTCCCCCATATTTCTTCTTTCACATGTGTGAGAACCTTCAATGCTCAATGTTTGATCAAAACAAGGTAATCTCAACTATCCAAATCCCCTTAATCCTTTCCCTCACCATGTGCACTAATCAAAAGGTTCCACTTAGAATCTTTTATTTCCTCCAAATCTCTCATGCAATCCTAGCCATTGATCTCAAAACTAAATCTTAACCCTTGATCATTTATCTTTTAAATCTATAAATAGACCCTCTCAAGGGCCATTTTCACAAATCACACCTTAACGCAATGTTGTGATGCTTATTTAATAATATACCGCATACTTTTAGGAACTAAATCACACACATATTGAGCACAACCACACACTCATGTGTGTGAAACAAGACATTTAGGGAGATCTTTTGGAAGACTTCTCAAATTTGGGCACTCAACCTCTTCAATCTCAAATGGAGGTGCCAAGGGAGGAAAGGTATAAGTATCTTTTCTTTGTATTTGATTTTTTTAATATTTACTTTGTTTTCTCTCATTCATATTTGGCATACCTAATAGGACCTTTCTCTCAATACTAATATTTTTCTTGGAGCCTCTTTTTTTTTAAATTGTAGGTTTTTTACATTCTTGGACATGTTTTAGGTCTGCAACATCTTCATCATGTGTTGTAGCATCTTTATTGAGACAAATCTCCACTTTTCAATGTAGAAAACATGCTACATGGTGGATGTGCATAAATAATGGAGTTTGTATAGATGACACACCCTTATGGTAGCTATGCACTATCCTAAGGCACCCCTATAGTTCTCTTTTTCATGGCCTTAATATTTTTTTTCAAGTTTTTGGGGTCCTAGTTATTACTAACATTATCCTTTTGGTTTATTAGACATTTCTTGCAATGTAGAGTTGTATTGTGATTATTTTGTCACTCTTTTAATTAGGTTTTAGTGGATTTCCCTTTGCAATGTTTCATTATTAATTAGGATTCATTTAAATTTATACAAGACTTATTTGTTTATGTTTCATTCTTAATATCATTTCTAACATCTATTTTATAATAGTAGAGTGAATTAAGACCTAACTTTCATGTTTTCTTTATTTGTCGCTCTTCCAGTTTAGGACACATATCCTTATGGTGCCTATGCATGAACCTTGGCTTTTATGCACTTCTCCTAGTGTATATGCATGAATCTTGACATTAATACATGAACATTGGCATACCTATCCTAGTGTATGTGCTTTTTCCCCTAGCATTTATGTATTTCTCCTAATGTATGATCCCTAGTCTATGTTGTTTGTGTCAGTTCATTATTCATCTAACATTAATTTTGTTTATTTTTGGTAACCCATTTTTTTATTATAGGTTTGATTATATTGAATATCTTGTTACAAACTTTCAAATTGGTTTGGTGAAGACCTAGACCATAGAAATTTGACTAATAAGTGGTTTACAAGTACCTGTTCACTTGAAAATAAGACCTCCTAAACATTATCAAAACTCTTTCTTTTATATTTTTATAAATATCTAATCTCAAGGTTAAAATTAATTGTCCAAAAAAATTGTTTCAAGTTTAAATATTAACTTGTGTGTTGTGTCCTCACTCATCCCAAAGTGCACTTGTGTATGCTCTCTCCTTGCACCTTAGTGCAATCTTACATATACAAAATAAGTGTCAATTTTTTTAGTTTCTTTTCAGTGGTCTTTCCTAAATACTTCTTCAAATTATGGGATGATCTAAAAGATGTGCTTTTAAAAGGTATTAAAATAGGGGAGAGAGATAATTGTACAACAAAGGAGAGCCATCATGTTTGGCTCAGCCTTGGTGCCCCTTTTTATAAGGAGACAAGGTGAAGTAGAATTGGAATTTTTCATGAACACATGTGTAGATGGACTCATTTTCATATAATTAGGCCTCATGTACCTTTGGGTATAAATAAAATCCCCTAGAAATCCATATACAATCCTAGCTTAGACCATTCAACCATACTTGATTGTTTCACATCTCCCTTAGCCCTAAGAAGTTACCCACCTTGTGCTAATAGCAATGAATGTGTAGGTCATGTATGCTCTCCCTTCACACCATAAAAATTATTTTGGGTGATCAAAATTACTCATTTCCCAAACATAGGACATCATAACAATATAAGACATATTCGTGGGCTTGCAATCATTCACACGCCTATTACTTCACTAATAAGTTGTTATCATTTTGATTTTTTTTATATTGTTCTAAACCCATCCTTTTCTTCACCTCAACCACCTAAAATCAACCTCCAACCTTTGACTCCAAATCCAAAATCCATCAAAATCAAATCATAAACCAAATATTAACACTCTTCTACTCTAATCCTAATCCAAATCATCAATTAACTCCTCTTAATCATAATCTTGAAATTCTAATTGTTGCCATCATCCAAATCTATAAATCCTAATCAGATTTCTCCCCATCAAATTCATAATCTAATGCATGGGAAAGTGCATTGAATTGTGGCACAAAAGAGTGGCCAAATAAATAATAATATTAAAGATTTAGTATTTGGGGCTTTTTATTTTTTATGATGGTGTATCTATAGATCCATCAAAGATTAGAGAAACTTTCGAGTGACTTGTACTTATTAGTGTGAAAGAGGTTTGGAGCTTCATGGGGCTGGTTTGCTAATGCCACAAATTTGTTAAATCTTTCTATAGGATTGCACATCCCTTTACCTCCCTTTAGTGGAAAGGGAAGAAACTTGTGTGAATAGATTAGTATGAGAGGGCCTTTTATACCCTTAAGTAGCACCTTAAAAGTGCACCTACTCTAGCCATTCTTGATCCTTTGGCCAATTTTATGGTTTTTTACAAATGCTTCTCTTGAGGTCCTTGGAGCAATACTTATGTAGGTAAAATGGTCACAAATGAGTCACAAAAACTCAAGATAAATGAATTGAACTACCTTACTCATGATATGGAACTCATAATAATAATTCATTTTTTGGTTAGATGGAAACATTTCATTTTGTGGCAACAATTCAAACTTTATATAGATCATCGTAGTCAATAGTATATATTCACCGAATTGAACCTCAATGCTTACCAATAATATTAGATGGATTTCTTGTGTGAATATGATGTTGTTGTGCATTCTATTAAGGATAAGGAGAATGTGATTATAGCTACTATAAGTAGTATACACCATTAAAAATTTATTATGACTATGAGAACATATCTAAGAGGGTTCATACATTAACAATTACCAAAGAATAAGTGATATAGGGAGTTTTAATAGGAGATGTGGTCTCAAATAACCCTTAAGGGAAAATATGGATATTTTCTTTTGATCTTGATGGGTTTTCACAACATCAAGGACATATTTATATTTCACTTTTAAGATATCTTTGATCAATGATTCTAGTAGAGGCTCATAGGGAACCCTATATAGCCCTCCATAATTAAATAATCTTGAATTATTTAATTGTTCTAATTTCCCTTTCAAAGGCATATTCCCATGGAATTTTTTTTTTCAAAATATCCTAAAATATCTAAATCTCCTCATTCATCCTCCACCCTTCATTTCAAAATATCCTAAACCAATTTCCTTAAATTGTGGAGATATTTTGAGTTCAAATTGATCTTGATCCCTCATCTTCCTTGATTCACTCCTATTCATTGATCTCAAGATCTAATCTCAATTATTGATCATAATTTTGAAAATATATAAAACAAACATCATTCCTTCATTAACCTACACCTAGATCATTTGTGAAACTTTGAATTCTCAAGCACATTTATATCATTGAGCATTTGAGAAACTATCATTCATCTAGGTCATCATTTCATGTTTTTTCAATCATGGGAGATTCTTGATTGAGCAATCCAACACACCATCAACCATTAAAATGGAATGAAAGGTTTGCACCTTGTTTGTTTTCATGTTTTGATTTTGATTTTTATTACTATATGCTGATTTCTAACCATGTATGCACTCAATTTCATTTCTAAGTGGGTTTTGATCATTTCTTGATTTGGATATTGTGAATTCTAATCCTTATTTGATAATTCATGTTTCATTTCTTGAAGTGAAGAAGACAAAAGTAGATCTTAGATAGAATTATCATTGATCAAGTATGTGGCGCAATATTGTTAATTTTTTTCTCGTTTTATTGAGTGTCAAAGGATCAAGGTTAATCCTTTGAATCCAACTCAACTGTACTTTATGCTCATGATATACCTAAGTAGAAATGGAGTACTATTTCCATGGATTTCACTGTTGGTCTTCCTTATCATCACAATACCATGATGCCACCATGGTGAAAGTTGATAAATTAACCAAGGTATTACATTTTATTCTATGAGGACTTCCTATAATACTCCAGTTGTGATGAGGGTATTCCTTGATGATATTGTACGACTCCATAGAGTTTTTTATAGGATTTAATATATGATAAAGATATATTTTTTATATCCACTTTTTGGACCACACTTAAATAATCATTGGACACTTAGCTCATCTTTAGTTGAACATATCAATGAGTGATATACATAGCTAGAGATGGTGAATTAGGCACTTGAGAATATGCTTAATATTTATGTGATGGACAAATATTCTAGGTGGTAGTCTTATTACAACAATGGTCACCACAACTCGTTGGGTATGGCACCTAATTAGGTTTTGTACATGGTAAGCCTTGGATGACTCCTTTTTGTTGGGATTGCATTGGAGATAGAGTTATTATTGGACCCAAGTTGGTTTAAGATATGGAGAGATAGGTGGTTTTTGTTTGTTATCACCTTTAAGAGCCATATGATCACTAGAAGAACTATTTTGATGCTAAGATATTGCATTAGATTCTTAGTTGGTAACTATATTTTCTTGCATGTACAATAGCATAAGAGTCTAATACATTGTGGAAAAGGCTCTAAGATCATACCTCACCTTGTATGACTATTTAATATTTTATAGTAAATTACATGCTCATCATCTATATTTAGCCTTCCCACCTAGTTTGTTGCATATCAAGGATTTGTTTCATGTATTCATTTTGAGAGGATATGTTTCTAATATGACTCATGTCTTGGATTGATATCCTTTATAGATGGAGCAGGGTTAGTTCAACATACCCAGAGATTGAGAGGGGGTGAATTGGTCTACTAAAAAATTTAAGCCCTTCTGAAACTTGAACTTTATAGAACTTAACCAAATCAATACTCTTAAATAGAATAGTAGTAGAGAAGGATATATATATATAGTAGTATAAAGCTTCAACAACTTCAACAATCAAAGATATAGCAATTCCAAATCTAATCAAATTAGTCACAATGATAAAAGAGACAAGAACACACATTCACAAGATGACACCAGATTTATGTGGAAAATCCAATGAGGGAAAAACCTCAATGAGTTAACTCGCAATATAAAGTCCTGTGCTTCCAAAATAGACTTTTAAACTAAGGTGCACCACCTCAACACACGATACAAAGGACTTTTTGAACTAAAGATAACACAAATTTGAAGGAAAGATACAAGGACCTGATGAGATTCAATATCTCAAAGTAGGATACAAAGACTTTATAAAGAATTACAATACTCATCAACAATTCACTCTATTGACTGAGGCGTTCAAGCACATATGATCTTTTCTTTCAAACACTTTCACACTTTTTTTGTTGGATATTCAATGTATTCCACATTCACACTTCCTCACACTTGTTTATACTTTCATACATTTGCATCTGAAATGATCTTGCACTTATATCCATCGCATCTCTTCAAAAATTTAATTAGGTTGGCCAAGAGAGAATACAAATAATATATTCAATAGGTCAGCCACAAAAACATAATGTGGTCATATCCTAAGGATAGAGAGGACCAAAAATAATATTATTACATCTTCCAATGTGATCTAAAATAATTCACACACTAGCACATATCAACCTAAGTCAACAATAGGGAAATGTGTATATGAAACGTGAAGCACATAACCAGTCAACCCAAAAACATACTTCTAATTGAATTTACTTAATGGAGTTCTAACCAAGATAGGTCAAGACCCAAAAAAAACTTAACACATCTTTAATTGTTGGCATAAACCCCCAAGCATACAATGCAAGAAAAGGAACAAGCCATGTTGATCATATATCCATAGTTAACCTAGAACTTAGCCAAAACAAGACACAATGTAGCACCAAATAGACCAATCTGCAACATGTGAATCACATGGGGATATTACATGAACATGCAAAAACATTTCCTGAAACTTCTTCATATTGTCATGTCAATAGCAACCACCACAAAGTAAAAAAGAACAAAATACTTCATCCCAAAAATGGAAAATGCTCAATCATGAGATATAACATTAATAAATCAACTTGCAGACCACTTTAACACATAAAATTGGAACTGAGATACTGCATAGATGTTTAGAACACATTCACCAAGCCCCGAGAGCAAAGACATCAATGTAGAGAAATGTGGAGCATTTTTTGGACCATTCCAAACAACCAACAACACTGCCAACCCTCTATATTTTATAGAAATATCCTCAGCAATACTGGTGACCTAAAAATATAGGAATGCAATGGTGCAATCATGGATGGGGGGTCCAGAAAGGACTATCCAACTATACAGTTTAGAGTTCAAAAAAATGGAAAATAACATAAGAATTTCTCAACAAACATGAATTATCATTGATTCCATAACTTCCAGTCTTATATGCCTCATATGCAAAATAACTAGGGCTCATAGGCCTACGACAAAGGCATTCAAGATATTACAATTGGCACAAGGCTTTATTATATTCCACAGCCTAGAAGGCTAGATCGAATTGTGAACTACTACTAATGATTTACTTGATTAACTCATGAACTACTTAAACCAACTTCTTTCCAAAGGATTAAAAATGATCTTAAATATGAATCTCTAGCTCCAATTATGATCTGTGTCAGCCTCAAGGGTTTACAAACTCAATGCAAGATCAAACATGTAGGCTGGCCTCAAACATAAAAAGGTATCCCATTGGTAAATGAAATGAATTGTGGATCTCCAAGAAAGCTCCCCTTTGACCTAAAATGTATGCATGATGTTCCATTAAGCTCTGTGCATTCCAAAATTATTCTACACAACCAAACTAAGCTAGCTAGGCCCTAAATGCTTTGTCTGAGAATTGACAATGAAATTATGAGAGCGATAACCTTCTACAAACAAATGAAAATCTCCTAAAATCTAGATATGTTGTAGATTACCTCATGTATAACCAATATCCTACTCCATGAGCTAAGAAATGATACAATGGTAAAATACAGAAGAATCTACTAAGACAGCTACAGACTAAATTACAAGAAAAGAAATATTTTTGATTGTTACAAGATTGCTTTACAACTGGGATTCTCCTGCATCAGACACCTGAGGTTGGAAGAAAAGTGAGTCCCTCACTTTCCAAGGGTTAGAGGAAAACCAAAGTGGTCCATCTCAGCTTGAGAAATCCATGGTGAATCCTCCACTAGTCTACCTTTCCACTTTACTAAGTACTCCTTGTACTGCTTGTTCCTATTTCTCCTTCCAATTTTGGTATCCAAGATCTACTCAATATGCTCTAGTGGTTGATGTTGTAACTGCTCCTCCAATCCAACTTACTTATTATTACCACTTGGTTGTCCTTCATGATACTCATAGATTTTTGCAATATTGAAAATAGGTTATATACCACGTATCTCTGGTAACTCAACTTCATATACATTTCCTGAATCAAATTTCCTAAGAATCTTACATGGTTAAATATTCATTTTAGCTTATTGTATGTACCTACTATAAACCTCTCCTTCCTAAATAAATTCATCCCCAACAAAAAAATCATTGTCTCCTTTTCTCATCTATCTGCTCCTTATACTTACTATTCATGTCCTCCAAGTGCTTCCAGACCTGACTATGCAATGTCTCCATGAAGCTTGCAAACTCTTCTAATTTTACACTTCTCTTAGTTTCCATGTTGATGTCTCTGAGTTCCACAACTCCTCTAGGATGTACCCCTATCACAATCTCAAATGGTTTCTTCCATGTGCTCCAATTTATTGAATTATTGTATGCAAAACCTTCTTGCGTTAGAACTATGTCCCAATTTCCTACCTTATCTCCAATCAAACATCTTGATAAGTTACCCAAACTCTGTTTACTACCTTTATTTTTCCATTTGCTTATGGGTGATATGTTGAACTGAACTTTAGGTTTGTCTTCATCTTCTTCCACAATGTCCTCCAAAAGTATCCAATGAACTTGGTGTCCCTATCTAAAACTATACTCTTTGGTAATCCATGCAATCTCACAATCTCCTTAAAACACATTTCATCAAATTGCACAACATCATTATTCTTCTTGCAAGGAAGGAAATGTGCCATCTTAGAAAAAAATTCCACTACTTTCATGATAGAATCATATCCTCTATGTGTTCTTGGTAATCCCAATATGAAATTCATGCTTATATCTTCTCAAGGTCTCTCTGGTACTTGCAAAGGTATGTATAATCCATTATTCTAACTACTCCTTTCTATTTGATAAATTTTGTAACTTTTAACATACTTCTTGACATCCTTATATATCTAAGGCCAAAAATAGTGTTCACTCACCAAAGCTACTATCTTATCAACTCCAATATGTCCTTCTAGTCCTCCATTATGCTTTTCCTTAATCAATTTTTCCCTCATTGAACTCCTTGGAATACACAACTGGTTTCTTTGAGCAACATGTCTTCCTGAATTAAACAGTCCAACCATTGACTCCTATTTGTTATTACTAGTTCCTTACATGCATAGAAAGCATTAGCAAAATTTGGATCATCCTCATACATATGTTTCAATTCTTCAAAACCCAATACTTCTACCTTCATCCTTGTCAATAAATTTCTTCTCATGCTCAATGCATCTACAACTTTATTTGACTTCCCACTCCTACGCTTCAACACAAATGTATAACTTTGCAAGAACTCAACCCATCTCATATGCCTCTAGTTCAACTTACCTTGACTTTTCAAATACTGCAAGGCTTGACAATCAATATACAACACAAACTCCTTAGGTAAAAAAAATGTCTCCACTTCTTTAAGGATTAAATTATGGCATAGAATTCTTGATCATAAATTGAATATCTCCTAGCATCATTCAACTTCTCATTGAAATAAGCTTAGGTTCTTCCTTATTAACTCAATATTGCTCCTATTGTATTTCCACTAGCATCATAATCAACTCTAAATACTTTACCAAAATCTAGAAATGCTAACACTGGATGCTCTATCACCTTTAAATTCTTTAGTAATTTAAAACTTCTTTGTGCTCCAAATGTCCACTTAAAGTCTTTTCTATCTCCTCTCATTGTTTTTGTCATAGGTATACAAATGCTACTAAAGCTCTTGATAAATTTCCAGTAGAAACTTCCCAATCTATGGAATGATCTTACCTCTCCAATGTTCACCAGTGTAGGCCACTCAACAATTACTCTAATCTTCTCAAGATCCATCTTTAATCCTTCACCATAAATGAAAAAACACAAGTACACCAACTTTTTCTTCATAAAACTACACTTCTTGATATTTATCAACAACTTATTATCTCTCAACCTTTATAATACTCAAGTCTAATGTGTCACAAATTCTCTTCTCTAGTCTTACTAAAAAATTAGAATATCATCCAGGTAAACAATAAAAAACTTACCCAAGAATTTCTTCATTCATCAACCTCACGAAAGTGTTAGGTGCATTGTTCAATCTAAAAGGCATCACTAACCACTCATACAACCCTTCATTTGTATTAAATTTATTTTTTCATTCATCTCCTTCTCTGATTTTGATTTATTGATATCAACTCTTTAGGTCAATATTTTTGAAATACTTTGCTCCACTCAAATAGACCATAATGTCATCCATCCTTGGCAATGGGAATCTATACTTGGCAGTGATCTTATTGATTTATCTTGAGTCTTACACATTCTCCACTCTCCATATTTCTTTTGTGCTAGTACAACAAGTACCACACATGGGCTTAAGCTTTCCCTGATCAATCCCTTTGTCCACAATTCTTGTATTTGTCAGTTTAACTCTGCATTCTTTGTAGATGTCATCCTATGTGCCACTTTTTTGGAAAAATTTCTCCAAGTATTAGATCTATATGATGATTAATGCTCCAAACTAGTGGTAATCCATCTAGTACATTCTCTAAAATGATATCTTCATACTTTTTCAACAGTTATGCTACTTCAATTTGCAATGGATTTCCATCCTTTGTGGTAGAATTCTCTATCTCCAAATTACTACACTTCTTTGTCAATGAAAAATACATGTTCTCATGCCTCAATCCTTCCAACAACTTCCTTCCATCTACCAAACATAGTTTGGTAGTGCCACATACTTCCTTTTTGTCCTCTTCTTCCAAAGGTATCAATATAGTTCTCTTGCCATTTGAAGTCATAGTATAGGTATTCTTCCTTCCATCATGAATTGTTTTTCTATCATATTTCCATGGTCTTCCTAACAATAAATGGTATGCATCCATGGGCATAATATCGCACAACACTTCATCATTATATGATCCTATATGAAATTTCACCAAAAACTATTCATTTACCAAGATCTTATGTTCATTCTGAATCCATGCCATCTTATAGGGCTTTGGATGTTTCAATCTCTTCAAATTCAACTTTGTTACCATCTCTTCTAAAACTAGATTATCTATGATATCACTATCAATTATCACTTTACATACCTTTCCTCCATATTTGCACTTTGTCCTGAACAAATTCTTTCTTTGTGATGGTTCCTTAGTAACTTCTTTGTGCATTAAAGCTCTCCTCATGACTAACAACTCGCCTTTCTCTAGTTTCCCAACTAAATTACAAGATCCAATAGGTTCTTCGTCCACATAAGTTGTCCTTTCGATATTTTCATCCCTCTTGTCGGTACTTCCCTGATGATATTCAAATGCTCTATGTCCTTCACCCCCACACTTAAGACAAGTTCCTCTAAATGGTCTATTCTTAAATCTTCCTTTATCTCTCTGATATCCATCATTGCAGTAGGTATTATGACCTCCTCTATCATTGTGGTAGAAATTTTTTTCTTCTCTTCCTCTATGGTAGGAATTATTGTCCTTCTCTTCACTACTGCATAAGGTCTTCTCTCTCTAGATTGTGATCCACTTCTCTAGAATCTTCCTCTTGCACTTATCTTTTTTTGCTTAAACTTCTTGTTCAAATTTCTTCTACCTTCAACACAAATTGGTATGCTTCCTCAATTGTTGTCATTTTCACTAGGCTCAAATCTTCTTGGATTTTTGTTCTCAATCCATTGATGTACCACACAACCTTCTCTTTGCTTTCTTCACTATGTCCAGCTCTAATGATCATCTTGCAGAATTCTTCAATATACTATTTCACAAATCTCTCCTTTTGCCTCAAGTTCTATAATCTTTTCAACAACTCAAGCTCATAATCAATAGGTATAAATTGATTCTTCAACTTTGTCACCATCATATCCCACTTTGTGATTTTCTCCTTTCCTCTCCTATTCATATCTAATTGAACTTCTTTTCCACCATATATTAGCATGTCCTTTCAACTTAGTTTTTGCAAATCTTACTCTTTCTTTATCTTTAATTTCTTCATACTCAAAGTATTCTTCCATATCATTGATCCAATCAATCAAATTCCTTGGGGTTTAAATTTCCCACATAATTTTGAATTTTAATTCTAGGTCCCTTACCAATCTTGGAAATAGCTTTCAACATCTTTACCTGATCTGAATCTTTTTCTTCTTATTCTTCTTCTTCTTCTAGGTTTTCTTCATTTTGATTTACAACATGATCCAATTCATCATCATCACTTTCATTTGCATGTCTAGGGTTTAGACCTCTCCTTCTATCTTCTTCTAAAACATCCAGCCAGACTCTCATTGCTCTCATAATTTCCAATATTTCATCCATTCATCAAGAAACATTCACCATATTAGGCACTCTCCTTGGTGGCATCTCTCTCCTTAGATCTAGTACAATTGCCTCAATTTGGTGATCTGGCTACAAGGATTTCAACTACCTCATGATCAGCAATCAATTGAAAACACATGCAATCTTCCTCAGGTCAAAAATCTATTCACCATAAGGAATTCCTTCTCAAGACTCACTAACTCACTTTGATACAACTTGGTGCAATCATGGATGGGGGTCTAGAAAGGACTATCCAACCATGAAGCTTAGAGTTCAACACAACGGATTTAAATAACATAATAATTTCTCAAAAAACATGAATTATCATTGATTCAATAAATTCTAGTCTTACATACATCATATGCCTCATATGTAGAATAACTAAGGCTCACATGCCTACCACAAGGGCATTTAAGATATTACAATTAGCACAAGGCCTTATTACATTTTGCAACCTAGAAGGCTAGATCGAATTGTGAACTACCACTAATGATATACTTGATTAAATCATGAACTACTTAAACTAATTTTTTTCCTAAGGATTACAAATGATCTTAAACATGAATCTCCAGCTCCAATTATGATCTTTGTCTACCTCAAGGGTTTTCAAACCTAATGCAAGATCAAACATGTAGGTCAGTCTCAAACATGAAAAGGTATCCCATCAATAAATGAAATGAATTGTAGATCTCCAAGAAAGTTCTCGTTGGACCTAAAATTCCTTCAAGATGTTCCATTAATCTCCACGTGTTCCAAAAGAGTTCTTCACAACCAAAATGAGCTAGCTAGGCCCTGAATACTTTGTTTGAGAATTGACGGTGAAATTCTAAGAGCAATAATTTTTTGCAAACAAACGAAAATCCCATGAAATCTAGATATGTTATAGATGACCTCATGTAGAACCAATATCTTTATTTGTGATCTAAGAAATGATACAATGGTAAAATTTGAAAGAAGTTGCTCAAATAGCTACAGACTAAACTACAAGAAAATAAATGTTTTTGGTTGATACAGGATTGCTTTACAACCAAGGATTCTCCTACATCATGCAACATCCATAGAACATTGAATTTAAATCCCAAACCACAAGACCATATCTTCAATAATAGAGGAATGCAAAGCATTCTCCCAAGCATAATTCAAGCAACTTCTTGAACTAGGAACACTTAACCAACTTGTGGAGGCCAAAACTTTCTTTTAGTGATATAGGCATCATCACGAATAATAGGAAAGATCATAAAACATATTGTATACCTTTAGCAACATCTCTCCACTATCAGTAATACTTCTAATCCTCATCTTGATATATCATTATGAAGCCAACTCTACTAATAACAACTATACTCAATACTTCTTAGATAAGGCATGACATCCAACCATGAACTTCAACAAAACCACCATACAACAATGGCAACCCAAATGGCAACCAATGCCAAGAAACAATCACTACAACAATATCACTAAGTACTTGTCATCAAGGACATCAAATTTCAATAATCTTCCTTACTTCTCAAGTGTTGACAACAATGTCAACCACAACCAATCCACTAATTATTGTTATCAATGACAACCACTACCAACAATCTTACACAAAGCTCCTCAATTTTTGACATCATCAACTTCCATCAATCTCACAAACATGTGACAACCAAAAATCAATGTTGACATCAATGACAACCACTGCCAACCATCTTACATAAATCTCCTCAATTTTGACATCAATGACAAAAACTGCAAACAATCTCCCCCTTTGGCATTGATGGAAACACACCTACTCACTCTCCCCCTTCGACACCAAGGACAAAGGGAAACATATACCTACATATAGAAGGAAACAACATTCTTTTACTTCAAGATAAATGTTCAAAGGTCTTCAATTGAGAAAACAACACATACTCCCCCTTTGACCAACAACACTTCTTCTCAATACCTACACAACTACATCATTCCCCTTGCTACTAGCTCCCCCTGAGTGGTAGCATACATCAAACCATGAGAAAATGATATGGCATGAATTTCTCCCCATGGAAAGATGCACCATCTATGCATCTAGTTAGAACAAGGAGAGGCAATAACCCCTAGCTTCTACTAGAGATAATAAAAAGTATACTTTGAAAGTGCCTTAGTGAAAATATTTGCAATTTGATCCTTGGTAGGCACATACTCCATTCTCACTTCATGTTATACAACCTTCTCTCTCAAAAAGTGATATCAGATGGAGATGTGTTTAGTCCTTGAATGCATTATTAGATTCTTGGAAATATTAATTGCACTTGTATTGTCACACAATATTGGAATGGGTTTTTCATATACCACTTTTACATCCTTCAAAGTTTTCTTCATCCAAAGAACCTGGGTGCAACAAGATGTTGCAACAATGTATTTATCTTCTATTGTGGATAAAGACACCAAGTCTTTCTTTTTATTGAACCAAGAGACCAATCTATCTCTCAAAAAGAATGCACTTCCACTTGTACTTCTTCAGTTATCCGTACAACCTACCCAATCAACCTCAATATAGACAATGAGGGAAAAGTTATTATCCTTTTTATACCACAGGCCATAATCTGGAGTTCTCTTAAAATATATGAATATTATTTTCATATCTTTTTCATGAGACTGCTTAGGATTGGCTTGAAAATATACTCCATACAGAGACATGTAGAATAGATTTAACTAATCTATGTATACACCAATTGGAAAAAGTACCCAAACATTTATTTTGTACAATTGATAGGCATTCAAATAATCTGTAGCATATAGTCAAATGAAAACTATACTTGTGAACCTCCAAATTTCTTGATATAATAAATTAGTATGTATTGAAAAATCCTAATGATGTCCACAAGACTTTATGGATAAATCATCCTTTCAAGAGAAATGTGAAGCATTCCAATTGGCCTTCATCATCACTTTGTTCTACCAAAGCATGAGTAGAAACTTTGTTACATCTTTTACTTTAGAAGGTGTAAAGACTTGAAAATTTGGATATAACACCTTCACATCTTGACCAACTTATCTTTTCAACCACAAGACTAAATCTTTCTTAGCAGAGGGATGCATACCAAAACATCATGACTCTACCTTAGATATGTATGTTGTGAATGCCTTAGCCATCTACTGAAACTTACCTTTTTGAAAATTATCTTTATGTATGGTACACCAAACACAAATGATGTCAATCAAAATAAGTGTACCAACCTCTACACACATTCTACTTCCATCAAAACCTATATTAAAAGTTTCATACTTGCACAACAAATCTACACAACAATTTATCTAATCCAATTCTTCTTTCATGCTAAAGTCTTTAGCATCATGTCATTTTTAGGGGGCTAAAAGTTCTTCAAATGAAATCCCCCCTAAGATAATGCTCTATCTCAATTTTTCTTAAGATCTTGTGTAGAGTGCACAAGTGTGGAACCATTCTTCTTCTCCTTTTCTTGAGTTTGTTCTTCCTTCTAGACCTTTTCATTTCCCCTCCTTTACTAATTAGAGGTTTCATCCTTTCTCTGAATTGGTGGCTTTACAAAACCACTTCTATAATAATTCCTTATGTCCCATCTTATTGCATTTGTAGCACACAATGTTGGGCTCTGGAACAAATTTGTTCCTCTTCACCTTAGATTTGCACTCATTATCCTAGTGACCATAGTTGTTGCAAGCATAGTAATATCCATGAAATAAGATAGTATTATTTCTTTGAGGCATAAATGATCTTCTATGCATGTTATAATTCCTTCTTTCTCTAAAGTCAATAGCCTTATAGCCAAATTTATAGAAGAATAATAGTAAACTTGAAAGGATTGATTGAACCTGGTAGGAGCATGTTGTCTTGTAGATGGAGGAATCTAAATCCTTTTTGCTTCCGATCAGAATTGGATCCACCTTATTTCTTTCCATTTTGAACAGTTTTTACATATCTAGAGCCATTCTTCTTAGAGTCTTCAATGCAAGCTTTCTCCTCCTTTGTCTTAGAATTTCCAATTGATTTGGAGCTATCTTCGAGACCAAACTTCTCTCCTTTGTCAATTTTTTATTTTTCTCTTTTCATGTCATTCCTCAAAGTGACAGTTTCCAACTCAAGTTTTAATCATTCAGTTGTTTTGTCATTGAGCTTGAGATTCAAGAAATATTCAATTGTCTTGCTTTCTTCAACCTTTAATTTTAAATCAAAGATCATTCCTTCTACCATTTTTAGTTTTATTTCACAATTTTTAACTCCTACTTTGGCTTTCAATTTTTTAGTTTCTTCCTTTGATTTTTCAAGTAAGCTCTCATATTTTGGATTTAGTGCCCTTACTTCATTCAAGTCTTCCAAAATAGACCAAAGCTTTCCTTCAAAACCTATTTCCCAATCATTTGAATTGAAGTCCCACCCTTCAGGTTCCATTAATTCTAGATCCGCATCAGAAGAGAACATTTCTTCATCACTCAAGGAGTTGGACTCCTTACATTTTTCAACATTGCACTTTTTATCATCAACATTAAAGGCCATAAAGAGGGTTTCATCATTTGAATCATTCTCCTCATCTTTTGAGGAACCACTACTTTCCTTGGAATAAAGACCATTTTTAACCTTATCTCTTTTGTTACTATCATTTGATTCTTTATAAGGACATTTAGATGAAAAATGACCAATCCTTCCACAATTGAAACATTTGAAAGGTAAATTACCTTTGTACTTGCCAATGTCTTTCTTCAATATTCTCACAAATTTTGCTTCAATCTCATCAAAGTCATCATTTTGATCAGCAACTTCATCTTCAATATTTTTGTTAGCTTTGAATGTAGCTTCCTTCTTTGGAACATCTTGATCAAACTCTCTCATTTTCAAGGTAGTAAGAGCACCAAACATTTCATCAACTAAGTATTGATCCAAGTCCTTGAATTCTTCAATGGTAGACACTTTATGACTATAAGATTTTCGGAGAGATCTCAAAACATTCTTTACAAACTCACTTTCTTTTACTTCTCCACCAAGACCAATGATGCCAAAGACAACTTCATGCACTTGAAGCATATAACTTGCAATATCTTCATCCTCTATCATCCTTAGAGTCTCAAATATTATTTTAAATATCTACATCTTGGCTTTCTTTACTTTTTTATCACCTTCATAAATGCTACTAATCTTTCCCTAGACATCCTTAGCAAAACTATAGTTTGTCACCTTCAAAATCTTTGAATTAGCCAATCCACACAAGAGAGCATTCTTAGCTTTGGCATTGCACTCATATAATCTGATTTCATTTGGATCTATTGGAGGAGTACCAAGATCAACATAACCATCTTTGACTAATTACCAAACACCAAACCCTAGAGATTTTAGGTGGCATTCCATTCTCAATTTCTAGAAAGCATAATTAGTCCCATTTAACCTAGGACCCTTGTATGATCCATCATGTACCATCATGCATCTTTGCCTCAAGTGGTTAAGCTTCTTCAGAGGAACTTGGCTCTAATACCAATTATTGAATGCAGCCAAAGACTGAGACGGAGGGTGAATCAGTCTACTCAAAACTTTAATCCCTTCATAAACTTGAACTTTTCAGCACTTAACCAAATCAGAAATCTTAAATAGAATAGTAGCAGAGAAGGATATAATAGTATAAAGTTTCAACAACTTCAATAATCAAAGATATATAAATTCTAACTCTAATTAGATCAGTAGCAATGATAAAAGAGACAAGAACACACATTCACAAGATGACACTAGATTTATGTAGAAAATCAATGAGGGAAAAACCACAGTGAGAGTTAACTTACAATATAAAGGTTTATTGCCAAAAGGGACATGCAAACTAAGGTGCACTACCTCAACACAAGATATAAAGTACTTTTTGAACTGAAGCTAACATAACTTTAGGGGCAAGATACAAGTACCTGATGAGATTCACTATCTCAAAGCAGGATACAAAGAGTTTATAAAGAATTACAATACTTGTCAACAATTCACTCTACTGCCTGAGGCATTCAATCACATCTAATCTTTTCTTTCAAACACTTTCACACTTTTTCTATTGGATATTCAATGTATTCCACATTCGTACTTCCTTGCACTTGTTCATTATTCCATACATTTGCATCCAAAATGATCTTGCATTTATATCCATCACATCTCTTCAAAATTTCAATTAGGTTTTCCAAGAGAGAATACAAACAATAGATTCAATAGTTTGCCCGCAAAAACATAATGTGGTCCTATCCTAAGGATAGAGAGGACCAAAAATAATCTTATTACATCTTCCAATGTGATCCAAAACAATTCACACACTAGCACACATCAACCTAAGTCAACAATAGGGAAATGTGTAGATGAAATGTGAAGCACATAACTAGTCAACCCAAAAACATACTTCTAATTGAATTAACTCAATGCAGTTCTAACCAAGATAGGTGAGGACCCAAAAACAACTTAACACATATTCAATTACTACTGCAGACCCCCAAGCACACAACACGAGCAAATGAACAAGCCTTGTCAACCAGATATCCACAATTAACCCAAAAATCCAACACAAGACATAATACAACACTAAATAGACCAATCAACAATATGTGGATCACATAGGGATGTTCCATGAACATCCAACAAACCTTCTTGAAACTTCTTCATATTGTCATGCCAATAGCAACCACCACAAACCAAACAGGAACAAAATACTTCATCCCAAAAACACAGAATGCTCAATCATGATATATAACATTAACAAATTAACGTTTAAACCACTTCAGCACATGAAATTGGAACTGAGATACTACATTAACATTTAATACACATTCACCAAGCCACAAGAGTAGAGACATCAATGCAAAGAAATGTGGAGCATTTTCTAGACTAGTCTAGACAACCAACAACACTGCCAACCTTTTGCAATTCATAGAAATCTCCTTGGCAATACTAGTGACCTAAAAAGATAGGAGTGCAACATCCACATAACACTGGATTTGAAGCCCAAACCATAGGACCATATCATCAATGATGATGGAATGTGGAGCATTCTACCAAGCATACTTCAAGCAACTTCTTGAACCAAGAACACTTAACCAACTTGTGGAGGAAAAAACTTTCTTTTAGCAACACAAGCATCATCAGGAACAATTGGAGAAAGCATATGACATATTATAGAACTTCAAAAACATCTCTATTGTCAGCAATACTTCTAATCCTCATCTTAATGCTTCTAATCCTCATCTTAATATATCATTATGAATCCAACTTTGCTAACAACAACTATACTCAATAATTCTTAGATAAGGCATGATATCCAACCATGAACTTCAACAACACTATCATACAACAATAATAGCCCAAATGACAAACAATCACAAGCAACAATCACTGCAACAATCTCACTAAGTACTTGTCATCAAGGACATCAAATGCCAACAATCTTCCTTACTTCTCAAGTGCTGACAACAATGTCAACCACAACCAATCCACCAACTGTTGTTATCAATGACAACCAGTGCCAAAAATCTTACACAAAGCTCCTCAAGTGTTGACATCAGCAACTGCCATCAATCTCACAAACATGTGACAAACAACAATCAATGTTGACATCAATGACAACCACTACCAACCATCTTACACAAATCTCCTCAAGTGTTGAAATCAATTCAACAACAACTACCAATAGGGTAAACAGTTATCATTGGAGCTCATTCATATATTTTTGTGTTAGATATTGGTCCTTCAAGTGTAGGAGCTAGAGGGTGATCCCACAATAGTGTGTCCCAATTTTTGGTAAAAGTAGGACATTGGGATTAGAATTGTTTGCCAAATTTTCACTTCTTAACACCTATAACAACCAAATCATTAAGCATTTGAAGATGACGTGAACTAGTGATTTTTGAGATTTTGTATGTATATTATAAATACTTTTTAAAACATAAGAAATAATTTATGTTTTTTACCTAACTTTTAATAACTTATTTTTTTATAATTAACAATATTTTAAAAATTGGCATTACCTCGATAAAGCATAAATTTATTTGTAGAAAGAATAAAATTATAAATTTCTAGATATAGATCCATATACCAATATCAAGTGCACAAATATTTTTTCATAGTTTTTTGTTGCATAATTTTTTTATAACTTTTTGAAGTGAGACTAACTATAATTTAGACATAGGTTACTTTAATAACAGAGAAAATAAATTTGTATTTATATAAATTATTTTTTATTGAAATAAGAACATCAAAACCTAGTGCACAAATATTTTTCATTTTGTTATCTATTGTATTATTTTCCATATGCATATAATAGAGACCTTCATAATTGTTGAAAAAACTATCTTCACTAGAAAATAGAAAATGAATATAATAATCAAATTAAATAAATTCAATATTATACCATTTAGAAAGCATATGTCAAGTGTTATGAACCTACCAAATATCTTGTCTAGTTGATTCCATTTGAAGGTTCAACTTGAGGTTTGAAGTTGAAAATTTTGAGAAAAATCTCAGACATGAAAGGTAAGAGGCCATCCAAGGGCCTTCTTTAGAAGGTACATTCAAAATAAGGCCCTTAGTTGGCTGCATAAAAAAAAACAAAATATTCAATATAAAGGACCTCCAATGAAGGTCAACATTATTTAAAAATTAAATATAAGTGACCTTTGAATGAAGGTGTTTTAGGCCAACTTATAAAAAATAGTAAGTATTATATATTAATATAAATTTAACAAAATTATTGCAAATTAAAAAGTGAAATATATCAAAATTTTGAGTTTTTTGCGAGTGAAATTTTTGAAACAAATTTGCAAAAAAAATTACAATTTTTAGATTTTTAGAAGGAAAAAATATTTGACAAAAAAATCGTAGAGAAATATTTTGCAAAGGCGGAAATGGGAAATAAGATGACAAGGAAAAATAATACGATGAGGAAATATTTAGCAAAAAGGGATAACAAATGATTTGAAGAAAGGACTCGAAGATTTATCGCACAAAGACAAGGTATGTATAATTTTTTAATTTGTATAAAAATGTTTCAAAAATATTAGATTTGTATTTACCCCTATTTCTTCAACTCTAGGGTTTGAATGTATAGATTTTTATTTTAGATTTAATTTTAATTAAAAAATTGATTCCTACATGTTTTAGATTGATATAGATTTTTAATTGTAGACATAGATTTCAAACAAATTGTCTACATCAAATTCACTCGTTCCTCTCTAGGGTTTGTAGATCTCTTTCCCTTCTTTAACTCTAGGACTATTTCAACATAGTTTGTAGATCTCTTTCCCTACATCAAATTCACTAGTTCCTCTCTAGGATTTGTAGATCTATCTAAATCACTTACAAAATCTATATTGCACTATATTTTCACATGGTAGTACATTTGGTTTTGAAGTGGTTGACATAACTTTACATATGTGGATAATTAACATACATAATTTAATGTTAGCATTTTCTTTATGAATATTCATACCAAGTATAAGCCTTGTAGACCCTTAGTCCTTTATATTGAATCTCCTATATAATTGAACCTTGAGTTCCTTAATTACCATCTTATTATTTTCAATTATTAACATATCATCAACATATAAATAATAATTAAAACATTATCACTAACTTATTAGTATATAATAATCAACATGATTCCTTCCAAAACCTAGTTCTAATGCACATGCATCAAACTATTGATACTATATACATGTTAACCACTCCAAACCACGTTGCCTTGTTCTCTATCTTTTTAAAATTTATAGGTACATCTTAATATTATATTTTATGTTCAAAAAACATCCTTTGGTTATTCATCCTTGGATAAGACTCTTAATTTCCCTATTTATGACATAAAATTAAGTAAATAGCCAAATCTTATGGTCCTAGATTAGCACTTCTTAAGAGGATTTTGGATTTCAATCTAACAATTTTTAAACTACCTTTCAACTAGGCTCTACTTCATTGTAATGTCTAGACCTTTCTTGTCCTCTATCTAATAATTCTAGAATAATTATAAAACACTTTAAAATCCTTAGAGAAATACCCTCCACCATTACTTAATCTTTACCATTTTTATTTTATTATCACTCTAATTATCTATTGGTGCCTTAAACTCCTTAAACTTGTGAAAAAATCATACTTCTATAAGATCCCATCCCTAAAGGATGTCTTCACTTTCTCTAGCTAGGTATATGGAGAAATTTATTATTACCATGGAAAACATATCCTCTATCATTCTCTTTGTAATCAAAGTACCATTCCCATTGTAGAGTCATGTGATATGATGCATCGACATTAGTTAACTAAGGTTCATTGCTAATAATGTTATTGGATAGAAATATTACTAAACTCATCATTTTCTAGTAATTTCTTAAATGATTTATATTTCTTCTAGACTTGTATTTATTCTTATGTGACCTCTCCTACCACAATTCCAACACTTTCTAGGTTTACTAGGAGACTTGGATGCCCTATCTCCAAATTTATTCTTACGCTCTCTATCATTTGACCTAACCCTCATAGCAAGGACATTATTAAAGAATTCATCCATGGAATTCTTCTTCATTTTTTCACTTGACAAGAAACCAATAATATCCACTAGTTTTGGTAAAGGATAATTACCATTGATTGTCATAATTTAAAATTCCCCATAACTTATATAAGGATCAAATAAATTAGTACTAACTTTACAATTTAGATATAGTTTAGTGCCCCCCAAATTTTCCATCCACCTTAAGGTTGCATGCACTTGAATAAAATTGATCATTTTATGAATATTCTTTAATGCTAGATATATACATTGTTTTTTGAAAATGAGTTTATCTATATGATCAATCCCTTATATAAATAATATGTACGATTCAATTCTTCTCTCTTTTATACATGCAAGGGCTCAACATATAGAAGGTAGAGTACAAGTTGAGCCTAATTTAGATATTGGAGTAGAGGAAAGTCAACCACACATGGTTGATATCAAAGAGGAGGTTCAACCAAGCTTATGTTCGAGAGGGTTTGGGATCTCTTCCTTCTAATGATATGTATCTAATGAACCTAATTAAAGATGTTAAGAGAAAATTTTATTACACAAATATAGATCATTAACTTGATATTGATATAGAGAAATTTAAATTGTATGTTGAACAACCTAGTGTAGTTAGGAAGAAGTCATTATTTAGGATTTCAAAAGAAATAATTAAGAAGTATTTTAAAAATCATGATACACTTGCTCAATCTGAAATATTATCAAGTATAATTACTCATGATGAGCTAAAAGAGCGATTACAATTATTGGGTGTAGATTTCACATAAAAGAGGAAAATACAGGTCTAGAAAAAGAAATTGTTCAAAATGTTACAAAAGGTTTGAGTTCTATTGGAAAAAATTCTCAATCAATTGATAAGAGAATTTCAAGAAGAGGGATGTTGAACTCTATTGTAAGTCCACAAATGTCAATAAATTATCAAATCTCTTCACTTTCAAGTGAAATTAGCTTGAGTAGATAAGCACTAACAAGATATATGAAAAGAAGAAAGGTTTTGGATAATAGTACTATAGAAGGAAATTGGGCATTGATGTGTATGGATCCTCATTCTAACAAAATTAAAGATGGTGTTAAAAAATTGATCTCAATTTTTTGGCATGATTGTACTCGTCCTTCATCAAATAGTAGAGACGAACTCAAACATAGGATTAGACCAAATTATTATGAATTACATACAAAACATGGGTTAGACATAACACAACATGAGATGTATGTTATATTTTGTGATATGAATCCTCATATAAAGATTGGGAAAACATTTTTTAAAATTTTAAGGACATGGTATGTCAAACCAAATAAATTTTTTGAAACTTTTTGTTGTCATCACCATATTGAATTTGATCTCTACTAAAAGTGCATCAAAAGATCATTGAAGAAAGTGATGGTTTTGAAAATGCACCTCCAAAAAGGGTAATTCAATTCATAGCATTCATTTTATGTGATAAAAATGATCTGATGATGTAGATGATCCAATGAAATGCATAAAAGGATTTTGCAAAACATGTGGAAATTTAGCTAAATTACCTTTGAGAAATGAAAATACTAACATGATGAAGATGGTAAATTGCAAGAGTTACAAGCACACAAAATTGGGAAAGAATCCACAAGGTTATATTATGTAGAAGAGGAACTACCCATTGGAACATTTATAAAAAAAAATCATAAATTGATACAACCATACACACAACATGCATTTTTTGCTAAGTGGAAAGCTAAAGAGTTTTAATTGTTGAGAGATGCTTTTCCACTTGAAATAGTTTTATCAGTAGTTGAATTTGCAATAAATTACTATTTTACCCATCAAAAGAAGAATCAAACATAATATTATTATTTAGAGTATGTCATTATTATAGTGCATGTATATTATTGACATGCATGATTGGATTTGGATGGTGTTGAGAGCATATATCTATAATATTTTTTTAAGGAAGAATGCCACTTTTATATTATTAATGATAAAGAGCATGACACGGATTTTGTAGAAAATATCTTTAAGGAGTTCTTTGAAGATTTGGGAAGGGGTGTGAAAATTGAGAAAAATATTGTATGGGTAGATGGTTGTGCATCACAATTCATATCATCAAGGTCATTTTATACACTTTGTAGATATCATCAACATGATAATATATCATACATTTTGAATTTATTTGAGAGTGGACATGGAAAGGGTGAATATGATGGTGCAGGAGCTTGCATCAAACATTCTCTATGAAAATATCAAATAAATTATTAGGGAGATTGTATATATGATGCTCAAGATGTTGTTGAATGGTGTAAAGAACACTTCACATGTGAGGCTGGGACATCTTCAAGGAGGAACCCACATCCAACTAAAGTATTTTGAGAGATATCAAGTATGTAAATTATTTAAAAATAGTTTGAATTGTTTAAAATATTTTTATTATAATTTTATAATTTTGAAATGAAATTATAAGTGTACAATTTATGAGTTTGGCATAAAAAAAATGTAAGTACGGATAGAAGAAAAATGCACAAATGTAAAAGGGTGGAGAAAACAAGACCTTTGCATTTTTTCATGAGTACAAATAGCTAGGGACATTATGCACTAGGTATTACTCTTTTTTTATTGCATGTTGGGAGATTATGAGAATTGCAAGAGCCAACAAAGTGGATTTGTCAATTAAGGAAATTTGATGCCACTAGTTGTTATTGACGCATATGATAAAAATAAAGAAGAAAGTTTCAAAGAAATTCCTTTGATTTCAACTGATTATGACCAAATTTCAAGATTGATTAAAAAGGGTACATATTTATTATGTAGAACTCTTGTAATTTTCATTTTTGAAATTTTTAATATGTTGATCTAAAATTTGATTTTGATTTGGTTTTTAAATATTATGATTCATGATAAATTATTCTAATTTTATTTCATTTAATTTTTGGTGAAAGAGATGTTTTTTGCAATCATAACAGAGGCTTGAAACAAGGTGTAAGTTATTATTTATTGTGTTGCACAAAAGAGAGGATGAAGTTAACAAAACCAAATACAAGCGATGGAGTGTTGTTTTTGTAACACCACCAATTCTAAAATAGATAGATATGCAACAATATTACTTTATTCTAAATACACAAATATGTATTATTTATAAAATTTAAAAGAAAAATAATTAAATTTGAAGTAAGATTTGAACTATGCAACAATAAATTTATTTCTCAACAATTGAAATGACAGAACAAGTAAATAATACCTATCGTTATTAAAATATGTAGAATTTTACAAAAGATTGATTGGAGCAACTTGTTGATTCATCCTCTTTCGTCTGTGAGAAATCTAGGAGGAACCAATTCCTTTTGAAATGCAGTGCTCTATTACACTCCAAACAAGTGATGGTTTAATGGAACAATGCTCAAAACAAGTGCATATCATGCCTTGGCTAGGACCATCCCATGTGTACATTGTACCCTCCTAAGTTGGACACATGTTGTGTACCCCCTTCTCCAATTCTCATAGTCTGCTAACCCAAAATCTTTCTGTTGCAATTTCATCAATCATATTTTTCCTCCTCTCTCCCTTGATTAGTTTTTTTATGGGTTTAAATAATAACCCAAAGGGTGGTTCCAACTATCTCACCCTTCCACAATAATATTACATTTTAATTTTATGAATGGCAATAATCTTGGGAAACTATTTTTATTATTGTTATTCCATTGTTATTTTATTCTTAAACTTTGAAGTAAATCTCCTTTGCTCTTTTTTTAATTAATTTTATTTGTTTTTAAACTTGAAATTAAATATAATCTTTATTTTTTTACATCTTTTTATGGGGAAAATTTCATGTAACAATTCTCCCCATGTAATTTACCTACTACCCTCAATAGCATGAGGATTTTTTGCACCAAAAACACACACATAATAATTTTTAGTTAAGCAAATGTGGATATTGAACTTTAATAATATCATTTTTTCCTAAATAGCACTATCAATACCAAAATGACTCTATTTAATTTTTACTTCATGTATTTACTCTATTTATTTATGTTCTAGATATTTTTTCAACTATTTATTCTGGTTCAATTTTGAATTCACAAGAAGATACAATAAAAATACATTTCCAATCAATAACATGATCTACATTATATGCATTTTTCTTAAGTAAACTCACATGGAATACATCACGAATTTGTAATTGAGGAGGTAAGACAAGTTTATAAGAAATATTACCTAAATTTTCTAATATTTCTATAACATACTAGCCCTTCAAAGAAGTAAAAAAATTATAATTTTTCACCTTTTGAGTGAAAAAACTAAGTAACAAGCCATTGCAATAAAAAAATTATTTTCTTTATTGAGAATTTACAAACAAGCTGCATTACATAATACAATAAGGATTCCATTTCTTTTCAGTAATTTCATAAGTTAAAACAATACAAGAATGTAGACATATACATACATAGCTCAAAGAGCTTTAGAACAAATAGTTTTAAGATGGTCTAGGATCCTTCCTTTCAAATATTGGTTCTTGTGTCACCTGCTGTGGAGGAGAAGCATCACTCAAGTGCTTTTCCACCAACCTCGGACTCTTAATGTGGTCCCCCACACATCTATCATTTGATAGATGGCCCTTCCCTTCTACGAAGAGATTAGTAGAGTAATCGATAATGACAACCAACTGAGCATAGTTTTGTGTCCTACATAACTAGAACTTGTAATACCAAAATCTCAAATTAGCATGTAATATTGGATCACAGTGAATTGATAGTGGAGCCAAAGGTCATCACACTACTTTGGCCAAAGTATTCTCAATGGTAATCTAGAGGAAGGTCATCTATCACATACACTACTCAGGGCCGATTTTACTTAAGGTCATCTTAACAAAGATAAACTATCATCCCAAAGATAACCTATCACCATTTTAATCTACTTGGAATAAACCTACTTAACAAGTACACAAGCTCCCTTCCATACTAGATAAAAAATCCTAGGAGTAAACACAATCTATTCTAGTTAAATCAATAACTTAGCTAAGTGTATCACATGTGCCACTCATGTTCAATCATATCTAGTATATGATACCTATGATAAACAACAATCTCCTATTATGGAGTACTTACAAGCACATCATCAAAACAACATAAAAGCTTTTATTCCCTCTTCAATGACATTCTAATTCTCTAAATGCAAGTACTTAGAAAAGATAATTCAAGCAACATGGGGAATAATTCATTCATAATTTAAAAATAAAAAAGAAGAATATCCTCATGCATGTTATCGCTTGTCCAATCTATTGGTAGTAATGCAACCTCTCCCAAATAGCAACAAGCTTAATAATGGCTTCTCAAGAATGTCACAATGAAATTATACTCTCAAGTTGATAGATTACTTCACTCAAACAGCAACTCTTTCTCTCAATATGGTAGAATTCTCTCTCTCACAAGTAAAACTAGAAATAAGCCAAAAATAATGCAGTATAAAGGCTTGCAAGAAGAATGTGTCCTCTCAATGATCAAGCACCCCTATTTATATAGCAGCTTGGTAACTTCTCAGCCTATAGTTTAGGCATGAAAATAGACAGAAAACACCATGCAAAGCAACACATAAATCATAGCAAAAAGGTGGTGACCAAACAAGTTCATACTCTACAAAACATCTACAAATCAACTTGCAAAATTGACAACAATCAAAAACTTATTCAAATCTGTACATGGATAATTCAAATTATCTCCAACAATAGATTATTGGTCAATGGAGCATAATCAGACTTGGAGGTTAAATTTTCCCACTTTTATTGGCATGGTTTCCCCCCAAATTATTTAATAGGGTTTGGGGGCAGCACCCCCAAGATGGGGTCAAGGGCTAGCACCCCTTGCAAGGTCCAAGGGCAATGCCCCTAGCACGTTCCCTATCATGATACAAGGCAAGGTCAAGGGGCAGCACCCCCGAAACCTCTCACATTTTTTATTATTTTATAAAGAAATTAGGAGTTAATTTTTCTATTGGTCGACATAAAAAAACCCTATTTTGTAACCGACATAATTCTTGATAAAAGGCTAAGGGTTATGGTTTTTGTTGATATTATATTGTAGCATTTGTAGCGGTATTGAGTTGCAAGGATTACTGGTTGTAATCAGTTCTATTTACTAGATAATTTAATATTGGACTCTCTATTGGTGGATGTAGCCCAAGTTTGGGTGAACCATGTTAAATATTGTCTCTCATTGTTTTTTTTTTTTTTTCATTCCTTTGTTTAATCTTTATTTGCATTTAATTGATATTTTCTACATGCAATTCCTAACATAGACATCTACAGAAAATGGGTTTCCAAAGGTGGTGCCAAAAGCTTCCACACTCCTCTCAATGTTGGTGTAGTTTCCTTGCAAGTAGAAATAGTCAATTACCAATTTGCAACACCAAGCATTCATCGACTTGGTCTAGAGTTGACTCGACTTAGATAGTTACTCTCTCTTTGACAAAGTTGTCGACTATTTCTCATGTTTCAACAGATGTTGGTTTATGGCAGTTTAAGTTTACCAAGTCAAAGACAATCTTCACCATAGGCATCGACTAAGTCTATGTCATGCATCGACATAAGGCAGTAAGCTTTAAATGAAATATTTGTGTTCCATAAAGCATGACAACAAGAGTAAAACTCGGCATCTATAAACACAGTCATAAGCAACTTCAAATCGGCCTCTATCATGATAAATGATAGTCAATCTTCAAACAATAATAAATATGTTAAATATATATTAATATATATAATATAACATATACATATATATATTTAAATATCATCACATATTTATATATATGTATATATATGTGTGTGTGTGTGTGTTAATATATATTTACATATATATATATATATATATATATATCATAAGCCATTAATGTAAGTATACATTTCATATATATAAATAAGTATAGGCATGATAGTATTTACATATAATAAACACAATATATCGAATGTATATATATATAATTATATGCCTCTATGTACACATATATGTATCTATATCTATATTGATACATTTGTATGGGTGTGTCCATTCGCCAACATATGCATGTATCAATACATATATACATATGGATATGTGTATATACTATACACATATATATATGTTCACATTCAATTCATATATAGCCATTCATAATTACCATCATATTGATAATTATTTATGTGTAGTACATCTATACATGTGCATATACATGTCGTTAGATCCCATTGACATGTTTGTGCATATATATACACATACTCCATGTACGTCCCTCTTATCAATATAATCATATAGTACAAGAAAGATCTCAAAGGCTCAAATAGATAAACATTGCCTAATAATGCATGCAATAGTAAACAAGACTCTTCCAATGTAGACACATCAACTAAGGATGACTTACCAACTTCCCACAAACTGACTCAACTCAATCATTCTACTGTGGTGTGTGTATGCCTAGATAGTTTAGTTTTACCAATCACTCGACCAAGATCTTATCCTGAGTGATACTTCCCCTCCGCCTGGAGGAATGAACATATACTTGCAACCACTAACACATGCTCATGATAGTCAACTATTCACAAAATATGTAGTATACATAATACATCTCCAAAGTTAGAATATCAATTCAATAACCATCCATTTCACATATATGCATTTCTTTTCACACAACATCAGATGTGATAACATACATTCATAATGCATTGATAACCAAGTACAAGCACAATATATTCATCTCCAGAATTCAAATTACATTCACATTTACCCTACATAGTAATAGTTAATAGTAATTACATAATTGGGGTGTAACAGTTTCAAAAGGTCCACAAAAACTAGGAGCTATTTTAGAATATTTACCAAGTTTTAATAAACTTATTTTGGGTTTGACTCTAAGGAAAGCATAGTCACCAACATCAAAATTTCAAAAATACCTTTTAGAATCAACCTAACTTTTATATCTATCTTGGGTTGTCTTCATGTTTTGTTTAAATTTGTTAATAATGGCTTCCATTTCTAACAATTTTTCATTCTCATGCCAAATCTTATGGACAAGGTCAGACCACGAGATAGTTGTATTATAATTTTGACCATACATAGCTTCAAAAGGTGACATCTTAATGGTTGAATTATATCCTTGATTGTATGTAAACTCAACTAAGTGTAAATAGTCTTCTCATAACTCGAGTTTATACAGATGGTATACATTCATAACATATCCTCTCAGATTCTATTAATCCATTATGTTTGATGATCCGACTCAGATGATATGTAGTACTAAAATTCAAATGGGTGCCAATTTTCGCAAAAATATATTTCCAAAAAGAAGAGATGAACCTAGGATCTTGATCTAAAATAATGTTTTTTTAGCAAACCATGTAACTTGATAATTTATTTTTAAAAAATATGGGTGATATCAAAGGAAAAGGATTTTATTTTGATAGGGAAAAATATGCCATTTTGGTTAATCTATCTACCACTACAAAGATAGAATCATGACCTTTCTATATTCGAGGTAGTCCAATAATAAGGTCCATACTAATTGACTCTCATTTTCAATTTGGGATGGATAAGGGTTGTAAGATACTAGGGGATTTACATTGTTTTGCTTTTACTTTTTGGAAAGTTAAACATTATTTGACATATGTACAAATATCAAACTTCATTTGAGGCCAAAAGTAAGTTTTATTGACTGAAATATAGGCTTTATGAAATCCAAGATGTCCTACTATAAGTATATTATGAGAATCCTTCAAAAAAAATTGTTTTAAGTTGGGTAGATTAGGAACACATAGTCTTCCTTTATAATAAAGGAGACCATTGTTACCTAGAATTCAATCATTTGAATGTTCATTAGAGGATTGATTATGGAAATCATTGTAAATTTTTTGGAGATAATCATTGATAGGTAACCTAGATTTGAGATCTTTTTGAAATTGGTTTCTTTCCAAGGTTAAGCCATTAATACAAACATTTTCTACTTAATGCATCTACCATTTTAATTTCTTTTTTGGGAACAAAATGGATAGTGAAACCATGTTCAGTTAAAATTTTCAGCCATATCATGTCTCATGTTAAGATGGGGTTGAGAAAAAAAAATTGTAGACTACGATGGTCGATTTTTCATATAAATTTATTTCCTAACAAATAATGGTGGAAAAACTTTAAAGCATGGACAATGCCTAATAATTCAAGGTCATGGATAAGATAATTTCTTTCAGTAGGTAACAAATTTATTGGTTCATAACATACTACTTGATTATCCTACATTGGGACACCACCTATACCTATACAACATGCATCAGTAATTTAGCATAAAAAATTATCACCCTTGATAATTTCACACTAGGTTTAGCTCCCCCCTATGTGCTTAAACCTAAATTATGCCTTTAATTTTCTTGTTTTATAAATATCTTCAAAAAATTAAAATATGGATGAAATAAACATTTAATATTTAATATCGATGTTTAAGGACTCGAAAAGGATGGATCTGGACTAGGGCGCCCAACACCCTTGTCCAACTCATTTTAGCTAAATTTTAAATATGTCGGTTTCAACATTTTAATATTTGAAAATCTAAAATTATTTATCGCCTATCAATATTTGATTTTCAAGAAACTAGAAGAATTGCATATAAATACTTGAATCATTTTCACCATTTTAATCCTAATGAATCCTAGCATTTTTAGAAGGAAATTAAGATTATTATTGAGCAATCAAGAGCAAAATTAGTAGAATTACAATAGCATTTATTTCAGTCAAGCATCATATTAGCCACACGTTATGTTTTCATATGATTTTGTTCATGTTTATTTTTTTTGTGAGTACTAACACTTGTAGGACTTAAAATAAAGCATCAATTTCTATTTGAAGGTGATGAGTATATGACTTTAGTCCATCAAGGAATGTAAATATGAGTGGAAAGTTATAGCAATTTTCAATTTATCACTTGTTTATCATTTAGCCTCTGTCTGATCGAGGGTAAGCTCTCTTTTTACATCATCATAACCATTGTGGAGGTAGAAATACCAAAATAGGGTTTGACATAGGAGAGACCTTATGTGGCACAACCAAGAGCAACAGCAACGTGAAATCAAACCCTGAGTAGCTACTACCCAGTACAGGGCACCCAATGCACTTGTCCAACTATTTCAAGCCAAAATTTATATGTCAGGTTCTTCTGTGTCTACCCTCTATTATTTTGAACTCTATTTTTGTTTATCAATTCTATATTTTCTAGAAATCTCAATAGTTTGTTGCATTTTCATAGTTAAACTAGGAAAATCATTGCATTATCAAATTTAGTCAATTAATAATTAACTAATCCAATCAAAATCATCCCTAATCACAAAGGATTAAAACCCTAATCCACCATTTTGGCTCTTCTATTGAGGTTTGTAGCCGAGTGGAGGTTGAGATCACTTTTAATCTTTTCCAATTATCACATTGGAAGAAGTGTGATTTAGGCCCTAGATTTATTTTTCCAATACAAAATTTTGGTGACCTGAATATTTATACACTTTGAAATATTTTGAAATCTAAAGCATATCATTTTAAAATCGAAGTGCAATCTTAGGTTATGTGAATTCACCATTTATGCATACATGGTTTTCATAAAAAATACATTGAAAAAGTCAAAATTTGCATTGCCTCATCCATTCAAAATACAAATAGGGTTAATTTCAATTATTACAAAGTAGATCTAGTTCATAATTGCATTCAAACATTTCCATTAGGTCATAATTAAGTCTAAAAACAAATCTGAAAGTTATGATATTGCTATCGGATTCATAGTTTAGATTCAGTTTCATAGTAGTTCAACCCATCTTCATGATATAGTAATTCTCGTATTCTGGTTCATGCTGAGTCGCAGCAAGTTCCAGCTTTCCGCCCGCATTGTTACCACTGTAAATTTTGAAGTGTTGTGCCTATGAACTTATAGAGTTTTTATACATGTGAGTTTGTCTGGGAGCGGAAGTCAAATTCCATGTTTCATGAAGAACCCATTCATGATATCAATTTACTTTTGCATCTAGGTGATGTTACAGGTGAAGCTTGGTCCGACCCATCCAAAGACGCCCAGCCGCACGCTAACCGTTTTCCAGCTAAGGCTGAGTTGTTACATTTGGCGCTTAACCTTGAGAAAACTCTCGTTTGAGCCGAGCAAGATCGGGATGGGTGATCCCGGTGCTTCACCTCCTGAGCATCACCTAGATGCAATGAGTGCTAAGTGGACCATTCATATCATGAGAGATGGGTTCTTGTTGAACCACTACTCATGAAACATGGGTCAATGAGTTTGACTCGAAACTACACGGTTGAATCCTGATAGCAATATCATAATTTGACACGCTGTGGAAAAATACCTCCTACTTATCAATTGATGAGCTAAGGGGCTCTATTATGAATGGTTCATAAGGCACAACACTTGCTGAAGGTTTTGAATGGGGTAACAACTGCGGCTTAACCTTGGAGAAAACTCCCTGGTTAAGCGCGCTTGAGCTGGAGCAGACTGGGATGGGTGACCTCCCGGACGGACCAGTGCTTCACCTCTGTGAGCATCACCTAGATGCAATGAGTGCTAAGTGGACCATTCGATATCATGAGAGATGGGTTCTTGTTGAACCACTGCTCATGAAACATGGGTCAATGAGTTTGACTCGAAACTACATGGTTGAATCTTGATAGCAATATCATAATTTGACACGCTGTGGAAAAATACCTCCTACTTATCAAATCTGAAAGTGTTTAAAAGTTGTCATTTAGGCATATGCATGTTATTGAAAAAGTGAAAAGTGCATTGTTGTTATTGTCATTTTTAAAAGATTTCAATTTTCTAGATTTTTCAAATTAGGATCAATTAATTACTACATTTTGCAATCTAAAAATTACATTTAGACTATATTATCATTTGAAAAATCTAAAAATTGCAAAATTGTGTTTTTCCATATTGTAAAAAAGTTGAAATCCTGTGAATTTTTGGGAATTTGCTTGTTATCATACCTAAATAGTTACAAGTTAGGACCCTCATGCACTATAGAACATATCCAAACTTTGAAATTAGTCAACTCAACCTACTGATCTAGGGTTCCCAACATCCTTGTATGATCATTCTTTCCTAAAAATTGGGTCATAGTTATGTCTCTGTGTTTCTTGTGTGTTTATAGGTTCAATGCTTGTAAATTTATTTATATTTATGTGACTCTATTGTGTTTAGCATTCCTTATTTGCATACTATTTTTTTATTAAAATTATAATAATTTTATGAGCTTCACGACCTGGTGTCCTACTGCTAATACCCCTATGAGACATAGTTTCAGACTTATGGCTTCTCGTGTCATAATCAAAATCATTGTGGATTTTGAGTCTTATAAATATTTCACACAAGGTATTTCCTCTACTCAATCCATCTTGTATTCCATCCCTAACCCTATGTTACTTATGACTTCATCACAACCTAACATTTATGGACTTGGAGGTTGTTATTGCCCATTTCCCTAAAGATAAACTAAAACAATTAGATAAGTATTTAGAAAGTCTTGAATACTACCTAAGTACTGAGACTTGAGTTGGAGAGATAGTTCCTACTATAGACAACCTTAGGAAGCTAATAAATGATTCCTAAGGAATACAAGTGTTGCATAGTCTAGCTCACATAGTAGATGCTAATATTACAACAAAAGCTAGTTGCACTCAAGCATTCACCAATGCTCAAAACCAAGTAGGAAAACAAGTTTCCTATCCCACAAAAATGCCTTCTATTCCCATATTTACACCTCTATTTGTAGCATCAATAATACAATACAACAATGGTCTAAATACAAGCGTTGGGATTCCTAATGTGAATCCTTATTTTTTTTCACTTCATCCATAACACCACCATGCTTTTCTCCCCTTGTAACCATGCAACACAATAACTCGCCATTCATTCATACTAGTTCACCATACTCGACAAACTCCCAAAATATGTCACCCAAAGATCTCATGATAAATAAATTTTTTCAAAACATGACATCACTATAGCAACAAATTTCCAACTTAAATCAAAATTAATATAATGGTAAACCTCCAGCATACCTCACATATCCCATTGTCATTTTCTATCCTCAAAACACCTATACCACAAACATTGAAATACCCCTATTTGAAAAGTACAATGGTAAAGGAGATCCTAACAATCATGTGTCATTTTTTACTACATTGTGTATCAACTTCATTTTTGAAGATACGCTCCTAGAAAAACTCTTTCCTAGATCATTGAAAGACATCGCCTTAGATTGATTTTGTTCATTACCAAACAATTCAATTACCCCATTTGTGCAACTTGTTAGTGTTGTCATGCAGAACCCTCAATCCTTGTTGACATCCCATTAACCTCTCTAGTGGTGCCCTCACTAACATCTTAGGCTTTTGGTGTAGTGATAGTCGATCTATGTTAACAAATTGGTGACTCTATTGGGGAGGGTTTGACTCCTACTCTTGATGTTCTTTCTGCCTCGTGGTCAATTGTGTATGTCAAACCTCTCAACTAGGGGGTAAACTATTTTCACATGGGACTCTCAACCTTTGTTGACATCCCCTTTAACCTCTCAGATGGTACCCTCACTAGAAATTTAGTATTTTGGTGTAGTGGCATCCAATTTGTGTTAGCAAATTAAAATATTATCATGCATGACCCTCAACCCTTATCGACATCACCTTAATCTCTCTGGTGGTGCCCTCATTAATAGCTTATGCTTTTAGTGTAATGGAATTTGGTTTGTGTTAACAAACTAGTGACTCTAATGGGGAGGTTCTGACTCCCACTCTTGATGCTCTTTCTGCCTCGTGATTGACTATGTCCATTGGACCTCTCAACTGGGGTAAATTGATATCATGCAGGACCCCAACCTTCATTGGCATCCCCTTAACCTCTCTGATGGTTCCCTCATTGACAGCTTAGGCTTTTGGTGTAGTGGTAGTCAATATATGTTAACAAACTAGTGACTCTATTAGGGAAGGTCTGTCTCCCATCTTGATGCTCTTTTTTCCTCACATTTGACAATGTTCATCAAACCTCTTAGTTGGAGGGTAAACTATTGTCACATAGGACCCTCAACCCTCATTGGTATCTCCTTAACCTCTGTGGCGGTGCACTCATTAATAGCTTAGGCTTTTGGTATAATGGCATCCAACCTTTGTTAATAGTTAGTGCATTCATCCAATATTTTTAAGAAAATATTAGTCCTCGAGTGATGTTAACGAATTTAGTTCATTATAAACAAGGGCCTAAAGAAAAGATAATAGACTTCATAGGATGATACCAATCACTTTACTCACAAATCTCCTATAATGTTCTAGATGCTAACATTCAAAGGGTGTTTATACATAGCTTACAAGCTAGTATTCGAGATAATATATTGTTGATGAAATATCTATCTTTAACACACTTGTGTATGGCTCTTCATGATTTTCAAATAACAATTAGTCAATATGAAGGCACACCTTCATCAACTCATTTTGGCCAATCTAAATTCATGCCTCAAAACAATTACCAATCATTTTAAAAGAAAAACAAAAAACTTCATTAAGATAAACACTCCTCAAACTGCTGATAACATTGAAACATAACTTAATGCCGCAAATACAACTCCATATCAATTTAGGCCAAGAGATAGGAAATTTTCACAATTACCCAATTCTCTTCATGCGATAATGTTGCAATTGTTAAATAAGAACATGATTCAACTCCCTCTGATTAGGCATGTGGACACAACTAAACTTTTACCACTGAAACTTTAATACAAAAGTCAATATCATAGTATACTTGAACATGATACGGAAAGATGTATGCATCTTAAGCACCAAGTGTAATACCTCATCAACTCTAATCAAATCTAATTGGTTGAAATTAATGACAAAGGAAATAAATCAGTTTCCCCACCTAACTAAAACTTGTAAATATTTACAAACCCATTGCCAAGTCATTCAACAAACTTTGTGCAATGTAGTGATAATGAAGAAGATGATAATTATTTTTCCAACTTTGTAAATATGATAAAAGTTCAACATTGTAAAGTCTAAACCACTTTGTTGCCTAGTATTTCTTTTATACATATTGACGCATCCTTAAATACACCTGATAGTTTTCTTTATATCACCGATCAAATTAATGATAAACCCACAAGGGGGATACTCATTGATCCTATGTGTGTAGAGAATGTGATCACCAAAGGATTCTTATTTATGCACAAACTTTACAAAGATGATTAGGAACAATGAAAATCATGGTTAAAAACTCGTGAAGGTTTCATTCATCCTATGATAGGTTCGATAACTCTATCAATAAAATTTGGATCTAAACAATTGGATGTTTATTTACCATAGTCCTAATATCAAACCAATTTCATGTGAAGTTAGGCTATCCATGGCTATGCTCCATGAAACTGATCCCATTGGTTATTCACAAATGTATAAAATTCTCATTTGAGGAAGAAATACACATTGTTTATCATAGTGGATTTAAACCTTTGGCCTCTCATGGAAAAAAATTTCTAGATTATTTTTTGCCTCAATCAATTGAACTTGTTAAGCCTCGTGAAGACTTTTTATTTATATCATATCAAAATTTTAAAGTTAAGTATATAGTCGATTTATTTATATCATATCAAAATTTTAAAGTTAAGTAGGTAGTGAATGAACCTAAGTCTAAACTAAGTATCCTCCCTTGACCACCTAGCACGTATGCTATAGTTTCACCTCCACCATCCTATAAAATAACAAGAGATAAAATTGTGTAATAAAGTTTGTGCCTCAAAAATAAAAACAAGTATTTAGACCCAAGAATACAGTGGCTTCCTAACCTATAGTGGTCTCTTCAGTTCCTCCCCCAAAGGAAGAAAAGAGACCAATATTGGGGAACACCTCCATTACCACTTCACAAGATAAAACTCATGCTAGAAGAAATAGAAGTGTCAAAGAGCATAAACAAAAACACCATTTTGTAGCTTGTCAACTTACAAAAATATGTGAAAACTTACCTAATGACCACCTATCCACCCAATCCAACTATGATGAATTACCTTCTACCCATCCATCCTCATCATCACCCAACTCCACCCCACTACCCTCACCAAACCATGAAGTTGAACCTTACCTATCCCAACCTAGGCAAATAATGAAAGAGGTTGATACAAATGATGATGGTCACAATCATGATGATAGCATCAATATGCAACCTATTATGATACATTCAGATAGTGAAGAAGAAGATAAACCAAAAGAACAAAAAAGAACATCATAACAAATTATCTCTTATATTTTATAAATCAATGAATTTAAATGAGGCTATCCATGATGATACTCCTAATGAGAGTGACTCACCATGTGCTACTACTTGTATGAAACTTGTTGAATCCCTTTAACATATTTTCCTCCTTCCACTTAGGGTGAGCAAGATTGGGATACAAACAATTTTCTTTCGATTGGATCACATGTGCAATACATTTGTGTGTGTTTTTATGTGTTTGCATGCACATGATGTGATCTCCTGTGATGTGTTGCTTGGCAAGTCTTTATATTTTTAATTTTTCTTTGGATATGACCCACATTGTTCTTGTTGGCACAAGGATACAAATAAAATGAATATGTCATGACATTCATCTATTTGGATCTCCATTCATCTTTATGTTGTGAATATTGTTGTCTTGTGTTTTCTTTTGGAAATGACAAAAGGAATTGATACATTTAGGTCCCTTTCATGTTGAACCAAAATCATTTATGTTGTCTTCATGTGTTATTCCTCCATTGTATTTGTTATTCCACAAGTTTCTCGTGAATGATGTCGATTTCGAGCATAATTAATATTATATATTATCTATGGTCTATACTGACCCCAAATCAATGGATCCCTTACATGATATCTATTGTCTTGTTATGTGTGTTTGCCTCTGTGGCAACCCCTTATCACGAGTCAACTCAGTTGGGAACATATCATCGGCAAAGGGTTTCTTAGTAATCTCTTATGGCCTATAATGTTGCATATGTTGGTTTACTCTCCCTTAAAGGTGATTACTCACAGCTAGTGTTAGAAATTACTTTAAGTTTGGGGCATGCATTACATTATGTGCTTCACTTTATTCACATGCATTGAGCTTGGTGATACATTTTTTGCATATCGATAATTCTTAGTGCCTTATTAGAATTGTTGGGACTATAATCCTTGGTATGGTTGACATGAGAACACACCTAGTTAATATTGGACTTCACTGACCTATGTTGTTTATTGTCAAAGATCACCTAGTGAATATCGAAATTCACTAGCCTATGATGCTTTAGTTCATGGGTCACAAAAAATATTAGACTTTGTTAGCCTATGACTCATGAATTCCTTAGGTATGGATCGTAGTAATATTTTTATAGAGCTTGCTAGTATGTGATTGTCATACCCCTTGTTTTTCATGTTTGCATTGTGTTTACACTATGTATTATTTTCATTTCGTGTTCATGTTATGTTTGGTGTCTTTATCATGTATGATTCATGTTTTTCATGTTGCATTTCACTTCATGGGTGTGTTCCTTTGTCCTTGCATTGTCTTACCATAGGATCTCAAATTTGGGGGCTAGTGCATCTACTAAATTTGATGTTGTCCTATCGCTGCAATGTTTGGACAATTGAACCCTTCTTGGATTATCTATACTTTAGTGTGAGTCTAAATTGGGAGCTAAATGTAGCATTCAAAATTATCACCCTTGATAATTTCACATTAGGTTTAGCTTCCCCCTATATGCTTGGACCTAAATTATGTATTTAATTTTCCCATTTTATAAATATCTTTATAAAATTAAAAGATGGAATTAAAAAAATATATTTAATATTTAATACTGATGTTTAAGGCCCTGAAAAGGATGGCTCTAGATGAGGGCACCTAGTGCCCTTTCCTAGCCCATTTTGGTTAAATTTTAAATATGTTGGTGTTGATATTTAATATTTGAAATTTTAAAATTATTTGTTGGCTATCAATATTTGATTTTTGAGAAAATAAAAGAATTGCATATAAATACAAATCATTTTCACCATTTTAATCCTAATGAATCCTAGCATTTTTTAGAAGGTAATTAAGATTATTATTGAGCAATCAAGAGAAAAATTAGCAGTATTTATTTCAATCAAGCATCGTGTTAGCCACACATCATGTTTTCATGTTAGTTTGTTTATGTTTATTTATTTTTTGAGTACTAACACTTGCAGGACTTCAAATAAAGCGTCAATTTCTCCTTGAAGGTGATGAGTACATGACTTCAATCCATCAAGGAATACATATCTGAGTGATGAGTTGTGGAAATTGTCAATTTATCATTTTTTAATCATTTAGCCTTTGTCCAACCGAGGGTAAGCTCTCTATTTACATCATCATAGCCATTGTAGATGTAGAAATACCAAAATTGGGTTTAACTTAGGAAAACCTTTATATGGAATAACCCTTCCCCGTCTTTCATGTGTGCAAGTTACAAATCTGAAATGAATTGGAGGAATATTGAATCTACCTAATTGATCATTCATGCATTCAAGTCCTACAAGTCATCAAATAAAGGAAAGTGGATTTTATCAATGATAAAAAAAAGTTCCAAAAGTGATCCCAGAAGAGAAGAACTTGCAGACTAGGAGCAACATAAAAGTGAAATCAAACCTTGAGTAGCTACTACCCAATCTAGGGTGCCCAGCACCCTTGTCCAGTTTGTTTAGGCCTAAATATGTATTCCTAGTTCTTCTATTTTTTCCCTCTATTATTCTAAAATCTATTTCTACTTATTAGTTTTGAATTTTACAAAAATCTTAATAGTTTACTATATTTTCATAGTTAAAATAGGAACATTCTTGTGTTATCAAATTCAATTAATTAATCCAATCAACATCATCCCCATAACAAAGGATTAAAACCTTGATCCACTGTTTTGGCTCTTCCATTGAGCTTTGTAGTTGAGTGGGTGTTGAGATCACTTTTAATCCTTTCTAGTTGTCATACTAGAAGAAGTGTGATTTAGGCCCTATATCCCTTTTCCAATACAAAATGTAATCATAACAACTTAGGGTTTACTAAAATTTGGAAAACAAAGAATATGTGTAGATGTGAACAGATTTTTCACTGTTTCAAAAGCTTTATCACATTCAAAGGTCCATTTATAACTTAGTTCTTTCTTAGTTAGATTATTCAAGGGTGTAGCAACTTTGGAAAGCATTTATAACCATGTAACTGATCTAGAAGATCATCAATTTGAGGTAAGGCGTACTTATTTTTTATGGTTAATTTTTTAAGTTATTGGTAGTCTATGTATAACCTCATGGTACCATCTTTATTTTGAAAAATAATATTGGTGCACCCCAAGGAAAAGCATTTGACCTTATTGTTTCTTTGATTAAGTAACTGTGTTAGTTGAATTTTTAGTTATGTTAATTTAGGAATAGACTAACAATAGAGAGCTCTAGAGATAGGTTTGGCCCCAAGAACCAAATCAATTGTGTGCTCTATATATTTCTTAGGTGGTAAATTATCTAATTACTCATGGAAAACATATTTTAAATCTTGTACCACAGGTTTGATATTAATGTCTAATTTAAATTAATCACCTATTTCGAAAAGCATAAAACAAAAAAAATATATATTTCTATCACTATGCTTGACTAGAAAGGATAAAATAGTTTTAATGTGAATCAAGGTATTAAATCTCCCCTTGCAAAATGTGACATGTCCCCATGTTATAATTTAAGATAACTTGCTTGTTTTCACAAATAAGGAAGGCATTAAATATTTCTTTCTAACCAACTCATACCTAGAATGGAATCATACTTACCAAGATTCAATACATGGAAATGATCATGTGTTACAAAGTTATCTAATTCAAATTCTAGGCTTTCGATAATTACACCATTTTATTTAACTATCCTACCATCAACCATTTCAACAACTAAAGATTCAATCAACTTTAGGAGAGATAAAATTATGGATACTACCAGAAATATTAGGGTGGTCATGTATGAAGCCTTTAATTTCAATTAGGAAAGGTTGGAAATGAACCGTACTTGTGTCAATGATTGCATAAATCTTCATGTTAGGTTGTGAAGGAGTAGTAGATGTGTTATTATTTTTGTGTTATTATTTTTGTGTCTATGTTGTTGTAGTCTATGAGGATAATTTCATCAATATGGTTCTTTCCACAAGTCTAACAGTGTATCTTGGGAGTTGTAGGTTTATTCTTGTTGGGACTAACCATATTTGTGGATTGAAAACAAAAATTATTTTGATTGAAATCATTTTTCTTGATTAACCATATATCTGCTTTGTAACTTGATTATATGTTTTAAATTTTTTAACAATTTGTGCTTCTTCATCCACTAAAACTAGCTTATCACACCATACATAAGCTTGGTACTCATGTCTTAAAACATTAATATATTAAAATAATCTATTGTGTCCTTCAATGAACAATACAAATCAATTAATCCTTTCAAAAAATTGGTTGTATTCATTTACTGATTGAAAAGTCTTTATTTTAATTCAAAGAATTCATTTCTCTTTTGTATAAAATAATATGAAAGGTACTTTTGATGAAATAATAGTTGAATTGTGACCATTTTACTTTGTTGGCTCTTAGTTTCATGGATTGGATAATATCTTGCCGCTAGTTCAAAGCATTGTTTTTCAATTGATAAGTGGTGATTCTTGTTTAACCATGACTACTAGTGTTTTGAAGATCAAAGTATCTTTCTAAGTTGGTTAACCACTATTCTACTTCCTCTCCAGTACTAGTATTGTCACTATACTTAGGTAACTTAATGTTTCAATGGGTAAAAGTATAAAACTAACACACTTTCGGTCAACTTAGATCAGCACAAGTGAATTTAAGTATTTCTAACTAAAAATCAATTTTGGTCAAATATGTGATCTTGTAAGATTTATTCTAACTAAGATATTTTCACAGCTTTTTCTATTAAAATTTTTTTCTAAATGGATATATAGCACCACTTTGAGACCAATTTACCAAAAAAAAAATTTATTTGAAAAAAATTATGTTTCAACAACTTCTACTCATGTAAATAACATTTTTTTTAAATATAAAATACCATTTTGTAGATCCATAAGTGTAGTTTTCAAAAAAAAATAAAAAAATTAATAATTTAATTATTATTTATATTTTTCTTTTTATTTTTACTAAAAGTAAGTTATCACATAAGGGGGCGACCCTTCAATGAAATGGTGTGGCTTCTTGCCTATAGAGCCAACAACCAAGGTTCAAACCTCATGAGGTTGCTCTCTACCACGTCAACAATGGAGTCTATTTACCCTGGTGTTAAGGGGAGGCTCCTTAGTGAACTAGTGGGGCTTCTTTCCTGTAGTGCCAACAACCAAGGCCCAAACCTTAATATCACTTAAATTGTTGTGGGCGGTTGGGGGGCATCTCTCCACAACGAGGATGTGGAGAGACCACATCTATTGGTGTTTTGAAAATGAAAGCAATCAACAAGTCAACGGAGAATTGGCTTTTCCCATAGCCTATTTGGTGGTTTGGGGTCTACATGGAAATTGACGTTTGCTCCAATTGGGATGGTTTGCTCAGGTGTCCAACAGTCTCTGCTTTGATTGCCTTTTCATACTCAGTTCAAGTCCTTAGGCTGGTGAAAAGACTTTTAATTAAAGACTTAACTACCGATGCGTGCCTTCAGTCATCGACGGCTACAAGTAATGATGCATCACTCCATCAATGAACTTGGATCGATATGATCTTCCTCCCAATTGGCGTCATGACGAGGCAAGATGCATGATCAAGGACAAGTGGAAGGTGATAAGGAATTTAGGCAAGGATCAATGGCTGATGTACAACATGGTAAGTTTGGCAAGCCCGATGGAGAATGCCTTTATATATCGATTGTTGGGCCCTTTTTTTCACCATCTTTGGTTTTCTCTCTATGCCCTCTATGTGGTAGTCATGGAAGAGCACTCCAAATTCATCATCGAGATTTTTGCTGAAGCAATGGTGAGCATTGGGCAGGATACACCCGTCTAACTTGATTGCAAGGTTCGGTAGACAGCTTTCAAGATCATCACTGACTAGTGATTGAAAATAATAATGTTGCGGATTGATCCTCACACGATGGTAGCTATAAAAATGATTTTGGGGAAGGATTTTATGGTGAACCGGGAGATATTTTGGGTTAACATCTATATTGTCTCTCGATTCTTGGCGTCAGTGTTGGATGTGAGGACTCCTAAAGCTGAGGCCAAGGATTTAATCTGTAAGCCCTTCAAAAAAAATCTTTTAGGTGGTTTGGAGGTGTTAAAATTGGCTCTCCCAAGTCGAGACGCGCCCTAGCCACAAGATCTTCCACTGGTCAAGGTATCTGGTGAGGTAATAAAAGTTTATCCTCTATTATTGGAGCTCAAAGGCATGGCCTTGGTCAGGCACCAACAAATTGTTACGTATGGGGTCAATTTCTTGAAGAAGTTGTTGGCATTGGAGTAGGTTAGTGGCTTTGAATGGGTGGCAGACTTCACCCAATTTGCTAAGATGAATGGCTTTTATCTAGGGTATGTGTGGTTCGGTTGGTTTATAGGTTTTTGTTTATAAAATACTATAATATGTACTATTGTAAATGGGTGGTGGTGGCACCTTTCCTTTTGGTTTAGTCTAGTGTCTGTGTATGTTTTTCCTCCATGGCCTCCGAGTAGGGTCTATAGCTAAGTCTATAAATTATGATGGTTGGTGGGGCCGATGGTGTCAATCAAATGTTGTTCAAGCTGGATAGAAAGGGCATTTCTACAATTTTGCAACCTACTTTGCAGACGTATTGTAATATTTTTGGATACTTAATATAATTATCTCTTACGAATCAAAAAAAAAGTAAGTTATCACATAAAATATTAGGTTGATTACCATGTCAAGAAAAAATAGTAAAACTTATTAAAAAAATTGAAAAAATATGATTTAGTAGATAAAAGAATCTATATCAAGATGGTGTAATTTTTTCCATTTTAGATAAATAGATAATATGAAAATTGGCATTGAATGGAAACAACTATGTTTTAATACGTGCACATTTAAATATTTATTTTAAAGTATATATTTATCCAAATTGGAAAAAACAAAATCCATTCACTAAAGTTTCAAGTTATAAATACACACAAAAAAATTGAAGGAAAAAAAATTACAAAATAAAGATTGACGTCTCATGTAACTTCATTTTTTAGCATTTTTTCAGCAACTAAATTATAGTGTCAATTTATAAAAAACTATATTAAAATTAAAAAAAAAAAAAATTTAAATACAAACATAATATATACTAAAAAATAAATATTTTATTAGTTTACATTATTTCAAAATTCAAAACATATGTCACTTTTTACTAATTCAATTTTAAAAGTTGGATCAATGTTGGTTGTTTCCTTTAAAAAGTGTGACACAACTTTGTACTTTTACCCCAATCAAAATTGTTTGGTTCATTTTGTGTTTATTTTTTTATATTGTATTCCAAGGTTATTATTTGAACATGTGTGATAAGTACTATTATTAGGAGTTGAATCCTCATCAATAATGTTGGTCATTTCTTACTATTACTTTTCAATTTTCTTTTGTTTTTTTCCTATCTTGATGTCTAGTTGATTTTTAATTTTTCTTGCTTTTTGATATTTCTACTTCGCTTTGTTTCTTCTATTCTAGAGCTTCCTACCTAAATTGTACTTGAGCAACTTCATGCATTAATTCTTGATTTATAGTTTTAAAAGCCTCATTAACTTTTTGGTTACTTTTTGAAGGATTGTCATGATAGGTCAATTTGTTTACACTAGAATTTAAATAAAATATCATGATTGTTTTGAATGTTATCTTGAAAAGTAACTTAAAAGATAATCTTAGGTTTTATACAATTCAAATTTTGGGACAGTGACCACACTATACAATTCATGATAAATCTCTAAATGTAAATAGATGTATTGAATTAGCAGACCATTAAGAGAAATTACTACCTTTCTAATGAAGTATTATACAAGTTTACCCAAATATGAGTAGTAGATAAACCAACTATCTACAGTACTATCTAAATCCAACATGATGTAACAGTCAATGTGAAGGTCAAAATGTCTACATATACAACAAGGAGGGTTGTATCAATAAGATTCATTTAAGATGACCAAATCATGATAGGAAGTTATCCTAACAACTAGAGAACAAATACCATCTCTTTAAACATATCAGCATTTATGCTTCTCAAAGTTCACAAGAGTTGTACTTACCTTATCTACAAGACGGTATTATTCTTAACACAATAGTGAATTGCAATGAGACTACAAGCACTACCCAATTTATCAAGTCTTCAATATTTGTATAAAAAGTTATCAAGTCTTCAATATCTATATAGATATATATGGTAGGATTTATCTTGTTGCATTAATAGTGATTACATAATTTAACAATTAATAATGACATGGTTAGAACAAATTCCAAAACATAACTCATCAAGTGCAAAAGAAAATGGGCTTTAAAGTAGTATAGATTTGTTAATAATTGCAAAAGGAAATCCAAGACATCAATTGCTTAGAGGTTTATAAAATTTTATATGATATTTGGTGGTATAATGTTTTTTTAGATATTTTTATTAATGATTGCAATTTTCTAAGTCTGGTTGGAGTTGACAAGATGTGCTTTTATTTTTTAACATAGATGATAACAGATACAGGCCTATCCCATTGTAACTCTACCAAATTTAGCTTCAAATGGTATTGTACTTTATTTTGGTGAATTTGAATGTATGGAGTTCCACTCTTATTTTTAGGTGGAAGCCATGAGCAACAAGGAACATATTCAATGGTGGTGTAAAAATGATGAAGGGGGTCGAATGACAAGACTTACGAAGATCACAATGCATACATATGCAAGAACAAAGGAACTCGTATTTCTTACAAACCTTTTATGAGGATGATACTTTTATGGGCCTACCATGCATTGGCTTATTATGTTCTCAGCCTCAATATTCTAGTATGTAGGGAGAATCCATCCATGCATTTATTTGGTGTTTTAACTACAAATTATTTTTTCAATAAAATCCATTTTGATTATTTCATGCATCATTACATTCCATAAAGTTGTGTTTTCTTCGAGGATTCTTTCTTTAAATAGTTTGCAATGCTCTTTGATGGATGTCCAAGTTTTGTTAGATTGCCATTAATCGTGCAATCATTGGAGGATGGTTTTTTATTTTCTTGTGATGGATAGATTTGTTGCATTAGAGGAAGGTTAGAATGTGTGTTTAGAAATGAAAAATGTGTATACTGTCACATGCAGAAAAGCTTTCACTTTTATTTCTATTTTCTTGTTACTGATCAAGCATTCACTTTATCCCTCTTTGTAAACCAATTCTAGAATAAATAAATATGTAGCTCAGTCTTAATTTATTTTAATATAGAGAGATTTATTATTTTTAAAATTTTAAAAAACAATAATTAAATTTGAAGTAAGATTTGAATTGTGCAGCAATAAATTTATTTCTCAAGAATTGAAATGTCAAAACAAATAAATAATTTTTATATTTATTAAAATGTGTAGAGGTTTACAAAGATTACTTGGAGCAAATTGACTTTATCAAACTAGTTAGCTATTAGCATAGTTAGAGAGTCTTATTTACACTGCTTAAGTCTCCACTTAGGGACTTCTAGAATTTTGTCTCACCTCATGTGGTTGATACATGTGGCTTCACTTGTGAGACACCTCTTGCATGGTCACTTGCTACTCACATAACACTTGTCATGTAAAGTTAACAAGTGTGCCATCACTAGAGGGGTAGTTAGTCATTATGTTCAAATTCTCTTTTATCAACTCTTTGATAATATCAATTAGGCTTAATGTGTGCAAGTATTTTGTGGAAGTTTCTTTCTTTTTGCTTTATGTTCTTGGAAATCATAACATGATATAAAATCCATGCTAGCAAAACCCTTCCCCTAATCTAGTACCTAACTTGATCAAGAGTTCCTCACAGAGCCATTTTATAGTTGATTACTAGTTTTTTTGTCTTTGTGTGACATATGCTATAGAAGATCCAAGGAAAATCTATGATGTCCAATAAGATGTAATATTGATCTTTATTCTTGTGTGATCATTAATCTGTATTTGGGCATAATTTTGGATTTAATTTGCCACCTGTGGGAGAGTATGGAGTTGGTATTGTAGTGCCCCTCCAGTCGTTGCTACTATGTGTTTAGATTTATTTATGTTGTTAGACAGTATCTTTACTATGATAGATCTTGATACCTTATTATTTTATGATCGTTGTGATTGGAGCGATGTTGATTCTATACTTTGATGTGATGATACTTTATGTGGTTGCTTATGATTTATGTTATGCTTATGGATTAACGTAGTTGCTTTTTGGGTAATATTGATGTACAATCATATGATGATTTATTGGTGCTTTATTCTTGTCAGTATTGTGTGACTATATTGGTGAAGGGGACGGGATTACATCACTCGCATTTGAGCGCCTTGTGATTCCACGATTTCTCTTCACGGTGTGACTGTTAAATGTTTATATGCATGTTTGACATTCATTTTGAATTGTAGGATTATAGGTACAAGACATAGTCTCCACCTGGCTTCACAAGTCTGAGCGTGTCCATTTTCCTAGCGGTAATGTTGACAAGGAGATAGTAACGGGGTTCCCTTGTCAAACCACAAACTCAGTCACAGTGTGTCGTCAATTCATGGTTGGTTTTTTGTAGTGTCATGTCGTCTTTAGTTGTTTGATAATTTATTATCTTGCGAGATTGTTTGTGAAAATTAATGTTTAAATGTTTTAAATGTTAATTTATGTATTTTAGATTAAAGTTGTTAAAAGTTGTTATTTAATTTAATTCGTCTGGTAAGGTAATTTAATCTTTTGATTAAATTTATCTTATTAAGTGGATAAATTAATTAATTAAATTAAGCTTGTTGATTAAATTAATTAATTAATTAAAGTTGTTTGGATAAAGTGCATAGTTTAAATTATTTAAATTTATTTTGAAATTAAATTGTGATTTAAATACTAAAAAGGGATATTTAATTAAATGCATTTGTTAATTTTAATTGTGCAAATTTATATTAAGGAAAAGAAGATATTTTAAAAGAATTGTTTTCTTCATGTTATGAATTTTGACTTGGAGTTTTAAAAAAAGTGATCTGGAGTAGAATGTTGAAGTTGGAACTAATGGCTCAATTTTGACTCTTGGGGTGTGCCTTTCTACCACTCACCCTTTTTTTGTGAATATGTATCTTTATATTTGAATTAATATAGATAGCTGTCTATTCATCAAAAAATATATATATCTTTGATTTAGAAGATATTTTGTGTGACAAGTGATAGTTAATTTTATGAAGGGAGTTGATTTGGGATTATTTCAAAAAAAGAATATTGGGATTAATTGGAAGAGGAAATATTTGTTTTTCACGGGAAAGGATACAGGGATTTTGTGTGAAGTTTTTTTGTTAAAAATTGAAAAAGTTTACAAAGAAGTTCTTGGCTGGATTTATTTTTGTACATCTTATGGAAGAGGAGATCTTTGAGAAAAGCTTGGGATTTGAAATACGAAGGCTCGGCTTCATTTTTCATCAATTCAAGCTTGAGGATTCAGGTTTCTTATTCAAATTATTTATTTAAATAGTGTTTTAAAAGATTGTCTATACAATTTTGTAGAAGTTTGTTTGATCTGTTTAATTTTTAAAGGTTTTGTTTATAATTTTTTAAAACCTCTGTAGAAGGATTGTTAAAATCTTAGATCCTTTGTAGGAAAATGAATTTAAAATGATAGGAAATTTAAAAAAATAAAACAATAGATAATTTAGAAAACCTCTGTAGGATTGAAAATGAAATCCTCTGATAAAATAGTAAATCTTTACCTGTAGAAAAATTTATATTAAAAAAAATAGCAGAGATAAAGGGTCACTAAATTAATCATAACTCAAAATTTATGAACTGTGTATGGCTGATTTTTTTATATGTATCAGTAAAAAATTTAGAAAAACTCAAATCCGAAAACAAAAGTTATTAAAGTCGCAACATACTAATTTTATGATTAGTATTGTTTGAATATGGTAAATTATTTTTAATTAATTAAATAATATATATTTATATATATGTATAATTATATGTATTATACATATTTAATTATATATATTTAAATATATTTATTTAATTAGCTATTTTGATATAATGGATATTTTAAATATATATATTTATGATATTGCTATCAGGATTCAACCGTGTAGTTTCGAGTCAAACTCATTGACCCATGTTTCATGAGCAGTGGTTCAACAAGAACCCATCTCTCATGATATCGAATGGTCCACTTAGCACTCATTGCATCTAGGTGATGCTCACAGAGGTGAAGCACTGGTCCGTCCCGGGAGGTCACCCATCCCAGATACTGCTCCAGCTCAAGCGCGCTTAACCAGGGAGTTTTCTCCAAGGTTAAGCCCGCTTGAGTTGTTACCCCATTTGCAAAACCTTCAGCAAGTGTTGTGCCTTATGAACCATTCATAATAGAGCCCCTTTAGCTCATCAATTGATAAGGGAGACAATTTATGATATTGCTATCAGATTCAATGTAGTTTCAGTCAACTCACACCCATGTTTCATGAGTGTTTCACAAGAACCCATCTCTCATGATATCGAATGTTCCACTTAGCACTCAGTATCTAGGTGATACAGGTGAAAGCACTGGTCTCTCCGCCACCCCAGCCCAGCTTCACAGGGAGTTTTCCGCCCGCTTGAGTTGTTACCCATTTCGGGCTTAACCTTGGAGAAAACTCCTTGGTTAAGCGCTTGAGCTGGAGCACGGGATGGGTGACCTCCCGGATGGACCAATGCTTCACTCCTCAATGAGCATCACCTAGATGCAATGAGTGCTAAGTGGACCATTCGATATCATGAGAGATGGGTTCTTGTTGAACCACTACTCATGAAACATGGGTCAATGAGTTTGACTCGAAACTACACGGTTGAATCCTGATAGCAATATCATAATTTGACACGCTGTGGAAAAATACCTTCTACTTATATATATTTATTTAAATATATTTTGATAATAGATGCATGCAAATGCATGAAATAGACTATTTATAGAATGTTATAATTTAAAAGAGAAAATTGAATTTAAAGTAAATGTTTGATAATAAAATAATTTTATTAGAAAATTTGATTTTAATTAGGTGCATGAAAATGCACAAGTAGTTATTTTAAGATGAAATGATTTTAAAAGAGAAATGAATATTATGTATTATTTGGTGCATGTAAAGCATAAATAGTTAAAATGGAATGAATTTTATAAAGAAATTGATTTTTATTGTTGTGTGTGTTATTGTGAAATTGGAGTTAAACTATTAGTGTTAATTTTTTTATTGCTTGTAAATGAAATTAAATTAAGTTGATTAACTTCAAGTAATGCATTGATGATTTGATTAGATTTAGAGAATCCGAATGTTAGATTAATTATATGCCTAAATTGCTTATTGGTTGAGTTTTCTTTGTTTGCATTGTTGGGCAATTGGGATGTTTGGTTTTGTAAGTCTTCTAGAGGAGTTTAATCTATGTGGGGTTGTTATATGTGTTGGTTCATCTTTTGATTTTCCTTGGGTAGTGCACGTGGATGTTTTCAGTTTGAACACCCCATTACCGCGAACAGGATATGTGATATAGTATGGATACTCGGTTACTACGAACGGGTTGTGAGACCTTATGTTTTAAGGTTGAGATGTGTTATTAGTTTTGTGCACCTTGTATACCCATAGTATCGTGGATTTGAACCTAGGGTTGTCAGTAGGAGAGTGGCTCTTTGTGGGGGTCTGGCGCACAAAGGGGCGTCAAGGTAACTCACCCAGGGTTTAATCAAGTGATAACTTAAAAATAATTAATGGAGAACTTTCACACTAATAAAGGTAATGAATGCCTCTCTCATGGTTCATGCGCTTGTTAAGGCTTGAGATGAGATGAGACAGTTTGTATGAGGGTCCAGCAGCTGGTAGAGGCAAGCCAAGGTAACCCAGGATGGGGGTCCAGTAGCCTAGGAAGGTTGAGCTAGGGTAACTCATAGAAAATTATGTGTGACACTCTTCCTACGACAACAATTAGTCAGTTAGTGTGTGGTGTACAGTTGATGTACTTGATCTTTGTAATCTGGAAGCAATGTAACCATCTTGTGAGTATTGTATTTGTGTTGTTTAGAAATTATTTTTTCCTGTGTCTAGGGGTTGTAGGTTTTGCCTTGTAAACTCTTTTACTATCTCCTAGCATGGAGGGAGTGGACTTTCGGGTACCACGCGATTAGGAGGAAACTGGGCTATTTCTTTTGTTGGGTTCTCTCACCGGTGTTGCTATTCTTGGATAACTTTGTTTGTGGGACAGGTTCCTATTTCTCATTGTTCATGATGGTGAGTACTTCTTGATGGAGAGCTCGTGTGAACCAATGGATTTTTTTATTCTCTCATGTACTCAATTGTAACAGTTGTAACCTTGTATTTGTATCTCTCCTCAAGTGTTATCGAGGAGTACCTTTGTAATTTGTAATTGTAAATCTTTTGTATTAACTATCTCATTTATGAATGAGCATTGTATTGTAATATGAAATGAATGTAAGATGAATGAAACAGTATCACATCTTTTATATCTTATGTGTTGTAATTTAATGATGATGGATGTATGTGTTAGATTTAGGTGATTAGAATGAAATGCACAGGAAATAATTCAAAATCAGACAAAATAACACAGCAGTTACCCTGGGAAAACCCTCCTCTTGAGGGAGAAAAACCTAGCAACAAAGATCTCTCTTATATATAAAATAATGGCAATAAGTCTCTTTACAAAGAGGCCACACACAAGGCCAATATCAGTACCAGCAATGGCTGTATAACAATCAAATAATCTGCTCTTACTTGATCTCTGATCTGCACTTACAGAAAATCGCAATCTGCTCTTGGAGAAAATTCGCATTTCTCCCTTGAAGAGTTTGCACTTGTTAGCTCTTGTTCAAGCTCGCAACCTAAACTTTGTTGGTTCACAAACTGCTCACAATGAGTTCATCCTTGCAAATAATACATACAAGATGATATATTGCACTTGATCTCGCACTGTATGATCTACATCACTCGACTGGTGTATTCGATCTTAACTCTCAGACAGGTTTACACTTGAATGATATCACAGATCTGGTAAATTCAATGATTAAATCCCAGATGAGTTTGCACTTGAATGAAATCCTTGAATTGGAATATTTGCACTTAGATCTCAGGTGAGTTCGCACTTTATTGATGAGATATGTTGGCACTATGATCTCAGATAAATTTGCACAATAACATGATTGAACTGAACTCCTGCATGGATGATGATAATGGATGGTCAAGCTGCATATATATACAAGTGAGAAGATGAGTCTAAACTTCCATGTCGGCCTTATAAGAGATTGCCACACTTGTTGAATGAAGTCGGCCTTAGTGAAACATAAGGAATGTCGGCCTAGATAAATGCATGCCTCTTCTCAAGAGGTCGGCCTCAAATCATAACCACACATTAAATGACTTCTCATGTCGGCTATACAAGGTGAGGATGAACAATAACAATAATAATGAATATAACTTGAATAGCCGACGGCTATCATTCAATTATATTTTCACAAAGGAGCTAAGCTGGAAGGAGCTACCAACGCTGCTATATCATTAACAGTATGTACTTTATTTATGAGCATTAAATGTATGTGATGTTTAATTGTATTAGTTAGACTTGTACTTCGTTTAAGCATTGCCATGATCCTTAGAGAATGTAGGTGTTAGTGTAGTGTAACTCATATGTTTAATATCACTTTAAAAAAAAAATTGCTTTCGTTTAAATGTGTTACATTCTCTAGGGTTTCGGGGTGGGCGTTACAGGTATGTTCTTCTTACTAACGTCTGATATTATCACATTAGGCATCGATTGTGGTTTCTTATTGTAATCTAGAGTAAAATTCAGGTTAAGGTAATAAAATATCAAAACTAAACCTATAAAGCCCTAATCCAACAATAGAGCACAATCCAACATAGAAACATAAACATGAAGTAAATATTACCTATGCCATGGTTGCTTGACCTTCATTTTCCTCTATTTTGCTTGAATATGCTTGATGCTCTTAGATTTGAGTATGCAATAATAGCCTAATGTCTACAATAGCAAAATATTGAAGATAATAGTTATCTCCTTAAGCAACATGTACTTGTGCATAAACTAGGTAGATCAAAATGACAATGATAGGTATCTTTTATAGAAAGACAAATGTGAATGAAGGGAGACTAAATGTCAATAAGAATGTTAATCAATGGCCAAGAATGAAAGTTGTAGTATGAAAATAGGGTTAGGGCCAAATTAGGGCAATGATAAGGATAAATGGCTAGGATTGAATTATAAAATAATTCAATCAAGGGTGGAAATTAAATGAGATGTCAAGAGATAAGATTGGCACAGATAACAAGGTTGGCATAGAAAAAGAAGTTGTAGGAGAGATTCAAATAATTATAAAATTATTTAATTTGAGAGGGAAAGTGAATAATTAAATAATGAAAACATTATTTAATTATAGAAGACATGTGACCGGTTGACTTTTGCATTAAATAATAATTTAATTCAAAAGTGGGAAGAAAAGGATAAATTAGTAGACAATTAAATAACTAAAATTTATTTAATTTGTAGGAGAAAAGGCTAAATGAATAATTAAATAATTAAAATAACTATTTAATTATAGTAGAAAAGGTGACAAATAATTAAAAAATAAAATTTATTTAATTGAGTGAAAGGACATTAGTGACGTAATTAAATAAATAAAATTTATTTAATTAATCAAAAGAGGAAATAAAATGACAAGAATGAATTAATTAAATAATTAAAATTATTTAATTAATAGAAGACTTATGGCATTAGACAATAATCAAATAATTAAAATTATTTAATTATCATGGATGAAAGGGGATTTTAAGAAGAAACATAGAATTCGCAGGCCTAGGATAATTTAAGTGTCTACATTTTGCCCCTCTTTGATACAATGCAGTTTATCACATTGTGTCAAAGAAATTCAGTCAAAATATGCCCTGATGTAGGCAGGGTGGACCTATGCCACCTCGAAATTTTTTTACTAATTTTCCAAAAAATTCAAAAAGTTTGAAAATTGTTCCAACAAGTCAATTTGATAGCCAGGAATGCGTTGGTGACAAAAGATTTAAGCTTCAGGACCTTCGAAGTAGTGAAATTTAGGTTTCAAACCTCCCAAGGAGTGCAACCAATACAAACCCTAAAATTAATCACCTATAAATAGAAATTTGAGTGGGAAAGTAGCTCATTTATGCATTTTGACTTTGGAGATTAGAGAGCTTCGATAGTAACCTACTGCCAATATATCGCTTGTCCCTCACACCAAACATCATGGATATTAAATTTGCACCTTCAGACAACCAGAGGGTGCAAAGGACCCAGTAAGTACACCTTGCCCACTTTGTGATTTTTTGTTTTTCGCATAGATTTAGGCCTTAGAAATTTAGCAGGCAGATGCAGTGAACTCCATTCACCAAAAATTCCATCACATGTGACGCAAGTGACAGTGGTTCATCACAATTATCATGGTGCACTGCAACTACTAGGGTAGGATGGCAACACAATGTGGTGTGGCACAACTATAAAGTGCACCGCATTTTCTTCCTATACCGCACCCATGGTCAGGAATAAAGCATTCGACAAAGTGAACCACATGTGTTGAGGGAAATGACACATGTGTCGAAGTGAGACACAAGTGATTGGGGTTTGACCACAAGTGACCCCAATGATCCATTTGTTAAGGTGTGAGATGCAAGTGCAATTTTGCAATGCATATGAAGAAATAGTGATGTAGTTGATTTTTGCGGCGTATTGGATGGATAGAACGACACAATTGATTGGTTAAAAATTTTCCCTAGTTTAGGATGAAATTTCTTGTGTAATGTGAGTCCAATATGTTTGAGTAGGGTTTTGGATTGACGTAATGACTTTTGCTTGTGACCACAAGTTGTGCTTGCCCCTATTTACACTCAAGAGTCACGACCATCTACATTTTGACTTTGAGATTAGTTATCCAACGTTGAGAAGTGTCGACTGATGCATCTTGGGTTGTACCATGTGACTTACATGCCCATCATTAGGGAAAATAGGGGTTTATTGACTACACTCACAAAGAGGTGGCACTCTGAGATATGTTTGTTCCACTTCCTGATAGGAGAGGTGATCGTGACCCTAGAGGACATCTACACGATATTGAGGTTGTCGATCCAAGGAGAGCGAGTTAGGTATGATCCTGAGTGGGGATATCGAGTTCTCAAGGACCATTATGAGTGAGTATGAGGATGTATTGGAGCTCAGGGTGGAGGGCTATAAGATTATATGGGAGATGTTAGTAGAGCAGTATGGGAGATATGATTGCATTCTATGTACTTTGATTGCGGCGGTCATTATTCTAGATCATAGAGGTCATGGATTTCCCATTGGATGGGGTGAGATGTTGGTGGGGATGATGTGATATGGGACAGTCTATGCATGGGGGCCCTATTTATTAGTGATACTATATTTTCAATTACATGAAATAGCCTATCGAGATGGTCAGTCCATGAGCTGCGACGTGACTTTGCTGATGGTGTGGGCATGGGAGCACATCGCAGTGTTTTATCCTCCAGTCAACAGTTAGTTGGCTAGATGGTATGCCCTATATGGATATGTTCTAATAGATATAGTTTTTCCATTACATAGATAGTACTTTGTTAGTTTCCTATTGTGCTTTCATGAATAAAATATCTTTGAAGATTTTTGTCTAATTGTGAAATTTAGTTATATGCAATGAAGAGGTTTTGGTTTATCGTTATGTTCAATTGATTCAAGGAGTTTAGATTTGAGTTTATTCTATGGAGACAGTAACTTGACCAAGGTCCACTCAAGGTAACTATTCTCCACTTTAATTTTTGCACTTTAATTTATGTTGTTATATTAGATGCTTTCATTATTGTAGTCATCTGAATTAGATTCCTCATTTCCTATATATGAATGAGATTATGAATGAGATATTGTATTATGCTTCATATTTTATTTTATCTCAATACATTGTCCTCTGGAGTGAGTCAAAGTTAGCAGTGTTAAGTTAATTACGAAGTTCATGTTTTAAATTAGTCACATTTTTAAGTTGTAAATACCTGTAGCAATAGTTCCAAATTTAATCCTTTTTTCTTGTTTTACAATTTATGCTTTATTTCATTTTTCATATGTGTCAACCACCTATACTAGATGATATAAGCAATATATAATCTCTAGATGCACATAATTAAATGGAGTATTTACAAGGGTTTAGTAGACTGTTCAGCTAGGATCCACCTCTGAGTTGTGTATCTATCAACAAGTTTACTAAGCATTAGTTGGGCCTTACACCTGGGAGATTAGCTCTCCCTTGTGGCAACAAGTCAATCATAAAACCCTAGTTAGTTTATGTTTTAATGTGGATTCAAGTGAAAAAAAGATAATCCTACTTAATCTAATTGGATCTAGGATCACTTTTCCTACCAAACACACATTTTTTTTGAAACTCCATATTTTTCATCATTTATTTTTTAGTGAATGTATATTTTCACTTATTACTTTTTCTAAGTAATCTTCTCTCAAATTCTTAAGTTTAAGCTTTGATATTGGATTAACAAACCCTCAAATTATTTCTTAATTATGACCTAATATTAGATAGATTTGGTTTGAAATATGAATTTTTGGTTAAAAGTTTAACTCATAGAATATCCTTGCTTCTACACTTTGGTGTTAGAAATTTAAATTTTGGAGCACTATTGCTTCTAAATTTTAGTTGAGCACTATGGATTCCAATTCTTTTCTTCGTTAATTCCTAAAATTCATCATGTTATTTTATTATATTTCCTGACTTGGTTAAATTTTATTCAGCTCTTTTATGCAGACAGTTAATTTCTCATATGTTTTATGATATTGGGTGGTACAATAATTATTTATTATTTCATTGATAAATTCACATTACCTCTAGTAGCAACCCTCTTGGTGCACTCCATAGAGGCTTCTCTAGCCTTCTGTATTCTTATATAGTGTCTTTGTCTTTCATTGGTTTGTTTCAAACTCCTTTCTTCTTCCATGTGCATTTTGTAAGCCATCTTGATTTCCTTGCGAATTTCCCTCAACCTTTTGTTGGCTCCCTTTTCCATAAGTATTTTTAATTGGGAATTTATTAAGCCTTTTATACATTCTTAATTTCTTCAGCTAAATCTACCTTAGTGATCACATCTATTTGAGATCCTTTTAAGGACCCCCTATTCTATTTATCACCGCTAGGTGCCAAAACCCATCTCACAATACTAAAACTTAGTAAGTTCTATCGCATGTTATTTACTACAATAATTATCATTAATTCCCCTTTTTTAGATATTATTTTTATTGCAAAAGAAAAATTTCCCCATTTTTTGTAATTCCTTCCTAGATGTTAGAAATTGGGGTCCCAACAATGAAACCAAAATATTAGCAATAAAACATACCTACTTAAGTTAATATTATTTATGTTAGAGAAGTTAACCCTAGGGCAATGCAATAGGAAGAAATTAGAAATAGTGTGATAGATAACATATATGTATAACATAAACAGTCATAAAAATTTATACATTCATTGATACCATAAGATAGGTCTACTCATATATTTCTCATATATTCTTTGTACATTATATAGTCTTGATCGCATGTATAGATATACACATCACATATGCTTGGGTATCTTCTCCTATCTATACTTTATCTCTTATTATTCCTTCTCTCTTATTATTGTTGTTATATTTATGTAGTATATATATGTACATGAATACATAAAGAAATGTGTCCCTTGTCCTTGACATATTTCTTGGATGTTTTGTAGAAGGTACTGCATAGTATTATTTTATACCACACTAATTTTTGTGTGACTATTGGTTCATTCTATTTGTAGTTATTGACCTACTAATTTTATGCATGTCATGTTGATCACACACCACTAAAATTAAATATTGATAATGATGGTGAACTTATGCCTAATAGGCTAGAAGACAAAATAACAATATATAGAGGAATAACAACTTATATCCTAACTCCACTTAAGGAATATTGTTTTTGTCGGCAACCTAAACATGATTGGATGCCAAGACTTTGAAACAAGTCATAATTGGGTTGGTAATACACTTGCCCCTCCTCTATGAACAATGTTATCGCAAAGGCCAAGCTTTATTCTAATCAACACAATACTTTCAATATTATTTCAAACCACTTTTTAGATTGGAAGACAACTATCAATTCTAATAACCATAGAAGGAATTGCAAGAATAGGGAAATCATACTTGACTAATAAAATTTATATATCAGTCTTTACAAGTATACCCCATGCACAAAAACCCTTTATTTTTTTCACCCTAATAAGTACATGGTTACTTTCCATATCAATGCACGAGCTATTCATTTAACACTTCACATATCAATAAAAAGACATGAACCCTCTTCATGGTCAAGATCTATCAACTTTATGTCATTGATGATTTATGTCATTAATGGTGTAAGACCATGTCTCTTGTGGTCTTGTTGATCTTGTTAGTCATTGATGGTTTATGTCCTATAGTTTATATTCTTTTATGTTAGATAATACACGAGTGATGGTTGTTGCTATACCACGAAGATGTTCATATTCTTGATTAATCCTATCTAATGGTTGTTGTAATTTCTTGTGATAGCTAGATGAGTTCCATTCCTTGTCTATGTAAGTATGCAATGATCAAGATGCTCAGTTATTGATAATATTTTATGTATACTAAGTGGATTACATTATGTTAGGTGATTACATACCATGGGCGTGAGTAAATGTGATTATAAAGATGAATATTGATATTCAAGATTTACTTATATTAGTATATATTATAAGTTAAATAGACTATTGACATAAGTGGTGATATTTTGATAATAGATAGTATGATCAATTGTTGCTTGACTCTAATAGGTATCATACGAGGAGGGTGTGTTAAATTATATGTTTTTGATAATGTAAGCAGCATTTACAGGGTGTTGTACCCTACACAGAGAGCCACAAGGGCCAAAAAGTCTAGATCAATAAAACATTATCTTAAACACCAAACCAAAAAACACCTAACTAAACCTAGACGGAGACTGACAGCACACATGGATCAACAGCGAACTAGCAGCATACTAGCTAGCCTTCTCCCAATTTTTAGACAGTAGCTGAACCATATCATCACAGACCCACTCCTACCGGTCCTCGGTCTTCTTTATCCCCATTTCATCCTTCATGGCAGCTGACAGGTTACTGGTGACACAGTGAATCATCTTGACAGTGAAACGGGTCAACCCAAGGAGCTTTTTGTTCAGGATGTCCAGTCTATTTCTCAGCATACCAATCTCCTCTTCACTACCCGTAGTGTTAAATTATATGTTACTTGTGTATATTAGTGGATTTAATTTTCTAGTTGGTTATTATTATTGGAATATTATTTTTCATATGTCATTTATTTCAATTATTATTAATCATGAGTAACATTGACACTTTGTTCTAGTTGAGTAAACAGGTGAAAATTGCCCAATGTTGTTCAAGGGGTCACATAGCTACTTCCTTCATTTTATCTTTGTAAATTTTTGGTCTTGTCAAGGACATGTGATTAACCTTGTTTTGTGTAGTAGGGATTGTGTGTATGTGAGAGTATGTTTTATTAGTCCTTTGAGTCACCTTTTTAATATGATCACTTATTTTATGTTTTATGAAGTCCTTATGTGGTCTTAATTATTTAAAAAGTTCCCTAGGTGGTAGGTTTATGGGTTAGGGCTCTTTTTATCCCATAAAACCTCTTTGATAAAATATAAAGCCCACTCTAATTACCCATTATGAAAAGTGGCGAAAATTGGAGTTGGTTGGGTGGTTGGGAAGTTATGGGAAGGTAGTTGTCTTTTTCCTTCTATTTATTCTCTCTCCTTGAGAGGAGAAGGGGTATTCTCTCTCCTTGAGAGGAGAAGGGGGCTTATCTCTTTTTTCTTTGGTTTTACTCTTGTCCTTAGGATGCTTTCTCCTTTTGGGGAAGGAGAATTCTTGGTGGAGAAAGAGGAGAGGATGGGAGAGTAAGAATGGAAGAATAGGGCATGGAGAAGGAGAGGCTACCACTTTTTGGATTTGCACTTAGTTTGGTAAGGTCTACCCCTTTGTAGATCTTTGTTTAAGATGTAAAAAAATGTTGTTTATGTTTTGAATTTTATGTGCAGCTTAATGCTAGATCCTTCTGGGTATTTGTTGAAAATGTGTGTTTGATTTTTCCTTGTTGGATTTCCATCTTGTTTTAGTATATCTTTATGTGAATAGCTATTTAAGGGTTAGGGTGATGAATTATAGTATGCGTGTTGGCATCGTGCATAGTATGTTGTGAAATTTGTTTAAGGAACCCTTGTGAATAGTGGTGGTGTGTGTATAGAAAATCTAGACCCTTAGAGCTCAAGGGTGGATTGAATTTCAATCCTATGGTTGGGTGGAGAGCCTTTGGCCTTTGTGTTTTGTTTTCTTTCCAGGTTCAGGTGTGAAGATAGAGGTTATTTGGAAAGTACTTTCAAAGCTAGGAAGATGAAAACAAAGCATCATGAAATAGAAGGATTTTATAAGTCTTGAATGAAATTGTGTATAGTGTGTTGGTGTCAAAAGTATATGGGTTGTGCTATGCTAATTTGTGTAAAATCTTAAGAAGAATAAAAGAAATGATTTGGGTATTCCTTGTTTCTAACTTATCTGAGGAAATGAATGGTTTAAGTTTTCTTTGTAATGATGTCTTAATGGATATAAAAACATAATAAGAGTTAAAGTGATGTATGTTCATCTTGCATATTAGCATCAAAATTGGTCATAATATAGGCTTAGGGAACTTGAGAATAGAATTTCAATCATCTTGTAATCTAATATGGCTACTACGTTAGGTTTTAGTCTAAAATAAAAGAAAAGGAATTTTAACCATTACCTCATAATGAAATTGCTAATGAAGGATATATTATTTGCAAATTAAACTCTACCAAAGAAAATAATTATATATGCATGTATTCTTATATTTATGATAAATAAATAAATGACAACATGCTAATTCTTTTAAATCTTGTGAATTATTTAGATAGATTATTAGATATATATACACTATATATATAGTTAACAATATTTATTTAAATCTTAAACTATATTTAAAATAAATGTAAAAAAAATAATATATATAAACTTTATTAATATAAAATATGTATTTACTTTTACTATTATTTATGAAAATATTTAATAAAGTTTAAATTAAATAATAATTATAATTATAATAGTATATATATTAAATTATATAAAAATAAAAAAAGGCATGTATGGGGCTGACCCCAAGTCGTATCCATTGCTGCGACTATGGGGAGATCGACCCCATAAGGGGGGGAAACCCACTCCATAAAGGGGAAAGAATATTTATTTTGAAACAAATAAAAATTTAATTAAGACGTTTTCTTGCCCCCCTTAAACATTGAAATAAATCAGCAATATGTTTTTTGTATTCGTTATGTATTCTGCTTGCAATCTCTTTTCAGATCTTTGGCAATCTATTTCCATGTAACAAGCAAAAGATAGGAAAAGTCAGTAAAATGAATCTAAGAAAACAAATGAACCATATGAAATGAAATCTCAATCTTTGCAAATGTGGAATAAGAGTAAAGAGAATGTTGTTTAGAGGAAGTTCAAGTAGTTGCAAGTAGTTAGAAATTTAAATTTAACAAATTTGTTTATCAAATTAAATCTATGTTAAATAATCTATAACATTATAGCATATTAGTATAGGAGAAATGAAATAAATTTAAAACTTAATTGTTTTACTTATGTCATCACTTAAACTAACTTAGGTGATTTTAATAAATTTTAAACTCTTAGTAAGTTGGGTTTATTAATCTTGAAATGCAGATATAACCATTAGATCTAAGACTAGATATAAGTGGAGATGATTAAAATTGGTTTCCCTTTTGATAATGTGGATACTATTGACAAATCCTAAAATTCGGTAATTCGAAAGGTTATAATGGTGCTTAGGTATTGTTGGGAATTTTTAAAAGAGTTGTGTTTTAAGTTGAGTCTCAACTGTAACTTCCTTGAGTCAAGAATATTTTGAAATGCAAATGAGTTTATAGAATACATATGTTTTAAATTAAACCTCAAAATTAATACAATCTCCTTACATGTATTTATGTATAAATAGGAATAATGGAAAATCCAAAACTAACGGATAAGATAACATCAATCGATTAAAGTCATGAACTAATAAGTGATTTTCCCCTTTATAATATTTTTTTCATCTCTAAATCTAACCTTTTTCAAATGAAGAATAGTATTGATTTCTAGGAGAGATTAATTTAATAGATCAAGTGGAATAATACAACCATTTTAAATGTGTTAAATTCTTCATGAATTAATGGTAGAATTCAAGTTTGGTTTGAATGATTATTTCATAAATATGCATGAACACATTTCTTGCCATGGATTCTTTGTGATCAATAACGACGTGGTTCTTAACTAGTAAGTGTTTAAATCATCATATGTTGCTAAAAAATATTGGTATCTTAGAGAGGGATTTAGAAATCCCAAAACATGTAGGTTTTTCAAATCAAAAGCTAAATTTTGGATTAGGCTCTTGATTTAGGAGATTTAGCATTGAGATGGTCGTTGTTGGGGGTAGAGATTAACTTATGCTAGTATTGGTAGTTGAAGTTGAACTTGCTTTGGTTATTGTCGATTGAGTCTTCATTAGGGTCAATAGTTGTAAATATCAGTTTTATTATCATCCATTAAGAATGTATCAAAATAAAGAGTAATAAATACTTTATCTATGAATAGTATTATTTTTGTAATTTTCAATCACAAGAATATCATCATTGGTGAGAATTTAGACAATGGGAATAATAATGATATTAACATTATGAGTAATTGATAGCACGTAGGTATTTTTCCGATTATTGCAGTCATTCGATCAAGACCGTAGTCAAACCTATTGACCCCATGCTCTTCATGAGTAGTGGAAATTCAACAAGAACCCATCTCTCATGATATTTACCGAAACATGTGGTCAGAGCTTTGACCTTCACCAGCTGAACTCGGACAGCACCTATAATGAGTGACGTCGCAAGATAGAGCCGTTAGGACATGCTTAAAATAAGTGAAGTAGCTGCCCTGTTTTCAATAATAATAATATTATAGATGTATTCATAAATGGTAAAATGATAAAACTTATAATTGGTATTTCCGTTTGTACAATAAAGTGTAAAATATACTTACAGATTATGTGAATAATGCGTAATCAGGCAATTTCGAAATTATAAAATATTAGAAATTATATCTAAATTCAACGTATACTGATGTAAGAGGAAATTTGGTAATACTATCTTAGGTAATACAAATAAGGATAATATTAAATATAACTAGTGAGTGACATTAACATTTGATTTGGTACTTAATCGTGGTGTTAAGAAATAGAATATTAATAATATTGAGCATTAAGTTAGTAATATTATATTGTCAATATTAATAGTGTTAGGTAAGGATAAAGGTAATTATAATACTAACATGAGTGTTATTGAAATCATTGTTAGTAGGGATATTTAATATTCACCGCATCCTTAGTATGTTGCTACTTTCATGTAAGGTCAATAATTAATAAGGTTTGTACGTATTTATTCAAAAAAATTGGTCGTTGTGTATTATTTAGTTGTGTAAAATATTAGGGCATGACAGTCATAATTGGGTTGGTAATACACTTGCCCCTCCTCTATGAATGATGTTATCACAAGGCAAAGCTTTATTCTAATCAACACAATACTTTCAATATTATTTCAAACCACTTTTTAGATTGGAAGGCAACTATCAATTCTAATAACCATAGAAGGAATATTATACCATACAAGGTATTGAAATTATATATAACTAACGATAATATTGAGAGTGAAATTTGGCAATACTATCTTAGGTAATACAAATAAGGATAATATTAAATATAACTAGTGTGAATGACATTAGTATTACATTTGGTACTTAATGAGGGTGGTGTTAAGAAATAGAATATTAATATTGGGCATTAAGTTAGTAATATTATATTGTCAATATTAATAGTGTTAGGTAAGGATAAAGGTAATTATAATACTAGCATGAGTGTTATTGAAATCATTGTTAGTAGGGATATTTAATATTCACCTCATCCTTAGTATGTTGCTACTTTCATGTAAGGTCAATAATTAATAGGGTTTGTATGTATTTATTTAAAAAAATTGGTCGTTGTGTATTTAGTTGTGTAAAATATTAGGGCATGATAGTCATAATTGGGTTGGTAATACACTTGCCCCTCCTCTATGAACAATGTTATCGCAAAGGCCAAGCTTTATTCTAATCAACACAATGCTTTCAATATTATTTCAAACCACTTTTTAGATTGGAAGACAACTATCAATTCTAATAACCATAGAAGGAATTGCAAGAATAGGGAAATCATACTTGACTGATAAAATTTATATATCACTCTTTACAAATATACCCCATGCACAAAAACCCTTAATTTTTTTCACCCTAATAAGTGTGGTTACTTTCCATATCAATGCACGAGCTATTCATTTAACACTTCACATATCAATAAAAAGACATGAACCCTCTTCATGGTCAAGATCTATCAACTTTCCAAGAGAGCATGTATTTCATCGATTGCATTCTAATTGATAAAATAAGCTTCATTGGACCAAGGTTATTAGAGCACATTGACAAATATTTGTATGAAAAAATTTCATATCACAATCAAACCTTTCTCAACAATCACTTTGTTGTCCTTATTGGTGATGTAGTGCCCTTCCTATTTACCTCTTGTTAATGTGAGATTAGTGTGTTAGCTTCACCATTTCCTCGTGATTGATGTGGTAATTATTTCACGGCTTTCATTGGTGTGTATGAACCACCACATGTTTGAGATGAGATTTCTCAACATGTCAATTGTAGGAATTTTATATGTTTACATGCTTGGTTAATCATTATGCTTCAATTTGGTGATATGCATTAATTATATTATGATTACATGTGAGCCTAATTATTGATGTCTAGAAGGAATGATTTAATTAAGTATTTATATGATGGATATACGGATGTCATTTTATTCTTATATTAATGGTCCCCATTGGGATGATTATGATGTGATTCAGCTATATATACATTGAGCAGGTACCCTTGACGTGCATTGAATGGTTACAAGTACAGGGTTATTTCTCCACCTAGATACATAGATTTGAGTTATTCACCAATAGTAGCTAATTCAGAGATGTCACATTGGGCCCTCCATATCCATTCCATGGTCATACTCAAATCAAGTACGATATGCATTATATTTGACCTTATGTGAGCCTAGATATGATTTAGAAGTTATTCTGGAATCTCTAGGTGTTGTGAATGACTAGTGAATGTCTGATTTAATTGATGGTTTAAATTCTATGTTTTCCTACAATTGAAATAGTAGGAATTCAAATGATTCTAATATTATTATTAAAATATTTTCTATGTTTCAGGAAAGGGGAAAATAGAATGAAAGTAGAAATTAAAGTAAGTTATTGTTTAATTTAAATTTCAAAAATTCCTCAGGTTGGGAATTATGAGTTATGTGTGATTTAATTATTTTGCTTGAATTTTTATTTTCATAAATTTAAAGGAATATGCTTATATAGATTTAAATTGTAAATTTAAATGATATATGTTATTCAGGAATGAATTTAAATGTGTAATTAGGATTTGGGGAAAATTGGGAATTAAAGGAATAGAAAATGAATTTTATATTATTAAATTTGAAATTGGAAAAAGGGGATTTTATTTTATTATGTAATTTTACTTTGGGAGAAAATTTTGTGAGAGAAAAACCCTCTTTTGGGTGAAAATTTGATTTATTGAATGGGAGTGCATTTGGTGGCAGAATTCAATGAGGTTGGATTTGTTAGGTTAGGAATTAGCAGGGGATGTTGCATGTTGATCCTTGCAAGCTCTCGTTTGGCGTGAATGACGTGATCTTCATTTCAATTTATTAGATTGTGTTTGAGGTATTTTTCTTGTTCTAATTAATTTAGCCAATTTATTTCAAGTTTAAATATTGGAATAGGATTGGAGGAGTGTTGACACCTACCAATGCATTTCATTTCATGAAATTTCATTCTTAAATTATTGTTTGATTAATTTTTTAAGAATTTACCATAATTTGGGGTTACCATGCCCAGTTTTTTTAGAAATGAGGAAAATGTCAATTTCATTGCTTAAGAAGGGTGTTGGGCATATTTTAAACCAAAGGGTATTCTTATAAAAATAATAATAATAATAATTTTGATGAGTTTCCATGGTGGATTTTGGAATTTTCATAGTTTTTGCATTGTTAAAATATTAGAATATTTGAAAATTTTGCATGAAAATAAATTAATTTGGATGTTTTTAAGAGATGAAACCTTGTGAAAAGTGATAGTATGCATTGTGGGAAAGTGTCATTAATTTTGGGGGAAAATGTATTTTGTATTAGTTTTCATGCCACTCGTTGGAGGGTGTGATGAGCTTAGGGTTTAAGTGTTAGAGAAGTTTGGGAATGGTTCCCAATGTGAACTTGACCCAAAGTGGCATGTAGGCAATCACAATGTGGGGAATTTGGATTAATAAGTGAAAACTAATGAAATATGGGTAATTAATTAACCAAGATAATGGATATCCCTCTCATGCCTTGAGTGCTTGTAAAGGCTAAGGATGATCAAGGAAGACAATCCGCTTACAGAGTGTAAGACTTTTCAAATCAACTACCCTCTTCTATATGAGAGAATAATTGGTTCTACGTTGAGCCCCACGTGAGTGTTTGCAATTACATTCCCTCTCTTTCTCTCTATTATTCAACCCTAGTGTAATTGAGTAGAATCCTAAAGGGTGGTATATTACACTCCATGTGTATATAATATTTTACCCTTGGTGAGTTTTCCAAAGGATGATCTTGTATGGAACTGGTGAGTTGGCTCAATATGGTTTGTGATATGACATTGGTGAGGTTTCCTAATAGGGTTTATGTTATGCCATTTATGAATTGTACCAAGTGTTTAATTGTATTGGATACATTATGTGATCTGGATGATTGGTTATTTTATGATGTGTATGTGGAGTGTATAATTCATGTATGGCATGTGTGTAATCCCTCTCCCCATGTGTTTTTGCCTGAGTGTTGTGCTTGTGGCCCATGTGACTATCTCCTAACATGATGGGAGTGGATCTTTTTTATTCCACGAGATCGGGTGTTGTGCTAACCACTATTGGGGATCAAACATTCATGGATCAAGGAAATACACGGTATCATGTAATTTCAAGTTAAATTCATGTATTTGGATGTTTTTTATTCATATAGATTATAATATTGTTATTAATGAACCTCTCTTTGAGATGGGTGTAACTTTTGGTAATGGAAAGGTGTATTGGCTAATTACGTGTTTTGGTGTTGGAATCAAGCACAACCACTCTATGATTTTCAATATTATAATGTGAAAAGGATAAAATGATTTTAGGAATATTTAAATTGGTGCTTAAAATCAATCTAGAGTCACATTTCATAGTTGGGCAGCCCAGTGATGTATCTGGGCAGCCTAGTCAACTCAGGAGTCCCTAAACTCATCCAAAAGTTTTTTACGTGTGTTGGGGTGGACTTTTCATCAAAGGGGTGACTTGATATCATACTAGGGTATTCTAGTACCATACTGGGGTGGCCTAGTTTTGGTAAGCCAAAAAAACTGTAAAATTTGACTAACTTTGTTGGGGCAGCCTAGTCCTGTGTTGGGGAAGCCTCATTCCCATACTAAAAATAAAATGTAAACCCTCTTAACCATGGATAGAAGGTTTTTTTATAAGCCTAATTCCATTTTAAAATACTTTTTATGCCTAGTATTTTTCCCATTCTAATCATTTTAGTCATTGAAATCCTCAAAATCCTAGTCAAGTTTCTCTATTTTAGGACTTGATCTTTCTCCTTTCTTTTGAGACCTCGTATGGGAAAACCATGTAAATGGAAGTTTTTCCTCATGTTCCTAGTGGTATAGTGACATTTTTTTCAAGTTCTCAAGTGTCATAATTCATGACTTAGGTCATCTCTTGCATTTTTTTATGTGCAATCTTTTGAAACAACCTGATTGTCAACCTAGGGTTGGGGAGATGGTTCTTCTAGTCTTGTGAAGGTTATAATCCATCGTGCTTCACCATGTGATTTTCCTCAATAATAATCATAGTTCATGGAGTGTTGTGGAGCAATTTCTTCTCATGTGTGATGTTGCGTCAAACTACGACAAGATGTCTTGGGAAGCATGAGGGTGTCTCTAAGTGACTTTGTTGTTATTCTTGTTTGTGATGAGTTGTGCCTATTGGTTAGAAAACCTCTTGTGAAGGTTTTCCTTTTTGTTTAGAGTTGTTTAGTGTGTTTGGATGTGTATTGGAGGTTGATGAATCTCTCATCCTATCTTGGAGTGGTGTTGCGAGAGAACATGATCTTGGTTTAGTAATCGATCGTTGTGTAAGTGTTATCCTCTCTCTCTTTTGTTTGTTCATCGTGGTGGATTTATCCCATGAGTGGTTTGTAGTGTACCACCCAATTTTTCACTAAATTTGTACTATTTTCCCAATGAGCATTTTGTCAAACAGTTCATGTATACACTAAATATTTAGTTTTTGGCTACAACATTGTGATAATTTATATAATGGTTTTGAAATACATTAACAATAATATGAACATTAATGAGCACAATATGATACACATTAATTTAACAAACATTTTACAATGATCCAAGGATTGTGATAATGGAATTTTTTTAACATAACAATCTCCTACATAATAAAGGGAAGATTACAAACAAGAGCATATGCAAATTGTTAACCTGATTAGTAGCATTTTCTTACACCTTTGAATAGTCCCAACATATAATTCAATCACTTCCTTGTTTTGTATTTCACAAAAACTATAGGAAAGGGTATCATTCATTAAAAACTCACCCAATCATTTGGAAACTGCCCTAGATAGTCACACTCAACAATAGGTTATGACACCCAACAACTAATCTAATTTATGCTAACTAAAACCACCACTCATATGTCAACCTAAAGGTAAGGGTGATTATTTTAGCATAGTAAATTATTCTAGTGTCATGCTGATGTATATATTCCAACACTTCTAATGTTACATGTCCACCTATATCCTCACAATTACCTTGAAACTGTTGTTAGCAAGGTGGTGACTAGTGTATTGGACTTTACAATACCCAAAAAAACCTTTTTGTTCTCCAGAACTGTCACACCAAGCATTGTGTGAGTACAACATCTAGCAATAAAGGTTTCATGTCTTCGAGGAGTTACCATGCCACCATTCAAAAATCCCACATCCAACAATACATAACCCCCATGCCTATCATTGGAGGATTGTCCCAATCATAAATGGCATCACATTTCAAAAAATTCCTTTATGTTGTGTAAGCTCCAAAATAAGAATATGATGAAACCAACAAAACCATCAAACTCTACTAAGAAAGGTTACTAAACAAGATATTCTATAATATTTCCAATCACCTACAATTTTTTCTCTGAATGAGACTCACGAATTAGAAAACCAAATCTTTGAATGCGTTGTGAAATACCCGATTGATATTTCCAACAAACATTAGCTTGGGTAGATCTTTCACCACCAGAGCCAATCTTATCTAAGAGGGGTTTTGTCCTTAGGAAGTTTGAGATGAACCAAGTCCAATCTCTAGAACCACAAGGATTTTCAAACAAAGAGATAATAAACTTCAACATACCAAATGAGCTCTCAATTCCCCTTTTATAATCATTTTAGGGAACTTTCCAAAAACTCTTTTTTAAAATCACTTTATTAATTTATTAAACCTTTTAACTCCAAAAAGTGACTTATTTTATTTTGAAACATTTTCAGGCATTGGAAGTCACTTTTCAACATCCCAACATTTAAAGCTTTTCATCTCAGTTCCAACAAGCTATAACACTAAGGTGCCCCCTTAAATATTTTAATTAAAATAATAACCTTAACGAAATTAATTAAATAAAGCTTAATATTACTTCCAAAATATAGAAATGGTCAAAATGCATCAAAACTAAAAATTGGTTGCACAAGAGTGATCTCGATGATGAAAGATGATAAACGAACCTAGTTGGGTTATTTACTAAAAATAGATTCTCCCTCCAAGAATCTTGGATCCAAATCATAAGCCAAAAATAAAATTTGAAAGCATCATATAACTCCTCTAAACTATTTGAGCTCACTAGTAGCATCAAATTACCCCTTTGATCAACTTGACACAAACCCAAAAAGTCAGTTCCAATTACAAAGAAAGAGAACCCAAAAATGGGGACATTACAATCCCCCCTTCCCAAAGATTGCTTGTCCTCAAGCAATGCCATCACAACCTTACAATCAAAAATTTGAACCAAATTGAAATTGAGAATGATCCCAGGGTCCCAAACCAACCTGGAAGATGTGAAGAACCCTCTACTCAAAGCATTGTCTTGCAAGGTACTAACACAAGAGGCTTCTTGAATACTACCGATAAGTAGAGCAGTCAGATACTACAAAAACATGGTCAACCCCTCAGAGAATTGCTCTTTTAGGAAACCAATCCAATGCACCATAGGAGTAAACTCTTGAAAGTAAAAATTGGCTCTCTCATCCTTATTAGCTGCTAAACTACCTAACAATGTAATCTTAGGGTTCCAAGTTAGTCACAGATGGGAACCACCAAGCTAATGTTGCACCACTCTGATCACAAATGGAATCCTAATGTGCCAAGTCTATGTTTTCTATTTTTTATCCAATCATAATAACCATCTAGTAGAAACAAATTGGGAGACTTGCAAAATTTGGATTCTTCTTTTGAATATGGAAGCACCTCATACCAAAGTGATCTATGTAATCCATTATTCATTCCTCTTATGTTCCATAAAAACATGGTCTAATCATTTGTGTGTGGGTCAAAATAAAAATGATGAGCATACCTCACAATGCAATCAAGGTGAAATTCACCAACTTGTGCCAATGGAATACCTGAATAATCACTTGGATTCCATATCTCATTATTCCCATCGTAGGAACTAGTAGGTGTCTCACAACTCAAATCATGGAGGGAAAATTTTGCATTAGCTTTGTGAGTCTTCTTTTCAAACTTGATGACAAGATCCCTATCTGAAAGAAAATTGAGGTAATTTGATTTCATTACCTCTAAAGCATGTTTGATAGTTTGAATATTTGGTATAGAAGCTCCAAACATTACCCCTTTCTTCCTTTCTTCAAGTTGAGCTCACCAAAGGAGGTATTTGATGAACTTGTGTGTGCTATCAAAGTGAATTAAGGTTTGAACAACCTTTTCTTTAGTTATTTTCAATCATTCCTTTAATTCACATGACTCACTAGGCCCATGATTACAATCAACTTCAACTAATACATTTCTTGATTTTCTTACAAGTGTAGGGGACATGCTCCAACTAGATGATACCTTGTAATCCTCATGTAAAAAAGATAGAACAATGTTATGATCTAACACACTAACCTCAAAATAATTTGCCTCCTCATCACAAGACTTACCAATAGCAATCTCTACATCATCAATGCAGAGACTTGTGCACACTTCACTTGTGGATACACTAAATGGTTCCTTTTCATGATAACCCATCGTATCATTCTTCTCCCTTTTAATCCTATCATGTGCATTCATTCCACTAGTGCTATCTAAACTTGTAACCAAGATTGATGATTTCACATCTTCAAAACCCATTCCCACAATAAGAAGCTGTGTACACTTCACTATTGGTTAGTCCACAAGGTGTATGCTCAACTATCTCATCCATAACTATGATATGAGCCTTCAATGGGCTCTCTGATAGAAGTGATTCAAGATTCCCATGATGGAAGCTATATGTACAAACAAAAATTTAGAATCATACCTCTTCTCTTGTCTATGCAAATCTATGTGCTCCTCATGCTTGACCATCACAAGAGGCTCTTCCCTTAAATCATGAGTACCACTATCATGGATCATGTGTTATGACTGCCATAGAAGATTGATTTCTACTGTGGATGATGAAAAATGTGTCAAGCTCAACTCCACACAAAGCTCATCAACCTAAATTTATGATTCTTAAAGGGCCAACTCTTCAAGTAATCCTTGGTAACCTTAAGCTCATGGGTAAGCTTATCAACTTCCTCTTCTTTCCCTTTTAGCGTATCAAAATAAATCTCATCAAGCATGAGAAGATAATATCTATTTGAAAGTAGGTGTAGGTAATTTTACTTCATTACCACCAATTCTTCTCTAAGTTCCTAAAAATATGCAAAGGAAAACTCTCCTTCAAGGTTCTTATGTGTCCCTGGAATCCTGCAACAATAATTTTCCATCAACTTATAGTATTATCAAAATGTTTTATGGCTGCAATAATCATTTCTTTAGTTACCTTCAATTGCCCTACCAAATGATGGGACCCGTGAGATCTATCATCTTCATACAAATTTTCTAAATTATTAGAAATAACACTCCTCTCCATTTCAACTACCTCTATAGCATCTTCTATGATATGATGTATAAAATCAGATTTTTCAAAATGAAATTCATCCTAATTTTTCTCTTCACCATAAGTTTATTTTGCTCTACACCATATACCTCTTCTCTTGTCTATGCAACTCTATGTGCTCTCCATGCTTGACCATCACAAGAGACTCTTCCCTTAAATCATGAGTACCACTATCATGGATCATGTGTTATGACTACCATAGAAGATTGATTTCTACTGTGGATGATGAAAAATGTGTCAAGCTCAACTCCACACAAAGCTCATCAACCTAAATTTATGATTCTTAAAGGGCCAACTCTTCAAGTAATCCTTGGTAACCTTAAGCTCATGGGTAAGCTTATCAACTTCCTCCTCTTTCCCTTTTAGCGTATCAAAATAAATCTCACCAAGCATGAGAAGATGATATCTATTTGAAAGTAGGTGTAGGTAATTTTACTTTATTATGCTTCTCTAAGTGCCTAAAAATACGCAAAGGAAAACTCTCCTTCAAGGTTCTTATGTGTCCCTGGAATCCTCCAACAAAAATTTTCCATCAACTTATAGTATTATCAAAATGTTTTATGGCTGCAATAATCATTTATTTAGTTACCTTCAATTGCCCTACCAAATGATGGGACCCGTGAGATCTATCATCTTCATACAAATTTTCTAAATTATTAGAAATAACGCTCCTCTCCATTTCAACTACCTCTATAGCATCTTCTATGATCTGATGTATAAAATCAGATTTTTCAAAATGAAATTCATCCTAATTTTTCTCTTCACCATAAGTTTATTTTGCTCTACACCATATACCTCTTCTCTTGTCTATGCAACTCTATGTGCTCCTCATGCTTGACCATCACAAGAGGCTCTTCCCTTAAATCATGAGTACCACTATCATGGATCATGTGTTATGACTGCCATAGAAGATTGAGTTTCTACTAGGGATGATGAAAAATGTGCCAAGCTCAACTCCACACAAAGCTCATCAACCTAAATTTTTTATTCTTAAAGAGCCAGCTCTTCAAGTAATCCTTGGTAACCTTAAGCTCATGGGTAAGCTTATCAACTTCCTCTTCTTTCCCTTTTAGTGTATCAAAATAAATCTCATCAAGCATGAGAAGATGATATCTATTTGAAATTAGGTGTAGGTAATTTTACTTCATTACCACCAATGCTTCTCTAAGTTCCTGAAAATATGCAAAGGAAAAATCTCCTTCAAGGTTCTTATGTGTCCCTGGAATCCTCCAACAATAATTTTCCATCAACTTATAGTATTATCAAAATGTTTTATGGCTGCAATCATCATGTCTTCAATTACCCTCAATTGCCCTGCCAAATGATGGGACCCATGAGATCTATCATCTTCATACAAATTTTCTAAATTATTAGAAAGAACATTCCTCTCCATTTCAGCTACCTCTATAGCATCTTCTATGCTATGATGTATAAAATCATATTTTTCAAAATGAAATTCATCCTAATTTTTCTCTTCACCATATACCTATTCTCTTGTCTATGAAACTCTGCATGCTCCTCATGCTTGACCATCACAAGAGGCTTTTCCTTCAAATCATGAGTACCACTATCATGGATCATGTGTTATGACTACCATAGAAGATTAAGTTTCTACTAGGGATGATGAAAAATGTGCTAAGCTCGACTCCACAAAAAGCTCATCAACCTAAGTTTTTTATTCTTAAAGGGACAACTCTTCAAGTAATCCTTCGTAACCTTAAGCTCATGGGTAAGCTTATCAAATTCCTCTTCTTTCCCTTTTAGTGTATTAAAATGAATCTCATCAAGCATGAGAAGATGATATCTATTCGAAAGTAGGTGTAGGTAATTTGACTTCATTACCATCAATGCTTCTCTAAGTGCCTACAAATTTACAAAGGAAAACTCTCCTTCAAGGTTCTTATGTGTCCTTGGAATCCTCCAACAATAATTTTCCATCAACTTATGGAATTATAATTTTTTTTATGGCTGCAATAATCATATCTACACTTACCTTCAATTGCCTTGCCAAATGATGGGACCCATGAGATCTATCATTTTCAAATGAATTTTCTAATTTATCAAAAAGAACATGCTCCTCTCCATTTCAACTACCTCTATAGCATCTTCTATGCTATGATGTATAAAATCAAATTGTTCAAAATGAAATTCATCCTGATTTTGCTCTTCACCATAAGCTGATTTGGATATCTCAACATACTCACCTTCATCAAATTCATTCCCACACGTAGGATATGCATACATGTTCATCATGGGTGATCCCATAATATTGGTTTACAAATCCATTGAGGAAGGAAAATTGCAAAAACACTCCCATGATTTTTTTTGGTTTTTAGGGGTTCACACAAACTAGGGTGTTCGTATGGACCCAAAAAGGGGTTTGTATGGACCCTGGTTTGAGTGAACCCTATTTAATGATGGGACCCACTTTTTGGCATTTTTTTAAAATGAAGACAAAGGAAAATTCAGAAAAAGGGGGATTCACTCAAATCAGGGTCCATACAAACCCCCTTTTTACCCCTTCCCTTCCTCTTCTACCAAATCTCTACAAAATTTTGACTTTCGAAGCTCAGGTTGAGGATGAAAATGGAGGATACTTTACAAACCCAACTGGATGATGGTAGTCCTCAGAATGAGCTATCCATCAAATATAATTTTAATATGTTTTGGTTTTATTATGTATTTTTTTTAGTTTGATTAAACATAGGTTTTTCAATGAAAATCAAGCTCTCTATTCTGCACATGTGGAAAAATAACATATTTAAAAAAATTTGAAAAATATTAGTGCACTAGATATTGATGCCCTTGATCCAACAAAAAAGAAAATAATTTCAATACATACAAAAAAAATTATGTTTTAGCCAGTAAATAATGTCTAAATTATAATTGGTTTGACTTTAAAACTTAATTAAGAAAAAAATATTCAATAAAATGCTATGAAACCAATTCCATGCACTAGATATCGTAGTTACAAATCTAAATTTGAAAAAATTAGAATTTTATCCTTCATAGAAAAAAAGTTGTGTTAAACAGTAATGTCACTCTTTAAAAATGGTGTTTACTGTTAAAAACTAGTTTTTGAAGGAGATGGAAAAAGAAGTGCAATCTAATTCCAAAAAATTTGAAAAATATATATTTAGAATCTATAGACAAAATGTCACAAATCACTAGTTTGCATCATCTCCAAATTCCTCACAGTTTAGCAGTTATAGGTGCCTGAAAGTGAAGATTTAGTTAAAAAAAATTAGTTCAATGTCCAATTTGGCCAAAAATTGTAAACCAGTATTGTGGGATCACCCTGGTATCATTAAGGATCTCTATCATACATATCTCATTAGATGAAATATTTATGTCATCAACCCCTTTTGATTTGAACCCCTCTTCTTTCACCTGCTCTTCAATAAATAAGTAAGATTTTAGATTACCCTCACATTGTTTGAAAACAATGTTGACCAACTCATAAGCAACTATAGTAGTGACCTGTTCTTGCTTCAAAACAACCAATAACATAGATAAAAATAGGTTTTGAGATAACATTTCCCTCATTAATAGACATAACCATAATAGTTTGCATGGTTGAAATAACATCATCATCACGTTCTTCCCTAATTGTAGCAAGGAAATGGTGAAACATGCTATGGATCAAATCATGCAATTCTAAACTTGATATAAGATTACTATATCTGATATTTGTAAGGGTTTTAAGTATTGCAATCCTTTAAGAAAAGTGAGGACTTATGATATCACTAGGATCCTAGAAACTATCCATCATTAATTGACTTACCTTTTTCATTGTATCATCATCATAAGGAACTTGAGGTGCTTAAATTCTCATGATCTCGCTTGAACAAGAAGTACCCAACAGTTTGATTTCCCCATCTATATGTCTCAACCACCTATATTGACCCAAAGAAGTCATTGTAGGAACAAGAGCTAATTACAACAATAATGAGGGTGGTTGGTCAACAAGGATCAACCATTATTCCACCTTTTTAAGTGTGTTCAAAGCATCATCCCTTGGTTGAGAATGAATATTGAGCTTACTACCTATTTTCCAGAGCGATCTTGCCAATCATTTTCTATCCTTCGTTGCCATGCTTCAATTGAAAAGTAATTTCTTGAATTTACCCAAAGGCTGGCAAAACTTTAGCTCTGATACCACTGTAGTGTCCCACCAAATTTGCATTGTTTTCCCAATGAGCATTTTGTCAAATAGTTCATGTCCACACTGAACATTTAGTTTTTTATTGCAATGTTGTGATAATTCATACAATGGTTTTAAAATATATTAACACAACATGAACATGAATGAGCACAATATGATACCCATTAATTTGAAAAATAGTTTACAATGATTCAAGGATTATGATAATGGAATTTTTTTAACATAATAGTTTGTTGTAATAAAGGGAAAATTACAAAGAAGAGCATATGCAAGTTGCTAACCTAATTAATAACATTTTCTTACACCTTTGAACAGTCCCAACATATAATGCCATCACTACCCAGTTTGGTAATTCACACCAGCTATAGGAAAGGGGTATCATTCATCAAAAACTCACCCAGTCATCTAGCAATTGCCTTAGATTGTCACACTCAATAATAGGTTATGACGCCCAACTATTAATCTGATTCGTGCATACTAAAACCACCACTCATATGTCAACCTAAATGCATTGGTGATTCTTTTAACACAATAAACTATTCCAATGTCATGTTGATGCATGTATTCTAACACTTCTAATGTTACACATCCACCTACAGCCTCACAATTACCTTCAAATTATTGTTAACAGGATGGTGGCTAGTGTATCAAACTTTGCAATACCCAAACAACCTTTTTGTTCTCTAGAACTGTCATGCCAAGCATTGTGTAAGTACAACATCTAGTAATAAAGGTTTCATAGTCTTCAAACAGTTACCATGCCACCATTCACAAAACCCATGACCAACAATACATAACCCCCATGCCTATCATAGGAGGATTGTCCCAATCACAAATGGCATCCCATTTCAAGACATTCCTTTTTGTTGTGTAAGCTCCAAAATAAGAATATGATGAAATCACCAAAACCATCAAACTCTTCCAGGAAAAGGTTTCTAAACAAGATATTATATAATATTTCCAACCACTTGCAAATTTGTCTCTGAAAGAGACTCATGTATTAGAAAACCAAATCTTTGAATACACTATGAAATACCTAATCGATATCTCCAACAAACATTAGCCTAGGTAGATCTTTCACCACCGGAGCTAATCTCCTCCAAGAGGGTTTTCATCCTTAGGAAGGTTGAGATGAACCAAGTCCAATCTCTAGAACTACAAGGGTTTTCAGACAAAGAGATAATAAAATTCAACATACCAAACGAGCTCTCAATTCCCCTTCTATAAGCTTTTTAGGGAACTTTCCAAAAACTCGTTTTTTAAATCACTTTATTAATTTATTGAACCTTTTAACTCCAAAAAGTGATTTATTTTATTTTAAAACATTTTTGGGCATTAGAAGTCACTTTTTAGCCTCTCAACAGTTAAAGCTTTTCATCTTAGTTCCAATGAGTTGTAACAATAAGGTGCCCCCTTAAATATTTTAATTAAAATATTAACCTTAGTGAAATTAATTAAATAAAGCTCAATATTACTTCCAAATTGTGAGAATGGTCGAAATGCATTAGAACTGAAAACTAGCTGCACAAGAGAGATCCCAATGATGAAAGATGATAAATGAACTTGACTAGTGACTTACTAAAAATAAACACTCCCTCCAAAAAAATTGGATCCCAAATCAAAAGCTAAAAATAAAATTTGAAAGCATCATATAAATCCTCTAGACTATTTGAGATCACTACTAACATCAAATTACCCCTTTGATCAGCCTGACACAAACCCAAAAAGTCAACTCCAATTATAGAGCAAGAGAACATGAAAATGGGGACATTACATGGTTTGTCTTCTGCTATTTCCACCTTGTTCATGTATTGGTGAAGTTGTCTTGTTGCCTCATAATTGTGTCATTGTAACACTTGTGTGCATGTTATTGTGCAAGTGCAACATGCCATTGTTGCATTACTAGTGTTGTTGTTTCAAGAAAAGGTTATTATGTTCAATTTTTTTTTTAGCTTGTCAACTCGGGGCATTATAGGTGATCTAGGACAATTATCATTAGTACATTACATTTTAATATATTTTGAACTGTCATATGGAACAACACTTTTGATAAAATTTCAAATAGTCACACTTGACATAATTTTCCAACAACATAGGGATGACATTATCAAAAAAAATTACAACATTATAAAAAATACAAGGAATATAAAACACATTAGATTGGAAATTTCTCATGTTTTTGATAAGGAAAAATAGGTTTTGAAGGGACACCGAAACCCTTTACAAAGATGAAAAGTTGCATAATAAATTAAACACTAAACCCAATAGCTCAAAAAACCAAAAAGCTGACAAAATATGTAACAAAAGCAACCCGTCAGCAACCCCAACGGCAAAAAACATCAGCAAACCTGTTGAACCAAAAAAGGAAGCACTAGCTATGGTAACTTATCTAAAACATCAGTCAAGGCCATATTCTCCTTAATGACCTCCTCATGCATACCGATAACATCCTTCAACTCTTCAATAGCAACAATAGCCCTCTTTTTTGTCTTACTTCTCGTCCTAAGGCATGGACTAGCCTGCAAGTCTTTATCCAGCGCAAGAGTAGAAGCCTCTGCTTTCTCCACCAGGTAAGAGCCACTAACCTCTTCAATCATTTTCTCCATATCACCCATGTCAAGAGGTTTACCCATCCAATTCAATACTTTCTCATTCAGAACAAAAAGACCCATCGCAGTGGTCTTCAAAGAATTATTATTGATATTGACCACTATTTTCAAGTCCTCCGACATCTTTCCAATTTTATCCTCCAAACTTGCAACTTTCTCCTCCAACATTTTATTAACAATACCTTCCAAAGAGGAAATCCTTTCCTCATGAGAAACCCCCAAACAATTAGCATCCACCAAAAGCTTATCAAGCTTAACATGCATAGATTTAACTTTGCCTTTTATTTCCCACTCCTTTCAGTTGCCCCTAAGAATAGCAACACAAACTTCCTGCCAATTTTTCATTTGAAGATTAAGCTCCTTTACCTCAGTAAATAACCACTTAACCAAAGAAAGTAGATTTCTTGTCCCATCTTCAACCATCCTACAAAACATATTCATGTCAATTTCATCCCAGTTAACCAGAGGCTGATCATTCTGCTCCAAGTCATTAGGGGCATCAAAAAAATCCCTATTATGGTCGTCCTCTTCTTCGACAAGGGAATCCTTGACCTCCACAATTTCCACCTTGATCCTCTCCTTATTTGGAAAGTCGGCCAAATCAGCTAACACCTCCAGACACTCCTTCTTCACTTCCCTCTCTATTGAAGAAAATACTTGAGAACAATTAATCACTTCAATCCCCTACATTTCAACGGGACTAGTCTCTATCGGCTTATCCTCCATCTTAGAATTACCCATAACAGCAAGATCATTCGGTTGATCACCCACATTTTTTGGAACCTTAAGCCTTAACATAGGGGAGCTCTCCAGCAGACTAGTCTTACCAGGAACAGGGTTCCCCAATAAGGCATTTTAAACACAATCAACATTCGAAGGAGCCACTTCACCCTCAGGAGGACATCCCTTCAAACCCTCATTACCCAAAGACAACGCAGGATTCACATTTGGACCAGGGGCATTCGCTTCATCACCTATCTTAATCTTTCTTTTGGTCGCTTTAACTTTCTTTGAGCCTTTAGTATTCCCCTTTGAAGATTTTCTGACATAATTGACCAAAGTCTCTCAAAACTCCACATCAGTCTCATAACCCTTACCCCACTCTTATAATTCCTCTTCCCCTTCCTCATAACCTTCTTCATCAACAAACATATCCTCATATTCTGACTCTTCCTCCTCAAAACTACCGACCCATTCACTGGCAAAGTCCCCAGCATCATAATCATCATTTTTAACCCCCTTCTTACCAGGATTTTTAGGGGAAATCGAAATCAATTTAAGCTTGATATGAGCAAATAAAAAACTCATAAGCCCTTCATGAAGAAATTCCTTCTTAGGGTTCTTCCTGTGGTCTTCAATACTCTTCTCCATAGAGAGTAACAGGTAAAAAGGAAAGGAGATTGAAACCTTATGCCTAAAATGGTTCAAGCGCACAAAATGATAAGATTAAACCACATAGAATCTACCTTCAAGGGTGAAGTAGTACATAATGGCCTTCACAAGGTCCCTCCAAAGCGGCTTCAGGGACTTCCTAGCATAACCTCCACTTCCAATTTCCCTAAACTTTTTCCTCTCATCATGTTTGAAAAAGTTCACAAAAGCCTTCTTGGCCACACCCCTGTCTCTAAAAAACTTCCTACCAGTAACTCAAAGACCAATTACCTCCGCAATAAAATCCTCATCAATATGAAACTCAACACCCTTGTACCGCAGAGACCTCACATTCCATCCTTTCACGAAGAAATTAGTAGCATTAGGGTCTGGGACTTAAATACTCTACATAAATTGCATAACCCCCCAATTCTAAATGCTCCCACACAGTAGCATTCTTTTGAAACTCTTCACAAGAACTCAGCTAAGTTCTGCAACGGTCGCCACCCATGGTAACAAGCAACAACCCAGAACACAACAACACTTGGAAGAAATGTAACAAAAAAAATAACCAGGCACTTTTCAAATCAATACAAAAAACACCCACAATACATGTGGGCTTATCATTCCAAGTACTTCCCTGCGAGAACTGCCAGTCCATCCTTCTACAGAAACCAAGGAAATAATTAATCAGATAGGGCAAAGGTTCGATGTTCCATACCCAACTCAAAATCATAATGAAAAACCTTTCCCCAAGGACACCACTCCAATAAACAAGTCATCTGGTCATTATTAGAAATACACTTCAGATTAAAAGTTAGCGATTCAAAAGAATCCCACATAGATCTCTCCAACACTCCCACGTTGGCAACACCATCAGTCGGCATGTTCGCTTCATGAAAAACATGTGTGATTTTGATCTCCTCAAAAGAGTTTATAATGGCGATAGAATCATTAATAAAATGGGAAATAGACCACAAAGGGGGACACTTCAATAAGAGACAATTTATCACATTAAGAGAGTCCCCCTCCAACCATAGCTTAGAAACCCCTTGTGTCTTAGCTAAAACAAGGCCATGGTAAGCAATTGTAGCCTCCGCAAAATGGTTTGTTTGGATTCCCAAGGGGAGAGCCATAGTAGAGACAAACTTACCATTATCACCGCATAACACTCCCCCACAACCAGTTGGCCCCGGATTTCCTTTAGACACTCCATCAAAATTAACTTTGAACCACCCTACAGCAAGAGCCTTCCATTTAACCCCCTCCCTGGGATCTTTCAACTTTTTCATAGGATTGGAAAGGTCACAAGGGAGATTCCATCTTTTCCCCACAAGAGAATCAAAGGGGGACACCACCACTTTCAAGTTATGGGTCAAAATCATCAAAAATTCTGATAGAAAATTTGCCTTGATGACACTGCAAATTTTGAAAGCCAATCTAGAAGGTGACAGTTCCTGCTGACGAAAAACTCTGTTCTTTCATTCCTTCCAAACACCCCAAGCAACATGAGGCAGAATAACATACCACAACAAAGAGAGTGTTGGGTTAGAGGAAGGGGAAACCCTTTGAGAACATAATTTAGAGAAAGAAGCCGGAAACACCCAAGACAAGTCCCACATATTAAAAATATGAGACCAAACCCCCCAAGTAAAATTGCAACTAGTCAGCAAATGGAGGCAATCCTCAACATCAACTTTACATAAAAAGCACCTATTCGGAAAATCCATACCCCTCTTCACCAGATTTCTCATGTTATACATAAATGGAATCCTATTTATAAACAAACAAGATACATTCTATTTATGTATACTTTTTTGCACACACATAACAAATTTTATAAAACCAATACCCATGCTAATGGCACACCACATTGCAGAGAAAAAATGGGCATATAAAGTTTTTAAATTCATATAACAAACAACTACAATCAATTATGGAAAATATAAGTTTGTGGGTTATAAATTGACTTGTCAATGGGGTTCTTGGCAAAGTGATTGGTATCATATACAAAAATGAAAGTAGGCCATTGGATCTACCTTTCTTTGTTGTCACAAAATAGAAATGGTTCTAATTGATCTAGACACATATGGTGGCCATTGATAAAATTCTCCCTAAAAAATTCCTTGGACAATAACATTCCATAAAGCATAGGATCTAACTATAAATAGTGCGACAATATACATTGGAAACACAAACCATTAGGGACTCACCTTCATAATAGTGTCCAAAGTTCAAAGTGTGAATGGTGGATCTTATACTTGTACAAACACAAATAACAAACACATTATTAGTCCCATATGCAAGTTAGAAACAAAATTCCCCATGAAATTCATTTGAGCTATCAAAAACAAGAATTAAATGAACATGAACAAAAACTATCTAATCTTGCTCAAAATAAACAAACTCCAATCCCATGGGGGAATTGGTGCCAATTTGATGTGGAAAATGGCCATTTCCCAATTCCTTGCAAACTTGATGATCAATGGATGAAGGTTGATACTCCTTGATGAAATTTCGCCATAACCTAGCTATGAAATCATGAAAATGGATAAAGGTGGATGAAAATTGCTCAAAAACTTGAATATAATAATGTTGCATAAAGTTGTGGATCCAAAATCAAAATGAGAGCCTTATATTTATAGAACAAATGATGGAGGATGAGGCAAAATGAATGAATGTGGGATCAAACACCAACCAATAGCACAATGCCACTTGTTGACATGTGAGTGAACAAAGGTGGAGCACATTTGGATGAATGTGCACATTAATGCAATTAGGTGGAAATTCAAATTTGGAGAAGTGACAAGTTGGAGGGAGAGAATAAATGAATTAAATGGAACTTGGCTCAAGAAAAGGACATGTAAGAGGCCTTTAATGCCTTGTTGGATGGACAAGTACTTTTTGTGGGGAGAATTCAAACTTGAAGAATATTCCATCTTTGATGTTTTTTTGGATGAAAATTGAAGATTTATTAATTAATTAAATTGATTTTCATGAGTGAGTTGCAAAAGCTAGAGGATTGGATGGATTAAGATTAGGATTAATTAGGATTTGATTAATTAAGAGGGAGATTAGCTGATTTGACAATTTTGACTTAGACTTTTGGATTAATTTAAATCAAAATGAGAAGAAAATGAATTTAGACTTAATTAAATAAGATTTTGATTTATATAATTAAAGATGGTGTTAGTTTTAAATCAAATAAAGATAAATTTATTTAATTTAAATAAAATGACCTTAGAGACTAATTAAATAAAATGAATTATGTAATTAAAAGGGAAATGATGACTTAATCAGATAAAATTGATTTATTTAACTAAGAGATGGAATGTGATGAATTTAATCAAATACAAATTATTCTATTAAATGGTTAGCAAAGGAGATGATTCAGGACAAATTGGTGTTAGTAAAATTAGGATCAGGTGTATAGAATCAATCGGTATATTTTTCGTGTCTACATTTTGCCCCTCTTTGAAGCAATGTACCCACTGCATTGGTTCAAAAAATAAAGTTGTCGCGATCAAAATTCAAAAAATTTCTAATTTTTTCAAATGCCCCAATGGAAAGAAGTATATTGGTACACTGCCCCCTCGAGAGATCGAGCGAATAGTTTGATTTGAGGGTTGATCTCGCAACGAAGAGGTTCAAGATGGATGTATGGATGGCTATGATGATGATGCAAATGAGATAGTTTTAAGATGCTTAGAATAACCAATCTATATTATCCTAAACAACTTAAATGATGATGCAATGCATGTGAGATGGATGAGATGGATGATGTCTATGTGATTATGCAAGGGATTTTTTATGGAAATGTATGGTTTATGAGATGCTTATACTAATAGATCTATATTATGATGGAAATGCAATGTGAAATGATCGATGTTTCCTATTATGATATGATTGATATGTAGCACGTTGATGGTTTGTGGATGCAAGATGGATGCATTGGTGATGATGATTAGCTGTCATGGTGCCATGTTAGTGTGGAAAGAAGAAAGAAGAAAATAAGATCCAATAAGCCAATTTTATTAGTTATGATGATGATGATGATGATGATTTGTTTATCAGGAATTGGGATTTTAAAAGGGATATTTACCTCATGTTTGATAACACACATAGGCACAATGCATCAAGGTATAAAGAACCAGGATGGCGTTGCACCTAGTGTGATGGATTTTGACTTGAAAATCAGATAGGAGTACTCTTGTTCACACCTGACATACGAAACCTTATTTAAAACGCAGTTCAAATATTTCAAACATCTCAAACCAGAACATAGAAAGGAAAGCCTTCCTATGTGGTCAACAAGACACCTGAAACACCCTCCCTACACCCAAACAAAGCATGCATGACCAAGGTTATATTACAAGAATATCCAACAAGCACAATAGACAAAAGATAATGATCATTGCCCCATTCCTTTCTCTCTAAATCCCTTTGTTTGGACATCATTGAGAGGTCATTAGAATGAGCGCAATAAGATAAGCCAAAAGACAAAGATAAAGTAAATAAACAAGCTAATGTTCTTCATACTGCTAGCCAAGACTAAACTACGGTGATGCTTGATGTTGATGTCCATCGTAGGAAGGATGCATCCTAGGACATGATGTTATTAGATGATTTGGGACAAACTAGATGATGGGCTATTGATACGAAAATTTCACCAACTTGTTTACTTACTAACCTAGACTTAAGACTTTGACAATTGAGTTTTCACTTGTAACCTGCTATACTTGTTTCCAACTGTTTCACCAAAGGTTGAGGGTGACAATGATTTATTGTGAGTGGATGTTTATTGTGGGTGAAAGCAAGATGGGATGGATGAATTTTTTCAAATATTTGGATGTTTTTGACATTTTAAAATGTTTTGAGGCTATTTTTGGTGTTTTCAAGATGTTTTGCAAATGTTTTGATTTTCAAATTTTCCAATGTTTTTGTGTTTTATGAGATTTACAAATGTTTTTGGTTTTTTGTGTTTTTTTTAATGTTTTTGTGTTTTTTGTGTTTCGGGGGCTTATCAAAGATTAGCCTTGCCTACGTTTAAGCTCAAAGATGATGTAGTTCAGATTCCATGTTTTTTGACTTTTTGACCTATTTTGGGATTTTGATATGTTTTGGATGTTTTTGGATTTTCACATGATTTTGACAATTTGGATATGGATATGTGTGATGATATCAGTGTTTTGTTTTGGGATTTTGTTGAAAACCATGCTAAGGTTGATTCATCTGATTGATGGATTGATGATGATAACATTGTTGAGGATGCACAACAATGCAAGGATAATGTTAAGCAACACAAGGATTAGGATGGATATCCCAAGATGATGAGGGATTGATTGGATTCAATTGATGGATTGATGATGATAACATTGTTGAGGACACACGACAATGCAAGGATAGTGTTAAGCAACACAAGGATTGGGAAGGGTATCCCAAGATGATGATGGATTGATTGGATTTGATTGATCAAGATTGTTAAAGCTTGGTTTGGAACAAAAGTTGGTTTTGGATTATTTGATGTGATGTTGAAGCACACATTAGATGCAACTGATATTGATAATTTAGATTGATGTTCGATGAAAGATAAAGCTTGATAAGGAACATCTTCTCGTCAAAATATGCCATGGGCTAGTGACTTGGATTTTTTTTTGCTCACAAGTGCTTTGACCAATTTGATTTTACATTTTCCAATGTTCGAATCACCACATAAGTTGGAAGATATAGATAAAGATCTATTCTCAAAAAAAGATGTAAATATCTACCCCCAGTGCCTAGCAATGTATGGAATGCCATGGATGGATGCTTGAATAGGTGTGTGGATGGATGGATATGGTAAACATGCAAGTGATTCCAAATATTATCTTGCTATAAGATAAGGTGTTTGAATGAAGGAGTGCTTCATTGGATAATGCTTCATGGCTTAGATAGCATTGGGATAGGATAGTATCAATGAAAATGACTCATGTCAAGATGTTTACCATAAGCAAGTGTAAAGTGTACACCAAACTTTTTTCAAGATCAAGATAACTTGGACTATAGATGTAGATGGATGAAAATGGATTGGATCAATGGTTTATGGATGAATGAATTTATTATGGATGAGATGGATGGAATGTTGGATTTATTATGGATGGGATGAGATGCTTCCACCTAAACTAGCACATGTAGATGCTCAATTCTACACATGACGCCTGTTTGCCAAGTTTTCATCATGGTGCCTGTCCAAAGCACCACCATAGTGGTTTTCACTAGAGGATGATTTTTTCTTTACTGTTTTCAATCCCTTTTTTTATTTTTTTTTGGATTTTTTATTTATTTATTTTGTATTTCTCTGTGAAATATTTTTTTAAGCTCATGTTGAATCACCTGGTGGTGTTGATGTAGATGCTTTTGTCATAATGTGCCATTGATATCTTTCCTGAAGAAGTTGTTTTGCCAAGATACATGCACTTGAATACAACTTTTGAGATTCTTGATCTGCTTTGTTGATACCGGAGTTAACTTTGTCTTTGATACCAGAGTTAACTTTGTCTTTGTGCACACATCGCGATAGAGTGCTTTATGAATTCTTATGATGAAGGGTGGATGCCAATACATGGTCAATGTGAGAATTGGATATCATGTGTGGAGGTGTGGATGAAGTGTGTTTAGGAATAAAAGATGGATTGGTTGACAACTTGGAACCTTTGACTCTCCAAACTTGGGAAGATGAGCAATGATGGGTAGATACAAAAGTATGCGTGGAATTAGGACCAACTGCTTGATATACTTTGTACGTCACTTGAGAATCCTTATTTTTCCTTTGTGGACATCTTTGATGGATACTTTTCCCTTTTTTTATTTTGCCTCATAGTTTCTTTGACTAATGGAGTTTGATAGGGATAATCTTTCTTTGTATTTTTTGGTATCCATGTGTATTTGATTTGTCCATTATGCTTCCCAACTTCTTTTGCTTTGATGACGTTCTTTAGGCTTTGATTCAAATATTTTTTTTGATGTTGGCCCCCATTCATGGATGGGATGATGGGTGGATGAAGATTCATGACGTGGTTGGTTGTAGTATTGGCATTGGTTTCATCATAAGGATTCTTCGTGCTCCCTATGTTGACGTTTGCTTGAGACTAAGTTGCCCCCAGTATGGTGGTAGTATCAGCTATTTTAAGATGTCTTGTTCAGTAAGCATTTTTTGATAAGTGACCATTGTAGAGGATGCTACTTCAATTTGTTGCTCTGCTGACTTTGGAAAATCATGTTCTGTCTGACCTATTTCCTTGAGTGGATAATGTTGGATATCTTCATACATGATGTCCTAAGTCTAAATTTGGGATATATCTGATCCTGATGTTGGCAACTCAGTTTGACTATAGGAATCAATAACCTGCTCTTTTTTGTGTAATAATGTCAAGAGTAAAGGAATCTTGTTCTAAATAAAGATAATCTACGTGTCCATCCAAAGAAAGCATCTCATGGGTAGATGGAGGAGTATGTGTTGTGTGGATGTGATCATAATTTATGACATCTTGTATTGATAGGAGAGTGTCCATTAGATCATTGTAGTAGCTTGGAGATACAAATTCTTGATCTTGAATGATTTCATAATTGCTTTCGACATGCTTTGGATCAAGTTCTTGACATGGGTCAATTTCAAGGGATGGATTGCTTATAAAGGGTTCTTGGATATCTTCATTAGGCATGGGAAGTGTCTCAATATCCTCTTGATCTTTGAGTGGATTTGGATCAAGTATGGAGTTGAAGATTCCTTCAATATATGTAACCATGAGGTCAAAGTATGTCAATATATCTTGGGAAGGACCATTGCAAGACTTCGGTGAAAGATGTTGATCATGTTTTTGAATAAATTCTTGAGATATGTCCTCTAACTCATTAGGTGATGTAGAGAAATTTTCAATATGATCATTGGTCGATGGATTGTGGATTATGTCAATAGGATCAAATAATTCTAACACTCCTTGAAATAGATCATTGTTGAATATTGTTGAGGGGTTTTGATCATGACCAAAGAATGACTCTTGATGTATGTTGAGTTGATCTTCGGATGAGTTAGAAACATCTTCAAGGTGCTCATTGATAGATAGATCTTGATCATTATTTTCAACAATTGTAGAGGAGAGATTGTCACTGCTATCGCTAGTGGTTGAACCCTGATCATTGTCCCCAATAGTTATTATTTTTTGATCAATAAGGTCTTGGATGAGATTTTTGAGTCAAATATAATTTGATGTTGTGTGTCCCTTTATTCTGTGAAAATCACAAAGGTGCTTCTCGTTATACCGTGGTAGTTTAACTTGGGGCTCTTAATAATTATCATAAACGAGGATTTTGATGAGATTTTATTGTACCAACTGTTGCATGACCGATTCAATTGGTTCCTCAAGTGGTGTGTATTTTCATTTGTTATCTTGTGATATTTGTACTTTAAATTGACCTTGTGGTGATTGATTTTGGAGATGTGATGATTGGTCTTTGAGATATGGTGATTGATCTTCGAGATGTGGAGGTTAGGTTTGTTGTTGATGTTGTTGATCTTGATATCCAACCCCTCGACATTGGAGATATTGTTCTTAATGTGGTTGTGGACACAACTCAATGCTTTGATGGCATGGTTTAACCAATGGAAGAGTGTATTGATTTTGGGGTGGAGATGTCTCTTAGCGCAATGAATCAACTATTTTGGTAAGTGTAGCAATTTTATATTATAAAATTTGATCTTGATTTTGATCTTGAAACCCTTGATATAGTTGATTTGTTTTTTGTTCAAGCATATTTGGAATGTATACTTGTGGTGTTTGTATGGGATCATGGACAAATTGATTTTGGATAATGTTCTGATTTGGGAAGATGTTTTGATTTGGCATGATAGGTTGAAATTGAACATTGTTGTGGTTGGGAGTCACATTTCTTGATTTAGGTAACTTTGATTTTGCATGGTGTTACCTTGACTTGGATCAATACATGGAGTCGTTAACATATTGTTTGGACTTTGAACGACATTTGTATGATTCACAAACATATCTATCCCAAAGTTTTCCAAGTGTGGATTTGAAATGTTCATGTTTGTACTTGGTATATTCACATTTTGCATGTATGGATTTGGTGGGATAATGTTACTTTGTTGAAGACTTATGCATTGATTGTCTGGTTGATAGATTTGTAGGTTTGGACTTTAATTTAAATCTACCATAGGGAAATGTGTTCCAAACTTTAGATTGGACATACTCACATTTGTTGTATCATTGAAGTTTGTAGGAGATAATGATGCCATGTATGGATTGTGTAAATGTGAGTTTTGATAGTTTGGTTGACTTGGATCGCTCATGATATATAGAGCAAGTTTATATTCCATGTTCTTCTTATGTTTTGACCTTGTTGCAAAAGTGACCCCTAGGGTGCTTAGGACTGATGATGAGATGAAGGATGAAAGGGGTGAATGATATGGGTGTTGAACTTTTAAGATCCTTGGAGGAATACTAGACTTTAGGACTTTTGGATTTTTTTGATTTTTGATTTTGGATTTGATTTTGAATTGGATTTGATAATGAAAGTTCATAAACTCCAAGAGGTTAGATGTTGTATTGGAATAAACTTTTCCACAAGATGATAATTTAACTAAGTGTATGAGGAAGGATTCATCCACACCCACTTAGCCAAACAAGGAGATTTTGATGTTGATTTGAAGGATTTTACTAAAAATCTAGTATGAATGATTTTTCCAAGGTTCTAAAAGTTGTTTGTGAGATGGGATTTGATTGATGTTTGAGATGGATGAAAGTGTTGATTTTGATTCTAAGTGAACCTAGAGGGACTTGTTTACAAGACCAAGATTTTGAAGAACATGATTTTCCCTAAGAGTACTTCAAACCAAAAGATCAATGTTTGCTCAAAAGATCATAAGACAAAAGATAAACAAGCAAATGTGTGGGGTTCAATTGATTTCATCTTGATTAATGAATTTATTTTACCACAAACACTTTCTTGATTAGATTTTGAACTAAATGTCTAATGTCTTAATTTATTTTCATCCCACAAAGTCCATTATGTGGAAATCGAGAAAATCAAGGCAATAGTTCCCTAATGTTGACTTTAGTGAGAGAAAATGGAGATATAAATTCAAATGCTTAGAAGCCTCTAAGGATAGAATCCCTAGGGAAAGCAATAGCACTTGGATTTTTTCAAAGGTATTTGCTTCCTCTAAAGGGTTTGAAATTTGATGTTCATGGTTGAATGTTTGTTTTCCAATGTTTCAGATCCAAGCAAAGTGTTTTGATTCCAAGAAAATGCACAACCCTATGGATAAGAGGCAATATTTGTTGAATCCCTACTTGGATAAATCCAGTTGCGCTTATTCTTGGCAGATGATTAAAAGTTTGACCACACTAGCTCCCCTCCACAACACTCACTTCTATGGGTCAGCCAAGCTTTAGTACCCATGAAACTCCCATGACATACTTCTCATCTCTACCAATAATCGCAAAAATGTGGGGCAGCTTCAAAATGACCGTTCTTGTACCAACAAATAGATAAGGATTTGGACTTCTAAACAAAAGGTTCTAGTATAAGCATTCCATTCATGGGGGATCATCCATACAGCAAGAGACCATTTCTACCCTTCTTGTCAGAACAATCCTTGTGATACTTGAACTTTCCTCGAGTACCCACATTTATATACAAGGTGGAAATCGCTTGGCTTTAGTGTGTTCTTGGTTGGGTCGTTCCTTGGAGTGATTACTTTTTCCCACCAAGCAGGACCTCTAAGGATAAACAAAAGTGAGCAAGCACATTTGTAGTTCAATCAATCTTTGTTTGCATTAACAAAGAGAGAACACACATGATATACTCCATGCATACTAGCAAGATTTTGTTCAATTTTAAGAATCCAAATTGAAGTGTGGAGGCAATCACTTATACAACTTAATATCACAAAAAACCTTTTAATTCTAAAAATCGTCATGAGGCACGAGAGAAACACATATGTCTTTTAAATGATATTACTTTGGATAAGAGATTACAAAACATAAAAGGCACATGTTCATTTTAATCCTTCAAAGCAAGAAAATTAGTTCTTTTTAAGCACTAACTTTGTAGTGTGAGATTTGTTTGTTCAATTGTTAAGTCCAAAATAAAATGTAGTAAGTTCCTAAAATTATTTTTTAACCCCTTTGTTTTGTTCTTTTTAAAACCCAAATGAAATTTATTTTGAGCCCTAAAACTTGAAGAGAACAAAAGCCTTAAAATGGGATTATAATTGCTCCCAAAGTGTTTAAAAACACTTGTTACAATCAAGCGATGATGCCATAGAAAGCCTTTGTGTTCATTTCCTCCTTCCTTTTTGATTTCCTAACCTAAAAAAGTGCTCAAAATGTTAGATTAGAATAAGAAATAAGAAGATATAAGAGTTAGATGATTAATTAAGCATAAAAACCCTAAAAATTAGACTAAGTTACAATGTGATTTGACTTTAGATGTAAAATTGAAAATTTTAACTCTACTAAAATTGAGAAACACTTGCACCATTGTATGGCTTATTAAATTCTACCCCATTTGAAAAAAAAAGCTTCAAAAAAGACGTTTGTATGACCAAGCTATGACCATTTTAAAACTGACTATAAAAGCGCTAAAACAGAGACCCTATGCACTAAAACAGTGCTTAGATGCGCTAAAAGAGTACTTAGATGAGTTAAAACAGTGCTCAGATGTGCTAAAAGAGTGCTCAGATGCACTAAAAGAGTGCTCAGATGAGCTAAAATAGGAGGTGAATGTGCTAGAAGATGTCGTGGATGCGCTATAATAGAGCCTGGATGCGCCAAAAGTCACCAACTATGCGCTAAAAGAAGCCACAGATGCGTTATATCGAGATTCACGAACATACCTATTGAAAAACAACGAAAATGACCAAAAAGATGTGTTAAATTTGAGAATTTTTCCCTCTTTCTAGTGCCAAAATGTGAATAGTGGATCTTAGACCTACACAAACACAAATAACAAACACATTATTAGTCCCATATGCAAATTAGAAACAACATTCCCCATGAAATTCATTTGAGATATCAAAAACAAGAAACAAATGAAGAACATGAATAAAACTATCTAATCTTGCTCAAAATAAATAAACTCTCAATCCCATGGGGGAATTGGTGTCAATTTGATGTGAAAATTTGCCCTTTCCCAATTCCTTGCAAGCTTGATGATCAATGGATGAAGGTTGATACTCCTTGACGAAATTTTGCCATAACCTAACTATGAAATCATGAAAATGGATGAAAATTGCTCAAAAACTTGAATATAATAATATTGCATAAAGTTGTGGATCCAAAATCAAAATAGAGCCTTCTATTTATAGAAAAGAATGATGGAGGATGAAGAAAAATGAATGAATGTGGGATCAAACACCAACCAATAACACAATGCCATTTGCAACATGTGAGTGGACAAAGGTGGAGCACATTTGGATGAATGTGCACATTAATGCAATTAGGTGGAAATTCAAATTTGGAGAAGTGACAAGTTGGAGGGAGAGAATAAATGAATTAAATGGAACTTGGCTCAAGAAAAGGACATGTAAGAGGCCTTTAATGCCTTGTTGGATGGACAAGTACTTTTTGGGGGGAGAATTCAAACTTGAAGAATACTCCATCTTTGATGCTTTTTTGAATAAAAATTGAAGATTTATTAATTAATTAAATTGATTTTCATGAGTGAGTTGCAAAAGCTAGAGGATTGGATGGATTAAGATTAGGATTAATTAAGAGGGAGATTAGCTGATTTGACAATTTTGACTTAGACTTTTGGATTAATTTAAATCAAGATGAGAAGAAAATGAATTTAAACTTAATTAAATAAGATTTTGATTTATTTAATTAAAGAAGATGGTGTTAGTTTTAAATCAAATAAAGATAAATTTATTTAATTTAAATGAAATGACCTTAGAGACTAATTAAATAAAATGAATTATTTAATTAAAAGGGAAATGATTACTTAATCAAATAAAAATGATTTATTTAATTAAGAGATGGAATGTGATGAATTTAATCAAATATAGATTATTCGATTAAATGGTTAGCAAAGGAGATAATTCAAGACAAACTAGTGTTAGTAAAATCAGGATCGCGTGTATAAGATCAATTAGTATATTTTCAAATCCAACTAAGAACCTTTTATTTATAGATGAGAGAGATGGAGGATGAGGCAAAATGGATGAATGTGGGATAAACCACCAACCAATAACATAATGCCACTTGTCAACAAGTGATTGGACAAAGGTGGAGCACATTTGGATGAATATGCACATTAATGCAATTAAGTGGAATTCAAATTTGGAGAAGTGACAAGTTGGAGGGAGAGAATAAATGAATTAAATGCCATTTGACTCAAAAAAAGGACATGTAAGAGGCCTTTAATGCCTTGTTGGATGGACAAGTACTTTTTGGGGGGAGCATTCAAACTTGGAGAATATTCCCACTTTGATGTCTTTTTGAATGAAAATTGAAGATTTATTATTTAATTAAATTGATTTTCATGAGCAAGTTGCAAAAGTTAGAGGATTTGATGGATTAAGATTAACATTAATCAGAATTTGATTAATTAAGATAAAATTTAGCTGATTTGACACTCTGATTTAGATTTTATGATTTAAATAAATCAAGAATGAGAAGAATAATGATTTTAGACTTAATTAAATAAAGTTTGATTTATTTAATTAAAGAGGATGATGTTAGATTTAAATCAAATAAAGATTAATTTATTTAATTTAAAGGGAATGAACTTAGAGCTTAATTAAATAAAATGAATTAATTAAAAGAGGATGATGAAGAGGATTAATTAAATTAATAGGAGATGATGATTTAATCAAATAAAATTGGTTTATTCAATTAAAAGACGGGATATGATGAATTTAAGCAAATAAAAATTATTCAATTAAATGGTTAGCAAATGAGATGATTTAGGATGAACTGGTGTTAGTAAAATCAAGATCAGGTGTATAAGATCAATTAGTATATTTTCTGTGTCTACACAAAGTTTATCAAAAATCTATAAATATTTCATGTGTTTTTATTTAAAAGTATAAATGCATGGAAACAAATATGAATATAATCTTACATAAACAAGAGGAGGACTATCTAAAAAATGTCTACAAAAATTTCTTAATAATCTAATCACTAAATCTTACTTTGAAATGATTTTAAATATATATTCTAACTTAACTTGTAAAATTAGAAGGAAGTTTTCATGGATTTATAATATGGAAATTATAATTCATTAATGATTTGGTAAAATATCATCTAAGGTAAATTAAAATGGTGTTCTACTACTACTTTACTATAAAATTTATTACATTAATTTCCATCTTAAAAATAATCTATTTAACTACAAAATTATCTCTATACCTATTAAACTTGTGAGTTCAATTATTAGTTACATATATTCAACCCATGTTTGTTGTAGAATTTTTAGACAATTTGTGATATGTTAATTTTTAAGGAATCAAAAGGTTCTTCTCTATTTTTAACGTCTCTAACTTATGGTGCAAGCCAGGTCCAAACTTATAGAGGATAAATTAGATGATGTAAATTTAAAAATAAAAACCAAATGGACTACTCTAACTCCCATAACTTTATGGACAAGGGAATTTACCACAAGATTGTACATTATCAAGTAATTCAACCACTTGTGGGCCTTGCTTAAAATTATTGAATATTTATCACACTTTTACTTTCATATGTCACATGGACACTACCAATTTGACCTTTAGAAGATTAATGATGGTTAAAAGAAAAACACAATAAAAACAATTCTAATTGATAGGATACATGGTGCAACATTACTGGAGTGGAGGATTTATAAATGAAGAGAAATTTGGGCGATTTTAGAAAAATGAATCTACATCTTACATGTTTAATTTTTTTGCAAGATTATAATTATTACTATTTATAGATGAACAAACATAAACTTGATTGCATTGATTACTAGAATATCATGCCATGATAGGAATCAATAATAACAATTTGGATTCTCTTTGCTATTAAATTGATTGGTTAAATGAGGATTTTGTAGGGGTCCTCTTGAAAGATAAAATCACTTATACAATATGGACTAGAAAAACATAAAGATCCAAAAGGCCAAAACACATATTACAACATAAATTCTAGCTAATTGGCTTAGTCCAAAGAAGATAACTAAAACAAATATAACTAAAAAAAACCCTACCCCATAGACCAAATCAATAAGAGGGGCCTGAAGTAGAGTCATCCTCAATTAAAACTTGTACACCAAGATCAAGGGATAATTTATGGGTAGCCTAAAAAACTCCACCTTTTGAAATGGTAGGTGAATGATAAATGCCAGAAATTTATAGACATATTTTATTAAATGATAACCCATAAACTATCAATGTATAATGCCAAGTCTTAAGAGTACAATGTTAAATCAATATGCTTCTTAGATAGGGAGTGCATAAAATATCAAAATTGTTCCACTTCCTTTGACTATTGGAGGAAAATTGTAGAAGCCTCACAATCTAGTAAGATATCTTCCAAATTTCCATTCAATAAAATAATATCATCACTAGACAAGATTCTACTAAGAATCCACTCTTTGGTAACAACAACATGAACCCAAGCACCTAAATTATAGATGAAATTGATCTGTAATTAAAAGTTTGCAAAATAACTTGCACTTAATCCTAATTACAAATTTGCATGGCTATGTTTATTTAACCATTAAAATTACAAAAATTGAGTTCACTTAAATCTTTACACAAATTAATGAAACAATAACTAATTACTTAAATGTCATAAATAAAAACTCAAAGAAGAAATTAAAATGCTAGAAGGAAATTGTAGACATGCAAAATTGACATCATGCATCTAATCCATATTCACTAATTCCATGTCGTCCTTAATCATCCCCTTTATCATCATTTTCTCTCTTTAATTAAATAAATCATTTTATTTAATTATCTCCTAAAGTTTCTTCATTTAATTAAATCAAATGTATTTAATTAAATGGCTAATGTCCATTATTTCCTCCCATTTGATTTAAAATCTAAATCAAATGTCATGTCAACTAATCTCTATCTAAAGTTAACTAAATCCTGATTAAATTCTAACACTAATCCTCTTTTCTCTAGCTTTTGCAACTTTTGCACATAAATCAATTTAATTGATTTATTAATTCCTCATTTTCATTCAAAAAAGGCATCTCAAGAGGGAATATTCCTCCATTTCAAATCTCCTTCCCAAATGTCTTGTCCTCCAACATAGCATTAACTCTTCTTACATGTCTCCCACTTGGCATTTAAGACTCTTTCTTCTCCCTCCAACAAGCCAACTTTCAAATTTGAAAAGCCACCTAATATCATTTATTGGCACATTTGTCAAAATATGCTCAACCTTCATCCTCTCACATGTTGACAAGTGGCATCTTTTCATTGGCTCAAGATTAGTCCCACATTCATCCATTTTGCCTCTTCTTCTCTCAATCTCACCTATAAATAAGAGGCTTTTCTTCTCATTTTGGATCCACAAGTTATGCATTTTTGAATCTACACTCTTATGCATAAGTCCATTGTTTTCACTTGAGTTCATAGCATTTTCATAACATTTCCATCATTTGGCTTATCAAAGGGTTGGGAAAGGGCCACTTTTCATATCAAAGTGGCACCAATTCACTATGGAATAAGAAAAAAGGTTAAAGGTGGACATTGGAATCAATTGAGAGCAAACAAATTGGAGTTATAAAATTAATCGTTGAAATCGAAATTCACAAAGCAATTTTTTAATGCTTAGAGCTCCCATTTTATGCTATCGTTTTCTATTTTACACCAACTCACTTCTTTTTGGGCTCTAAAAAGAACACTACAAAAGCTTTCGTTTTTGCTACAAAGGGTTAAAAAAGAACTTTAGGCAAACTTACTAGATTTTGTTTAAAGTTAACAATTGAACAAAACAACTTTCATCTTTCGTTTTGGTGCTTTAAAAAGAATCAAATCATTGCTTTGAGGATTTAAAATGAACATGTGCATCTTTGTTTTGTAATCACTTGCCCAAAATAATACCATCAAAAAGACGTATGCGCTTCTCTCGTGCCTCATAGCGATCTTGAGAATCAAAAGGATTTTTAGTGACATTAACTTGTGTAAGTGATTGCCTCCACATTTCATTTGGAATTAAGAATTGAACAAGTCTTGCAAGTGTGAGTGGAACGTATTGCATATGTTCTCTCTTTGTTTCTCAACAAAGATCGATCAAACTATAGATATGTTTGCTCACTTTTTTTAATCTTAGAGGGCCTGCCTTGTGGGAAAAAGTAATCACCCAAGGGAACGACCCAACCGGCAACACGCTAAAACCAAGCAACTTCCAACCGGTATATAAGTGTGGGTACTTGTTGAAAGGCAAGTATCGTGAGGATTATTCCAACAAGAAGGGCGGCAATGGTCTCTCGCCGCATGGATGGTCCCCCATGAATGGAATGCCCTTATTAAAACCCTTGTTTAGAAAAGGCCAAAATCCTTGGTCTATTTGTTGGTGCAAGAACATTCGTTTTGAAGCTACCTCACACTTTTACGGCTTTTAGTAGAAATGGAAAGTATGTCATGGGAGATTCATGGGTATTGATGCTTGGCTGACCCAAGAAGCGAGTGCACTATAAAGGGGAGCCTGTGTGGTCAAGCATCTAACCATTCGCTAAAAGTAGGCGTAGCTGGACTTGTCCAAGTGGGGATTCAACAAATATAGTCTTTCATAGCCATATGATTGTGCATGTTCTTGGAAACAAAACACTTTGCTTGATCGTAAACATTGGGAAAACAAACATTCAACATTGTCATCAAATTTCAAACCCTTTAGGAAGCAAATATCTTTGACAAAATTCAGGTGTTATTGCTTTCCCTAGGGATTCTATCTCTAGAGGTTTCTAAACATTTGGGTTTATATCTCAATTTGCTTACTAAAGTCAACAATAGGTAAATTTTGCCTTGATTTCATTGAAGTTCCACATAATACACTTTGTGGGATAAGAAGAATTTAAGAAATTAGACATCTAGCTCAAAGACCTAATAAAATAATTGTTTGTGGTAAAAAGAAGTCACTAAGTAAAGCTAAGAACAATTGAACCCCACACATGTGTCTCAAATGATTTCACGCAAGATCAAAATCCAGAAACCAAAGTCAAAAGCTCTTAGTCTGAAAGATCATCAAAAGCATTTCTCAACACTCTACGAATTCGGACAAAGATTGCTTTTCAATTTTTACAAAAGACCTTCAAGAAACAATCCCAATTTGTACTCTTTTTTATTATTGTCAAAATCCAAATCTTTTTCGGGAATTTGAACATCTTGTTTAGAGTAAAGCATGTTCTTCAAAACCGAGGTCTTGTAAACAAGAGTCTTTTTAGGTACACATAGGATCAAAGTCAAACTTCATCCATCTTTCAAACATCAAATCAAAATCATCTCACTGACAACTCTTGAAAATCTAGAAAATCATCCTTCATGCTAGAATTTTTGGCAAATCCATGAATCAAAATCCTTGAAACAAATAAAAAAACCTTGAATCAAAACATCTAAATCATATTGTTTAGCTAGGTATGTGTAGATGTATCCTTCTCCATATGCTTATTTGAATTATCATCAAATCATCTTGTTTGATTAGATGTGGGTAGATGCATCCTTCTCCCTACACTTAGTCAAATTTTCATCTTGTGAGCAAGTTTATGCCATAGATAACATCCAACATCTTGGGATCCATTTGTTCATTATCTAAAAATCAAAACAATCCAAAAAACTGAGACAAGGTCAATATCAAATCCAAGAATCCAAAAAAGTCCCAAAAGTCTAGCATCCCCCCCTCAAGATCTTTTAAGAGTTTAATCATCCATATCATCCACCTTTCATGCATTTCACCATCACACCTTTGATCCTTAGTCATCCTAGATCATCCCTTTTTGAGCCTCATTTTATGGTTCAAACAAGATTGCAACACAAGAAGAACATGGAGACTAACAAAGAAACATCAACTTCAAGTGACCTAAACCAAACCAGTTCCGAAATGAATCTCATTGGATCAAGCAATCCCCTAACTAATCTTCCTTCATCATCACAAAATCCACAAGAGGAAGGTCAAGTAGAGGATATCAACAATAATTCCTTCAAAATGACACAAGATGAGATCACTGAAATGGTCCAAAATCTTGAGAATCATAGAATTTTCAACATCATGATGAAGCTCCATCCCTTACAATACATGTTTGAATTAGCAAAACAAGGGGCTAAACTCCCTTCCAATTATGATGTGAGCACCATTGTGGAACAACCTCTTGGGGTCATGCCTCCAATTTCATCCATACTCCCAATCTCATCCACACCTCCATTCCAAAGCATCACCCAACCCATCCCCCAAATTACATCATCCATTACTCCAACTCAACCCATTGTTAAAGGGAGCGCATTTCTCAATGCACTACAAACACACCCCCTCGTGAATAATCAAGATTTGGACACAAACACTATCTTGGGGCAATCCGTACCCCAAAATCCATCAAATCCATATGTCCCCTTCACCTTTCATGATCCTAATGACCCATCATCATCATTTCACACAACACCTCAAACCTCTCTCCCTATGACATTGCAAGGAGAAGGAGACTTATTTGGACCAGGGGGCATCTTTGACTCTCCATCTTCATCATTTCCCCAAGGAAGTATGCCACTCACTTTTCCACTACTTCCACCCTTGCCGCCCACATCAACATCAACTCTCAACTTGGGGTTACCTCCATTGCTGCCACTCATTTAAAATAATCCCCCAAACATCAATCAAAGCATCATACCAAATCCTCCCATATTTCCATTGATATCACAACAATAGATGGCAACCATCCTAATAACACAAAAAACCACCACATCATCAACCATTCCCCAAATACCTCAAAACATGGTCTCTCAAGGACCAAGCATATCGATCGCACCATCCACTACACAAATCTCAATCATCAATACAATGGTGCCTCCCATCACAACAACAAACACCATACCAAATATGCCACCACCACCAAACACAAATATGTCAAGCCAATATAGCATTATGTTACAAGCTGCTCAACAAGATGCCTATCAAAAGGCACTTTAGCAAATCCAAAACTGACAAGTTGCAAAACTAGCTGCTTAGCAAGCACAAACACAATTAGCTACACAACAAGCACACAAAGCAGCACAAGCCACACAACAGGCACAACAAGCTCAGCAAGCCACTCAAGCTGCACAAGATGCACAAGCCGCACAGGTTGCACAAGCCGCACAAGCTGCACAAATTGCGCAAGCTTCCCAACAAGCATAAGTCCAAGCTCAAGCACAAGCTCGAGCCCAATACCAAGCTCAACAAGCACATGCACAAGCACAAGCATAGTACCTCACACAACAACAAGTAGCCCAACAACAAGCATACCAGCAAGCACTAAAGCAATACCAAGAGTAGCAAGAAGCAACCCAACTAGCAACCCAACAATAAGAACAAGCTCAACAACATACACTATTAGTGCAACAACAACATGAACAACAAGTGTTGTTGATACAGTAGCAAGTACAAGCATACTTGGTGCAGCAAAATGTGCAAGCACCATCCACCAACACACCAACCAATCCACCCATCCCTCCAACAAGTGAACCACAGCAAAACACCTTCATCCCACCCCCTGATCCGCAAAACAATGTAACAACACAAATCAAGTTGCTCTCTCAACAAGTGCTTGATCTTTAATCAGGGAAAACCACAAAGACACCCAACAACTTGTGTCCTTATCCATTTGACATGATTCTTGTAATGAAACCATTCCCAAAGGGATTTGAAATCCCCAAATTTGATAAATATTGTGGGACAAGAAACCTTGAAGATCACATCAGGGAATTCAAAGTTCATTGCATGGAAGTCGCATATGATGATACATATCTGATGTGTGGCTATTTCCTAGAAGTTTGGTTAGCCATGCCATGGAGTGGTTCTCTCGCCTCCCTCCTAGCATCAAAAGGTTCCAAGAGATAGTAGACGCATTCATAAAAAAATATGCATTCAATATCGGTATGGATGTCAGTCTAGAGGAACTATCAGCTCTTAAACAAGGAAAAAATGAATCATTTGCTTCCTTCTTACAACGATGATGACCCAAGGCCAATAGGAGCAAATGGGTCATGCCAGAAGAACAACAAGTTTGCACCATCATCTCCAATCTAGAAGGAACCTTGGCATTTCGTCTCAAGGTGCAAGGGATCACCACATACGACCAATTGATCTCCAAGGAACTTAACATTGAACGAGCCCTTATTACACAAGGAGGGACACCCGCATATCCTTAACAAAAAAATAATCGCCCATCCACCAACTACAATGACAAACCTCGCACATGGGTGAAAAACATAAACATTACCAACAATGGTGTTATCGACACCAAAGTTATCATCAGCGCTTCCCCAACAACAACCCCAAAACAACAATCAAAACAATAGTCAAGCTAACATTATGACTCAACAACCAAACAATCAAACAATCAACAATGCAAACAATCAAAGGGGGCCACCCCAGCGAAACAAAAACTCCCCCAAGCGAATGTACACAACCCTTGGGGAATGAGCTGAATCCATCATGAAGAGGCTAGTGGAGGAAAAAATCATCACAATCCCCACCTATGACAATTATCAAGAGCCCTTGGTGAAATCGTTGTGGTACAATGAAAATCACCTTTGTGATTTCCACAAGATCAAGGGACACACCACTGCTAGTTATATGAGGTTAAAAAACTTGATTCAAGACCTCACTGATGATAAAATCATAAATGTGGAACATCCAACGGGAAATCAAAATCTCAAAATCTACACGAATCTAATGCTAAATCATAACAACAAAGGGAACAATAACAATGATAAGGGGAAGGGTGAATTCAAAAGTGTGAATCATATATACGACCATGTCATCACATCCCTAGATGAGTATTGTACTATTATCACCATCAAAGGAGCCCAAGTTGATTGTGGAGTCACCACAAGAGGCAGAAAAATCACCATCGCAGGGTCATCTCAGCCTCCTAGAGTACCCACTTACAACTTGAGATCCATTCCTAGTGGCTATAATGTCCTTGATCAGTTGAAAAGAACCCCAACTTAGATCTCCATCATGGAGTTATTGAAGATATCATCAACCCACAAAAAATATCCTTGAAGAAGCATTGACTTCATCAACCGTCTTCGCGGATCTTGATGTTGAACAATTCCAAGCTATGGTTGGAAACATCATCACCCCAAATCTTCTTACATTCTTAGATCAAGACTTTCCCACCCAACCATCTCACAATCGCGCACTCCATCTGGAGGTCCTAGTGCATAAGAATAAAGTCAAGAGAGTCTTGGTGGATGGAGGTGCAGGTTTAAACATTTGTTCCCTCAAGCTCATAAAGAAATTGGGAATCTCATATGATTCCATTGAAAAAGGAAAAGGCATCACAATCAGGGCTTACGATGATCAAGAAAGAGTGTCTCAGGGCGCTATCCAACTCCCTACTCAAGTAGGGCCAACAATTATGTAAACCACTTGTCAGGTCCTTGACCTCGATTTTCCTTACAACATTCGCTTGGGGTGTCCATGGATCCATGGGATGCAAGCAGTGGCATCAACATTCCACCAATGTGTCAAGTTCACATACCAAGGCCAAGAGGTCACTATCCATGGGGATCTTGAATCCTTTTCTTACTACAAGAGCCTAGAAGTAAAATATTACAAAATCCCCCAAGTGCCAAAGAATGATGAAGGCCCCTCAACTCCATACATTGGTCCAACTACTCTCACCTCCACTTCTACGACAAAGACACCCGCCATCCCTTCCATCTCCGATATTAAGGTCATTATCCAGGACAATGGGTGTGGACACTATACAATTCCAAAAAATTCTTTTGTGGTAGGAGAGTTACCACAATCTCCTAGGTCACGAGGACGACCACAATCAAATGATGCTTCCTCATCCCAAACCTTCATAACAGGCTCCTCCAGCTTCAGAAGTTGGGGAGATCTCGGTCAAGAAGTAATAGAAGAGGACCCATCCCATCTCCTATACCAAGACAGTAGACCAGCAACTGATCTACCTATGGATGATAGCGGTAAAAGCTTACAAATGATGGTCGCCATGGGCTATGACAAAAATAAAAAGCTTGGACAAAATGACAACGGACTTCTAGTACCCATCATTCCTAAGACATGAATGAAAAATATTGGCCTTGGATGTACACCTCCGAGTATAACCATACGTGGCCGAAATCCCCCGATTAAGAAGATCAAAACTCCCCAGCAAACGATAGTTGCCCTTCAATTACCCGTATCCACTGGTCTACCTTTAGACAACTTCACCTTTGACATAACTGAGGTCTATAGTAGTAGTGATGATGAGGAAGATGTCATAACTGACTTACTTATGCTTTTCGAGAATTCCTCTCTCCTCATGATTAGTACCGTGTCATTTGAGTCAACAAGTCAAACCCATGAAATCAGCCTAGTCTACCCCCAGCTCATCGATTACAACCAACGAGGGCCGCCAATTCTGGACACTTTTGAAAATGATGAAGTGCTCTCAAAATTCATGGGATTGCAGAGCACCGTACCATGAGATCATAAGGCTAGGTTTGATATCATTCTAGACACACAAGCTTACTATGGGGAGACAATTGAATCCTTTAGTTGCAAAGGCAAAAACTTGAGAATAATCTCAAAGTCTTTGAGTGAAAACCACAATGTGGCACTCTCTAACCCTAAAATAGTATAAACAAAGGACATATCCAATGGTGAAAACCTCTCTGAGGTGCCCGAGGATGAAGGATTCAATCCCCCTCTCAATGCTCTACATCAAGAAAAGTTAGTAGTTTTAGCCGAGAGGTGCAACCCAATCAATTTGGGGACAAAGGAAACTCCGCATATCACATTTTATGCTAAATCATTGATGACAGAAGAACAGGAGCTCCTAACTTCCTTCTTAAGGGAGAGAAAGGTCAACTTTGCATGGAGCTATGCCAGCATGCCCAGGCTTGATCCAGAGATTGTGGTCCACCATCTAGCAGTTTACCCCGAGGCAAAACCCGTTAGACAAAAGCTCAGAAAAATGCATCCTCAAATTGCCTTGTTGATTAAAATGGAATTAAATAAACTACTTGATGCAGGGTTCATATGACCAATTGACTATCTAGAATGGGTATCAAATCTGGTTCCTGTTTCAAAGCCCAATGGGGGCATCTGTATATGCAGATTTTAGAGACTTGAACAAGGCATACATCCCAAAGAAGACTTCCCGCTTCCCAACATTGATATGATTGTAGATATGAATGTGGGACATGAGATGCTCTCATTGATGGATGGATTCTCTGGGTATAACCAAATCATGATAGCTAAAGAAGATCAACATAAAACAACTTTTACTTGTCCATGGGGGACATATTGCTGGAACATGATGTTGTTTGGCCTAAAGAACGCTGGAGCAACATATCAGAGGGCCATGACCTTAATATTTCATGACATGATCCATAAGACTATGGAAGATTATGTTGATGACATATTGGCAAAATCCAGAAAGAGGCGGGACCACATAGCAACATTAAGTACCATCTTCGACATACTTGAGGAATACAAGGTCCACCTTAATCCAAAGAAGTACGTCTTCGACGTACAATCAGGGAAGCTATTGGGATACATCGTGTCCATGAGAGGGATTGAAATAGATCTCGCTAAGGTAAAAGTAATCCTTGAGATGGAGGCCTGCACCTAAGACACTGAAATAGTTAAGAGGCCTACAGGGTAGGCTCCAGTCAATCCGTTGGTTCATAGCTTAGCTAGCAGACAAGTCAATCTCATATTCTCATCTACTCCACAAAGGGGTAGCATACAAATGGGATGAGAAGTGTGACCATGCCTTTAATAAAATCAAAGAGTATTTACTCACATCTCCATTGCTTATGCCACCAATCCAAGGAAAATCGATAATCCTTTACATATCAGCAACAACAACAACCCTCAATGCTCTCCTAGCTCAGCACGATGAAAAAGGAATAGAGAGGGCCATCTACTACATCAACCAAACCATGGTAGGGCATGAGTTAAATTATTCCTTCATCGAAAAAGCTTGTCTAGCAGTGGTGTTTGCCTCAAAAAAATTTAGACACTACATGTTAGCACATAAAATCAAACTCATTGCCAAGATCGACCCACTCAAGTACTTGCTTTCCAAAGTGATGCTCACAGGAAGGATGGCCAAGTGGGTCATGATCCTATCAGAATACAACATTGAGTATGTGGAACGTAAGGCCATCAAAGGATAAGCTATTGCAGACCAACTGGCAGAAGCGCCAATGTACTCAGAGAATCCGCTAATTTCAGAGTTCCCTGATGAATCCATCTTCAACTTGAACATAGTAGACCAATGGAAGTTGTACTTTAATGTCTCCTACACACAACATGGATCAAGAGTCGAGGTCCTTTTCATCACTTCACAAGGAGACTGCATACCAAGATCCTACAAGTTGGCATTTCCCTGGACAAACAATATTGCAGAATATGAGGCTCTAACCATAGGACTCAGAATAGCAGTGCAGTGGCATATCATGGCTCTGAAGGTTTATGGGGACTCACAACTAATAATCAATCAAGTGAATGATGAGTATCAGACTAAGGATGACAAGCTAACTCCATACAAGAAATTGATGGAAAGTCTTAAGGAATCTTTCATCGAGATCACATTTGAGCAGATACCTAGAGCAAACAATAGAGCAACAGACACCATGACAACAACTGGATCCCTATTGGATATCCCTCGTAATGTCCCGAAGCATGAATTCCTGGTAGAGCAGCTTCTCGTGCTTGCATTCGAGGTACCAGAGTTAGAATTTGTGTGCGAAATCGTTGGTCCTAGTGATCCTTGCTACCACGATATATACACTTATCTAAGAATAAGAGTCCTCCCAACTGACATAACCTCAAATCTTAAAAAAACCTTTGTTAAGAAAGCATCCTGGTTTGTCATCCTAGGAGAAACCCTTTACCGTAGGAGCATAGAAGGAACCCTGTTACGATGTTTGAACGCTGAGGAGGCATTGACCGCCTTAACCGAGGTACATAACAGCATATGCGGTTCACACTCGAGTGGTATGACCTTAGCTAAGAAATTTTTGAGGACGGGGTATTATTGGCCTACTATGGAAAGAGAAGCACATGACTATGGGTGATCCCACAATAGTGGTTTACAATTTTGGCCAAACTAGACACTGAAATTATTTTTTTAAACTAAATCTTCACATTCGGGCACCTGTAGTAGCTAAACCGTGAAGAATTTGAAGATGATGCAAACTAGAGTCTCATCGCATTTTGTTTGTAGACTCTAAAAATATTTTTTTCAAAATTTTTGGAATCAGATTGCACTTCTTTTTCCATCTCCCATGAAAACTGGTTTTTTTCAAAAAACAACATTTTTAAAAAGTGGCACACACCGTATAACACATAACTTTTCTTCCATGAAGGATAAAATTCTAATTCTTTCGAATTTTGATTCATAACTTTGATATATAGTGCTTCCACTTGGTTAGACAGTTTTTTATTGAATATTTTTTCTTTAATCAAGTTTTGAAGTTAAACCAATTACAATTCAGACATAGTGCGACCGTATAACGCATAAATTTTTTTGTATATATCAAAATTCAATTCTTTCTTTTGTTGTTGGATAAAGGACTTCAATATTTGATGCACTCATATTTTTCAAATTTTTGTTTTGATAATTTGCTATTTTTCCACATATGCAGAACAAAGACCTTCATTTTCGATGAAAAATCTATCTTTAATAAATCTAAAAAAACAAATACATAATAAAACAAAAACATATTAAAATTATATTCGTTGGATAGCTTATTCCAAGGACTACTTGATTCCAGTTGGGTTTGTGAATATTCCTCCATTTTCATCCTCAACCCAAGCTCCGAAGTGCCAAAATTTGGGGATTTTTTGTGTCTCAGGGGCGGATGAGGAATAAAGGGGGTTCGCTCAAACCAGGGTTCATTCGAACCCCGCTTCTATAAGGGGTTTTCATGGCTTTTTTGGTAGGAAAGTATTAAGAGGGTTCGCTTGAACCTAGGTTCTATCGAACCCCTAATGGGTTCGGTCGAACCAATAGGTTCGTACGAACCCCTAAAATCAAGTTTTTTGCCATGCATTCATTTTTTGTGAGTTTTCCTTCCTCACTTCAATTGTAAACCACTATTGTGGCTTCACCCCTATGTCAGAAGGTGTCTACAATGTCAGCAACATGGGGACCTTATCCATGCCCCAGCTCAAGAGCTTCATCCTATTGTCACACCATGGCCCTTTTCACAGTGGGGGTTCGATCTCGTTGGAAAAATCATCCCCACCTCATCCAATGGCCACAAGTTTATCATTACTGCCACTGAGTACTTCACAAAGTGGGTGGAAGCCATACCCATGACATACATTACCGAAAAGCAGATATCAAAGTTCATCCTGAACTATTTAATATGTTGCTACAGTGTCCCACAAGCCATTATCTCAGATAATGGGACACCATTCAAAAATCAGGATGTTCATGACCTATGTTATAAATTTAAAATCCAACATTACTTTTCCACCTCGTATTATCCCCAAGGGAACGACCAAGCTGAGGCTACAAATAAGACCATTCTAAAATCCTCAAGAAAATGGTCAATGAAGTTGGCTGTGATTGGCATCTCCAACTGAATCTCGCCCTCTAGGCCTATCAAACCAGCACCTGCACACCAATAGGTGCCACCCCCTTCTCCCTAGTCTACGGATTAGAAGCCATACTCCCCATCGAAATCAAGCTCCCGTCACTAAGAATCTCATCACAAATGAGGAATATTGGGTGTCAAGACTGAATGAGCTAGAATTGCTAGATGAGCAGTGAATGAATGCCTTGAACCACTTGCAGGTGTATCAGAACCAAATCAAGCGAAACTATAACAAGAAGATTAGGAGCAGGACCTTCCAAGTCTGAGAACTTGTGCTAGAGGAGAACCAGAAGAACGTCCCAAATGCAAACGACAAAGGTAAATTTGAACCCAATTGGTTGGGACCATTTGTCATCACAACAAGTTACCAGTCAGGGGCATATCGGCTGTCAACACCCGAAGGCGAGCCTCTATACGAGCCCATGAACAACTCCCATCTCAAAAAGTTTTATGCCTAAGTCTTTCAAGGTATAAAACCAGAAAATAAAAAAAATAAAAAAATGTCTTTAAAAAATGGTCACCCTAATGAAAACTTGGAAAACAGGCGTCTTGGTGACAACAAAAAAATAAAAATAAAAATTAGGAAAAAGGATTAAAAATAGTAAAGAGAAAAATTGTCCTCTAGTGAAAACCACTTCGGTGGCGCTTTGGACAAGTACCTTGGTGAAAACCTAGCAAATAGGTGTCTTGTGTAAATAAGCACTTTCCAACCACCAAGATCTTCATGACTCATTCTACATCATCCATCCATTACGCTTCCATATTCCCATCCATCAGCCATCTACGTCCGCATCATAGCTTGATTTTGTGTTTGTGTCATGATCCCTCCTAGTACTACTTGGCCCATTCTCAAGGTCAGTTTGTCTTGCCTTTATCAGAGTAGTCTATTGTTCATGCTGGGGGCATGTTCTCATTAGATCGGATTCGTGTATATTCTTGAAGTCCCTAAATCAAAATTTCCAAAAACATTCATGAAATTAAGAAATCCAAAAACATCAAAAGATCAAAAAATCCAAAAACATATCAAAATCCCAAAACAGGTCAAAAAGTAAAAAAAGTCAAAAACAGAGTTGTCTTGTTGAACTATGTCCTCTCTGAGCTTTGAACGTAGGCAAGGTTGATCTTTGATCTTCCCCCGAGACACTTAGGTTAGTCCTTTAGGAGTCCGTCATAATAAACTGGCAGTCCATTTGTTTATATCTCATCAATAATCAAGTTTGTCTTAGTCGAACTACGTGGTCTCTGCGTGTATAATGTAGGTAAGGCTAATCTGTTGATCAACCCCCGAGGCCCCTAGGATAGGTCTTTAGGTTAGTCTCTTGGTCAAAATCTCGGAATACCCCAAAACATTTGTAAAATCTTGAAAATACCAAAAACAGCCTCAAAACTCCAAAAACATCCAAATATTTGAAAAAATCCATCTGTCTCATCTCTCTTTCACCCGCAATAAACATCACTCACAATAAATCAATCATCATCCCCAACCTCTGGTAAAACAATCAGAAACAAGTCTAGCAGGTTAAAAATTAAAACTCACACATCAGGGTCTCGAGTCTAGGTCAGTACGTAAAAAAGTTAGTCAACTCTTTGTATCAATAACCTATCATCCAATCAAATCGAAATCATCATCTGATAACATTGTGTCCTAGGATGTATCCTTCCTACAATGGGAATTATTTATCGGAAAGAACACCTTGAATAAACGAAACAATGTGTCGCCATCCACTAACTTGTCCTAGGATGTATCCTTCCTACAATGGGCATTATCTATTGGCAATAGTTTCAATTCTTATCCTTAAAAACACATTTCCTTTTGGTTAAAGGTATGAAGAACATTATCTTGTTTGTTTACTTTATCTTTGTCCTTTTGACTTATCTTATCGTGCTCATTTTGATGACCTCTTGATGATGTCCCAAACGAAGGGATTTAGAGAGAAAAGAATGGGGCAATGATCATTATCTTTTATCTGTTGTGCTTGTTGGATATTCTTGTAATATAACCTTGGTCATGTGAGATTTTTTTGGTTTGTAGGGAGGGTGTTTCAGGTGTCTTGTTGACCACATAGGAAGGCTCACTTTTCTATGTTTTGGTCTAAGATATTTAAAATATTTGAACTACATTTTGAATAAGGTTCCGTATGCTAGGTGTGAACAAGAGTACTCCTATCTGATTGTCGAGTCAAAATCCATCACATTAGGTGCAATGCCATCCTGGTTCTTTATACCTTGATGCATCATGCCTATTTGTGTTATTAAACATAAGGTAAGTAGCCCTTTTAAGGTCCTAATTCCTGATAAGCAAATCATCCATCTCTCATCATCTCTAATAAAGTTGGCTTGTTGAATCCTCTTGTCATCATCTCATTTCTTCTTTTCCACACTAACATCATACTAGGATAGTTAATCATCATCACCAGTGCATCCATCCTGCATCCACAAACCATCAACATATGGCATAACGCATACCATATCATATAGAAAGCATTTATCATATCACCTTCATACATTTTCATCATTGTATAATATAGATCTATTAGTCTAAGCATCTCATAAACCATACATTTGCATAAAACATCCATTGCATAATCATATAGGCATCATTACATCATTCATCTCAAATGCAGTACATCATCATTTTAACTTGTTTAGGATAATATAGACTGGTTATTCTAAGCATCTTAAAACCATCTCATTTGCATCATCATCATAACCATCCATGCATCCATCTTGAACCTCTTTGTCGTGAGATCGACCTTCAAATCAAACTTTTTGCTCAATCTCTCGAGGGGGCAATGCACTCGTATACTTCTTTCCGCTGGGGCATCTAAAAAAATTAGATTTTTTTTGAATTTTGATCTTGACAAGTTTATACTTTGAATCAACGCAACAAGTACATTGCTTCAAAGAGGGGCAAAATGTAGACATGCAAAATTGACATCATGCATCTAATCCAGATTCACTAATTCCATGTCGTCCTTAATCATCCCTTTATCATCATTTTCTCTCTTTAATTAAATAAATCATTTTATTTAATTATCTCCTAAAGTTTCTTCATTTAATTAAATGGCTAATGTCCATTATTTCCTCCCATTTGATTTAAAATCTAAATCAAATGTCATGTCAACTAATCTCTATCTAAAGTTAATTAAATCTTGATTAACTTCTAACACTAATCCTCTTTTCTCTAGCTTTTACAACTTGTGCACATAAATCAATTTAATTGATTTATTAATTCCTCCTTTTCATTCAAAAAAGTCATCTCAATAGGGAATATTCCTCCATTTCAAATCTCCCTCCCAAATGTCTTGTCCTCCAACATAGCAGTAACTCCTCTTATATTGTCTCTTACATGTCTCCCACTTGACATTTAAGACTCTTTATTCTCCCTCCAACAAGCCATATTTTGAATTTCAAATCTCCCCCTCTTTGGCACATTGATCAAAATGTGCACAACCTTCATCCTCTCACACTTTGACAAGTGGAATCTTGTCATTGGCTCATGTTTTGTCCCACATCCTCCATGTTTTGCATTCCTCCATCATACTTTCTTATAAATATAGGCCTCCTCTCTTGTATTAATCCTCCACAACTTTCATCCACAATCCATAGCAATTTCATTATAGGCAAGAGTCACACATCTCCATCATCAAGAGCTTATCAAGGGATTGGGAAAGGGCTTCTTTCCACATCAAAGAAGCACCAACCCCCTATAAGATGTTGGTTTGATCATTAGAATAATGTTTTATTGTGTTTGTTTGCTTTTTGCTTTGTTTCCATTATTCTTGTGTTTAAATGAATTTTATAGGGAGTGGTTTATTTGAGTTCTAACAATGGCTAATTTGGAATATTTTATCTATTGTTAGTGATTGCAGAGTCTCTTGCTCACAGAAACATAGAAAGTACAGAGAGACAACAAGAAGTTTGATAACGGAGTTCACCCATATGTTTGGGCTACATCTCTGAGCTCGCTTCTCAATGTAGACCACTTTATTAATGACACCAAACTTATTCACCTTATTACATCATCCAAACCTCAAAACTTGCATTACAAAGTCTCTCATAGTCTATTGCCAACACCTGCAAAATTCCTTCCCAATATGCATATGTTCCTCCACACTGAATTCATTGCTTCCAAGAGCAAAAATCCCCCCTTTTATACACCAATTTTGCCTAATATGGTTCATAACCATATGATTTTTACAATCTTGCATATCTCCCATTTACAAGAAATATATCTCAAATAATCCCCTTACAAATCTTATTATTCCCTTAAAAATTCTCTAACCCCTCAAAAAATCTTACAAAGTTATTTAAATCCTTAAAAAACCCTTTAATAATCTTTAAATACCTTTTAAATTTCATTTTAAGCCCCTTTTAATTCCATATTTTCGGGCTTTTAAGACTTTAAAGGGTTAATGATTTTAAATTTAGAGGGAATCAACTTTTGATTCTATTTTAAATAGAACTAAGGCCGTTTAAATCTCAAACTCTTGGTTTAGCACGATGGTGGAGGCTTGAGTGATAAGGGGGAGGTTGACGGTTCCCCCAATTTTGGCTTTTCCTTCTTGAAATATAAACCATGCCTTATCCATATCCGAGGATGGTGGACGGTGGAGAGAAAATTTAGTGGAGGGGAGGTCAAGGTTTCGACCCCCCTCCACACCATTTTGAGAAAACCTTAACCGCCATGTAGGAGAGAAGGTGCCACGTGGCACGTGATGATTTGCCTGAGTAATGATATGTGTCAAAGCTTTATTGGACTACGTCAATTACATATTCACCACTGTTTTCCACGTTTCTAGTTCTTATTGGTCCAAGCCAAGTCAGGTGCCACATCATCATGCCATGCTTGTCATGCCATGTCATCAAGGGTACTGTTCTAGTCAACCTTTTCTTGCGAACTTGGATTGGGCACATTTTCTGCATATGAGTTCCATTTGACACGAAACAAGTAGCATTGGAATCGTCTTGACAAGCCCTTCAATTTGATGCCATCCTTGTCCGATTTTGAAACGATCATTTTTTGACCTAGCATCCAACATTTGTAACCCCTATTTTGACCAAACTTTGACTGAGCATATCTTGAGTGTACGATCTCCTTTTGATGCGATTCAAGTTGCATTGGGATCGTGTCAATGAGCTATATGTGATGATGCTAGTTTCGTTGGATTTTAAGACTGGAATTTTTGGTCTTTAGGATCCTCCTGGATCAAAAATCCTTGGAAACAAACATCCTAGTATGAACTACATTAGAATTATCAAATCTATCATCGCTGATAACTTCCTTAGCAAAGTGTAGAGTATAAAATCATGATCTAGAACATCTTCCTCAATCATCATTTTAAAACTACACCACAATAAGGAAATTCATATATAGAATAATCCCTCATCATAATCATAGAGCTGAGATAAAGTCACCCAACTAAGAAGGAAAACATGCAACCAAAATCCACAAAGAAGCTTTCCTAAAATATATATAGTAGAATAAAGAAAAACTATGCAAATAGGAGAGCCACATAAGCATATAAAGTGACAATACATACAAACCATCATATGCAACATTTAACAAGGACCTAAAAATGATATTGACACTGCCATACTGACTAGAAATGATATCCAATGAATTTTCCACTTGCGAATAGCCATTATGATTCTCCAACCAAATTAATGAGGGAGTTCTAAAGGATGGCTTGATATTTTCTTTGAAAAGAAAGAAATCACTTAAAATCAAACATGAAATGATGATATTTTCTTTGAAAAGAAGGAAATTACTTAAAATCAAACATAAAATCCTATTCATCTATAAGATCAATGAGTTTTATGGTATAAGGAAATTGAACTACTTTGACATTAGCAAGACGATTAATCACCTTATTACTTTTTTAAAACAAGGACCAAATAAAATATTATCAGTAAAATAATTTAATAGACAAATTTTCTCAATAATAATGTTCAATCTCCAATCTTCAATCTTTCAAAGAATTATTACACATCTTATTATCTCATCAACAAATTTACATATAAAACAATATTTTTTAAATTTTAAAGACTACCAAAATTTTAACTTCATAATTTGTTTAAACCCCCAAAAGAAGCTCCTCTTTCCCAAACAAAACAAAAGAAAGAAAAAGAAGCACCTCTAAATGACCCTTAAAAACCAAAACACCATGTTAAAAGTACGGCTCCAAATTTCATTTAAAAACTCCAAATTCATTTTGAAAAAAAACTCCAAAATTCATTTAAAAAAAAACACGACTCCAAATTTCATTTTCAAAGTTTTCTTTAGAGGGATCGAGAAAAACAACGTTCAACTTGGAAGAAATAACAATAACAATAACAACTACACCCACAGAGTCCTCTTGGCTAAAACCCTGTCAAACCCTCACACCTATAATAACAATTTGGAGGCTTACGCTTTGCAAGTAAAAACCCTCTCGCCTCTCTCACGTAACACCATCTCAAAATCTACGGGAGGATTACGGCAATGGAGCGGATCCATTAGGGCGAGTAGAGGAGCTGGACTGGGCTCTATCCAAGCCAGAAATAATTTCACGTTGGCCCTAGTATTTTGTTTCAGCAGAAATAACATTCGGAAAGCCTAACTGAACAAAAAATATCAGAAATGGAAATAGATAAAACGGTAAACTCGGTGGTGAAGCTGTACGAGCTACGTCTTTTGCGGTGCTCTCTGTCTAGCTATTCCACGCTCCCCTGCCCAGCTGAGGACCAAAGTGTGGAAAATTACATTTCACATATAAATACTGTGGTGGAACACATTGAGAAGGGGGAGTATGCCGAAGCCTTGCATTCTGAAGCCGCTCGCTTTGTTTTGAATGGCGTCTATAATGATGACTTTGTTTCTGAGTATCCCAATTCTAAGGAAGGGGCAAATAAATTCTATAACCGCCTCGAAGATCGCGTTGCTGTTTTTCTCCGTGGCTCGGAAGGTTACGGTAATGAGAGCGGTTGGCTTGATTTTCTTGACTCTGATAAAATCAACAGCAATTTGGATAGCTATGCTTCATACCGAGCATTGCTTGTAATGGCCCTCGGAATTGCAAGTTTCTCTGTATTTGTTCAGTGCAATTTAACAGGGTAAGCTCATTGCCTTGAAGCATTTCAAATTGAACGTCTTAATTACGATGCTATTTTACGTTGATCAGCTAGGTATGATAGCTAAAACCTCCTAATTAGCATGCTGGGGCACTCTCTCACCAAGCTGCCGGTCCCCATATAGTACGCAGTGTGGATTGTTCTTTTAACAACCAACCTCAAGCGACACTTTGTTGTTTCGCCTTGATAACATGTTACTTTACAGGGAGCCGCAACGACTTACTCATAGGACCTCTTAGTATGCTGGGGCACCCTAGGACTGAGCTATCAGCCCCACAAAGGGAAACAAATGACTGTAGATGAAGGTTTTTTTGAAAATAAAGTATTCTGTAAGGGTAACTGTTCAGATTAAAGAACCAATTTGTTAAGGGTAAATTTGAAGAACATAGGATTCATAGTGCCACCTTTAAATCGTAAATTTTGATTGATTGTATATATTCTAGTGTTGTAAGCTTTTACTAACATAATAGATGTACATTAATGCAGGACTAATTTCTTAATTAGAGATATGCCTCCGTGTTAGGACTTGCTTTTAGTTTTTATAACATCAGCCACAGTTTTGGTTTTCTTGCAGTACATCATTAGTACTGTCATTTTTTGGAAATCAGCTGTGTGTTAATATTTACATTGCCAATGATCTCTATACTAGGGTATCCAAGTACTAACTATCTCATTTAGGAAACATATGTAGTCCACAAGGTACATTATATGCCTTATATAGGGTTTTTTTTAGTTTACATGGTACATTGTATGCCTTATTTAGAATTTTTGTAATCATCTTTACTAGTGAAATAATTGCTTGATTATAAAAATCGGGTGCGGACTATATTTGCTGCTCTCACTACTTGTTTAATTTTAGTAAGTTTCATCGTTTTGAGTGTTGCAGGGAGCTGTGTGGGGTGCTTAACTAAAATTTAAAATGCAAACACAATCGTAGGTAGTGTTTTTGTTTGGAAAAAAACCACAATGCCCATCCTTGGAAATCTTTTTTAGAAGTGATTGAAACTTGGCACATATTGATTTCTTGTAGAATATTGGAACAACTAATTTGATAAATTCACAGGGTTCATGATGTGTACTTAATGATTTAGATGTATTCAAATGATCCAGAAGACATGATTCACTATTATTTCTTTTACTAGATGGGTAGTCTTTGTAAAATGTAATAGTATTTTATTGAATTAATCCACTATATTATTTAATTACAGTCCACATGAAGATTTCCAAAGATTTCCTTTCAGCCATGGTTCAAAACAAGAGATGGTAATGCTAGACGAGCAAACAGAATGGGAGACATGGTCCTGTCAACAACTCATGTCTGATGGTTGTGATTTGCTTGGAAAATATGCCCTTCCTCAGGTATGTGATTACAAATTGAATAATTTATTATACAAATATATTATACAAATTTGTGTGTCTTGTGCACTTGTATGATATTGTAACTGTTTTTTTGCAATTAATGATATGCATATTGTTTGGGGGTCTTGTGTTCTTTTTCTTTCTCTTTCTGTTTGATTGTATTACTCGTTCAGTCTTTAACTATCTTCAAAACAAAGATAAAGATATTGCATTCTATCTATTTGCATTTACATCAATCACATAATAGAAATGGGGGAGTCGGCCAATATACTTATTATTTTTTTCTAGTTATAAGTACACCAGGATATCCAACACCAACACTCAAAAGATGTGCATTAACCTCAAATAAAAAAAGAAAAAGTTATAGCACTGGGGAATTGTTTGGCGCATCCCTGATTGAAAGGATTGAACATATATCCTTGATATGCAACTGCTACTATAAATATAAACGATATCTTCCATTTAGTTATTAAATATTAAGTGAGGTGTCATCTGTTTTATTGATTTTATGACTAAGAATTATTTGTAGACGACATCCATCATCGCCTCCTATTCTTGAACATTCTCTTCATGATCAAAATTGACATGCTCTACAACTGGGAAGGTGTGGTAATTGTAGGTAAATCAAGTTGTTAAATTATGCCATCAAAGGTCAGAGTGGGTAGTCTTGTGACCAAAGGTAAGGTACTTGGAACTTGAACAGCAGGAATGACAAATGGAACTGTAGACGCAGAAGCTGAAGCTTCAAGAGTGGAAGCTGAAACTGCCAAAATAGATGTTTGATGTTTCTATTGCTCGATTTATATACTAATGACCATCCAGTGGTTATCACTTCATTGGGAGGGATGGGAACAGGATCTGCCAAATTGCTAAATCCAAAAGATGTTTGTGTGGTAGTTAATCCCTTAGAAGAAGAAGAATCATCAGTCACATGAGAAATTGAATGGACAATACTTGAAGTAGAATGAGCTGGATGATCAGATCTGAAAGTGTTGTGGGTAGGGGGAGTGGCTAACAGTTCTGAAGGATGTAAAACCTTTTAGTGATGGATTTTGGATCAGGTATTAAAGAAAAGAGTTGTGTTTCAATGGATGCCAACATTGCTACAAAGTTGCTTTGGATGTGGTTGTACACCAAATTTAGGACAGCTTTATATGCATTGATTTTTTTCAATATTCTCACCTGCAGGCTGCTTTTCATAGATCCAACTGTTTTTCCAACTCAGCATTCATTTGTTCTAATTTAAAAACTTTTTATTCCAATTATTAGTTTATTTGCTTGTACCTCCTAGGAAGCTATTCTTTCTTTCATTTTCTTAATTCTTCATACATTCTGAAGAGCAATATTTAGAATTGGAGAATACAACAAATGAGATTTCTAGAATGAGCAACGACTTTTATGATAGCCACCCCATGGATCCTAAGTTACCCAATGGAAGGAGAAAATAAATTTTGGGATATTTCTATAAACTCTCTGATTGGACTAGTTACAAAATGTGAGAATATTGAAACTGGACCAAAAAGGTATAAAATCATTTCAGAAAAGAACATCACATTTAAGGTCATAGATGTGTATCATGCTTCTAATTCTCATCTTAATATATGGAAAGCCCATTTTCTTACTTCGCCTCAAAGAAATATCCATAAAACTGTGAAAGGGTTGGGCCAACCAAAGCGGTTCTTTCTTTCATTTTCTTTATTCTTCATACATTTTGAAGAGCAATATTTAGAATTGGAGAATACAACAAATGAGATTTCTAGAATGAGCAACGACTTTTATGATGGCCACCCCATGGATCCTAAGTTACCCAATGGAAGGAGAAAAGAAATTTTGGGATATTTCTAGAAACTCTCTGATTGGACTAGTTACAAAATGTGAGAATATTGAAACTGGACCAAAAAGGTATAAAATCATTTCAGAAAAGAACATCACATTTAAGGTCATAGATGTGTATCATGCTTCTAATTCTCATCTTAATATATGGAAAGCCCATTTTCTTACTTCGCCTCAAAGAAATATCCATAAAACTGTGCAAGGGTTGGGCCAACCAAAGTGGTTCTTTGCAGATGCAGTTGATGCCAAAGGAGAAATTGATTTTTGGATTGATGTGTCATGTCCCCAAAATAGAACACCAAAAGTATAAAAATAACTAAACATTGAAATGCAAACAAATAAATGAAATAACAAAATACACATAAAAAAAATAAATATATATATCTATCTATATATATAAATACAAATATTAACAATTTAATATTATAATTGTAATAATTATAATATAATATTATAAATATTAATTAAATATATATAAAAACTAATACATAAAATAAATATATTAAAATAATAATAAGAAAATATATATTGTAGCAGCAAGGCTGCGATCCCATGTTAAAAGGCAGCAATCTGAAATGAAAAGCCATATTATATGGCAGCGACTGATAACAAAGGGCAACAAATAGATATCAAGGCAGCGCTCAAGTTTGAAACTCAAGGACAGCGACCTCATCTTAATGAAAGATATTTAAGTTAAAAATTTGTTAAGGCTCAGGCCAGTGATTAAGGAACAGTTGTGACCTTTCCAAAGGGGCAGTAATAACAAAGGGTTGTGACCCCCAAGAAAAGAATGATATGAGATATATTATATATAAGAAAGAAAGTAGTATCTTCTAAAAAAAAAACCTTTGATCATCTTCAGAATTATATTTATTATTCAGACAACGAATACTGCAGAATATCAGAAGGGAATACAGAGATTTGAAAACCCAGATATAGGAAGAGTGAATAAGGAGAGAAATAGGAGTAATATCTGAGTATGACAGCAAATACATCAATATGATATAATCAGACTTGGAAGAAGAAATACAAGGGATAGAAGAGATATATGAGGACAAATATATATATATATATATATATATATACATTCGATTATGCAATATTGATGCTTTCAGCAATTATTAATCTTTATTCATAATTATTTATTGGATCTAATGTGTTTGTTTCTCTTTAAGCAATATGTTCTAACAAAAGCGATTGAAAAGAGAGAATTGAGTCTGAGAAGAATAAACATTCAAAAGCAGATCGGCCAGCAAACACAAAATCTCAGTTGCATGAATTATCTTGTGGTTGCAGAATTGTGAATTAATATATTTGTGATATGAATTTGATTAGTTTGTTATGCACATATCTTCACCATGATGGGAGAAGGGAGAATTGCAAAAGGGGTACATTGACAGGGCCCTCTTCTTGGTACGCTACCTGGGGGGGGGGGACAAGATGAGCCCACATGGGCCAAAGGGGTACTGCCTTTGGGCCTAGGAGAGGTGGGCCACCAGGACACCCTTTGTAACCTCTTTCCACTATTGTGGTGTAACAATACAGGGAGATCAATCATGGGGAAATGGAAAAGGATGGCAAGATGAGGGGATAACGGATAAATTAGAATCCAAACTAGGTAGGCGACTTCATATGAATGGCATGTGCCCCATGAGGCCACCTCATATGAATGGCATGTGCCACATGAGGCCAAGGAGAATGGTATATCTGTCCTTGGGCCTAGAGAGGCTAAGTCACCCAATCGAGTCACTCTCTTCCATGCTCCCCCATGGTAATAATTGGATTAACAAATTTACTATGGATTTACTAATGTTTAATCATGATACTCTACTTGTTAAGTTATTATTGTAATTGATCTCTAACTTGTTTGCAGAGATTAAATCAAGCCAAGGTACCCTCTAAATTGCTTGGCAGATTGATAATTTAGGTTAAAATCAGTATAATTCCTATTAGGGACATTACATGATGCTTCCCTTACTTGGTTTCAAACTATGCTATTGCAAGATGTCATTTTGTTTCTTCTCTCTGAGGATGAGAGAAAATGTAACCTAGGTTCCTATTAATTGTTGAAAAAATGAACAAGAGTTTAAAGAATAACAACAGACCTTTTTTTAAGAACAAAAGTTCTTGTGCAGCTTGGAAAGAAATTCTAAAAAATTATAAAAACAATGTTTTAAAATATTGAATGGATATTCTCCTTGATGTAAGTTTCTTGGTCTCCTTGGCACCTATCCAACACTTCTTGAGGTGGAAGAATAGTGAGGGCACACTGCTTGAACACAAAGAAAACTTGTAGTCTTGAGCAATGAGTAGTAATGGAGTTTTGGGTGAGTGGGGAATGAAAGGTAGGAACATATTTTTTCTTTGTGTTGTTTTAACTTTTATGTGTTGTTAGTGACTTATAAATCACTTTATAGGTTTAGTTAGGGCCAGTTTTTAAGATTTTTGCATTTTTTAATTTTAAAAAAATTGATGTTTTTATGTTTGGCAGGGAATGGGTTTTTCTTGGTTTTAGCTACATACATGGGCTGAACCCATGCACTTAGGTAGAGCCTGGATTGGGTTCCATACCCGGTCCAAACTGGTCTAGGTATGGGATTGCTTTCTAGCGAATCCAGTAATAGAGAAACCATGTTGTGGCTTTTGTGGAACCAATTTCATACTAACTAATCTTCCATTCACTTACTGGAATTATTTGGAACGATTGTTTTTCTTGTTAAAACTTAAGTCTGTCTTGAAGTGAGGCATCATTGATCCAGTTTGGAAATCTTTTAGTTAGAAAATCAAAGTATCCTGGGATCAGGGTTTTGATTGTAGGAGTTTGTGGACTATTTTTTCCCTCTTTTGAAAGTGGCATATCTGATTTTAATTAGAAATTTAACATGTTTGAATTGGGAAAGTTGGCCAGTTTAGTTTAATGAGCTCAATGCGCAGCTCATAATATATGTTAGACATTTGACTGAGATATTATTGTTAGTGGTTGGTTAGGTTAATC
>VDFB02000008.1:351937742-352015204 GCA_007258455.2 Sequoia sempervirens | reverse complement strand
TGGAGTGAGTCAAAGTTAGCAGTGTTAAGTTAATTACGAAGTTCATGTTTTAAATTAGTCACATTTTTAAGTTGTAAATACCCGTAGCAATAGTTCCAAATTTAATCCTTTTTTCTTGTTTTACAATTTATGCTTTATTTCCTTTTTCATATGTGTCAACCACCTATACTAGATGATATAAGCAATATATAATCTCTAGATGCACATAATTAAATGGAGTATTTACAAGGGTTTAGTAGACTGTTCAGCTAGGATCCACCTCTGAGTTGTGTATCTATCAACAAGTTTACTAAGCATTAGTTGGGCCTTACACCTGGGAGATTAGCTCTCCCTTGTGGCAACAAGTCAATCATAAAACCCTAGTTGGTTTATGTTTTAATGTGGATTCAAGTGAAAAAAAGATAATCCTACTTAATCTAATTGGATCTAGGATCACTTTTCCTACCAAACACACATTTTTTTTGAAACTCCATATTTTTCATCATTTATTTTTTAGTGAATGTATATTTTCACTTATTACTTTTTCTAAGTAATCTTCTCTCAAATTCTTAAGTTTAAGCTTTGATATTGGATTAACAAACCCTCAAATTATTTCTTAATTATGACCTAATATTAGATAGATTTGGTTTGAAATATGAATTTTTGGTTAAAAGTTTAACTTATAGAATATCCTTGCTTCTACACTTTGGTGTTAGAAATTTAAATTTTGGAGCACTATTGCTTCTACATTTTAGTTGAGCACTATGGATTCCAATTCTTTTCTTCGTTAATTCCTAAAATTCATCATGTTATTTTATTATATTTCCTGACTTGGTTAAATTTTATTCAGCTCTTTTATGCAGACAGTTAATTTCTCATATGTTTTATGATATTGGGTGGTACAATAATTATTTATTATTTCATTGATAAATTCACATTACCTCTAGTAGCAACCCTCTTGGTGCACTCCATAGAGGCTTCTCTAGCCTTCTGTATTCTTATATAGTGTCTTTGTCTTTCATTGGTTTGTTTCAAACTCCTTTCTTCTTCCATGTGCATTTTGTAAGCCATCTTGATTTCCTTGCGAATTTCCCTCAACCTTTTGTTGGCTCCCTTTTCCATAAGTATTTTTAATTGGGAATTTATTAAGCCTTTTATACATTCTTAATTTCTTCAGCTAAATCTACCTTAGTGATCACATCTATTTGAGATCCTTTTAAGGACCCCCTATTCTATTTATCACCGCTAGGTGCCAAAACCCATCTCACAATACTAAAACTTAGTAAGTTCTATCGCATGTTATTTACTACAATAATTATCATTAATTCCCCTTTTTTAGATATTATTTTTATTGCAAAAGAAAAATTTCCCCATTTTTTGTAATTCCTTCCTAGATGTTAGAAATTGGGGTCCCAACAATGAAACCAAAATATTAGCAATAAAACATACCTACTTAAGTTAATATTATTTATGTTAGAGAAGTTAACCCTAGGGCAATGCAATAGGAAGAAATTAGAAATAGTGTGATAGATAACATATATGTATAACATAAACAGTCATAAAAATTTATACATTCATTGATACCATAAGATAGGTCTACTCATATATTTCTCATATATTCTTTGTACATTATATAGTCTTGATCGCATGTATAGATATACACATCACATATGCTTGGGTATCTTCTCCTATCTATACTTTATCTCTTATTATTCCTTCTCTCTTATTATTGTTGTTATATTTATGTAGTATATATATGTACATGAATACATAAAGAAATGTGTCCCTTGTCCTTGACATATTTCTTGGATGTTTTGTAGAAGGTACTGCATAGTATTATTTTCTAACACACTAATTTTTGTGTGACTATTGGTTCATTCTATTTGTAGTTCTTGACCTACTAATTTTATGCATGTCATGTTGATCACACACCACTAAAATTAAATATTGATAATGATGGTGAACTTATGCCTAATAGGCTAGAAGACAAAATAACAATATATAGAGGAATAACAACTTATATCCTAACTCCACTTAAGGAATATTGTTTTTTTCAGCAACCTAAACATGATTGGATGCCAAGACTTTGAAACAAGTCATAATTGGGTTGGTAATACACTTGCCCCTCCTCTATGAACAATGTTATCGCAAAGGCCAAGCTTTATTCTAATCAACACAATACTTTCAATATTATTTCAAACCACTTTTTAGATTGGAAGACAACTATCAATTCTAATAACCATAGAAGGAATTGCAAGAATAGGGAAATCATACTTGACTAATAAAATTTATATATCAGTCTTTACAAGTATACCCCATGCACAAAAACCCTTTATTTTTTTCACCCTAATAAGTACATGGTTACTTTCCATATCAATGCACGAGCTATTCATTTAACACTTCACATATCAATAAAAAGACATGAACCCTCTTCATGGTCAAGATCTATCAACTTTATGTCATTGATGATTTATGTCATTAATGGTGTAAGACCATGTCTCTTGTGGTCTTGTTGATCTTGTTAGTCATTGATGGTTTATGTCCTATAGTTTATATTCTTTTATGTTAGATAATACACGAGTGATGGTTGTTGCTATACCACGAAGATGTTCATATTCTTGATTAATCCTATCTAATGGTTGTTGTAATTTCTTGTGATAGCTAGATGAGTTCCATTCCTTGTCTATGTAAGTATGCAATGATCAAGATGCTCAGTTATTGATAATATTTTATGTATACTAAGTGGATTACATTATGTTAGGTGATTACATACCATGGGCGTGAGTAAATGTGATTATAAAGATGAATATTGATATTCAAGATTTACTTATATTAGTATATATTATAAGTTAAATAGACTATTGACATAAGTGGTGATATTTTGATAATAGATAGTATGATCAATTGTTGCTTGAATCTAATAGGTATCATGCGAGGAGGGTGTGTTAAATTATATGTTTTTGATAATGTAAGCAGCATTTACAGGGTGTTGTACCCTACACAGAGAGCCACAAGGGCCAAAAAGTCTAGATCAATAAAACATTATCTTAAACACCAAACCAAAAAACACCTAACTAAACCTAGACGGATGTTACTTGTGTAGATTAGTGGATTTAATTTTCTAGTTGGTTATTATTATTGGAATATTATTTTTCATATGTCATTTATTTCAATTATTATTAATCATGAGTAACATTGACACTTTGTTCTAGTTGAGTAAACAGGTGAAAATTGCCCAATGTTGTTCAAGGGGTCACATAGCTACTTCCTTCATTTTATCTTTGTAAATTTTTGGTCTTGTCAAGGACATGTGATTAACCTTGTTTTGTGTAGTAGGGATTGTGTGTATGTGAGAGTATGTTTTATTAGTCCTTTGAGTCACCTTTTTAATATGATCACTTATTTTATGTTTTATGAAGTCCTTATGTGGTCTTAATTATTTAAAAAGTTCCCTAGGTGGTAGGTTTATGGGTTAGGGCTCTTTTTATCCCATAAAACCTCTTTGATAAAATATAAAGCCCACTCTAATTACCCATTATGAAAAGTGGCGAAAATTGGAGTTGGTTGGGTGGTTGGGAAGTTATGGGAAGGTAGTTGTCTTTTTCCTTCTATTTATTCTCTCTCCTTGAGAGGAGAAGGGGTATTCTCTCTCCTTGAGAGGAGAAGGGGGCTTATCTCTTTTTTCTTTGGTTTTACTCTTGTCCTTAGGATGCTTTCTCCTTTTGGGGAAGGAGAATTCTTGGTGGAGAAAGAGGAGAGGATGGGAGAGTAAGAATGGAAGAATAGGGCATGGAGAAGGAGAGGCTACCACTTTTTGGATTTGCACTTAGTTTGGTAAGGTCTACCCCTTTGTAGATCTTTGTTTAAGATGTAAAAAAATGTTGTTTATGTTTTGAATTTTATGTGCAGCTTAATGCTAGATCCTTCTGGGTATTTGTTGAAAATGTGTGTTTGATTTTTCCTTGTTGGATTTCCATCTTGTTTTAGTATATCTTTATGTGAATAGCTATTTAAGGGTTAGGGTGATGAATTATAGTATGTGTGTTGGCATCGTGCATAGTATGTTGTGAAATTTGTTTAAGGAACCCTTGTGAATAGTGGTGGTGTGTGTATAGAAAATCTAGACCCTTAGAGCTCAAGGGTGGATTGAATTTCAATCCTATGGTTGGGTGGAGAGCCTTTGGCCTTTGTGTTTTGTTTTCTTTCCAGGTTCAGGTGTGAAGATAGAGGTTATTTGGAAAGTACTTTCAAAGCTAGGAAGATGAAAACAAAGCATCATGAAATAGAAGGATTTTATAAGTCTTGAATGAAATTGTGTATAGTGTGTTGGTGTCAAAAGTATATGGGTTGTGCTATGCTAATTTGTGTAAAATCTTAAGAAGAATAAAAGAAATGATTTGGGTATTCCTTGTTTCTAACTTATCTGAGGAAATGAATGGTTTAAGTTTTCTTTGTAATGATGTCTTAATGGATATAAAAACATAATAAGAGTTAAAGTGATGTATGTTCATCTTGCATATTAGCATCAAAATTGGTCATAATATAGGCTTAGGGAACTTGAGAATAGAATTTCAATCATCTTGTAATCTAATATGGCTACTACGTTAGGTTTTAGTCTAAAATAAAAGAAAAGGAATTTTAACCATTACCTCATAATGAAATTGCTAATGAAGGATATATTATTTGCAAATTAAACTCTACCAAAGAAAATAATTATATATGCATGTATTCTTATATTTATGATAAATAAATAAATGACAACATGCTAATTCTTTTAAATCTTGTGAATTATTTAGATAGATTATTAGATATATATACACTATATATATAGTTAACAATATTTATTTAAATCTTAAACTATATTTAAATAAATGTAAAAAAAATAATATATATAAACTTTATTAATATAAAATATGTATTTACTTTTACTATTATTTATGAAAATATTTAATAAAATTTAAATTAAATAATAATTATAATTATAATAGTATATATATTAAATTATGTAAAAATAAAAATAAAGGCATGTATGGGGCTGACCCCAAGTCGTATCCATTGCTGCGACTATGGGGAGATCGACCCCATAAGGGGGGGAAACCCACTCCATAAAGGGGAAAGAATATTTATTTTGAAACAAATAAAAATTTAATTAAGACGTTTTCTTGCCCCCCTTAAACATTGAAATAAATCAGCAATATTTTTTTGTCGTCGGGTCTGTGACAAAGCATGCAACCTGCTGTGTTTGGAAATTTATATTCATAATATGTTTATGGTTGCAGATCTAAACATAAATAAATGTAAGAATATATGTATATATATATATAACATAAATAAATGTAAGAATATATATATATATAAAACTTGTCGAACAAATGAGAATGTTGTTATGTATTTTGCTTGCAATCTCTTTTCAGATCTTTGGCAATCTATTTCCATTTAACAAGCAAAAGATAGGAAAAGTCAGTAAAATGAATCTAAGAAAACAAATGAACCATATGAAATGAAATCTCAATCTTTGCAAATGTGGAATAAGAGTAAAGAGAATATTGTTTAGAGGAAGTTCAAGTAGTTGCAAGTAGTTAGAAATTTAAATTTAACAAATTTGTTTATCAAATTAAATCTATGTTAAATAATCTATAACATTATAGCATATTAGTATAGGAGAAAGGAAATAAATTTAAAACTTAATTGTTTTACTTATGTCATCACTTAAACTAACTTAGGTGATTTTAATAAATTTTAAACTCTTAGTAAGTTGGGTTTATTAATCTTGAAATGCAGATATAACCATTAGATCTAAGACTAGATATAAGTGGAGATGATTAAAATTGGTTTCCCTTTTGATAATGTGGATACTATTGACAAATCCTAAAATTCGGTAATTCGAAAGGTTATAATGGTGCTTAGGTATTGTTGGGAATTTTTAAAAGAGTTGTGTTTTAAGTTGAGTCTCAACTGTAACTTCCTTGAGTCAAGAATATTTTGAAATGCAAATGAGTTTATAGAATACATATGTTTTAAATTAAACCTCAAAATTAATACAATCTCCTTACATGTATTTATGTATAAATAGGAATAATGGAAAATCCAAAACTAACGGATAAGATAACATCAATCGATTAAAGTCATGAACTAATAAGTGATTTTCCCCTTTATAATATTTTTTTCATCTCTAAATCTAACCTTTTTCAAATGAAGAATAGTATTGATTTCTAGGAGAGATTAATTTAATAGATCAAGTGGAATAATACAACCATTTTAAATGTGTTAAATTCTTCATGAATTAATGGTAGAATTCAAGTTTGGTTTGAATGATTATTTCATAAATATGCATGAACACATTTCTTGCCATGGATTCTTTGTGATCAATAACGACGTGGTTCTTAACTAGTAAGTGTTTAAATCATCATATGTTGCTAAAAAATATTGGTATCTTAGAGAGGGATTTAGAAATCCCAAAACATGTAGGTTTTTCAAATCAAAAGCTAAATTTTGGATTAGGCTCTTGATTTAGGAGATTTAGCATTGAGATGGTCGTTGTTGGGGGTAGAGATTAACTTATGCTAGTATTGGTAGTTGAAGTTGAACTTGCTTTGGTTATTGTCGATTGAGTCTTCATTAGGGTCAATAGTTGTAAATATCAGTTTTATTATCATCCATTAAGAATGTATCAAAATAAAGAGTAATAAATACTTTATCTATGAATAGTATTATTTTTGTAATTTTCAATCACAAGAATATCATCATTGGTGAGAATTTAGACAATGGGAATAATAATGATATTAACATTATGAGTAATGTCAGTATTGAGTTGTTGATGTTTAAATAAGTAGTAGTTGGGTAGTTTTGTTTTCAATAATAATATTATAGATGTATTCATAAATGGTAAATGATAAAACTTATAATTGGTAGGATTATTAGCAATAATAGTAAATATACTTATGATTATGTGAATAATGGTGGTAATCTTATCATAAGTAATTTTAGAATTAGTAACATTAGAAATTATATCTAACTAACGATAATATTAAGAGTGAAATTTGGTAATACTATCTTAGGTAATACAAATAAGGATAATATTAAATATAACTAGTGTGAGTGACATTAGCATTTGATTTGGTACTTAATCAGGGTGGTGTTAAGAAATAGAATATTAATATTGGGCATTAAGTTAGTAATATTATATTGTCAATATTAATAGTGTTAGGTAAGGATAAAGGTAATTATAATACTAACATGAGTGTTATTGAAATCATTGTTAGTAGGGATATTTAATATTCACCTCGTCCTTAGTATGTTGCTACTTTCATGTAAGGTTAATAATTAATAAGGTTTGTACATATTTATTCAAAAATATTGGTCGTTGTGTATAGTTGTGTAAAATATTAGGGCATGACAGTCATAATTGGGTTAGTAATACACTTTCCCCTCCTCTATGAACAATGTTATCACAAATGCCAAGCTTTATTCTAATCAACACAATACTTTCAATATTATTTCAAACCACTTTTTAGATTGGAAGGCAACTATCAATTCTAATAACCATAGAAGGAATATTATACCATACAAGGTATTGAGATTATATATAACTAACGATAATATTAAGAGTGAAATTTGGTAATACTATCTTAGGTAATACAAATAAGGATAATATTGAATATAACTAGTGTGAGTGACATTAGTATTAGATTTGGTACTTAATGAGGGTGGTGTTAAGAAATAAAATATTAATATTGGGCATTAAGATAGTAACATTATATTGTTAATATTAATAGTGTTAGGTAAGGATAAAGGTAATTATAATTCTAACATGAGTGTTTTGAAATCATTGTTAGTAGGGATATTTAATATTCACCGCGTCCTTAGTATGTTGCTACTTTCATGTAAGGTCAATAATTAATAAGGTTTGTACGTATTTATTCAAAAAAATTGGTCGTTGTGTATTGTTTAGTTGTGTAAAATATTAGGGCATGACAGTCATAATTGGGTTGGTAATACACTTGCCCCTCCTCTATGAACAATGTTATCACAAAGGCCAAGCTTTATTCTAATCAACACAATACTTTCAATATTATTTCAAACCACTTTTTAGATTGGAAGACAACTATCAATTCTAATAACCATAGAAGGAATTGCAAGAATAGGGAAATCATACTTGACTGATAAAATTTATATATCACTCTTTACAAATATACCCCATGCACAAAAACCCTTAATTTTTTTCACCCTAATAAGTGTGGTTACTTTCCATATCAATGCACGAGCTATTCATTTAACACTTCACATATCAATAAAAAGACATGAACCCTCTTCATGGTCAAGATCTATCAACTTTCCAAGAGAGCATGTATTTCATCGATTGCATTCTAATTAATAAAATAAGCTTCATTGGACCAAGGTTATTAGAGCACATTGACAAATATTTGTATGAAAATTTTTCATATCACAATCAAACCTTTCTCGACAATCACTTTGTTGTCCTTATTGGTGATGTAGTGCCCTTCCTGTTTGCCTCTTCTTAATGTGAGATTAGTGTGTTACCTTCACCATTTCCTCGTGATTGATGTGGTAATTATTTCACGACTTTCATTGGTGTGTATGAACCACCACATGTTTGAGATGAGATTCCTCAACATGTCAATTGTAGGAATTTTGTATGTTTACATGCTTGGTTAATCATTATGCTTCAGTTCAGTGATATGCATTAATTATATTATGATTACATGTGAGTCTGATTATTGATGTCTAGAAGGAATGATTTAATTAAGTATTTATATGATGGATAAACGGATGTCATTTTATTCTTATACTAATGGACCCCGTTGGGATGATTATGATGTGATTCAGCTATATATACATTGAGCAGGTGCCCTTGACGTGCGTTGAATGGTTACAAGTACAGGGTTATTTCTCCACCTAGATACATAGATTTGAGTTATTCCCCAACAATAGCTAATTCAGAGATGTCACATTGGACCCTCCATATCCATTCCATGGTCATACTCAAATTGAGTACGATATGCATTATATTTGACCTTATGTGAGCCTAGATATGATTTAGAAGTTATTCTGGAATCTCTATGTGTTGTGAATGACTAGTGAATGTTTGATTTAATTGATGGTTTAAATTCTATGTTTTCCTACAATTGAAATAGTAGGAATTAAAATGATTCTAATATTATTATTAAAATATTTTCTATGTTTCAGGAAAGGGGAAAATAGAATAAAAGTAGAAATTAAAGTAAGTTATTGTTTAATTTAAATTTCAAAAATTCCTCAGGTTGGGAATTATGAGTTATGTGTGATTTAATTATTTTGCTTGAATTTTTATTTTCATAAATTTAAAGGAATATGCTTATATAGATTTAAATTGTAAATTTAAATGATATATGTTATTCAAGAATGAATTTAAATGTGTAATTAGGATTTGGGGAAAATTGGGAATTAAAGGAATAGAAAATGAATTTTATATTATTAAATTTGAAATTGGAAAAAGGGTAAAAAGGAAAAAGGGGATTTTATTTTATTATGTAATTTTACTTTGGGAGAAAATTTTGTGAGAGAAAAACCCTCTTTTGGGTGAAAATTTGATTTATTGAATGGGAGTGCATTTGGTGGCAGAATTCAATGAGGTTGGATTTGTTAGGTTAGGAATTAGCAAGGGATGTTGCATGTTGATCCTTGCAAGCTCTCGTTTGGCATGAATGACGTGATCTTCATTTCAATTTATTAGATTGTGTTTGAGGTATTTTTCTTGTTCTAATTAATTTAGCCAATTTATTTCAAGTTTAAATATTGGAATAGGATTGGAGGAGTGTTGACACCTGCCAATGTATTTCATTTCATGAAATTTCATTCTTAAATTATTGTTTGATCAATTTTTTAAGAATTTACCATAATTTGGGGTTACCATGCCCAATTTTTTGAGAAATGAGGAAAATGTCAATTTCATTGCTTAAGACCCTTGTTGGGCATATTTTCAACCAAAGGGTATTCTTATAATATATATATATATATATATATTTTTATTATTTTTATTTTTAATTTTGATGAATTTCCATGGTGGATTTGGGAATTTTCATAGTTTTTGCATTGTTAAAATATTAGAATATTTGAAAATTTTGCATGAAAATAAATTAATTTGGATGTTCTTAAGAGATGAAACCTTGTGAAAAGTGATAGTATGCATTGTGGGAAAGTGTCATTAATTTTGGGGGAAAATGTATTTTGTATTAGTTTCCATGCCACTCTTTGGAGGGTGTGATGAGCTTAGGGTTTAAGTCTTAGAGAAGTTTGGGAATAGTTCCCAATGTGAACTTGACCCAAAGTGGCATGTAAGAAATCACAATGTGGGGAATTTGGATTAATAAGTGAAAACTAATGAAATATGGGTAATTAATTAACCAAGATAATGGATATCCCTCTCATGCCTTGAGTGCTTGTAAAGGCTAAGGATGATCAAGGAAGACAATCCACTTACAGAGTGTAAGACTCATAAAATCAACTACCCTCTTCTATATGAGAGAATAATTGGTTCTACGTTGAGCCCCACATGAGTGTTTGCAATTACATTCCCTCTCTTTCTCTCTATTATTCAACCCTAGTGTAATTGAGTGGAATCTTGAAGGGTGGTGTATTACACTCCATGTGTATATAATATTTTACCCTTGGTGAGTTTTCCAAAGGATGATCTTGTATGGAACTGGTGAGTTGGCCCAATACGGTTTGTGATATGACATTGGTGAGGTTTCCTAATAGGGTTTATGTTATGCCATTTATGAATTGTACCAAGTGTTTAATTGTATTGGATACATTATGTGATCTGGATGATTGGTTATTTTATGATGTGTATGTGGAGTGTATAATTCATGTATGGAATGTGTGTAACCCTCTCCCCATGTGTTTTTGTGTGAGTGTTGTGCTTGTGGCCCATGTGACTATCTCCTAACACGGTGGGAGTGGATCTTTTTTATTCCACAACATCGGGTGTCGTGCTAACCACTATTGGGGATCAAACATTCGTGGATCAAGGAAAGACATGGTATCATGTAATTTCAAGTAAAATTCATGTATTTGGATGTTTTTTATTCATATAGATTATAATATTGTTATTAATGAACCTCTCTTTGAGACGGGTGTAACTTTTGGTAATGGAAAGGTGTATTGGCTAATTACGTGTTTTGGTGTTGGAATCAAGCACAACCACTCTATGATTTTCAATATTATAATGTGAAAAGGATAAAATGAACTTAGGAATATTTAAATTGGTGCTTAAAATCAATCTAGAGTCACATTTCATAGTTGGGCGGCCCAATGATGTATCTAGGCAGCCCAGTCAACTCGGGAGTCCCTAAACTCATCCAAAAGTTTTTTAAGTGTGTCTGGGTGGCCTTTTCATCAAAGGGGTGACTTGATATCATACTAGGGTATTCTAGTACCATACTGGGGTGACCTAGTTTTGGTAAGCCAAAAAAATTGTAAAATTTGACTAACTTTGTTGGGGCAGCCTAGTCCTGTGTTGGGGAAGCCTCATTCCCATACTAAAAATAAAATGTAAACCCTCTTAACCATGGATAGAAGGTTTTTTTATAAGCCTAATTCCATTTTAAAATATTTTTTATGCCTAGTATTTTTCCCATTCTGATCATTTTAGTCATTGAAATCCTCGAAATCCTAGTCAAGTTTCTCTATTTTAGGACTTGATCTTTCTCCTTTCTTTTGAGACCTCATATGGGAAAACCATGTAAATGGAAGTTTTTCCTCATGGTCCTAGTGGTATAGTGACTTTTTTTCAAGTTCTCAAGTGTCATAATTCATGACTTAGGTCATCTCTTGCATTGTTTTATGTGCAATCTTTTGAAACAACCTGATTGTCAACCTAGGGTTGGGGAGATGGTTCTTCTAGTCTTGTGAAGGTTATAATCCATCGTGGTTCATCATGTGAGTTTCCTCAATAATACTCATAGGTCATGGAGTGTTGTGGAGCAGTTTCTTCTCATGTGTGATGTTGCATCAAACTACGACAAGATGTCTTGGGAAGCATGAGGGTGTCTCTAAGTGACTTTGTTGTTATTCTTGTTTGTGATGAGTTGCGCCTATTGGTTAGAAAACCTCTTGTGAACGTTTTCCTTTGTGTTTAGAGTTGTTTAATGTGTTTGGATGTGGATTGGAGGTTGATGAATCTCTCATCCTATCTTGGAGTGGTGTTGTGAGAGAACATGATCTTGGTTTAGTAATCGATCGTTGTGTAAGTGTTATCCTCTCTCCCTTTTGTTTGTTCATTGTGGTGGATTTATCCCACGAGTGGTTTGTAGTGTACCACCCAATTTTTCACTAAATTTGTACTATTTTCCCAATGAGCATTTTGTCAAATAGTTCATGTACACACTGAATATTTAGTTTTTGGCTACAACATTTTGATAATTTATATAATGGTTTTGAAATACATTAACAATAATATGAACATTAATGAGCACAATATGATACCCATTAATTTAACAAACATTTTACAATGATCCAAGGATTGTGATAATGGAATTTGTTTAACATAACAATCTCCTGCATAATAAAGGGCAGATTACAAAGAAGAGCATATGCAAATTGTTAACCTGATTAGTAGCATTTTCTTACACCTTTGAATAGTCCCAACATATAATTCAATCACTTCCTTGTTTGATATTTCACAACAACTATAGGAAAGGGTATCATTCATCAAAAACTCACCCAATCATTTGGAAACTTCCCTAGATAGTCACACTCAACAATAGGTTATGATACCCAAAAACTAATCTAATTTATGCTAACTAAAACCACCACTCATATGTCAACCTAAAGGTAAGGGTGATTCTTTTAGCATAGTAAATTATTCTAGTGCCATGTTGATGTATATATTCCAACACTTCTAATGTTACATGTCCACCTATATCCTCACAATTACCTTGAAACTATTGTTAGCAGGGTGGCGACTAGTGTATTGGACTTTACAATACCCAAAAAACCTTTTTGTTCTCCAGAACTGTCACACCAAGCATTGTGTGAGTACAACATCTAGCAATAAAGGTTTCATGTCTTCAAGGAGTTACCATGCCACCATTCAAAAATCCCACATCCAACAATACATAACCCCCATGCCTATCATTGGAGGATTGTCCCAATCATAAATGGCATCACATTTCAAAAAATTCCTTTCTGTTCTGTAAGCTCCAAAATAAGAATATGATGAAACCAACAAAACCATCAAACTCTACTAGGAAAGGTTACTAAACAATATATTTTATAATATTTCCAATAACCTACAATTTTTTCTCTGAAAGAGACTCACAAATTAGAAAACCAAATATTTGAATGTGTTGTGAAATACCTGATTTATATTTCCAACAAACATTAGCTTGGGTAGATCTTTCGCCACCAGAGCCAATCTTATCTAAGAGGGGTTTTGTCCTTAGGAAGTTTGAGATGAACCAAGTCCAATCTCTAGAACCACAAGGATTTTCAAACAAAGAGATAATAAACTTCAACATACCAAATGAGCTCTCAATTCCCCTTTTATAATCATTTTAGGGAACTTTCCAAAAACTCTTTTTTTAAAATCACTTTATTAATTTATTAAACCTTTTAACTCCAAAAAGTGACTTATTTTATTTTGAAACATTTCCAGGCATTGGAAGTCACTTTTCAACATCCCAACATTTAAAGCTTTTCATCTCAGTTCCAACAAGCTATAACACTAAGGTGCCCCCTTAAATATTTTAATTAAAATAATAACCTTAATGAAATTAATTAAATAAAGCTTAATATTACTTCCAAAATATAGAAATGGTCAAAATGCATCAAAACTAAAAATTGGCTGCACAGGAGTGATCTTGATGATGAAAGATGATAAACGAACCTAGTTGGGTTATTTACTAAAAATAGATTCTCCCTCCAATAATCTTGGATCCAAATCATAAGCCAAAAATAAAATTTGAAAGCATCATATAACTCCTCTAAACTATTTGAGCTCACTAGTAGCATCAAATTACCCCTTTGATCAACTTGACACAAACCCAAAAAGTCAATTCCAATTACAAAGCAAGAGAACCCAAAAATGGGGACATTACAATCCCCCCTTCCCAAAGATTGCTTGTCCTCAAGCAATGCCATCACAACCTTACAATCAAAAAGTTGAACCAAATTGAAATTGAGAATGATCCCAGGGTCCCAAACCAACCTAGAAGATGTGAAGAACCCTCTACTCAAAGCATTGTCTTGCAAGGTACTAACACAAGAGGCTTCATTAATACTACCGATAAGTAGAGCAATCAGATACTACAAAAACATGGTCAACCCCTCAGAGAATTGCTCTTTTAGGAAACCAATCCAATGCACTATAGGAGTAAACTCTTGAAAGTGAAAATTGGCTCTCTCATCCTTATTAGCTGCTAAACTACCTAACAATGCAATCTCAGGGTTCCAAGTTAGTCACAAATGGGAACCACCAAGCTGATGTTGCACCACTCTGATCACAAATGGAATCCTAATGTGCCAAGTCTATGTTTTCTATTTTTTATCCAATCATAATAACCATCTAGTAGAAACAAATTGGGAGACTTGCAAAATTTGGATTCTTCTTTTGAATATGGAAGCACCTCATACCAAAGTGATCTATGTAATCCATTATCCATTCCTCTTATGTTCCATAAAAAAATGGTCTAATCATTTGTGTGTGGGTCAAAAGAAAAATGATGAGCATACCTCACAATGCAATCAAGGTGAAATTCACCAACTTGTGCCAATGGAATACCTAAATAATCACTGGATTCCATATCTCATTATTCCCATCGTAGGAACTAGTAGGTGTCTCACAACTCAAATCATGAAGGGCAGATTTTGCATTAGCTTTGTGAGTCTTCTTTTCAAACTTGATGACAAGATCCATATTTGAAAGAAAATGGAGGTAATTTGATTTCATTACCTCTAAAGCATGTTTGATATTTTGAATATTTGGTATAGAAGCTCCAAACATTACCCCTTTCTTCCTTTATTCAAGTTGAGCTCACCAAAGGAGGTATTCGATGAACTTGTGTGTGCTATCAAAGTGAATTAAGGTTTGAACAACCTTTTCTTTAGTGATTTTCAATCATTCCTTTAATTCACATGACTCACTAGGCCCATGATTACAATCAACTTCAACTAATACATTTCTTGATTTTCTTACAAGTGTAGGGGACATGCTCCAACTAGATGATACCCTGTAATCCTCATGTAGAAAAGATAGAACAATGTTATGATCTAACACATTAACCTCAAAAGAATTTTCCTCCTCATCACAAGACTTACCAATAGCAATCTCTACATCATCAATGTAGAGACTTGTGCACACTTCACTTGTGGATACACTAAATGGTTCCTTTTCATGATAACCCATCGTATCATTCTTCTCCCTTTTAATCATAACCCATCGTATCATTCTTCTCCCTTTTAATCATAACCCATCGTATCATTCTTCTCCCTTTTAATCCTATCATGTGCATTCATTCCACTAGTGCTATATGAACCTGTAACCAAGATTGATGATTTCACATCTTCAAAACCCATTCCCACAATTAGAAGATGTGTACAGTTCACTATTGGTTAGTCCACAAGGTGTATGCTCAACTATCTCATCCATAGCTATGATATGAGCCTTCAATGGGCTCTCCGATAGAAGTGATTCAAGATTCCCATGATGGAAGCTATATGTACAAACAAAAATTTAGAATCATACCTCATCTCTTGTCTATGCAACTCTATGTGCTCCTCATGCTTGACCATCACAAGAGGCTCTTCCCTTAAATCATGAGTACCACTATCATGGATCATGTGTTATGACTGCCATAGAAGATTGATTTCTACTATGGATGATGAAAAATGTGTCAAGCTCAACTCCACACAAAGCTCATCAACCTAAATTTATGATTCTTAAAGGGCCAACTCTTCAAGTAATCCTTGGTAACCTTAAGCTCATGGGTAAGCTTATCAACTTCCTCTTCTTTCCCTTTTAGCGTATCAAAATAAATCTCATCAAGCATGAGAAGATGATATCTATTTGAAATTAGGTGTAGGTAATTTGACTTCATTACCACCAATGCTTCTCTAAGTGTCTAAAAATATGCAAAGGAAAACTCTCCTTCAAGGTTCTTATGTGTCCTTAGAATCCTCCAACAATAATTTTCCATCAACTTATAGTATTATCAAAATGTTTTATGGCTGCAATAATCATTTCTTTAGTTACCTTCAATTTCCCTACCAAATGATGGGACCCATGAGATCTATCATCTTCATACAAATTTTCTAAATTATTAGAAATAACACTCCTCTCCATTTCAACTACCTCTATAGCATCTTCTATGATATGATGTATAAAATCAGATTTTTCAAAATGAAATTCATCCTAATTTTTCTCTTCACCATAAGTTTATTTTGCTCTACACCATATACCTCTTCTCTTGTCTATGCAACTCTGTGTGCTCCTCATGCTTGACCATCACAAGAGGCTCTTCCCTCAAATCATGAGTACCACTATCATGGATCATGTGTTATGACTGCCATAGAAGATTGAGTTTCTACTAGGGATGATGAAAAATGTGCCATGCTCAATTCCACACAAAGCTCATCAACCTAAATTTTTTATTCTTAAAGAGCTAGCTCTTCAAGTAATCCTTGGTAACCTTAAGCTCATGGGTAAGCTTATCAACTTCCTCTTCTTTCCCTTTTAGTGTATCAAAATAAAACTCATCAAGCATGAGAAGATGATATCTATTTGAAAGTAGGTGTAGGTAATTTTACTTCATTACCACCAATGCTTCTCTAAGTGCCTAAAAATATGCAAAGGAAAAATCTCCTTCAAGGTTCTTATGTGTCCCTGGAATCCTCCAACAATAATTTTCCATCAACTTATAGTATTATCAAAATGTTTTATGGCTGCAATCATCATGTCTTCAGTTACCCTCAATTACCCTACCAAATGATGGGACCCGTGAGATCTATCATCTTCATACGAATTTTCTAAATTATTAGAAAGAACATTCCTCTCCATTTCAGCTACCTCTATAGTGTCTTCTCTGCTATGATGTATAAAATCAGATTTTTCAAAATGAAATTCATCCTAATTTTGCTCTTCACCATATACCTATTCTCTTATCTATGCAACTCTGCATGCTCCTCATGCTTGACCATCACAAGAGGCTCTTCCCTCAAATCGTGAGTACCACTATCATGGATCATGTGTTATGACTACCATAGAAGATTGAGTTTCTACTAGGGATGATGAAAAATGTGCCAAGCTCAACTCCACACAAAGCTCATCAACCTAAGTTTTTTATTCTTAAAGGGAAAACTCTTCAAGTAATCCTTGGTAACCTTAAGCTCATGGGTAAGCTTATCAAATTCCTCTTCTTTCCCTTTTAGTGTATTAAAATGAATCTCATCAAGCATGAGAAGATGATATCTATTCGAAAGTAGGTGTAGGTAATTTGACTTCATTACCGTCAATGCTTCTCTAAGTGCCTAAAAATTTACAAAGGAAAACTCTCCTTCAAGGTTCTTATGTGTCCTTGGAATCCTCCAACAATAATTTGCCATCAACTTATGGTATTATCAATTTTTTTATGGCTGCAATAATCATATCTACACCTACCTTCAATTGCCTTGCCAAATGATGGGACCCATGAGATCTATCATTTTCAAATGAATTTTCTAATTTATCAAAAAGAACGTGCTCCTCTCCATTTCAACTACCTCTATAGCATCTTTTATGCTATGATGTATAAAATCAAATTGTTCAAAATGAAATTCATCCTGATTTTGCTCTTCACCATAAGCTGATTTGGATATCTCAACATACTCACCTTCATCAAATCCATTCCCACATGTAGGAGATGCATACATGTTCATGTTGGGTGATCCCACAATATTGGTTTACAATTCCATTGAGGAAGGAAAATTGCAAAAATGCTCCCATGATTTTTTTTTGGTTTTTAGGGGTTTGCACAAACTAGGGTGTTTGTACGGACCCAAAAAGGGGTTTGTATGGACCCTGGTTTGAGCGAACCCTATTTAATGATGGGACCCACTTTTTGGAATTTTTTTAAAATGAAGACAAAGGAAAATTCAGAAAAAGGGGGATTCACTCGAACCAGGGTCCATACAAACCCCCCCTTTTCCCCCTTCCCTTCCTTTTCTACCAAATCTTTGCAAAATTTTGACTTTCGAAGCTCGGGTTGAGGATGAAAATGGAGGATACTTTACAAACCCAACTGGATGATGGTAGTCCTCAGAATGAGCTATCCATCAAATATAATCAAACATAGCCCGTCATCTAGTTTGTCCCAAATCATCTGATAACATCATGTCCTGGGATGCATCCTTCCTACAATGGACATCAACATCAAGCATCACCGTAGTTTAGTCTTGGCTAGCAGTATGAAGAACATTAGCTTGTTTACTTACTTTATCTTTGTCTTTTGGCTTATCTTATTGCACTCATTTTGATGACCTCTCAATGATGTCCTAACAAAGGGATTTAGAGAGAAAGGAATGGGGCAATGATCATTATCTTTTGTCTGTTGTGCTTGTTGGATATTCTTGTAATATAACCTTGGTCATGTGTGCTTTGTTTGGGTGTAGGGAGGGTGTTTCAGGTGTCTTGTTGACCACATAGGAAGGCTTTCCTTTCTATGTTTTGGTCTGAGATGTTCAAAATATTTTTAAAAATGAAGACAAAGGAAAATTCAGAAAAAGGGGGATTCACTCGAACCAGGGTCCATACAAACCCCCCCTTTTCCCCCTTCCCTTCCTCTTCTACCAAATCTTTGCAAAATTTTGACTTTCGAAGCTCGGGTTGAGGATGAAAATGGAGGATACTTTACAAACCCAACTGGATGATGGTAGTCCTCAGAATGAGCTATCCATCAAATATACTTTATTAAACATAGGTTTTTCAATGAAAATCAAGCTCTCTATTCTGCACATGTGGAAAAATAACAGATTATAAAAAAAATTGAAAAATATTAGTGCACTAGATATTGATGCCCTTGATCCAACAAAAAAGAAAAGAATTTCAATACATACAAAAAAAATTATGTTTTAGCTAGTAAATAATGTCTAAATTATAATTGGTTTGACTTTAAAACTTAATTAAGAAAAAAATATTCAATGAAATGCTATGAAACCAATTCCATGCACTAGATATCGTAGTTACAAATCTAAATTTGAAAAAATTAGAATTTTATCCTTCATAGAAAAAAAGTTGTGTTAAACAGTAATGTCACTCTTTAAAAATGGTGTTTACTATTAAAAAATAGTTTTCGAAGGAGATGGAAAAAGAAGTACAATCTAATTCCAAAAATTTTGAAAAATATATATTTAGAATCTATAGACAAAATATCACAAATCACTAGTTTGCATCATCTCCAAATTCCTCACGGTTTAGCCGCTATAGGTGCCTGAAAGTGAAGATTTAGTTAAAAAAAATTAGTCCAATGTCCAATTTGGCCAAAAATTGTAAACCAGTATTGTGGGATCACCCTGGTATCATTAAGGGTCTCTATCATACATACCTCATTAGATGAAAGATTTACGTCATCAACCCCTTTTGATTTGAACCCCTCTTCTTTCACCTGCTCTTCAATAAATAAGTAAGATTTTAGCTTACCCTCACATTGTTTGAAAACACTATTGACCAACTCATAAGCAACTATAGTAGTGACCTGTTATTGCTTCAAAACAACCAATAACATAAATAAAATGGGTTGTGAGATAACATTTCCCTCATTAATAGGCATAACCATAATAGTTTGCATGGTTGAAATAACATCATCATCATGTTCTTCCCTAATTGTAGCAAGGAAATGGTGAAACATGTTATGGATCAAATCATGCAATTCTAAACTTGATATAAGATTACTATATCTGATATTTGTAAGGGTTTTAAGTATTGCAATCCTTTAAGAAAAGTGTGGACTTATGATATCACTAGGATCCTAGAAACTATCCATCATTAATTGACTTACCTTTTTCATTGTATCATCATCATAAGGAACTTGAGGTGCTTAAATTCTCATGATTTCACTTGAACAAGAAGTACCCAACAATCTGATTTCCCCATCTATATGTCTCAACCACCTGTATTGACCCAAAGAAGTCATTGTAGGAACAAGAGCTAATTACAACAATAATGAGGGTGGTTGGTCAACAAGGATCAACCATTATTCCACCTTTTTAAGTGTGTTCAAAGCATCATCCCTTGGTTGAGAATGAATATTGAGCTTACTACCTATTTTCCAGAGTGATCTTGCCAATCATTTTCTATCCTTCGTTGCCATGATTCGATTGAAAAGTAATTTCTTGAATTTACCCAAAGGCTGGCAAAACTTTAGCTCTAATACCACTGTAGTGTCCCACCAAATTTGCATTCTTTTCCCAATGAGCATTTTGTCAAATAGTTCATGTCCACACTGAACATTTAGTTTTTTATTGCAATGTTGTGATAATTCATGCAATGGTTTTAAAATATATTAACACAACGTGAACATGAATGAGCACAATATGATACCCATTAATTTGAAAAACAATTTACAATGATTCAAGGATTATGATAATGGAATTTTTTTAACATAATAGTCTGTTGTAATAAAGGGCAGATTACAAAGAAGAGCATATGCAAATTGATAACCTGATTAATAACATTTTCTTACACCTTTGAACAGTCCCAACATATAATGCCATCACTGCCCAGTTTGGTATTTCACAACAACTACAGGAAAGGGGTATCATTCATCAAAAACTCGCCTAGTCATCTGGCAACTGCCTTAGATTGTCACACTCAATAATAGGTTATGACGCCCAACTATTAATCTGATTTGTGCATACTAAAACCACCACTCATATGTCAACCTAAATGCATGGGTGATTCTTTTAACACAATAAACTATTCCAATGTCATGTTGATGCATGTATTCTAACACTTCTAATGTTACACATCCACCTACAGCCTCACAGTTACCTTCAAATTATTGTTAATAGGATGGTGGCTAGTGTATCGAACTTTGCAATACCCAAACAACCTTTTTGTTCTCTAGAACTATCATGCCAAGCATTGTATGAGTACAACGTCTAGTAATAAAGGTTTCATAGTCTTCAAACAGTTACCATGCCACCATTCACAAATCCCACGACCAACAATACATAACCCCCATGCCTATCACAAGAGGATTGTCCCAATCACAAATGGCATCCCATTTCAAGACATTCCTTTTTGTTGTGTAAGCTCCAAAATAAGAATATGATGAAATCACCAAAACCATCAAACTCTTCCAGGAAAAGGTTTCTAAACAAGATATTATATAATATTTCCAATCACTTGCAAATTTGTCTCTGAAAGAAACTCATGTATTAGAAAACCAAATCTTTGAATGCACTATGAAATACCTAATCGATATCTCCAACAAACATTAGCCTGGGTAGATCTTTCACCACCGGAGCTAATCTCCTCCAAGAGGGTTTTCATCCTTAGGAAGGTTGAGATGAACCAAGTCCAATCTTTAGAACTACAAGGGTTTTTAGACAAAGAGATAATAAAATTCAACATACCAAACGAGCTCTCAATTCCCCTTCTATAAGCTTTTTAAGGAACTTTCCAAAAACTCATTTTTAAAATCACTTTATTAATTTATAGAACCTTTTAACTCCAAAAAGTGATTTATTTTATTTTAAAACATTTTTGGGCATTAGAAGTCACTTTTTAGCATCCCAACATTTAAAGCTTTTCATCTCAGTTCCAATGACTTGTAACACTAAGGTGCCCCCTTAAATATTTTAATTAAAATATTAACCTTAGCGAAAATAATTAAATAAAGCTCAATATTACTTCCAAATTGTGAGAATGGTCGAAATGCATTAGAACTGAAAACTAGTTGCACAAGAGAGATCCCAATGATGAAAGATGATAAATGAACTTGACTAGGTGACTTACTAAAAATAAACACTCCCTCCAAAAATTTTGGATCCCAAATCAAAAGCTAAAAATAAAATTTGAAAGCATCATATAAATCCTCTAGACTATTTGAGATCACTAGTAACATCAAATAACCCCTTTGATCAGCCTAACACAAACCCAAAAAGTCAACTCCAATTATAGAGTAAGAGAACATGAAAATGGGGACATTACATGGTTAGTCTTCTGCTATTTCCACCTTGTTCATGTATTGGTGAAGTTGTCTTGTCGCCTCATAATTGTGTCATTGTGACACTTGTGTGCATGTTATTGTGCAAGTGTAACATATCATTGTTGCATTACTAGTGTTGTTGTTTCAAGAAAAGGTTATTCTATCAAGTTTTTTTTTGAGCTTGTCAACTCGGGGCATTATAGGTGATCTAGGACAATTATCATTAGTACATTACATTTTAATATATTTTGAACTGTCATATGGAACAACACTTTTGATAAACTTTCAAATAGTCACACTTGACATAATTTTCCAACAACATAGGGATGACATTATCAAAAAAATTTACAACATTATAAAAAATACAAGGAATATAAAACACATTAGATTGGAAATTTCTCATGTTTTTGATAAGGAAAAATAGGTTTTGAAGGGACACCGAAACCCTTTACAAAGACGAAAAGCTGCAAAAGAAATTAAACACTAAACCCAATAGCTCAAAAAACCAAAAAGCTGACAAAATATGTAACAAAAGCAACCCGTCAGCAACCCCAACGGAAAAAAACATCAGCAAACCTGCTGAACCAAAAAAGGAAGCACTAGCTATAGTAACTTATCTAAAACATCAGTCAAGGCCATATTCTCCTTAATGACCTCCTCATGCATACTAATAACATCCTTCAACTCTTCAATAGCAACAGTAGCCCTCTTTTTTGTCTTACTTCTCGTCCTAAAGCACGGACTAGCCTGCAAGTCTTTATCCAGCACAAGAGTAGAAGCCTCCACTTTCTCCACCAGGTAAGAGCCACTAACCTCTTAAATCATTTTCTCCATATCACCCATGTCAAGAGGTTTACCCATCCAATTCAGCACTTTCTCATTCAGAACAAAAAGACCCATCACATTGGTCTTCAAAGAATTATTACTGATATTGACCACTGTTTTCAAGTCCTCCGACATCTTTCCAATTTTATCCTCCAGACTTGCAACTTTGTCCTCCAACATTTTATTAACAATACCTTCCAAAGAGTAAATCCTTTCCTCATGAGAAACCCCCAAATGATCAGCATCCACCAAAAGCTTATCAAGCTTAACATGCATATATTTAACTTTGCCTTTTATTTCCCACTCCTTTCGGTTGCCCCTAAGAATAGCAACACAAACTTCCTGCCAATTCTTCATCTAAAGATTAAGCTTCTTTACCTCAGTAAATACCCACTTAACCAAAGAAAGTAGATTTCTTGTCCCATCTTCAACAATCCTACAAAACATATTCATGTCAATTTCATCCCAGTTAACCGGAGGCTAATCATTCTGCTCCAAGTCATCAGGGGCATCAAAAAAATCCATATTATGGTTGTCCTCTTCTTCGACAAGGGAATCCTTGACCTCCACAATGTCCACCTTGATCCTCTCCTTATTTGGCAAGTCGGCCAAATCAGCTAACACCTCCAGATGCTCCTTCTTCACTTCCCTCTCTGTCAAAGAAAAAACTTGAGAATAATTAATCACTTCAATCCCCTGCATTTCAACGGGACTAGTCTCTATCGACTTATCCTCCATCATAGAATTACCCATAATAGAAAGATCATTCGGCTAATCACCCACATTTTTTGGAACCTTAAGCCCTAACATAGGGGAGCTCTCCAGCAGACCAGTCTTACCAGGAACAGGGTTCCCCAATAAGGAATTTTGAACACAATCAACATTCGAAGGAGCCACTTTACCCTCAGGAGGACATCCCTTCAAACCCTCATTACCCAAAGACAACACAGGATTCACATTTGGACCAGGGGCATTCGCTTCATCACCTAACTTAATCTTCCTTTTGGCCGAAGCTTTAACTTTCTTTGAGCCTTTAGTATTCCCCTTCGAAGATTTTCTAACATAATTGGACAAAGTCTCTCGCAACTCCACATCAGTCTCGTAACCCTTACCCCACTCTTCTAATTCCTCTTCCCCTTCCTCATAACCTTCTTCATCAATAGACATATCCTCATATTCTAACTCTTCCTCCTCAGAACTACCGACTCATTCACCGGCAGAGTCCCCAGTATCATAACCATCATTTTTAACCCCCTTCTTACCGGGAGTTTTAGGGGAAATCAAAATCAATTTCAGCTTGATATGAGCAAATAACAAACTCATAATCCCTTCATGAAGAACTACCTTCTTAGGGTTCTTCCTGTGGTCTTCAATACTCTTCTCCATAGAGAGTAACAGGTAAAAAGGAAAGGAGATTGAAACCTTATGCCTAAAATGGTTCAAGAGCACAAAATGATAAGAGTAAACCACAGAGAATCTACCTTCAAGGGTGAAGTAGTACATAATCGCCTTCACGAGGTCCCTCCAAAGCGACTTCAGGGAGTTCCTAGCATAACCTCCACTTCCAATCTCCCTAAGCTTTTTCCTCTCATCATGTTTGAAAAAGTTCACAAAAGCCTTCTTGGCCACACCCCTGTCTCTAAAAAACTTCCTACCAGTAACCGAAAGACCAATTACCTCCACAGTAAAATCCTCATCAATATGAAACTCAACACCCTTGTACTGCAGAGACCTCACATTCCAGCCTTTCATGAAGAAATTAGTAGCATTAGGGTCTGGGACTTGAATACTCTACATAAATTACGTAACCCCCCCAATTCTAAATGCTCCCACATAGTAGCATTCTTTTGAAACTCTTCACAAGAACTCGGCTAAACTCTACAATGGTCGCCACCCATGGTAACAAGAAACAACCTAGAACACAACAACACCTGGAAGAAATGTAACAAAAAAAAGAACCAGGCACTTTTCAAATCAATACAAAAAACACCCACAATACATGTGGGCTTATCATTCCAAGTACTTCCCTGCCAGAACTGCCAGTCCATCCTTCTACAGAAACCAAGGAAATAATTAATCAAATAGGGCAAAGGTTCAATGTTCCATACCCAACTTAAAATCATAATGAAAAACCTTTCCCCAAGGACACCACTCCTATAAACAAGCCATCTGGTCATTATTAGAAATACACTTCAGATTAAAAGGTAGCGATTCAAAAGAATCCCACTCAGATCTCTCCAACACTCCCACATTGGCAACACCATCAGCCAGCATGTTCGCTTCACAAAAAACATGTGTTATTTTGATCTCCTCAAAAGAGTTTATAATGGCGATAGAATCATTAATAAAATGGGAAATAGACCACGAAGGGGGACACTTCAATAAGAGATAATTTATCACATTAAGAGAGTCCCCCTCCGACCATAGCTTAGAAACCCCTTGTGTCTTAGCTAAAATAAGGCCATGATAAGCAACTGCAGCCTCCGCAAAATGGTTTGTCTGGATTCCCAAGGGGAGCGCCATAGCAGAGACAAACTTACCATTATCATCGTATAACACTCCCCCGCAACTAGCTGGCCCTGGATTTCCTTTAGACACTCCATCAAAATTAACTTTGAACCACCCTACAGCAGAAGCCTTCCATTTAACCCCCTCCCTGGGATCTTTCAACTTTTTCACAGGATTGGAAAGGTCACAAGGGAGATTCCATATTTTCCCCACAAGATAATCAAATGGGGACACCACCACTTTCAAGTTATAGGTCAGAATCATCAAAAATTCTGATAGAAAATTTGCCCTGATGGCATTGCAAATTTTGAAAGCCAATCTAGAAGGTGACAGTTCCTGCTGACGGAAAACTCTTTTGTTTCATTCCTTCCAAACACCCCAAGCAACATGAGGCAGAATAACATACCACAACAAAGAGAGCGTCAGGTTAGAGGAAGGGGAAACCCATTGAGAACATAATTTAGAGAAAGAAGCCGGAAACACCCAAGCCAAGTCCCACATATTAAAAATATGAGACCAAACCCCCCAAGTAAAACTGCAACTAGTCAGCAAATGGAGACAATCCTCAGCATCAACTTTACATAAAAAGCACCTATTCGGCAAATCCATACCCCTCTTCACCATATTTCTCATGTTATACATAAATGGAATCCTATTTATAAACAAACAAGATACATTCTATTCATGTATACTTTTTTGCACACACGTAACAAATTTTATAAAACCAATACCCATGCTAATGGCACACCACATTGCAGAGAAAAAATGGGCATATAAAGCTTTTAAATTCATATAACAAACAACTACAATCAATTATGGAAAATATAAGTTTGTGGGTTATAAATGGACTTGTCAATGGGGTTCTTGGCAAAGTGATTGGTATCATATACAAAAATGAAAGTAGGCCATTGGATCTACCTCTCTTTGATGTCACAAAATAGAAATAGTTCTAATTGATCTAGACACATATGGTGGCCATTGATAAAATTCTCCCTAAAAATTCCTTGGACAATAACATTCCATAAAGCATAGGGTCTAACTATAAATAGTGCGACAATATACATTGGAAACACAAACCATTAGGGACTCACTTTCATAATAGTGTCCAAAGTTCAAAGTGTGAATGATGGATCTTAGACCTGTACAAACACAAATAACAAACACATTATTAGTCTCATATGCAAGTTAGAAACAAAATTCCCCATGAAATTCATTTGAGCTATCAAGAACAAGAAATAAATGAACATGAATAAAAACTATCTAATCTTGCTCAAAATAAACAAACTCCAATCCCATGGGGGAATTGGTGCCAATTTGATGTGGAAAATGGCCATTTCCCAATTCCTTGCAAGTTTGATGATCAATGGATGAAGGTTGATACTCCTTGATGAAATTTCGCCATAACCTAGCTATGAAATCATGAAAATGGATGAAAATCGATAAAGATGGATGAAAATTGCTCAAAAACTTGAAGATAATAATGTTGCATAAAGTTGTGGATCCAAAATCAAAATGAGAGCCTTATATTTATATAAGAGAATGATGGAGGATGAGGAAAAATGAATGAATGTGGGATCAAACACCAACCAATAGCACAATGCCACTTCTCGACATGTGAGTGAACAAAGGTGGAGCACATTTGGACGAATGTGTACATTAATGCAATTAGGTGGAAATTCAAATTTGGAGAAGTGACAAGTTGGAGGGAGAGAATAAATGAATTAAATGGCACTTGGCTCAAGAAAAAGACATGTAAGAGGCCTTTAATGCCTTGTTGGATGGACAAGTACTTTTTGGGGGGAGAATTCAAACTTGAAGAATATTCCATCTTTGATGCTTTTTTGAATGAAAATTGAAGATTTATTAATTAATTAAATTGATTTTCATGAGCGAGTTGCAAAAGCTAGAGGATTGGATGGATTAAGATTAGGATTAATTAGGATTTGATTAATTAAGAGGGAGATTAGCTTATTTGACAATTTTGACTTAGACTTTTGGATTAATTTAAATCAAAATGAGAAGAAAATGAATTTAGACTTAATTAAATAAGATTTTGATTTATTTAATTAAAGATGGTGTTAGTTTTAAATCAAATAAAGATAAATTTATTTAATTTAAATGAAATGACCTTAGAGACTAATTAAATAAAATGAATTATGTAATTAAAAGGGAAATGATGACTTAATCAGATAAAATTGATTTATTTAACTAAGAGATGGAATGTGATGAATTTAATCAAATATAAATTATTCGATTAAATGGTTAGCAAAGGAGATGATTCAAGACAAATTGGTGTTAGTAAATTTAGGATTAGGTGTATAGGATCAATCGGTATATTTTACGTGTCTACATTTTGCCCCTCTTAGAAGCAATGTACCCACTACGTTGGTTCAAAAAATAAAGTTGCCGCGATCAAAATTCAAAAAATTTATAATTTTTTCGAATGCCCCAATGGAAAGAAGTATATTGGTACACTGCCCCCTCGAGAGATCGAGCGTATAGTTTGATTTGAGGGTTGATCTCGCAACGAAGAGGTTCAAGATGGATGTATGGATGGCTATGATGATGATGCAAATGAGATGGTTTTAAGATGCTTAGAATAACCAATCTATATTATCCTAAACAACTTAAATGATGATGCAATGCATGTGAGATGGATGAGATGGATGATGCCTATGTGATTATGCAATGGATTTTTTATGGAAATGTATGGTTTATGAGATGCTTAGACTAATAGATCTATATTATGATGGAAATGCAATGTGAAATGATCGATGTTTCCTATTATGATATGATTGATATGCAGCACGTTGATGGTTTGTGGATGCAGGATGGATGCATTGGTGATGATGATTAGCTGTCATGGTGCCATGTTAGTGCGGAAAGAAGAAAGAAGAAAATAAGATCCAATAAGCCAATTTTATTAGCGATGATGATGATGATGATTTGCTTATCAGGAATTGATATTTTAAAAGGGTTATTTACCTTATGTTTGATAACACACATAGGCATGATGCATCAAGGTATAAAGAACCAGGATGGCGTTGCACCTAGTGTGATGGACTTTGACTTGAAAATCAGATAGGAGTACTCCGGTTCACACCTAACATACAAAACCTTATTTAAAATGCAGTTCAAATATTTTGAACATCTCAGACCAAAACATAGAAAGGAAAGCCTTCCTATGTGGTCAACAAGACACCTGAAACACCCTCCCTACACCCAAACAAAGCACACATGACCAAGGTTATATTACAAGAATATCCAACAAGCACAACAGACAAAAGATAATGATCATTGCCCCATTCCTTTCTCTCTAAATCCCTTTGTTAGGACATCATTGAGAGGTCATCAAAATGAGTGCAATAAGATAAGCCAAAAGACAAAGATAAAGTAAATAAACAAGCTAATGTTCTTCATACTGCTAGCCAAGACTAAACTACGGTGATGCTTGATGTTGATGTCCATTGTAGGAAGGATGCATCCCAGGACATGATGTTATCAGATGATTTGGGACAAACTAGATGACGGGCTATTGATACAAAAAGTTGACCAACTTGTTTACTTACTGACCTAGACTTAAGACTTTGCAATTGAGTTTTCACTTGTAACCTGCTAGACTTGTTTCCAACTGTTTCACCAAAGGTTGAGGGTGACAATGATTTATTGTGAGTGGATGTTTATTATGGGTGAAAGCGAGATGGGATGGATGGATTTTTTCAAATATTTGGATGTTTTTGACATTTTGAAATGTTTTGAGGCTATTTTTGGTGTTTTCAAGATGTTTTGCAAATGTTTTGATTTTCAAATTTTCCAATTTTTTTGTGTTTTATGAGATTTATGAATGTTTTTGGATTTTTGTGTTTTTTTAATGTTTTTGTGTTTTTTGTGTTTCGGGGGCTGATCAAAAATTAGCCTTGCCTACGTTTAAGCTCAGAGATGATGTAGTTTGGATTCCATGTTTTTTGATGTTTTCTGACTTTTTGACCTATTTTGGGATTTTGATATGTTTTGGATGTTTTTGGATTTTCGCATGATTTTGACAATTTGGATATGGATATGTGTGATGATATCAGTGTTTTGTTTTGGGATTTTGTTGAAAACCATGCTAAGTTTGATTCATTTGATTGATGGATTGATGATGATAACATTGATGAGGATGCACAACAATGCAAGGATAGTGTTAAGCAACACAAGGATTAGGATGGATATCCCAAGATGATGAGGGATTGATTGGATTCAATTGATGGATTGATGATGATAACATTGTTGAGGATACACAACAATGCAAGGATAGTGTTAAGCAACACAAGGATTGGGAAGGGTATCCTGAGATGATGATGGATTGATTGGATTTGATTGTTCAAGATTGTTAAAGCTTGGTTTGGAACAAAAGTTGGTTTTGGATTATTTGATGTGATGTTGAAGCACACGTTAGATGCAACTGATATTGATAATTTGGATTGATGTTCGATGAAAGATAAAGCTTGATAAGGAACATCTTCTCGTCAAAATATGCCATGGGCTAGTGACTTGGATTTTTTTTTTGCTCACAAGTGCTTTGACCAATTTGATTTTACATTTTCCAATGTTCAGATCACCACATAAGTTGGAAGATATAGATCAAGATCTATTCTCAAAGCAAGATGTAAATATCTACCCCCAGTGCCTAGCAATGTATGAAATGCCATGGATGGATGCTTGGATAGGTGTGTAGATGGATGGATATGGTAAGCATGCAAGTGATTCCAAGTATTATCTTGCGATAAGATAAGGTGTTTGAATGAAGGAATGATTCATTGGATAATGCTTCATGGTTTAGATAGCGTTGGGATAGGATAGTATCAATGAAAGTGACTCATGTCAAGATGTTTACCATAAGCAAGTGTAAAGTGTACACCAAACTTTTTTCAAGATCAAGATAACTTGGACTATAGATGTAGATGGATGAAAATGGATTGGATCAATGGTTTATGGATGAATGAATTTATTATGGATGAGATGGATGGAATGTTGGATTTATTACGGATGGGATGAGATGCTTCCACCTAAACTAGCACATGTAGATGCTCAATTCTACACATGACGCTTGTTTGCCAAGTTTTCATCATGGTGCTGTCCAAAGCACCACCATAGTGGTTTTCACTAGAGGATGATTTTTTTCTTTACTGTTTTCAATCCCTTTTTTTTTTTGGATTTTTTATTTATTTTTATTTATTTTGTATTTCTCTATGAAATATTTTTTTAAGCTCATGTTGAATCACCTGGTGGTGTTGATGTAGATTTTTTGTCATAATGTGCCATCAATATCTTTCCTGAAGAAGTTGTTTTGCCAAGATACATGCACTTGAATACAACTTTTGAGGTTCCTGATCTGCTTTGTTGATACTGGAGTTAACTTTGTCTTTGTGCGCACATCACGATAGAGTGCCTTCTGAATTCTTATGATGAAGGGTGGATGCCAATACATGGTCAATGTGAGAATTGGATATCATGTGTGGAGGTGTGGATGGAGTGTGTTTAGGAATAAAAGATGGATTGGTTGACAACTTGGAACCTTTGACTCTCCAAACTTGGGAAGATGAGCAATGATGGGTGGATATGAAAGTATGCGTGGAATTAGGACCAATTGCTTGATATACTTTGTATGTCACTTAAGAATCCTTATTTTTCCTTTGTGGACATCTTTCATGGATACTTTTCTCTTTTTTATTTTGCCTCATAGTTTCTTTGACTAATGGAGTTTGATAGGGATAATCTTTCTTTGTATTTTTTGGTATCCATGTGTATTTGATTTGTCCATTATGCTTCCCAACTTATTTTGCTTTGATGACGTTCTTTAGGCTTTGATTCAAATCTTTCTTTTGATGTTGGTCCCCATTCATGGATGGGGTGATGGGTGGATGAAGATTCATGATGTGGTTGGTTGTAGTATTGGCATTGGTTTCATCATAAGGATTCTTCGTGCTCCTTATGTTGACGTTTGCTTGAGACTAAGTTGCCCCCAGTATGGTGGTAGTATCACCTTTGTTCTTTGATTCTACTATTTTAAGATGTCTTGTTCAGTAAGCATTTTCTAATAAGTGACCACTACAGAGGATGCTATTTCAATTTGTTGCTCTGCTGACTCTGGAAAATCCTGTTCTGTCTGACCTATTTCCTTGAGTGGATAATGTTGGATATCTTCATACATGATGTCCTTAGTCTGAATTTGGGATATATCTAATCCTGATGTTGGCAACTCAGTTTGACTGTAGGAATCAATAACCTGTTCTTTTTGTGTAATAATGTCAAGAGTAAAGGAATCTTGTTCTAAATAAAGATCATCTATGTGTCCATCCAAAGAAATCATCTCATGGGTAGATGGAGGAGTATGTGTTATGTGGATGTGATCATCATTTATGACATCTTGTATTGATATGAGAGTGTCCATTAGATCATTGTAGTAGCTTGGAGATACAAATTCTTGATCTTAAATGATTTTAGAATTGCTTTCGACATGCTTTGGTTCAAGTTCTTGACATGGGTCAATTTCAAAGGATGGATTGCTTATAAAGGGTTCTTGGATATCTTCATTAGGCATGGGAAGTGGCTCAATATCCTCTTGATCTTTGAGTGGATTTGGATCAAGTATGGAGTTGGAGATTCCTTCAATATCTGTAACCATGAGGTCAAAGGATGTCAATATATCTTGGGAAGGACCATTGCAAGACTTTGGTGAAAGATGTTGATCATGCTTTTGAATAAATTCTTGAGATATGTCCTCTAACTCATTAGGTGATGTAGAGAAATTTTCAATATGATCATTGGTCGATGGATCGTGGATTATGTCAATAGGATCAAATAATTCTAACACTCCTTGAAATAGATCATTGTTGAATATTGTTGAGGGGTTTTGATCATGACCAAAGAGTGACTCTTGATGTATGTTGAGTTGATCTTTGGATGAGGTAGAAACATCTTCAAGGTGCTCATTGATGGATAGATCTTGATCATTATTTTCAACAATTATAGAGGAGAGATTGTCACTGCTATCGCAAGTGGTTGAACCCTGATCATTGTCCCCAATAGTTTTTTTTTTTTATCAATAAGGTCTTGGATGAGATTTTTGAGTCGAATACAATTTGATGTTGTATGTCCCTTTATATTGTGAAAATCACAAAGGTGCTTCTCGTTATACCCTAGTGGTTTAACTTGGGGCTCTTAATAATTATCATAAATAGGGATTTTGATGAGATTTTATTGTACCAACTGTTGCATGACCAATTCAATTGGTTCCCCAAGTTGTGTGTATTTTCGTTTGTTACCTTGTGAGATTTGTACTTTAAATTGACCTTGTGGTGATTGATTTTGGAGATGTGATGATTGATCTTTGAGATGTGGCGATTGATCTTCGAGATGTGGAGGTTAGGTTTGTTGTTGATGTTGTTGATCTTGATATCCAACCCCTTGACATTGGAGATATTGTTCTTGATGTGGTTGTGGACACAACTCAATGCTTTGATGGCATGGTTTAACCAATGGAAGAGTGTATTGATTTTGGGGTGGAGATGTCTCTTAGCGCAATGAATCAACTATTTTGGTAAGTGTAGCAATTTTATATTATAAAATTTGATCTTGATTTTGATCCTAACACCCTTGATATAGTTGATTTGGTTTTTGTTCAAGCATATTTGGAATGTATACTTGTGGTGTTTGTATGGGATCATGGACAAATTGATTTTGGATAATGTTTTGATTTGGGAAGATGTTTAGATTTGGCATGATAGGTTGAAATTGAACATTGTTGTGGTTGGGAATCACATTGCCTTGATTTAGGTAACTTTGATTTTGCATGGTGTTACCTTGACTTGGATCAATACATGGACTCGTTAACATATTGTTTGGACTTTGAACGACATTTGTATGATTCACAAACATATTTATCCCAAAGTTTTCCAAGTGTGGATTTGAAATGTTCATGTTTGTACTTGGTATATTCACATTTTGCATGTATGGATTTGGTGGGATAATGTTATTTTGTTGAAGACTTATGCATTGATTGTTTGGTTGATAGATTTGTAGATTTGGACTTTAATTTAAATCTACCATAGGGAAATGTGTTCCAAACTTTAGATTGGGCATACTCACATTTGTTGTATCATTGAAGTTTGTAGGAGATAATGATTCCATGTATGGATTGTGTAAATGTGAGTTTTGATAGTTTGGTTGACTTGGATCGCTCATGATGTATAGAGCAAGTTTATATTCCATGTTCTTCTTGTGTTTTGACCTTGTTGCAAAAGTGACCCCTAGGGTGTTTAGGAACGATGATGAGATGAAAGATGAAAGGGGTGAATGATATGGGTGTTGAACTTTTAAGATCCTTGGAGGAATACTAGACTTTAGGACTTTTGGATTTTTTTTATTTTGGATTTTGGATTTGATAATGAAAGTTCATAAACTCCAAGAGGTTAGATGTTGTCTTGGAATAAACTTGTCCACAAGATGATAATTTAACTAAGTGTATGAGGAAGGATTCATCCACACCCACTTAGCCAAACAAGGAGATTTTGATGTTGATTTTACTAAAACTCTAGTATGAATGATTTTTCCAAAGTTCTAAAAGTTGTTTGTGAGATGGGATTTGATTGATGTTTGAGATGGATGAAAGTGTTGATTTTGATTCTAAGTGAACCTAGAGGGACTTGTTTACAAGACCAAGATTTTGAAGAACATGCTCTTCCCTAAGAGTACTTCAAACCAAAAGATCAATGTTTGCTCAAAAGATCATAAGACAAAAGATAAACAAGCACATGTGTGGGGTTCAATTGATTTCATCTTGATTAATGAATTTATTTTACCACAAACACTTTCTTGATTAGATTTTGAACTAAATGTCTAATGTCTTAATTTATTTTCATCCCACAAAGTCCATTATGTGGAAATCGATAAAATCAAGGCAATAGTTCCCTAATGTTGACTTTAGTGAGAGAAAATGGAGATATAAATTCAAATGCTTAGAAGCCTCTAAGGATAGAATCCCTAGGGCAAGCAATAGCACTTGGATTTTGTCAAAGATATTTGCTTCCTCTAAAGGGTTTGAAATTTGATGTTCATGGTTGAATGTTTGTTTTCCAATGTTTTAGATCCAAGCAAAGTGTTTTGATTCCAAGAAAATGCACAACCCTATGGATAAGAGGCAATATTTGTTGAATCCCTACTTGGATAAATCCAATGGCGCTTATTCTTGGCAGATGATTAAAATTTTGACCACACTAGCTCCCCTCCATGACACTCACTTATACGGGTCATCCAAGCTTTAGTACCCATGAAAATCCCATGACATACTTTTTCATCTCTACCAATAACCGCAAAAATGTGGGGCAGCTTCAAAACGACCATTCTTGTACCAACAAATAGATAAGGATTTGGACTTCTAAACAAAAGGTTCTAGTATAGGCATTCCGTTTGTGGGGGATCATCCATATAGCGAGAGACCATTTATATCCTTCTTTTCAGAACAATCCTCGTGATACTTGAACTTTCCTCAAGTATCCACATTTATATACAAGGTGGAAATCGCTTGGCTTTAGCGTGTTCTTGGTTGGATCATTCCTTGGAGTGATTACTTTTTCCCACCAAGCAGGACCTCTAAGGATAAACAAAAGTGAGCAAGCACATCTTTAGTTCAATCAATCTTTGTTTTCGTAAACAAAGAGAGAACACACACGATATACTCCACTCACACTAACAAGATTTTGTTCAATTTTAAGAATCCAAATTGAAGTGTGGAGGCAATCACTTATACAACTTAATATCACAAAAAACCTTTTAATTCTCAAAATCATCATGAGGCGTGAGAGAAGCACATATGTATTTTAAATAGTATTACTTTGGATAAGAGATTACAAAACATAAAAGGCACATGTTCATTTTAATCCTTCAAAGTAAGAAAATGAGTTCTTTTTAAGCACCAACTTTGAAGTGTGAGATTTGTTTGTTCAATTGTTAAGTCCAAAATAAAATGTAGTAAGTTCCTAAAATTCTTTTTTAACCCCTTTGTTTTGTTCTTTTTAAAACCCAAATGAAATTTATTTTGAGCCCTAAAACTTGAAGAGAACAAAAGCCTTAAAATGGGATTATAATTGCTCCCAAAGTGTTTAAAAACACTTGTTACAATCAAGTGATGATGCCATAGAAAGCCTTTGTGTTCGTTTCCTCCTTCCTTTTTTATTTCCTAACCTAAAAAAGTGCTCAAAATGTTAGATTAGATTAAGAAACAAGAAGATATAAGAGTTAGATGATTAATTAAGCATAAAAACCCTAAAACTTAGACCAAGTTACAATGTGATTTGACTTTAGATGTAAAATTGAAAATTTTAACTCTACTAAAATTGAGAAACACTTACACCATTGCATGGCTTATTAAATTCTACCCATTTAAAAAAAAAGCTTAAAAAAAAACCTTTGTATGACCAAGATATGACCATTTTAAAATTGACTATAAAAGCGCTAAAACAGAGACCCTATGCACTAAAATAGTGCTTAGATGCGCTAAAAGAGTACTCAAATGTGTTAAAACAGTGCTCAGATGCGCTAAAAGAGTGCTCAGATGCACTAAAAGAGTGCTCAGATGAGTTAAAATAGGAGGTGAATGCATTGGAAGATGTCGTAAATGCACTATAACAGAGCCTGGATGCGCCAAAAGTCACCATCTATGTGCTGAAAGAAGCCACAGATGCGCTATATCGAGATTCACGAACAGACCTATTAAAAAATAGCGAAAATGACCAAAAAAATGTGTTAAATTTGAGATTTTTTCCCTCCTAGCGCCAAAATGTGAATGGTGGATCTTAGACCTACACAAACACAAATAACAAACACATTATTAGTCCCATATGCAAGTTAGAAACAACATTCCCCATAAAATTCATTTGAGATATCAAAAACAAGAAACAAATGAAGAACATGAATAAAACTATCTAATCTTGCTCAAAATAAATAAACTCTCAATCGCATGGGGGAATTGGTGCCAATTTGATGTGAAAAATGGCCCTTTCCCAATTCCTTGCAAGTTTGATGATCAATGGATGAAGGTTGATACTCCTTGATAAAATTTTGCCATAAACTAACTATGAAATCATGAAAATGGATGAAAATGGATAAAGATGGATGAAAATTGCTCAAAAACTTGAAGATAATAATATTGCATAAAGTTGTGGATCCAAAATCAAAATAAGAGCCTTCTATTTATAGAAGAGAATGATGGATGATGAGGCAAAATGGATGAATGTGGGATCAAACACCAACCAATAGCACAATGACATTTGCAACATGTGAGTGGACAAAGGTGGAGCACATTTGGATAAATGTGCACATTAATGCAATTAGGTGGAAATTCAAATTTGGAGAAGTGACAAATTGGAGGGAGAGAATAAATGAATTAAATGGCACTTGGCTTAAGAAAAAGACATGTAAGAGGCCTTTAATGCCTTGTTGGATGGACAAGTACTTTTTGGGGGGAGAATTCAAACTTGAAGAATATTCCATCTTTGATGCCTTTTTGAATGAAAATTGAAGATTTATTAATTAATTAAATTGATTTTCATGAGTGAGTTGGAAAAGCTAGAGGATTGGATGGATTAAGATTAGAATTAATCAAGATTTGATTAATTAAGAGGGAGATTAACTGATTTGACAATTTTGACTTAGACTTTTGGATTAATTTAAATCAAAATGAGAAGAAAATGAATTTAGACTTAATTAAATAAGATTTTGATTTATTTAATTAAAGAAGATGGTGTTAGTTTTAAATCAAATAAAGATAAATTTATTTAATTTAAATGAAATGACCTTAGAGACTAATTAAATAAAATGAATTATTTAATTAAAAGGGAAATGATTACTTAATCAAATAAAATTGATTTATTTAATTAAGAGATGGAATGTGATGAATTTAATCAAATATAGATTATTTGATTAAATGGTTAGCAAAGGAGATGATTCAGGACAAACTAGTATTAGTAAAATCAGGATCAAGTGTAGAGGATCAATCAGTATATTTTTAAATCCAAATAAGAACCTTCTATTTATAGATGAGAGAGATGGATGATGAGGCAAAATGGATGAATGTGGGATAAATCACCAACCAATAGCATAATGCCACTTGTCAACAAGTGAGTGGACAAAGGTGGAGCACATTTAGATGAATATGCACATTAATGCAATTAGGTGGAATTCAAAATTGGAGAAGTGACAAGTTGGAGGGAGAGAAGAAATGAATTAAATGCCACTTGACTCAAAAAAAGGACATGTAAGAGGCCTTTAATGCCTTGTTGGATGGACAAGTACTTTTTGGGGGGAGCATTCAAACTTGGAGAATATTCCCACTTTGATGCCTTTTTTAATGAAAATTGAAGATTTATTAATTAATTAAATTGATTTTCATGAGCAAGTTGCAAAAGCTAGAGGATTTGATGGATTAAGATTAACATTAATCAGGATTTGATTAATTAAGATAGAATTTAGCTGATTTGACACTCTGATTTAGATTTTATGATTTAAATAAATCAAGAATGAGAAGAATAATGATTTTAGACTTAATTAAATAAAGTTTGATTTATTTAATTAAAGAGGATGATGTTAGATTTAAATCAAATAAAGATTAATTTATTTAATTTAAAAGGAATGAACTTAGAACTTAATTAAATAAAATGAATTATTTAATTAAAAGAGGATGATGAAGAGGATTAATTAAATTAATAGGAGATGATGATTTAATCAAATAAAATTGATTTATTTTATAAAAAGACGGGATATGATGAATTTAATCAAATAAAGATTATTTAATTAAATGGTTAGCAAAGGAGATGATTTAGGATGAACTGGTGTTAGTAAAATCAAGATCAGGTGTATAGGATCAATCGGTATATTTTTTGTGTCTACACAAAGTTTATCAAAAATCTATAAATATTTCATGTGTTTTTATTTAAAGGTATAAATGCATGGAAACAAATATGAATATAATCTTACATAAGCAAGAGGAGGACCATCTAAAAAAATGTCTACAAAAATTTCTTAATAATCTAATCACTAAATCTTACTTTGAAATGATTTTAAATATATATTCTAACTTAACTTGTAAAATTAGAAGGAAGCTTTCTTGGTTTTATAATATGAAAATTATAATTCATTAATGATTTGGTAAAATATCATCTAAGGTAAATTAAAATGGTGTTCTACTACTACTTTACTATAAAATTTATTACATTAATTTCCATCTTAAAAATAATCTATTTAACTACAAAATTATCTCTATACCTATTAAACTTGTGAGTTCAATTATTAGTTACATCTATTCAACCCATGTTGTTTGTTGTATAATTTTTAGACAATTTGTGATATGTTAATTTTTAAGGAATCAAAAGGTTCTCTATTTTTAATGTCTCTAACTTATGGTGCAAGCCAGGTCCAAACTTATAGAGGATAAATTAGATGATGCAAATTTAAAAATAAAAACCAAATGGACTACTCTAACTCCCATAACTTTATGGACAAGGGAATTTACCACAGGATTGTACATTATCAAGTAATTCAACCACTTGTGGGCCTTGCTTAAAATTATTGAATATTTATCACACTTTTACTTTCATATGTCACATGGACACTACCAATTTGACCTTTAGAAGATTAATGATTGTTAAAAGAGAAACACAATAAAAACAATTCTAATTGATAGGATACATGGTACAACATTACTGGAGTGGAGGATTTATAAATGAAGAGAAATTTGGGCGATTTTAGAGAAATGAATCTACATCTTACATGTTTAATTTTTGTGCAGGATTATAATTATTACTATTTATAGATGAACAAACATAAACTTGATTGCATTGATTACTAGAATATCATGCCCTGATAGGAATCAATAATAAGAATTTGGATTCCTCTTTGCTATTAAACTGATTGGTTAAATGAGGATTTTGTAGGGGTCCTCTCTTGAAAGATAAAATCACTTATACAATATGGACTAGAAAAACATAAAGATCCAAAAGGCCAAAACACATATTACAACATAAATTCTAAGCTATTGGCTTAGTCCAAAGAAGATAACTAAAAAAACCCTACCCCATAGACCAAATCAATAAGAGGGGCCTGAAGTAGAGTCATCCTAAATTAAAACTTGTACACCAAGATCAAGGGATAATTTATGGGTAGCCTAAAAAACTGCACCTTTTGAAATGGTAGGTGAATGATAGATGCTTGAAATTTATAGACATATTTTATTAAATGATAACCCATAAACTATCAATGTATAAAGCCAAGTCTTAATAGTAAAATGTTAAATCAATATGCTTCTTGGATAGGGAGTGCATAAAATATCAAAATTGTTCCACTTCCTTTGATTATTGGAGGAAAATTGTAGAAGCCTCACAATCTAGTAAGATATCTTCCAAATTTCCATTCAATAAAATAATATCATCACTAGACAAGATTCTACTAAGAATCCACTCTTTGGTAACAACAACATGAACCCAAGCATCTAAATTATAGATGAAATTGATCTGTAATTAAAAGTTTGCAAAATAACTTGCACTTAATCCTAATTACAGATTTGCATGGCTATGTTTATTTAACCATTAAAATTACATAAATTGAGTTCACTTAAATCTTTACACAAATTAATGAAACAATAACTAATTACTTAAATGTCATAAATAAAAACTCAAAGAAGAAATTAAAATGCTAGAAGGAAACTGTAGACATGCAAAATTGACATCATGCATCTAATCCGTATTCACTAATTCCATGTCATCCTTAATCATCCCCTTTATCATCATTTTCTCTCTTTAATTAAATAAATCATTTTATTTAATTATCTCCTAAAGTTTCTTCATTTAATTAAATCAAATGTATTTAATTAAATGGCTAATGTCCATTATTTCCTCCCATTTGATTTAAAATCTAAATCAAATGTCATGTCAACTAATCTCTATCTAAATTTAATTAAATCATGATTAACTTCTAACACTAATCCTCTTTTCTCTAGCTTTTGCAACTTGTGCACATAAATCAATTTAATTGATTTATTAATTCTTCCTTTTCATTCAAAAAAGGCATCTCAAGAGGGAATATTCCTCCATTTCAAATCTCCTTCCCAAATTTCTTGTCCTCCAACATAGCATTAACTCTGCTTACATGTCTCCCACTTGGCATTTAAGACTCTTTCTTCTCCCTCCAACAAGCCAACTTTCAAATTTGAAAAGCCACCTAATATCATTTATTGGCACATTTGTCAAAATATGCTCAACCTTCATCCTCTCACATGTTGACAAGTGGCATCTTTTCATTGGCTCAAGATTAGTCCCACATTCATCCATTTTGCCTCTTCTTCTCTCAATCTCACCTATAAATAAGAGGCTTTTCTTCTCATTTTGGATCCACAAATTATGCATTTTTGAATCTACACTCTTATGCATAAGTCCATTATTTTCTTGAGTTCATAGCATTTTCATAACATTTCCATCATTTGGCTTATCAAAGGGTTGGGAAAGGGCCACTTTTCATATCAAAGTGGCACCAATCCACTATGGAATGAGAAAAAGGTTAAAGGTTAAAGGTGGACATTGGAATCAATTGAGAGCAAACAAATTGGAGTTAGAAAATTAATCATTGAAATCAAAATTCACAAAGCATTTTTTAATGCTTAGAGCTCCCATTTTATGCCATCATTTTTTGTTTTGCACCAACTCACTTCTTTTTGGGCTCTAAAAAGAACACTACAAAAGCTTTCGTTTTTGCTACAAAGGGTTAAAAAAGAACTTTAGGCAAACTTACTAGATTTTGTTTAAAGTTAACAATTGAACAAAACAACTTTCATCTTTCGTTTTGGTGCTTTAAAAAGAATCAAATCATTGCTTTGAGGATTTAAAGTGAACATGTGCATCTTTGTTTTGTAATCACTTACCCAAAATAATACCATCAAAAATACGTATACGCTTCTCTCGTGCCTCATAGAGATCTTGAGAATCAAAAGGCTTTTTGGTGACGTTAAGTTGTGTAAGTGATTGCCTCCACATTTCATTTGGGATTAAGAATTGAACAAGTCTTGCGAGTGTGAGTGGAACATATTGCATGTGTTTTCTCTTTGTTTATCAACAAAGATCGATCGAACTACGGATATGTTTGCTCACTTTTTTTTATCTTAGAGGGTCTGCCTTGTGGGAAAAAGTAATCACCCAAGGGAATGACCCAACCAGCAACACGCTAAAACCAAGTGACTTCCAACCGGTATATAAGTGTGGGTACTTATTGAAAGGCAAGTATCATGAGGATTATTCCAACGAGAAGGGCGGCAATGGTCTCTCGCCGCATGGATGGTCCCCCACGAATGGAATTCCCTCATTAAAACCCTTGTTTAGAAAAGGCCAAAATCCTTGATCTATTTGTTGGTGCAAGAACGGTCGTTCTGAAGCTACCCCACACTTTTACGGCTTTTAGTAGAGATGGAAAGTATGCCATGGGAGATTCATGGGTATTGATGCTTGGCTGACCCGAGAAGCGAGTGCACTATAAGGGGGAGCTTGTGTGGTCAAGCATCTAACCATTCACTAAAAGTAGGCGTAGCTGGACTTGTCCAAGTGGGGATTCAACAAATATAGTCTTTCATAGCCATAGGATTGTGCATGTTCTTGGAAACAAAACACTTTGCTTGATCATAAACATTGGGAAAACAAACATTCAACATTGTCATCAAATTTCAAACCCTTTAGGAAGCAAATATCTTTGACAAAATTCAAGTGTTATTGCTTTCCCTGGGGATTCTATCTCTAGAGGCTTCTAAACATTTGGGTTTATATCTCAATTTGCTTACTAAAGTCAACAATAGGTAAATTTTGCCTTGATTTCATTGAAGTTCCACATAATACACTTTGTGGGATAAGAAGTTAAGAAATTAGACATCTAGCTCAAAGACCCAATCAAATAATTATTTGTGGTAAAAATAAGTCACTAAGCAAAGCTAAGAACAATTGAACCCCACACATGTGTCTCAAATGATTTCACGCAAGATCAAAATCCAGAAACCAAAGTCAAAAGCTCTTAGTCCGAAAGATCATCAAAATCATTTCTCAACACTCTACGAATTCGGACAAAGATTGCTTTTCAATTTTTACAAAAGACCTTCAAGAAACAATCCCAATTTGTACTCGTTTTATTATTGTCAAAATCCAAATCTTTTTCAGAAATTTGAACATCTTGTTTAGAGTAAAGCATGTTCTTCAAAACTGAGGTCTTGTAAACAAGAGTCTTTTTATGTACACATAGGATCAAATTCAAACTTCATCCATCTTTCAAACATCAAATCAAAACCATCTCACCAAAAACTCTTGAAAATCTTGAAATCATCCTTCATGCTAGAATTTTTGGCAAATCCATCAATCAAAATCCTTGAAACAAATCAAAAAACCTTGAATCAAAACATCTAAATCATATTGTTTAGCTAGGTATGTGTATATGTATCCTTCTCCATATGCTTATTTGAATTATCATCAAATCATCTTGTTTGATTAGATGTGGGTAGATGCATCCTTCTCCCTACACTTAGTCAAATTTTCATCTTGTGAGCAAGTTTATGCCATAGATAACATCCAACATCTTGGGATCCATTTGTTCATTATCTAAAAATCAAAACAATCCAAAAAACTGAGACAAGGTCAATATCAAATCCAAGAATCCAAAATCAAAATCCAAGAATCCAAAAAAGTCCCAAAAGTCTAGCATCCCCCCCTCAAGATCTTCTAAGAGTTTAATCATCCATATCATCCACCTTTCATGCATTTCACCATCACACCTTTGATCCTTAGTCATCCTAGATCATCTCTTTTTGAGCCTCATTTTATGGTTCAAACAAGATTGCAACACAAGAAGAACATGGAGACTAACAAAGAAACATCAACTTCAAGTGACCTAAGCCAAACCAATTCCAAAATGAATCTCGTTGGATCAAGCAATCCCCTAACTAATCTTCCTTCATCATCACAAAATCCACAAGAGGAAGGTCAAGTAGAGGATATCACCAATAATTCCTTCAAGATGACACAAGATGAGATCACTGAAATGGTCCAAAATCTTGAGAATCATAGAATTTTCAACATCATGATGAAGCTCCATCCCTTACAATACATGCTTGAATTAGCAAAACAAGGGGCTAAACTCCTTTCCAATTACGATGTGAGCACCATTGTGGAACAACCTCTTGGGTTCATGCCTCCAATTTCATCCATGACCCCAATCTCATCCACACCTCCATTCCAAAGCATCACCCAACCCATCCCCCAAATTACATCATCCATTTCTCCAACTCAACCCATTGTTAAAGGGAGCACATTTCTCAATGCACTACAAACACACCCCCTCATGAATAATCAAGATTTGGATGCAAACACTATCTTGGGGCAATCTGTACCCCAAAATCCATCAAATCCATATGTCCCCCTCACCTTTCATGATCCTAATGACCCATCATCATCATTTCATGCAACACCTCAAACCTCTCTCTCTATGACATTGCAAGGAGAAGGAGACTTATTTGGACTAGGGGGCATCTTTGACCCTTCATCTTCATCATTTCCCCAAGGAAGTATGTCACTCACTTTTCCACTACTTCCACCCTTGCCGCCCACATCAACATCAACGCTCAGCTTGGGGTTACCTCCATTGCCGCCACTCATTTAAAACAATCCCCCAAACATCAATCAAAGCATTGTACCAAATCCTCCCATATTTCCATCGCTATCACAACAATAGATGGAAAGCATCCCAATAACACAAACAACCACCACATCATCAACCATTCCCCAAATACCTCAAAACATGGTCTCTCAAGGACCAAGCATATCTATCGCACCATCCACTACACAAATCTCAATCATCAATACAATGGTGCCTCCCATCATGGCAACAAACACCATACCAAATCCGCCACCACCACCACCACCACCACCAAACACAAATATGTCAAGCCAATATAGCATTATGTTACAAGCTACTCAACAAGCTGCCTATCAAAAGGCACTTTAGCAAATCCAAAACTGACAAGTTGCACAACTAGCTGCTTAGCAAGCGCAAACACAATTAGCTACACAACAAGCACAAAAAGTAGCACAAGCCGCTCAAGCATCTCAAATTGGCGCAACAAGCTCAGCAAGCCACTCAAGCTACACAAGATGCACAAGCCGCACAGGTTGCACAAGCCACATAAGCTGCACAAATTGCACAAGCTGCCCGACAAGCACAAGTCCAAGCTCAGTCACAAGCACAACCTAGAGCCCAATACCAAGCTCAATAAGCACATGCACAAGCACAAGCATAGTACCTCACACAACAACAAGTAGCCCAACAAAAAGCATACCAGCAAGTGCTAAAGCAATACCAAGAGCAGCAAGAAGCAACCCAACTAGCAACCCAACAATAAGAACAAGCTCAACAACATACACTATTAGTGCAACAACAATAGGAACAACAAGTTTTGTTGATACAGCAGCAAGTACAAGCATACTTGGTGCAGCAAAATGTGCAAGCACCATCCACCAACACACCAACCAATCCAACCATCCCTCCAACAAGTGAACCATCGCAGAACACCTTCATCCCACCCCCTGATCCACAAAACAACGTAACAACGCAAATCAAGTTGCTCTCTCAACAAGTGCTTGATCATCAATCAGGGAAAACCACAAAGACAGCCAACAACTTGTGTCCTTATCCATTTGACAGGAGTCTTCTAATGAAACCATTCCCAAAGGGATTTGAAATCCCCAAATTTGATAAATATTGTGCGATAGGAAACCCTGAAGATCACATCAGGGAATTCCAAGTTCATTGCATGGAAGTCGCATATGATGATACATATCTGATGCATGGCTATTTCCTAGAAGTTTGGTTGGCCACGCCATGGAGTGGTTCTCTCACCTCCCTCCTAGCATCAAAAGGTTCCAAGAGATAGTAGACACATTCATACAAAAATATGCATTCAATATCGGTATGGATGTCAGTCTAGAGGAACTATCAGCTCTTAAACAAGGAAAGAATGAATCATTTGCTTCCTTCTTACAACGATGGCGACCCAAGGCCAATAGGAGCAAATGGGTCATGCCAGAAGAACAACAAGTTTGCACCATCATCTCCAATCTAGAAGGAACCTTGGCATTTTGTCTCAAGGTGCAAGGGATCACCACATATGACCAATTGATCTCCAAGGCGCTTAACATTGAACGAGCCCTTATTACACAAGGAGGGACACCCGCATATCCTTAACAGCAAAATAATCACCCATCCACTAGCTACAACAACAAACCTCGCACATGGGTGAAAAACATAAACATTACCAATGATGTTATCGACGCCAAAGTTGTCATTAGCACTCCTCGAAAAAACACACCAACACCCCAACAACAACCCCAAAACAACAATCAAAACAATAGTCAAGCTAACATTATGACTCAACAACCAAACAATCAAACAATCAATAATGTGAACAATCAAAGGTGGCCACCCTAGTGAAACAAAAACTCCCCCAAGCGGAAGTACACAACCCTTGGGGAATCAACTGAATCCATCATGAAGAGGCTACTGGAGGAAAAAATCATCAGAATCATCACCTATGACAATTATCAAGAGCCCTTGGTGAAATTGTTGTGGTACCATGAAAATCACCTTTGTGATTTCCACAAGATCAAGGGACACACCACTGCTAGTTATATGAGGTTAAAAAACTTGATTCAAGACCTCATTGATGATAAAATCATAAATGTGGAACATCCAACAGGAAATCAAAATCTCAAAATCTACACGAATCTAATGCTCAATCATAACAACAAAGGGAACAATAACAATGATAAGGGGAAGGGTGAATTCAAAAGTGTGAATCATATATACAATCATGTCGTCACATCCCTAAATGAGTATTGTACTATTATCACCATCAAAGGAGCCCAAGCTGATTGTGGAGTCACCACAAGAGGCAGAAAAATCACCATCGTAGGGTCATCTCAGCCTCCTAGAGTACCCACTTACAACCTAAGATCCATTCCTAGTGGCTATAATGTCCTTGATCAGTTGAAAAGAACCCCAACTTAAATCTCCATCATGGAGTTATTGAAGATATCATCAACCCACAAAAATATCCTTGAAGAAGCATTGACTTCATCGACCGTCTTCGCGGATCTTGATGTTGAACAATTCCAAGCTATGGTTGGAAAAATCATTACCCCAAATCTTCTTACATTCTCAGATCAAGACTTTCCCACCCAACCATCTCACAATTGTACACTCCATCTGGAGGTCCTAGTGCATAAGAATAAAGTCAAGAGAGTCTTGGTGGATGGAGGTGCAGGTTTAAACATCTGTTCCCTCAAGCTCATAAAGAATTTGGGAATCTCATACGATTCCATTGAAAAAGGAAAAGGCATCACAATCAGGGCTTACGATGATCAAGAAAGAGTGTCTTAGGGCAGTATCCAACTCCCTACTCAAGTAGGGCCAACAATTATGGAAACCACTTGTTAGGTCCTTGACCTCGATTTTCCTTACAACATTCTCCTAGGGCGTCCATGGATCCATGGGATGCAAGCAATGGCATCAACCTTCCACCAATGTGTCAAGTTCACATACCAAGGCCAAGAGGTCACTATCCATGGGGATCCTGAATCCTTTTCTTACTACAAGAGCCTAGAAGTAAAATATTACAAAATCCCCCAAGTGCCAAAGAATGATGAAGGCCCCTCAACTCCATACATTGATCCAGCTACTCTCGCCTCCACTTCTGCGACAGAGACACCTGCCATCCCTGCTATCTCCGATATTAAGGTCATTATCCAGGACAATGGGTGTGGACACTATAAAATTCCAAAAAAATCTTTTTTGGTAGGAGAGTTACCACAATCTCTCAGGTCACGAGGACGACCACAATCAAATGATGCTTCCTCATCCCAAACCTTCACAATAGGCTCCTCTAGCTTCAGAAGTTGGGGAGATCTCGGTCAGGAAGTAATAGAAGAGGACCCATCCCATCTCCTATACCAAGACAGTAGACCAACAACCGGTCTACCTATGGATGATAGCGATAAAGGCTTACAAATGATGCTCGCCATGGGCTATGACAAAAACAAAAAGCTTGGACAAAATGATAATGAACTTCTAGTACCCATCATTCATGAGACACGAATCAAAAATATTGGCCTTGGATGTACCCCTCCGAGTATAACCATACGTGGCCGAAATCCCCTAGTTAAGAAGGTCAAAACTCCCCAGCAAACGACAATTGCCCTTCAATTACCCGTATCCATTGGTCTACCTTTAGATAACTTCACCTTTGACATAACTGAGGTCTGTAGTAGTAGTGATGATGAGGAAGATGCCATAACTGACTTACTTATGCTTTTCGAGAATTCCTCTCTCCTCATGATTAGTACCGTGTCATTTGAGTCAACCAGTCAAACCCATGAAATCAACCTAGTCTACCCCCAACTCATCGATTACAACCAACGAGGGCCACCAATTCTAGACACTTTTGAAAATGATGAAGCACTCTCAGAATTCATGGGATTGTAGAGCACGGTACCATGAGGAGATCATAAGGCTAGGTTTGATATCATTCTGGATACACAAGCTTACTACGGGGAGACAATTGAATCCTTTAGTCGCAAAAGAAAAAACTTGAGAATAATTTCAAAGTCTTTGAGTGAAAACCACAATGTGGCACTCTCTAACCCTAAAATAGTATAAACAAAGGACATATCCAATGGTGAAAACCTCTATGAGGTGCCCGAGGATGAAGGATTCAATCCCCCTCTCAGTGCTCTACATCAAGAAAAGTCAGTAGTTTTAGCCGAGAGGTGCAACCTGTTGTGCATGTTTTGCACATACGCCCCACCATAGGCAGGGACCCCCCCGTCGCTCCCATTTCCGCATTTTTGACTTTGGGTGCAACCATTTTTGTATCTGGGATGTGTTTGAAGCGCGTAAATAAACTCCCAAGGTTTCTTCAAAGTTTGGTTGAGTTTCGATGGTTTCAGAACTTTCCCTTCAGAATTCCCTTCCTCCTTGGCTGTTTGGAAACATCTGTGGACCCCCGTCGCCCCCGTTTCCTCATTTTTGACTTTGGGGTCACCATTTTTTTGGATTTGGGATGTGTTTGATGTGCTTAAATGAACTGCCAAGGTTTCGTCAAAGTTTGGTTGAGTTTCGATGGTTTCTGTATCTCCAATTTTTCCGTTGTTTTTTGGCGCATCCGACCTCTGCTGGCCTCTGTTTCATGATCTCTTAATACCCTTTTGATCTATGTTTCGATATTGAACTGTTTTCATGTTCGGTGATCCGGAGTTTCGAAGTGAGTTCCCTTTATTGCGGAACTTTGACGGCTTCGCTTCGCCTTCCCCGCATTCGATCCTCCATGGTTTCTTTGTTTCGCCTTTCGGTTGCTGGCGGACCTCTGACGGCTGGCTTCGGCTTGAGGCTCGGCCTTCCAGGGTTGTTTTCCGGTTTTCATTTCTCCTGTTATGAACTTGACGGCCTCGGCTTCCGAGTTCGTCTTCAACTGTTTCCGAGTCTCCATTCCGTCATTGCGGAACTTCCGACTTTATTGCCCTCCCGGCCGGAAGCTCCGCTTCCGGCTATTTTCTGTTCCGCTTCCGGCGAATATCCGCTTCGCTTTCCCCGGCTGAATATCGAGTTCGCCTGACGCGGAATATCCGGAGTTCCCTCATTGTTTCTGTTTCATTGCCCATTGCCGACTCGGCGCTGTGACTTTATTAATATTTTACTGCTTTATGGTCCAGTGAGCTCTAAATATGAATATCAAGATATTTTAATGATGCATGGATAGATCTAACAGGAATTTGTAGGTTTGATCACATTTTCCTTAACTCATGTACAAATGCACTTACGACACTTCGTGTTTGCAGAGTCAAGAAGCCTTCCGTAGGTCTATCGAAGAGGCCCATTGAGGGAGTTGTCCTACCTTTTTCCAGATGATGATGATTTCTAAGGAGCTTTCTGCCCGAATCAAGGGCCACCAATCCATTGATACCAATCGTCGACAGACTCGTTTGATCAAAGGAAGAACGCTGCAAGCACATCAAGCAAAAGATAACTTCGTAGTTTTGTTGAAAAAGGGAAATCACTAAATGACAAAATTGCTACAATAACTAGCACTAGATGACAAAACAGGGAAAAGACAAGGAATGTATTTTAAATTGCTAGATAATGAGGGGTAGGTGAAACCCTAATGTAATTGAATTTGATCCACTCATTGTAATTGAATCCTAGCCATTCATTTGGGCTTTGGAAAACTATAAATAGGGGCTTGGCCCTCATTTTTAAGGGTTGGAGAACTAATGTAAAGACATTTTGCAACAATAGAAAGCAAGATTGCATGATTTATGGGTGTTCCTTTTGAGTTTTCTCTTATGCCGGTTCACCTTCCATGTTAGTTTTAGTGTTAGCTCGAATGGGAGTGGTGATGGTGTTCACGTTTTAGTATTTCATGGATTTCCACCATGCTTTTTGTGGTTCATCGATGATGAGTCACTTTGCAAAGCTAGTCCGAGCTCATTACTCATTGTCAGCAACTTAGTTCAATTACATGTGCATGATGTGCATGTGCATCTCTTTGAAAACTGGCAAATTCCTTAGAAGATTGCATCGGGTTTTGTGCAATCAGAGGGTTTCTTCTGGGTCAAGCAAAACCCAGCTTAGAAGCCTCGTCACTTGAAGCGTACCACCATTGTTACTGCTTATTCAGAGCTTAGATTATAATAACTTTCTTAACCCTTTCTCCTTTTGCTATTTCTTTTAATCTTTGGTTAGAGTAGGACCCAAAGTATCACCATGAAGCCAAATCAAATGAACTTGATGAGTTTTAGCTTGCTTTTTTGAGTGGACAACTACTGTTCATTCACTTTCAACACTTTGAAACTGCATTTGCAAATCCAACGTCCATGCTTTGTAACTCATCCGTAAGACCGCCTTGTGATTCCAGCAAATCACATCAAACAACTGAGATATTCCAAGCACTGTCAAGACCTGACATTAGAGACCTTGGGATAGTGTTCTGCAATCTGATTGTGGAAGATTGTCTTTCAAGAGAGGTAGTGCACCTACGCATTTCCTGTGTTGAAAAGTGCATAATAACACCATCAACACAACCCAATCAACTTGGGGACAAAGGAAACTCCGCATATCACATTTTATGCCAAATCATTGATGACAGAAGAACAAGAGCTCCTAACTTCCTTCTTAAGGGAGAGAAAGGTCAACTTTGCATGGAGTTATGCCAACATGCCAAGGCTTGATCCAGAGATTGTGGTCCACCATCTAGCAATTTACCTCGAGGCAAAACCCGTCAAACAGAAGCTCAAAAAAATGCATCCTCAAATTGCCTTGTTGATTAAAATGGAATTGAAGAAACTACTTGATGTAGGGTTCATATGACCAATTGACTATCTAGAATCGGTATCAAATCTGGTTCCTGTTTCAAAGCCCAATGGGGGCATCTGTATATGCACAGATTTTAGAGACCTGAACAAGGCATACATCCCAAAGATGACTTCTTGCTTCCCAACATTGATATGATTGTAGATATGAATGTGGGACATGAGATGCTCTCATTGATGGATGGATTCTCTGGGTATAACCAAATCATGATAGCTAAAGAAGATCAACATAAAACAACTTTTACTTGTCCATGGGGGACATATTGCTGGAACATGATGTTGTTTGGCCTAAAGAACGCTGGAGCAACATATTAGAGGGCCATGACCTTAATATTTCATGACATGATCCATAAGACTATGGAAGATTATGTTGATGACATATTGGTAAAATCCAGAAAGAGGCGGGACCACATAGCAACATTAAGTACCATCTTCAACAGACTTGAGGAATACAAGGTCCGCCTTAATCCAAAGACGTGCATCTTCGACGTACAATCAGGGAAGCTATTGGGATACATTGTGTCCATGAGAGGAATTGAAATGGACTAAGGTAAAAGCAATCCTTGAGATGGAGGCCTGCACCTAAGACACTGAAATAGTTAAGAGGCCTACAGGGTAGGCTCCAGTCAATCCGTGGTTCATAGCTCAACTAGTAGACAAGTCAATCTCGTATTCTCACCTACTCCACAAAGGGGTAGCATACAAATGGGATGAGAAGTGTGACCATGCCTTTAATAAGATCAAATAGTATTTGCACACACCTCCAATGCTTATGCCACCAATCCAAGGAAAACCGATAATCCTTTACATATAAGCAACAACAACAACCCTCGATGCTTTCCTAGCTCAGTACGATGAAAAAGGAATAGAGAGGGCCATCTACTACATCAACCAAACCATGGTAGGGCATGAGTTAAATTATTCTTTCATCGAAAAAGCTTGTCTAGCAGTGGTGTTTGCCTCACAAAAATTTAGACACTACATGTTAGCACATAAAATCAAACTCATTGCCAAGATCGACCCACTCAAGTACTTGCTTTCCAAAGTGATGCTCACAGGAAGGATGGCCAAGTGGGTCATGATCCTATCAAAATACAACATTGAGTATGTGGAACGTAAGGCCATCAAAGGATAAGCTATTGCAGACCAACTGGCAGAAGTGCTAATGTACTCAGAGAATCCGCTAATTTCAGAGTTCCCTGATGAATCCATCTTCAACTTGAACAAAGCAGACCAATGGAAGTTGTACTTTAATGTCTCCTACACACAACACGGATTGAGAGTCGAGGTCTTTTTCATCACTCCACAGGGAGACTACATACCAAGATCCTACAAGTTGGCATTTCCCTGCACAAACAATATTGCAGAATATGAGGCTCTAACCATAGGACTCAAAATAACAGTGCAGTGGCATATCATTGCTCTCAAGGTTTATGGGGACTCGCAACTAATAATCAATCAAGTGAATGATGAGTATCAGACTAAGGATGACAAGCTAACTCCATACAAGAAATTGATGGAAAGTCTTAAGGAATCTTTCATCGATATCACATTTGAGCAGATACCTAGAGAAAACAATAGAGCAGCAGACGCCATGGCAACAATTGGATCCCTATTGGATATCCCTCACAATGTCCCAAAGCATGAATTCCTGGTAGAGCAGCTTCTTGTGCTTGCATTCAAGGTACCAGAGTCAGAATTTGTGTGCAAAATCGTTGGTCCCGGTGATCCTTGGTACCACGATATATACACTTATCTAAGAATAGGAGTCCTCCCAACTGACATAACCTTAAATCTTAAGAAAACCTTTGTTAATAAATCATCCTATTTTGTCATCCTAGGAGAAACCCTTTACCGTAAGAGCATAGAAGGAACCCTGTTATGATGTTTGAACGCTGAGTAGGCATTGACTGCCTTAACTGAGGTACATAACAACATATGCGGTTCACACTCAAGTGGTATGACCTTGGCTAAGAAATTGTTGAGGATGGGGTATTATTGGCCTACTATAGAAAGAGAAGCACATGACTATGGGTGATCCCACAATAGTGGTTTACAATTTTGGCCAAACTGGACACTGAAATTATTTTTTAAAACTAAATCTTTACATTCAGGCACCAATAGTGGCTAAATCGTGAAGAATTTGAAGATGATGCAAACTAGAGTCTCGTCACATTTTGTTTGTAGATTCTAAAAATATTTTTTTGAAATCTTTTGGAATTAGATTGCACTTCTTTTTCCATCTCCCACGAAAATTGGTTTTTTTCAAAAAATAACATTTTTTAAAAAGTGGCGCACACCGTATAATGCATAACTTTTCTTCCATGAAGGATAAAATTCTAATTCTTTCGAATTTTGATTCATAACTCTGATATCTAGTGCTTCCACTTAGTTAGACATTTTTTATTAAATATTTTTTCTTTAATCAAGTTTCGAAGTTAAACCAATTATAATTCAAACATAGCACGACTGATAACACATAACTTTTTGTATATATCAAAATTCAATTTTTTTTGTTGTTGTTGATAAAGGACTTCAATATTTGATGCACTCATATTTTTCAAATTTTTGTTTTGATAATCTGCTATTTTTCCACATATGCAGAACAAAGACCTTCATTTTTGATGAAAAACCTATCTTTAATAAAGCTAAAAAAACAAATACATAATAAAACCAAAATATATTAAAATTATATTTGTTGGATAGCTCGTTATGAGGACTACCTGATTCCAGTTAGGTTTGTGAATATTCCTCCATTTTCATCCTCAACCCGAGCTCCGAAGTACCAAAATTTAGGGATTTTTTGTGTCTTAGGGGGGATGAGGAATAAAGGGGGTTCGCTCGAACCAGGGTTCATTCGAACCCCCCTTCTATAAGGGGTTTTCATGGCTTTTTTGGCAGGAAAGTATTAAGAGGGTTCACTTGAACCTAGGTTCTATCGAACCCCTAATGGGTTCGGTCAAACCAATAGGTTCGTACGAACCCCTAAAATCAAGTTTTTTGCCATGCATTCATTTTTTGTGAGTTTTCCTTCCTCACTTCAATTGTAAACCACTATTGTGGCTTCACCCCTATGTCGAAGGTGTCTACAATGTCAGCAACATGGGGACCTCATCCATGCACCAGCTCAAGAGCTTCATCCTATTGTCACACCATGGCCCTTTTCATAGTGGGGGCTTGATCTCGTTGGAAAAATCATCCCCACCTCATCCAGTGGCCACAAGTTTATCATTACCGCCACTGAGTACTTCACAAAGTGGGTGGAAGTCATACCCATGACATACATTATCGAAAAGCAGATATTAAAGTTCATCCTGAACTATTTAATATGCTGCTACAGTGTCCCACAAGCCATTATCTCAGATAATGGGATACCATTCAAAAATCAGGATGTTCATGACCTATGCTATAAATTTAAAATCCAACATTGCTTTTCCACCTCGTATTATCCCCAAGGGAACGACCAAGCTGAGGCTACAAACAAGACCATTCTGAAAATCCTCAAGAAAACGGTCAATGAAATTGGCCGTGATTGGCATCTCCAACTAAATCCCACCCTCTAGGCCTATCAAACCAACACCTACACACCAACAGGTGCCACCCCCTTCTCCCTAGTCTACGGATCAAAAGCCATACTCCCCATCGAAATCAAGCTCCTGTCACTAAGAATCTCATCACAGATGAGGAATATTGGGTGTCAAGACTGAATGAGCTAGAATTGCTAGATGAGCAGCGAATGAATGCCTTGAACCACCTACAGGTGTATTAGAACCGAATCAAGTGAAACTATAACAAGAAGATTAGGAGCAGGACCTTCCAAGTCGGAGAACTTGTGCTAAAGGAGAACCAGAAGAACGTCTGAAACACAAACGACAAAGATAAATTTGAACCCAATTGGTTGGGACCATTTGGCATCACAACAAGTTACCAGTCAAGGGAATATCGGCTGTCAACACCTGAAGGCGAGCCTCTGCAGGAGCCCATGAACAACTCCCATCTCAAAAAGTTTTATGCCTAAGTCTTTCAAGGTATAAAACCAAAAAATAAAAAAATATCCAAAAAAAATGGTCACCCTAATGAAAACTTGGCAAACAGGCGTCTTGGTGACAACAAAAAAATAAAAATAAAAATTAGGAAAAATGATTAAAAACAGTAAAGAAAAAAATCGTCCTCTAGTGAAAACCACTTCGGTGGCGCTTTGGGCAAGTACCTTGGTGAAAACCTAGCAAACAAGTGTCTTGTGTAAATAAGCACTTTCCATCCACCAAGATCTTCACGACTCGTTCTACATCATCCATCCATTACGCTTCCATCATCCATCACATTCCATATTCCCATCTATCACCCATCTACGTCCGCATCATAGCTTGATTATGTGTTTGTGTCATGATCCCTCCTAGTACTACTTGGCACATTCTCAAGGTTAGTTTGTCTTGCCTTTATCAAAGTAGTCTATTGTTCATGCTAGGGGCATGTTCTCATCAGATTAGATTCGTGTATATTCTTGAAGTCCCTAAATTGAAAACTCCAAAAACATTCTTGAAATCGAAAAATCCAAAAACATAAAAAAATTAGAAAATCCAAAAACACTAAAAAATCCAAAAATCCAAAAGCATCGAAAAAATCAAAAAATCCAAAAACATATCAAAATCCCAAAACAAGTCAAAAAGTCAAAAAAGTAAAAAACAGAGTCATCTTGTTGAACTACGTCGTCTCTGAGCTTTGAACATAGGCAAGGTTGATCTTTGATCTTCCCCCCAGACACTTAGGTCAGTCCTTTAGGAGTCCGTCATAATAAATTGGCAGTCCATTTGTTTATATCTCATCAATAATCAAGTTTGTCTTAGTCGAACTACATGGTCTCTGCGTGTATAATATAGGTGAGGCTAATCTGTTGATCAACCCCCAAGGCCCCTAGGATAGGTCTTTAGGTTAGTCTCTTGGTCAAAATCTCGGAAAACCCCAAAACATTTAAAAATTCAAAAAATCAAAACATTGTAAAATCTTGAAAATACCAAAAATAGCCTCAAAACAGTTCAAAAAACTCCAAAAACATCCAAATATTTAAAAAAATCCATCTGTCTCATCTCTCTTTCACCCGCAATAAACATCACTCACAATAAATCAATCATCATCCCCAACCTCTGGTAAAATAATCGAAAACAAGTCTAGCAGGTTAAAAGTTAAAACTCAAACGTCAGGGTCTCAAGTCTAGGTTAGTACGTAAACAAGTTAGTCAACTCTTTGTATCAATAATCTATCATCCAATCAAACCCAAATCATCATATGATAACATCATGTCCTAGGATGTATCCTTCCTACAATGGGAATCATTTATCAGAAAGAACACCTTGAATAAACGAAACAATGTGTCGTCATCCACTAACATGTCCTAGGATGTATCCTTCCTACAATGGGCATTATCTATTGGCAATAGTTTCAATTCTTATCCTTAAAAACACATTTCCTTTTGGTTAAAGGTATGAAGAACATTAGCTTGTTTGTTTACTTTATCTTTGTCCTTTTGACTTATCTTATTGTGCTCATTTCGATGACCTCGTGATGATGTCCCAAACGAAGGGATTTAGAGAGAAAAGAATGGGGCAATGATCATTATCTTTTATCTGTTGTGCTTGTTGGATATTCTTGTAATATAACCTTGGTCATGCGAGCTTTTTTTGGTTTATAGGGAGGGTGTTTCAGGTGTCTTGTTGACCACATAGGAAGGCTCACTTTTCTATGTTTTGGTCTAAGATATTTGAAATATTTGAACTACATTCTAAATAAGGTTTCGTATGCTAGGTGTGAACAAGAGTACTCCTATCTGATTGTCGAGTCAAAATCCATCACATTAGGTGCAACACTATCCTGGTTCTTTATACCTTGATGCATCATGCCTATGTGTGTTATCAAACATAAGGTAAGTAGCCCTTTTAAGGTCCCAATTCTTGATAAGCAAATCATCCATCTCTCATCATCTCTAATAAAGTTGGCTTGTTGAATCCTCTTGTCATCATCTCATTTCTTCTTTTTCGTGCTAACATCATACTAGGATAGTTAATCATCATCACCAGTGCATCCATCTTGCATCCACAAACCATCAACATATGGCATAACACATACCATATCATATAGAAAGCATTTATCATATCACCTTCATACATTTTCATCATTGTATAATATAGATCTGTTAGTCTAAGTATCTCATAAACCATACATTTGCATAAAACATCCATTGCATAATCATATAGGCATCATTACATCATTCATCTCAAATGCAGTACATCATCATTTTAAGTTGTTTAGGATAATATAGACTGGTTATTCTAAGCATCTTGGAACCATCTCATTTGCATCATCATCATAACCATCCATGCGTCCATCTTGAACCTCTTTGTTGCGAGATCGACCTTCAAATCAAACTTTTTGCTCGATCTCTCGAGGGGGCAATGTACTGGTATACGTCTTTTTGCTGGGGCATCCAAAAAAATTAGAATTTTTTTGAATTTTGATCTCGACAAGTTTATTCTTTGAATCAACGCAACAGGTACATTGCTTCAAAGAGGGGCAAAATGTAGACATGCAAAATTGACATCATGCATCTAATTTGGATTCACTAATTCCATGTCGTCCTTAATCATCCCTTTATCATCATTTTCTCTCTTTAATTAAATAAATCATTTTATTTAATTATCTCCTAAAGTTTCTTCATTTAATTAAATGGCTAATGTCCATTATTTCCTCCCATTTGATTTAAATCAAATATCATGTCAACTAATCTCTATCTAAAGTTAATTAAATCTTGATTAACTGCTAACACTAATCCTCTTTTCTCTAGCTTTTACAACTTGTGCACATAAATCAATTTAATTGATTTATTAATTCCTCCTTTTCATTCAAAAAAGGCATCTCAAGAGGGAATATTCCTCCATTTCAAATCTCCCTCCCAAATGTCTTGTCCTCCAACATAGCATTAAATCCTCTTATATTGTCTCTTACATGTCTCCCACTTGGCATTTAAGACTCTTTCTTCTCCCTCCAACAAGCCATCTTTTGAATTTCAAATCTCCCCCTCTTTGGCACATTGATCAAAATGTGCACAACCTTCATCCTCTCACATTTTGACAAGTGGAATCTTGTCATTGGCTCATGTTTTGTCCCACATCCTCCATGTTTGCATTCCTCCATCATACTTTCTTATAAATAGAGGCCTCCTCTCTTGTATTAATCCTCCACAACTTGCATCCACAATCCATAGCAATTTCATTATAGGCAAGAGTCACACATCTCCATCATCAAGAGCTTATCAAGGGATTGGGAAAGGGCTTCTTTCCACATCAAAGAAGCACCAACCCCCCTATAAGATGTTGGTTTGATCATTAGAATAATGTTTAATTGTGTTTGTTTGCTTTTTGCTTTGTTTCCATTATTCTTGTGTTTAAATGAATTTTATAGGGAGTGGTTTATTTGAGTTCTAATAATGGCTAATTTGGAATATTTTGTCTATTGTTAGTGATTGCAGAGTCTCTTGCTCACAGAAACATAGAAAGTACAGAGAGAGACAACAAGAAGTTTGATAACGGAGTGCACCCATATGTTTGGGCTACGTCTCTGAGTTCACTTCTCAATGTAGGACCACTTTATTAATGACGCCAAACTTATTCACCTTATTACATCATCCAAGTCTCAAAACTTGCATTACAAAGTCTCTCATAGTCTCTTGCCAACACCTACAAAATTCCTTCCCAATATGCCTACGTTCCTCCACACTGAATTCATTGCTTCCAAGAGCAAAAATTCCCCCTTTTATACACCAATTTTGCCTAATATGGTTCATAACCATATGATTTTTACAATCTTGCATATCTCCCATTTACAAGAAATATATCTCAAATAATCCCCTTACAAATCTTATTATTCCCTCAAAAATTCTCTAACCCCTCAAAAAATCTTACAAAGTTATTTAAATCCTTAAAAAATCCTTTAATAATCTTTAAATATCTTTTAAATTTCATTTTAAGCCCCTTTTAATTCCATATTTTCATGCTTTTAAGACTTTAAAGGGTTAATGATTTTAAATTTAGAGGGAATCAACTTTTGATTCTATTTTAAATAGAACTGAGGCCATTTAAATCTCAAACTCTTGGTTTAGCGTGATGGTAGGAGGCTTGAGTGATAAGGGGGAGGTTGACGGTTCCCCTAATTTCGGCTTTTCCTTCTTTAAATATAAACCATGCCTTATCCATATCTGAGGATGGTGGATGGTGGAGAGAAAATTTAGTGGAGAGGAGGTCAAGGTTTCGACCCCCCTCCACACCATTTTCAGCAAACCTTAACTGCCACGTAGGAGAGAAGGTGCCACGTGGCACGTGATGATTTGCCTGAGTAATGACATGTGTCAAAGCTTTATCGGACTACGTCAATTACATATTCACCACTGTTTGCCACGTTTCTAGTTCTTATTGGTCCAAGCCAAGTCAGATGCCACATCATCATGCCATGCTTGTCCTGCCACGTCATTAAGGGTACTGTTCTAGTCAACCTTTTCTTGCAAACTTTGACTGGGCACATTTTCTGCGTACGAGCTCCGTTTGACGCGAAACAAGTAGCGTTGGAATCGTCTTGACAAGCCCTTCAATTTGACACCATCCTCGTTTGATTTTGAAACGATCTTTTTTGACCTAGCATCCAACATTTGTAACCCCTATTTTGACCAAACTTTGACTGAGCATATCTTGAGTGTACGATCTCCTTTTGATGCGATTCAAGTTGCATCAGGATTGTGTCAATGAGCTCTATGTGATGATGCTAGTTTCGTTGGATTTTAAGACTGAAATTTTTGGTCTTTAGGATCCTCCTGGATAAAAAATCCTTTAAAACAAACATCCTAGTATGAACTACATTAGAATTATCAAATCTATCATTGCTGATAACTTCCTTAGCAAAGTGTAGAGTATAAAATCATGATCTAGAACATCTTCCTCAATCATCATTTTAAAACTACACCACAATAAGGAAATTCATATATAGAATAATCCCTCATCATAGTCATAGAGCTGAGATAAAGTCACCCAACTAAGAAGGAAAACATGCAACCAAAATCCACAAAGAAGCTTTCCTAAAATATATATAGTAGAATAAAGAAAAACTATGCAAATAGGAGAGCCACATAAGCATATAAAGTGACAATACATACAAACCATCATATGCAACATTTAACAAGGATCTAAAAATGATATTGACACTGCTATACTGACTAGAAATGATATCCAATGAATTTCCCACTTGCGAATAACCATTATGATTCTCCAACCAAATTAATGAGGGAGTTCTAAAGGAAGGCTTGATATTTTCTTTGAAAAGAAAGAAATCACTTAAAATCAAACATGAAATGATGATATTTTCTTTGAAAAGAAGGAAATTACTTAAAATCAAACATAAAATTCTATTCATCTATAAGATCAATGAGTTTTATGGTATAAGGAAATTGAACTACTTTGACATTAGCAAGACGATTAATCACCTTATTACTTTTTTAAAACAAAGACCAAATAAAATATTATCAGTAATATAATTTAATAGACAAATTTTCTCAATAATAATGTTCAATCTCCAATCTTCAATCTTTTAAATAATTATTACACATCTTATTATCTCAACAACAAATTCACATATAAAACAATATTTTTAAAATTTTAAAGACTACCAAAATTTCAACTTCATAATTTGTTTAAACCCCCAAAAGAATCTTCTCTTTCCCAAAAAAAAACAAAAGAAAGAAAAAGAAGCACCTCTAAATGACCCTTAAAACCAAAACACCATGTTAAAAGTGCGGCTCCAAAATTCATTTAAAAACTCCAAAATTCATTTTGAAAAACTCCAAAACCCATTTTTAAAAAAGACTCCAAAATTCATTTAAAAAAAAAACGACTCCAAATTTCATTTTCAAAGTTTTCTTTAGAGGGATCGAGAAAAACAACGTTCAACTTGGAAGAAATAACAATAACAATAACAACTACACCCACAGAGTCCTCTTGGCTAAAACCCTGTCAAACCCTCACACCTATAATAACAATTTGGAGGCTTACGCTTTGCAAGTAAAAACCCTCTCGCCTCTCTCACGTAACACCATCTCAAAATCTACGGGAGGATTACGGCAATGGAGCAGATCCATTAGGGCGAGTAGAGGAGCTGGACTGGGCTCTATCCAAGCCAGAAATAATTTCACGTTGGCCCTAGTATTTTGTTTCAGCAGAAATAACATTCGGAAAGCCTAACTGAACGAAAAATATCAGAAATGGAAATAGATAAAACGGTAAACTCGGTGGTGAAGCTGTACGAGCTACGTCTTTTGCGGTGCTCTCTGTCTAGCTATTCCGCGCTCCCCTGCCCAGCTGAGGACCAAAGTGTGGAAAATTACATTTCACATATAAATACTGTGGTGGAACACATTGAGAAGGGGGAGTATGCCGAAGCCTTGCATTCTGAAGCCGCTCGCTTTGTTTTGAATGGCATCTATAATGATGACTTTGTTTCTGAGTATCCCAATTCTAAGGAAGGGGCAAATAAATTCTATAACCGCCTCGAAGATCGCGTTGCTGTTTTTCTCCGTGGCTCGGAAGGTTACGGTAATGAGAGCGGTTGGCTTGATTTTCTTGACTCTGATAAAATCAACAGCAATTTGGATAGCTATGCTTCATACCGAGCATTGCTTGTAATGGCCCTCGGAATTGCAAGTTTCTCTGTATTTGTTCAGTGCAATTTAACAGGGTAAGTTCATTGCCTTAAAGCATTTCAAATTGAACGTCTTAATTACGATGCTATTTTACGTTGATCAGCTAGGTATGATAGCTAAAACCTCCTAATTAGCATGCTGGGGCACTCTCTCACCAAGCTGCCGGTCCCCATATAGTACGCAGTGTGGATTGTTCTTTTAACAACCAACCTCAAGCGACACTTTGTTGTTTCGCCTTGATAACATGTTACTTTACAGGGAGCCGCAACGACTTAATCATAGGACCTCTTAGTATGCTGGGGCACCCTAGGACTGAGCTATCAGCCCCACAAAGGGAAACAAATGACTGTAGATGAAGGTTTTTTTGAAAATAAAGTATTCTGTAAGGGTAACTGTTCAGATTAAAGAACCAATTTGTTAAGGGTAAATTTGAAGAACATAGGATTCATAGTGCCACCTTTAAATCGTAAATTTTGATTGATTGTATATATTCTAGTGTTGTAAGCTTTTACTAACATAATAGATGTACATTAATGCAGGACTAATTTCTTAATTAGAGATATGCCTCCGTGTTAGGACTTGCTTTTAGTTTTTATAACATCAGCCACAGTTTTGGTTTTCTTGCAGTACATCATTAGTACTGTCATTTTTTGGAAATCAGCTGTGTGTTAATATTTACATTGCCAATGATCTCTATACTAGGGTATCCAAGTACTAACTATCTCATTTAGGAAACATATGTAGTCCACAAGGTACATTATATGCCTTATATAGGGTTTTTTTTAGTTTACATGGTACATTGTATGCCTTATTTAGAATTTTTGTAATCATCTTTACTAGTGAAATAATTGCTTGATTATAAAAATCGGGTGCGGACTATATTTGCTGCTCTCACTACTTGTTTAATTTTAGTAAGTTTCATCGTTTTGAGTGTTGCAGGGAGCTGTGTGGGGTGCTTAACTAAAATTTAAAATGCAAACACAATCGTAGGTAGTGTTTTTGTTTGGAAAAAGACCACAATGCCCATCCTTGGAAATCTTTTTTAGAAGTGATTGAAACTTGGCACATATTGATTTCTTGTAGAATATTGGAACAACTAATTTGATAAATTCACAGGGTTCATGATGTGTACTTAATGATTTAGATGTATTCAAATGATCCAGAAGACATGATTCACTATTATTTCTTTTACTAGATGGGTAGTCTTTGTAAAATGTAATAGTATTTTATTGAATTAATCCACTATATTATTTAATTACAGTCCACATGAAGATTTCCAAAGATTTCCTTTCAGCCATGGTTCAAAACAAGAGATGGTAATGCTAGACGAGCAAACAGAATGGGAGACATGGTCCTGTCAACAACTCATGTCTGATGGTTGTGATTTGCTTGGAAAATATGCCCTTCCTCAGGTATGTGATTACAAATTGAATGATTTATTATACAAATATATTATACAAATTTGTGTGTCTTGTGCACTTGTATGATATTGTAACTGTTTTTTTGCAATTAATGATATGCATATTGTTTGGGGGTCTTGTGTTCTTTTTCTTTCTCTTTCTGTTTGATTGTATTACTCGTTCAGTCTTTAACTATCTTCAAAACAAAGATAAAGATATTGCATTCTATCTATTTGCATTTACATCAATCACATAATAGAAATGGGGGAGTCGGCCAATATACTTATTATTTTTTTCTAGTTATAAGTACACCAGGATATCCAACACCAACACTCAAAAGATGTGCATTAACCTCAAATAAAAAAAGAAAAAGTTATAGCACTGGGGAATTGTTTGGCGCATCCCTGATTGAAAGGATTGAACATATATCCTTGATATGCAACTGCTACTATAAATATAAACGATATCTTCCATTTAGTTATTAAATATTAAGTGAGGTGTCATCTGTTTTATTGATTTTATGACTAAGAATTATTTGTAGACGACACCCATCATCGCCTCCTATTCTTGAACATTCTGTTCATGATCAAAATTGACATGCTCTACAACTGGGAAGGTGTGGTAATTGTAGGTAAATCAAGTTGTTAAATTATGCCATCAAAGGTCAGAGTGGGTGGTCTTGTGACCAAAGGTAAGGTACTTGGAACTTGAACAGCAGGAATGACAAATGGAACTGTAGACGCAGAAGCTGAAGCTTCAAGAGTGGAAGCTGAAACTGCCAAAATAGATGTTTGATGTTTCTATTGCTCGATTTATATACTAATGACCATCCAGTGGTTATCACTTCATTGGGAGGGATGGGAACAGGATCTGCCAAATTGCTAAATCCAAAAGATTTTTGTGTGGTAGTTAATCCCTTAGAAGAAGAAGAATCATCAGTCACATGAGAAATTGAATGGACAATACTTGAAGTAGAATGAGCTGGATGATCAGATCTGAAAGTGTTGTGGGTAGGGGGAGTGGCTAACAGTTCTGAAGGATGTAAAACCTTTTAGTGATGGATTTTGGATCAGGTATTAAAGAAAAGAGTTGTGTTTCAATGGATGCCAACATTGCTACAAAGTTGCTTTGGATGTGGTTGTACACCAAATTTAGGACAGCTTTATATGCATTGATTTTTTTCAATATTCTCACCTGCAGGCTGCTTTTCATAGATCCAACTGTTTTTCCAACTCAGCATTCATTTGTTCTAATTTAAAAACTTTTTATTCCAATTATTAGTTTATTTGCTTGTACCTCCTAGGAAGCTATTCTTTCTTTCATTTTCTTAATTCTTCATACATTCTGAAGAGCAATATTTAGAATTGGAGAATACAACAAATGAGATTTCTAGAATGAGCAACGACTTTTATGATAGCCACCCCATGGATCCTAAGTTACCCAATGGAAGGAGAAAATAAATTTTGGGATATTTCTATAAACTCTCTGATTGGACTAGTTACAAAATGTGAGAATATTGAAACTGGACCAAAAAGGTATAAAATCATTTCAGAAAAGAACATCACATTTAAGGTCATAGATGTGTATCATGCTTCTAATTCTCAACTTAATATATGGAAAGCCCATTTTCTTACTTCGCCTCAAAGAAATATCCATAAAACTGTGCAAGGGTTGGGCCAACCAAAGCGGTTCTTTCTTTCATTTTCTTTATTCTTCATACATTTTGAAGAGCAATATTTAGAATTGGAGAATACAACAAATGAGATTTCTAGAACGAGCAACGACTTTTATGATAGCCACCCCATGGATCCTAAGTTACCCAATGGAAGGAGAAAATAAATTTTGGGATATTTCTAGAAACTCTCTGATTGGACTAGTTACAAAATGTGAGAATATTGAAACTGGACCAAAAAGGTATAAAATCATTTCAGAAAAGAACATCACATTTAAGGTCATAGATGTGTATCATGCTTCTAATTCTCATCTTAATATATGGAAAGCCCATTTTCTTACTTCGCCTCAAAGAAATATCCATAAAACTGTGCAAGGGTTGGGCCAACCAAAGTGGTTCTTTGCAGATGCAGTTGATGCCAAAGGAGAAATTGATTTTTGGATTGATGTGTCATGTCCCCAAAATAGAACACCAAAAGTATAAAAATAACTAAACATTGAAATGCAAACAAATAAATGAAATAACAAAATACACATAAAAAAAATAAATATATATATCTATCTATATATATAAATACAAATATTAACAATTTAATATAATAATTGTAATAATTATAATATAATATTATAAATATTAATTAAATATATATAAAAACTAATACATAAAATAAATATATTAAAATAATAATAAGAAAATATATATTGTAGCAGCAAGGCTGCGATCCCATGTTAAAAGGCAGCAATCTGAAATGAAAAGCCATATTATATGGCAGCGACTGATAACAAAGGGCAACAAATAGATATCAAGGCAGCGCTCAAGTTTGAAACTCAAGGACAGCGACCTCATCTTAATGAAAGATATTTAAGTTAAAAATTTGTTAAGGCTCAGGCCAGTGATTAAGGAACAGTTGTGACCTTTCCAAAGGGGCAGTAATAACAAAGGGTTGTGACCCCCAAGAAAAGAATGATATGAGATATATTATATATAAGAAAGAAAGTAGTATCTTCTAAAAAAAAAACCTTTGATCATCTTCAGAATTATATTTATTATTCAGACAACGAATACTGCAGAATATCAGAAGGGAATATAGAGATTTGAAAACCCAGATATAGGAAGAGTGAATAAGGAGAGAAATAGGAGTAATATCTGAGTATGACAGCAAATACATCAATATGATATAATCAGACTTGGAAGAAGAAATACAAGGGATAGAAGAGATATATGAGGACAAATATATATATATATATATATATATATACATTCGATTATGCAATATTGATGCTTTCAGCAATTATTAATCTTTATTCATAATTATTTATTGGATCTAATGTGTTTGTTTCTCTTTAAGCAATATGTTCTAACAAAAGCGATTGAAAAGAGAGAATTGAGTCTGAGAAGAATAAACATTCAAAAGCAGATCGGCCAGCAAACACAAAATCTCAGTTGCATGAATTATCTTGTGGTTGCAGAATTGTGAATTAATATATTTGTGATATGAATTTGATTAGTTTGTTATGCACATATCTTCACCATGATGGGAGAAGGGAGAATTGCAAAAGGGGTACATTGACAGGGCCCTCTTCTTGGTACGCTACCGGGGGGGGGACAAGATGAGCCCACATGGGCCAAAGGGGTACTGCCTTTGGGCCTAGGAGAGGTGGGCCACCAGGACACCCTTTGTAACCTCTTTCCACTATTGTGGTGTAACAATACAGGGAGATCAATCATGGGGAAATGGAAAAGGATGGCAAGATGAGGGGATAACGGATAAATTAGAATCCAAACTAGGTAGGTGACTTCATATGAATGGCATGTGCCCCACGAGGCCACCTCATATGAATGGCATGTGCCACATGAGGCCAAGGAGAATGGTATATCTGTCCTTGGGCCTAGAGAGGCTAAGTCACCCAATCGAGTCACTCTCTTCCATGCTCCCCCATGGTAATAATTGGATTAACAAATTTACTATGGATTTACTAATGTTTAATCATGATACTCTACTTGTTAAGTTATTATTGTAATTGATCTCTAACTTGTTTGCAGAGATTAAATCAAGCCAAGGTACCCTCTAAATTGCTTGGCAGATTGATAATTTAGGTTAAAATCAGTATAATTCCTATTAGGGACATTACATGATGCTTCCCTTACTTGGTTTCAAACTATGCTATTGCAAGATGTCATTTTGTTTCTTCTCTCTGAGGATGAGAGAAAATGTAACCTAGGTTCCTATTAATTGTTGAAAAAATGAACAAGAGTTTAAAGAATAACAACAGACCTTTTTTTAAGAACAAAAGTTCTTGTGCAGCTTGGAAAGAAATTCTAAAAAATTATAAAAACAATGTTTTAAAATATTGAATGGATATTCTCCTTGATGTAAGTTTCTTGGTCTCCTTGGCACCTATCCAACACTTCTTGAGGTGGAAGAATAGTGAGGGCACACTGCTTGAACACAAAGAAAACTTGTAGTCTTGAGCAATGAGTAGTAATGGAGTTTTGGGTGAGTGGGGAATGAAAGGTAGGAACATATTTTTTCTTTGTGTTGTTTTAACTTTTATGTGTTGTTAGTGACTTATAAATCACTTTATAGGTTTAGTTAGGGCCATTTTTAAAGATTTTTGCATTTTTTAATTTTAAAAAAATTGATGTTTTTATGTTTGGCAGGGAATGGGTTTTTCTTGGTTTTAGCTACATACATGGGCTGAACCCATGCACTTAGGTAGAGCCTGGATTGGGTTCCATACCCGGTCCAAACTGGTCTAGGTATGGGATTGCTTTTTAGCGAATCCAGTAATAGAGAAACCATGTTGTGGCTTTTGTGGAACCAATTTCATACTAACTAATCTTCCATTCACTTACTGGAATTATTTGGAACGATTGTTTTTCTTGTTAAAACTTAAGTCTGTCTTGAAGTGAGGCATCATTGATCCAGTTTGGAAATCTTTTAGTTAGAAAATCAAAGTATCCTGGGATCAGGGTTTTGATTGTAGGAGTTTGTGGACTATTTTTTCCCTCTTTTGAAAGTGGCACATCTGATTTTAATTAGAAATTTAACATGTTTGAATTGGGAAAGTTGGCCAGTTTAGTTTAATGAGCTCAATGCGCAGCTCATAATATATGTTAGACATTTGACTGAGATATTATTGTTAGTGGTTGGTTAGGTTAATCACTATACTCATATCAAGTCATTGTATAAGCATGTATGCAAGTCTATACATGCATGTAGAACTCTACCTTTATGGGATATGTGGGTGATGACAGCCTGATAAAGTGTTAGAAGCTGGTATCAATTTCCAAATATGGAAGCGAATACATTTTGGATGACTTTGAGAACCTATTGACAATTTTGTGGTCTAATTTTATGTTTGTGAATATGTCTGAAAAATTTATATTAAAGGGGCTGAAATCCCATTTAAATGTTTAGGAGCTTATGAGCAATGCCACATGAAAAATAAGAACAGGATCACGATTTACTTTATACATGTGGCAAAGATAACATTATGATTACATGTCATTGTTGGTATTTAGGTGGGCTAGCCAACATAGTCATACCAAGTTGTTATGTAAACATGTGATAATGTATGTTGAGGTGAGGAATCGTGTTGTGAGACTGTAGGTTTGACTGTGTAGTTGCCTAAGGTGTATGTATGCTTCGGTTTCGTCCCACCATTTTTAAAAGTTACTCCAAATTCATTCAATACTCCTATAACAACTGTAAGTGGTTGAACATTTAAATTTTAATATCACTTTCTATTGTTGTTTCATTGTAATTCATGCATATGAGGTATACAACTACAATTTGATTGTATATGATTTACTTTAATGCATGCAACAACAATAATATTTTTTCATTTCTTGTGTTCTTTGTTCTTTCTTTGTCTATATGTAAGACATCATAAAAAATGGTTTTAAAAAGTGTTCTCTTGGTTTGCAGTATTTTGTTCTTGCCAAAATATTGCTGTTGAAAACAAGACAGATTACAAATGAGTATGATAATATGCCTATCATTTGGCCCAAAAGCATTTCTTGGTGGTCATCTCGTCTGCTCTTGGTTCAGCAAAAACTCTTGGATGAAAGGTCTCGTTCTTTGCATGATCATTTGCAAGTGACAATGGAAGAGACTTTGAAGCATTTTGGTCAATCCACTAATGTTATGGGCTACTGGGAGAATGAGTTACACAAAGGAGATGTTTCTGTTATAGTAGCAGCTGCAAACCTGGAAGCTGGCATCAAAGAACTTGTGTACAGTTATGTTGATCGTGCAAGGTAGGCATTTTGGAGGCATATTATATGTCTATCTACAATAACTATATTGTTATGTTGTTGGTTCTTCATGAGAGGCTTACTTATAAATCTTTTTTAATTGAATAATGTGTGGCTCACTTATTGCATGCAAACTGAAAATGTTATCATCTGAGTTATTGTTTAACTTTGTAGTTTGGCACAGTTTGAGCTTTCTGCTGCAAATATTTAGTAAGCAATGATATACTTGATGAATATTCCCCATGCTTTAGATTATTCTCTCTTTGAAACATATTTTATAGTGGCTGTTATTGAATGGATGCACATAAACAAATATGTATCCTAATAGTTGTATTGATACACAATCCATAAGAACGTGATCACTTCTTGATTTTCTGAAGATGAATTTCTTCAAGTTTAGGAGTTTAATTTTTTGAATAGCATGTTATACAGATGCTCTTGTATTATTTGTCCTTCAGAGTCTGAGAACTTTGTATTTTTCTGAGAGACTGAATGTAACATTAAATATCCATGCTAAAATTTCTTTAAATGATGCATGTGAAGCTCTTCCTTTGTTTAGGTTGTAATGTGTTTAAATTATGAGTTTATCATTCAGTTATCCTCTGTAAATCTTCATGGAACTGTTTCTGTATCTTATATGTGACTATGTTTCGTGTTTCAAATGATAGGCTGATAATATTATTCATATGCTCAAATAACAGTGAATAATAAATATGCCTGATATACAAAATGTATTTTTTGGTTTTATTTTTTATAGTAGTTATAAATTTTTTACATGTTATATTTATTTTGACTTCATATGATATTCAGCACACATGTTTCTGGATGGTCAGTCTTTTTTCAGGTTTGGTAAGTTACACAGAACATGCTTCTAGCCTACATATTTCACTTTCTCATCTAATTAAAGTTAGTTGTTGGCAACTTAGATCATACATCTATTGTTGGTCTTTGCACATCGAGGATCCCCTAAATGTAATATCAATATGTTATCTTTGCATTGACACAAATTGCTCCATAGAGAGGATGAGTGGAGGAGTCACAATTTTTGCTTAAGACTCACTTAGAAAACTAATGTTTCCTCCAAACTAAGCTGCTTCTATTTTTCTTCGTAAGGTTCTTGAGAAGGCCATTTTTCTGTTCTGATAATATTCTTTCTAGACTTTAGTTGTAAGAATTTCTCAAACAACTGATGATTATGGATGACCTGACATGAGCAGGTTTGATTTTGCATTAATTACAATTTATAGGGCATTTAATGCCCCATATTGATCAGCAATCTGAAATTCAAAGTGAAGGACACAGATATTGAGACAGGTCAGTAAAGAGGTTGGACTGGCTTTGACCTTGCTGAAGTTTTTTATTGTTGGATTTTTGTAAATTGTCTTTGACTAAGTGGGGGAGAAATTTGACTTTTTTTAGTCATTTTGACCACTTACCTGCTACATTAATTTGTTGAAGGTGTGAACAGGAATCGGGTAGGCTTGATCAGGCTTTGATAAAATATTTTCAAAATTTCTATGATAGTTAAACTGACTGTCTGGTGAACTCCATTTGGAGATCAGACCATCTAAGTTCTTTTTTAAATTTGTATGTACCTTTAATTCTAAAATGCAAAATCTTATAACTATGGAAGATGTTTGGACCGAATTAACCAAGTATTTATCTTCATCAACTGACATGTTGGACAAAATCCATAGTTCCTATGATAAAATAGGTGGTTGGGTAAAACCCATAAATGCACACAGTAGTTTGGGTGTGTTGGTACAATCCTTGGTTTCCATTCAAACATGTGAATATTGTATACTGTTTACTAGTTTAGGTGATTAGGCTTAACCAATGGTCACCATCATAAAAATGGATGATTGGAGTAGGATCTGTGAGCACCCGCAATAGCCAGTCTATTAGTATAACCATAGTTACCAGACTCAGATTTGGCACAAACTCTGCATGCTGTTTTTTGTCTACTTGGACTTGGATTCAACACAGACCCAGCAAACTGAATTTTGTCAGACTCATGTTCAAACTCAGACTTGCACAAAAACTTGGCAATCTTAGAAAAGCATCATATATAATATTTTCAAAAAACACAATTTTTTTAAAAACTTTGTCTAGACTTGGCCAGACTTCTGAGTTTGGAAAAACGAGTCAGCAGGCCTTGTTTTGGCCTGCTTGGACCTCGAACTGGGAGACATGCTTTGTACTTGGCCAGTCTTGTAACACTGGGGATAACAAATGGTTTACTTGATGTACTGATTATCAGAGGAAAACCCATGAAGGCTATGGTAGTTGCTTTGGAATCTTAAACCGACGAAGACCATTAATATCTTGGCAATCTGGTCGCTGATTGTCCCATTACTGAGTGTACCTGATACTGAGATAATCCTGGTCAAATGAATTGAATAAATGAATAAATCATATTCTAATTGATCAGTGATGGAAACAATGTTGGATAGAGCCTGAAATAAATGATGCCTCACGATGTTGAACATTAAGGGGGGACCCTTACATTCTAGACGTTTGTGATTGTGTAGTAACTTGTGTTGGGCATGAGTATTCATTCTACTAATAATTAGTCTTGTATTTTTTGTTGGGTGCAGGTGCAGGTGGGAGGATTCATAGCTTGTATCCTCTTAGTATATGAGTTTATCATAAGTAAAGCATGCAAAAAACCATTCACTCTGTTGTCTATAGCTGAACTTGACCTCAGAAATATTCATTCTATTGCTCACATACAAGTACAGGGGCAAATTTTTTTGTAAAATTTGCACCCTAGTTGATCTTTTGACGAAGAGCTTTTATAAAATTTGTGCGATAAGTACAGTTCCCCTGAATAAACAATTGATGTCCGGTTGTAGCATTACCAAAAGAAACACATTGTGATTAGAGTATGTGAGGCAGTGGTTCAGATCTAGGACATAAAAAAATTTGCCCCCTAGTTGATCTTTTGACAAAGAGCTTTTATAAAATTTGTGCGATAAGTACAGTTCCCCTGAATAAACAATTGATGTCTGGTTGTAGCATTACCAAAAGAAACACATTGTGATTAGAGTATGTGAGGCAGTGGTTCAGATCTAGGACATATATTGAATAGATCCACCAAAGGTATGTACTTGTTGAGTCTTAGTACAAGCACCTATGAAGGCATAATGCATGGCTGAACAGAGCATCTTAGTAGGCAATTATACCTATACTTGCAGAAACAAGTGAAAAACATAGATTGTTACAGTATGTTGGCTATAATTAACAGAAATCCAAAGCCTTTCTCTGGAAATGTAGAACTCAATTGAAGAAACTAATGGGCACAGTTTTCACATATTTAAATTTTAAAGTTAAAATACACTGCCATTAAGGCTGGTAGAAATAAAAATGTCCTTTCACAGATTCGTTTATTAGATTCAGCTGTATCTTGGTATGACAAAGTCTTCAAAAGAAATTTGGGATAACCTGAATGCTCAATTTAGATTAAAAAAGTGTTAATTGCAAATTTTCTACTAAAACACCATCTTTATAAATTGAAATGGTCTGTGATACAATAATGTTTAGTCCATGCTTCAAAAATTCATGACTCAGCAAAACTTGGTAGGCCCAATTTTGACTTGGACTGGGTGACATGGCAAAACTCAACAAAATTAAAAAATACTTAAATTATTTAAATTGGTGAAATTTGACAAATTAGAAAAAATATGTATATTCTTTAACTCAGCTTGCCAAAAACTTGGCTAGGTGAATTAATGGGCGGTTACTTGGTGGCAAAAATAATTTGTGAGTCCTTGGTGAGTTTTTGATTTATGGGTTAGTCTCATAACAAATAATTGTCCTTAAGAAGCAACTGACACAAGCAAGTGCTAGTAAAGATGATGTTTATGTGTCACTAAACAACTTAATCCCTTGGCAACAACAGTGTAATATTTTTCATTCAAGCAATTTTTATTATAGTTCTTGGAAGCTTTGTGTGTAGATGAAAAAGCGAGCATGCAAATGAACTAACTAAATTAATCCATTTACCCACAATTAGATATTACACTCAAATTAAGCATATAGGTTAGCAAGTATTAATGAAAACAAATAAAGTTCTCACCAGACTAACCCTTGTTGCACCATGGAATGGTGGTTGTGCTATTGGATGGTTGGATGTGAGTGCTCTTGCTAGCAGTATAATGTTGCATAAGAGGTGATTTGATGAAATGGCTACGGGTGACCTTCAATTTATAGATTTTTGGCTAAGTTACCGGATTCGCTAGTATAGGCCCCGGGTTCGGGTCCGGTTCGAATCGGGTCCGGAATTCGGGTCCGGTTCGATACAATTCGCCCTGGGTCCGGAATTTGGACTGTGGGTTCGGCCAGGGTCCGGACCCATGACTGTGGGTCCGGACAGGGTTCGAAATTTTCGAACCCGGTTCGAACCCGGGTTCAATTCCGCGCCTGGGCGCGTTTTTCCAAATTTTTTTTCATTTTTTAATGATTTTCTTGACTCGTTTTTGACTTTTAGGGACTTTTTTATTAATTCTAACCCTAATACTTGCCTCAAAAACATGAAATAGGTAAAGTGAAACTCATTTACCAATTTGTGAATGAGAAAAAAGAATTTTTTGCCTCCATTGCTGAACTTTCTCTTTTGCTTGCACAAGCTGGAATAGACTTGAAGGCTGATCGTAGATTGTTCAAAGTTGATTGTTGTGGTATTCCTAAGCACTTGCAAGTGTCTATTCGTTGCTAAGAAGATCGTAGAGCAAGATTTCTTCAAAAGAGGTAGGTTCTTTGAAGTTTTTGATTATTTTTTTTACATTAATTTTCAATTTTTCAGTTTCACAAGTGAACTTCAATTCTTTTGTTTTACTTTTCTTTCCTCTAAATGTCTATAACACATGTTCAATTTTTTCATTTTTTGAAATTAATTAAGTCTTTTACTTTCAAATTCAATGAATCAATACCAAAATTTCAATATGTTGTGCCTTAGGTATTCACTATTCCGTATTACAATGGCAACCGGTACCTCCTCAGGCTCAATCCAATCTCGTTTCAAAATAAACCCAGCCGCTCCCCTTTGGAAATATGTAGAAATGGTTCGGCAACTTCCAGGTGGTGGAGGATATATTTGGATTTGTAGTCATTGCAATGTTCAATATTCGAGCTCATACAGTCGAGTAAAAGGTCATTTGTGCGGGATCCCTGAAACAGGCATCAAAAATTGTCCAGGTGAAAACAACGAAGGCATTCCAGACGATATAGTGTTGAAATATATTGCTGAGCAAGAAAAGGCAGACCAAAAAACAACCAGTGGGAAAACAAGCCATCCTTTGAAGAAAGGATCTCGATCCATGAAACCCCCTACACCATCTTATTTTCCACCTACAGAAAGCCATCCATTTATGGACATCCCTCAAGAGCAAACCATGCCCTCTTCAAATAAAAGATCTAAGGGACCGTTGGAAGCTTCATTTCAAAATGAGGCAAGAGAGATTGTTGATCAAGACATAGCAAGATGTGTCTATGCCAATGAATTGGCATTCAATGTTGTTCGTTCACCATATTGGCAAAAAATGGTGAAATCTATTAATGAGGCTCCAAAGGGGTATAAGGGCCCAGGTTTTGAGAAGGGGCGTTGCACCTTATTGGAGAAAGAGGTGAAACATGTAGCAGACTCTTTGAAGCCCATAAGGGATTCGTGGATCGAAACAGGGGTGACCATAGTTTCTGATGGATGGAAAGATGCAAGAAATCGCCCATTGATCAATGTTATTGCTGTGTCCCCTAAAGGGGCAATGTTTTTGAGAGCAATGGATTGTGAAGGACAAGTGAAAGATGGTCCATTTATTGCTGACATCCTTTGCCAAGCTATTGAAGAAGTGGGCCATCAAAATGTTGTGCAAGTTGTAACCGACAATGCCAAAAATTGTAGGGCTGCTGGGTTATTGGTTGAGGAGAAGTATCCACACATTTTTGGACACCTTGTGCTGTCCACTCCCTTAATCTAATGCTACAAAAAATTGGATCCAAAATTGAATGGATCAAACAGGTGTCTGCGGAGGGCGAAGACATCCAAATGTTTGTCACCAACCACCATATGACGCAAGGAATGTTTAGACAATTCTCTAAATTGGAGTTGTTGAAGGTAAGTTAATTCTCAATATTTTTAAATTTTTGAATTTTCTTTTAATTTTAATTTTTAAACTTTGATTTTTATATTTTAATTATATTTTAATTTTAATTTTGATTTTCAAACAGGTTGCCGAGACCCGTTTTGCCTCCAACACAATTGTGTTGAGACGACTTATAAAGGTTCGTGAGGCACTATGTGCCATGGTAATCAGCCCTAATTGGGTTGTATGGAGGCAATCTAGCAATGAAAAGGCAAATAGGATCAAGCAAAGGGTCCTAGATGATGGTTGGTGGGATCGTGTTGAGTATCTCGTCAGTTTCACCGAGCCCATACTGAGCATGATCCATTACACTGACTTGGATAGACCTTGTTTGGGCGAAGTATATGATGGTATTGACTCAATGATTGAGAAGATGAGATCCATCATCAATGCAAAAGAGGAAGATCTTGAAGAAAAATTCTTCAAAGAGCTACAGGAAATCATGGTTGATAGATGGAACAAAATGACCACTCCCTTGCATCTTCTCGCTTTTGCATTGAGTCCCAAATATTATAGCCCTGATATACTTTCTACTTCATCAAGAGTTGCTCCATATAGGGATGGTGAAGTGGCCCAAGGGTACAAGGCAGCAATTCGTAGAATCTTCAGTGATCGTTACCAACGTGATCGAGTGAGGGCTGAGTTTATGGCTTTTGCATGCTCTGGGAGTGTTGATCAGAATATGGATGCTCTTCGAGACAAGTGTAGGGTGGCTGCTCATAGTTGGTGGTACTTCCATGGGCAAGAATACATGCACCTCCAACCTATTGCAATAAATTTTTTATCCCAAGTAAGTTTTATAATTTATATTTGTAATTTTAATTTTAAATTTTAATTAATAATTTTGTTTAGTTAATTTTTGTAACTCTTAACTATTTATTAATTTAATTTGGTCTTAATAGGTTGCTAGTTCATCCTCTTCTGAGAGGAATTGGAGCACATACTCCTTCATCCACTCAATAAAACGCAATAGGCTACATTCAAAAAAGGCTGAGGACTTGGTGTATGTGCATTCAAACTTGCGCCTCCTTACACACAAGGATAGTTCTTACAAAGAAGGAGACACAAGGAGGTGGGATATTGAGCCAGAGCAGCTTGACTTGGATGCTTCCACAAGTCACTTCGCTGCACTTGATATTGATGATGACTATCAACCTGAAGCAGCTACTACTGAGCATGAGAGCGGTACTGTTAGTGCTAGTGGCAGTGCTTGTGCAAGTGCCACTAATGTTATTTGTGGTTCTACACAAAATTTAGCATCTAATGATGCTGATGATGCTGCTTTTTTTGATGACCCATATGATTCAGATTGATCAATGATCAATAATTAATAATTATTAAGGGCTGATTGTAAACTTTAATTTATAATTCTATATCATGACATTTGACTTTTGAGTATAAAGTGGTGGTGTATTTTGCTATGTTATTTGACTATTAATATGGTGGTGTATTCTGAACTTAATTACTGCTGCAAATATGTATATATTTCTGATTTTTATATGCACATGTGCAGACCCAGCAGACCCAAACCCAAAAAATCCCCAAAAAAATCCCCTAATCAATAAACTGGTTCTCAACCCTAACCCGGGAACTCCAAACCGAACCGGTAACTTAGAAATAGAAGAAATAAGACAGAAGATAGAAAGTTTTGCTTGTTCTACTTCTGAAAAATTCGCCAATCTCTATTCTGGAACTTGATGAAACCTGCATGCAAACTAAAAACAAAGTCTTGAATCTTCTTCCTCTGAACAATCTGAATTCGTTGCTATGAAGAACGCTGAATTTTGACACCTGTAGCACCTTTAACTTGCTGGTCACTCAAGAAGAAAGTATATTTCGAAGCTTGAGATGAAGAAATAATGGACGCCAATGCTTGAATAAATAGACTTTCATCATTGAAAATCGTACAAAGCATAAAACCTTGAAAAATGGCGCTTGGCTTATGATTGGACCTCATTTTAGTTAACTGAAACTAAAATATGCTAAATAAAGCACCATGCTTTAGGGTTTCCCTTTCAATCTTCAGTTGCAAATTTATTTAAAGCAACATGCGAATTTGACTTCAGTTGACAATTCTTGTTGAATTCGCCATCATTCAAAATTCACTAAATTTACAATTTAAGAATTAAAGCGTCCCTTATTAAGACTTTAGTTGACATTTAAAAAGTGAAGCGCCAACTTCAACCTCATGCTTTAATTCTAAATATGGCGACCCTTTTAAGACTTCAGTTGACAATGAATAAATTCGCCATACTTCACAAAATGATGCTTCATGCTTTAATAT